>JBBWSL010000001.1:1200000-1782688 GCA_038088545.1 Diaporthe humulicola
GTCATGACATGCACTGAGGATGACACGGTATTTCTTGCCGTGTTCCATGACCATAACCCGGTTGAGGAAGCCCTGGCAGTCTCTTAGGTAGTTCTGGAAACCACTAATACAACCACCTGTGTACCCTACCACAAGCTCGACTGTGCCGGGATTCAGCTTGGCTTTGCCCTTCTGCACCGCATCCTTCTGCAGGGCCCCTGGTAGATCTTCAGACAAGGTGAGCAGGCCGATTGTATAAGCAGCCATGAGACCTGCCGCCCGTTCTTCGATGGCGAGTGCTATACGGTAGAGTGCCTCGGCAATCTCTGGTGTCCATTCAAACGGTTCGCGAGCAGAGAACTTCGCGTTCTCATTCGTTGTGATTGGGAACTCCGTCCGCAGCTGCTCAACCAAGGTGCCATCTTTATCGTCCCAGGGTTTGAAATGGCTGAGGAATGTTGTGCTAAGGGCGAATGGCTCCCTTAGCTTGAATGGAAGTTCGAAGACGTCGTATTTCAGAACCCTTATCAAGTATTCTTCAAATATGATGCGGCCCAGCTCGCCGAGGTATCGACCGGACGTCATGTACTCCAGAGGTTGAAAGCCTGGCTTTTCGACGTTCATGTTTAGTATCGTATCCCATCTGGTGATGATACCAAGACTGCTCAGAACAATCTGGGTGCCGTTGATGCTCCATTCGGTGTTGACGGCTATCTTGACGTCGCTGCCGGCCTGCCCGGGTATCACGCTCACTGTCTTCGGGCGCTTGCTTTCCTTGAGGGTGCTGAGTTTCAATGGTATTGTGGCATTGGTGCCGGTCCCGCAAATGAGGGACATGACGGCTCTCTGGTTTGGCTTTGCGCGGTACTGGTAAATGAACGAGACCAGGCTTGCGACCGCGTCGTTCGCAATGGCCGCGATCCTGATGCGGGGCAGGTTGGCACGGCGGTGTTCCTCGTAACCCGCAAGAAGATAGGCCCCCAGGTCGACTTTGCAATCGAGCGCAAAACCCTTGCCCATGGGCATGAGGGTCGCCTCTTGCAGCGACTGCTGCTCCATGGGGAAACTGAAAGTGACGCCCATGGGCAGTTCGTCCTCGGGTCTGAGGTTCCATTCTTTGCAAGCCTTCCGGACTACTACCGATATGCAGTCGCCGATAAAGTCAAAGAGGTTGTCTGGATTTGAGTCCTTGAGCTGCTCGCCAATGGGCCATGATTCCTCCAGGAGCCGCTTCAGCCGTGGGGAATGGAGTGCGAACGATGAGAACCCCTTCCCATTAACCGAAGCGCCCTTGTCGCTGGTCTCGCCAGCCCCGTCGGCGAGCAGCTCGACAAAGCCGACTCTGAGATTCGTTCCTCCTCTGCAGCTCGTGGTCAGTGCATGGCCCTAATTCTTGTGCAGTCAAGAATGAGCTCACATGTCAATAGCAAGGTACCTGTGGTTGGGCAAACGGTCAGTCCTGGCTGATAAAGAGTGGCGTGTCTAGAGTCGAGATAACTCACCGGCCGCGATCGGCGCCATCGACCCGCCTGAGGAGGGACTCGCTAATGGGCGTTGGCAAGAACTGGTTGTCTGACTTATTAGACAGCTCAGAGAACTTGTTGTACAGCTCCCGCGAGAGGTCGAGGACAGTTTGGTCGGTTATATGCAGGGGCCGGAGGAAGTCGTCCAAGGACTGCTGAGATGGTTCTTTTCCAGACGCCATGGTTGGATGTGTCTGCCCTGCTGAGGTGTAGAGATACGAATGCTCATAGCTCGCTCTGCTGCTAAGCCCAAAGGTCCAAAATACTCGGTGGGATTGAGAAATGACGGAGTCCAAGAGTGAGTGAGTCACAAACGATCAAACGAGTGAGTCGGATGGGATACAAGAAAGAGTGTGAGGCTGCTCATGACCTTGGAATAACAAGTCGCCTGTCTAGCATTCACTGTAGGCACGTAACAGCAGAAGGTGTAACTGAGGTCATGCACGCTCATGGGGTGAGCCGCTGGACAGAGTGGGCCTGGGCAACTAGATAGGTACCTAGGCGACTTACGCAGGCAGGTATGGTTCTTCAATAAAACGCCAGCGCCCCCTGCCCACATGCCATCCCACTTTGACAGCCGGCAACTACACAAGGTGAGAGCAGCCGTGACAACGTAACGTCGAGCCGCACGCGACCAGACCATGGCCAAACGTTTGGCTGGAATTGCCCAGATAATGCACATCGAGCCGTGCGTCGCTTGCATGTCGGTACCTTGCTGCAGGGTCTGATTCTCTGGATTGTTACACCTCGGCAAATGCCCCTCTCCCAGCGTGACATGACAAAGGGAATAAGATAACCTTTCACTCTTCCTGCTGCAAGGCTGCTATCAAGCCAGTGGATCATATGGCAGATGCGGTGGTGCAGACGAATTACAAAACACGGTCTTGGTACAGTAGATACATAATAACAACATGTCCGTGTTGGTTTGTAACTGCTTTTGCTCGCAGTCCGGAGGAATCCTCCAAATGCTCATGTGGCCTGCTGCTGTGCCCCCAAGCCTCCTTCAGGACGCTGTATTGCTACAAATAGAATCCCATCCTGAGTCTTGTGCAATCTTCCCCACATATTGTCTCACACTAGACATGGTGATCAGAACCTTCAATTATGAAGAGACCTCACCAGGCGTTGAGAGAGCTTTGGCATTAAAAGTAGGAAGGTGTTTTTGGATATGTATTTTACCCCCCCCCCAGGCCCTCCCACCTGATACCCTACCCCTGAAGCACGTCAGTGGAGTAGAACACTTCACGATTGCTGATCATCTGGCCGATAACTGACGCAGACACACACGCACCTAACATGGCCACCTCGCCGGCCGTTCCATCCATAGGATACTGACAGGAGCCACTTCGATATTTGTTGTTTTACACGCTACAGAAAAAGCAACACCTGCACCAATATCCAAAATGGACGAGAAGTACGCCAAGTACAAAACATTTCCCCCACGCACGGCAGGTTCGCCGATGCGGCCCCACGTCCGGAGGGCAGGGCGGTTCCGGCCCCTGCTGGTGCTGACGCTGGTCGTCCTCTGCCTCTATCTGTACGCAAGGCCGTCGTCGGTGCTCAGCCCGCTGCCGGACATCTCGTCGCGCCTCTCCAACACGCTGCAGGCGGCGGCCCCGGCCCAGGGCTCCGGCTCGGGAGGCGCGGACGCGAATGCCGCCCTGGTGCCGCTCGAGGCGCACATCATGTCCAAGTGCCCCGACGCCAAGGACTGCCTCCAGAAGATGATCCTGCCCGCCATGATGCGCGTCGTCGACAAGGTCAACTTCACCCTGTCCTTCATTGGCACGCCGACCGAGAACGACGGCATCGCCTGTATGCACGGGCCTGAGGAGTGTGAGTCCGCATTTGCCCCCTCGTCTAGATTGCGTGCTCGCCCGGCCTACACCCGGCCGAGTCTCGGACATCATGGAAACTGACTGGACGTGGCCCGACTAGGTCTTGGTAACATCATGCTTCTCTGTGCCGAAGACATATACCCCGACCCGAAGACCTACCTTGGATTCTCCATGTGTTTGATGAAGGACTACCAACACATCCCGCAGAGGAGCCTCATCGAGGACTGCGCTCTGGAACACGCCATTGATTTTGGAAAGCTGGACAAGTGCGCGAGCAAGGACGACGGTGCCTGGGGAGTCGAGATGCTCCGGAACAGCGTCCGCCGCTCATCAGATGTAGGCTGTCACTGCGTCTGCGGACACTTAACTTGGAGACTTTGCTTGACTAACAGCGCGTTTTCTAGGCCGGAGTCACCAAGAGCTGTACAGTGCGCCTGGACGAGGAGGTCTACTGCATCCGAGACGGTGGAGAATGGTCGGACTGCCCGCACGGAGCCGAAGTTAACGACCTGGTGCTGGAGATTGAGAAGAAGTACCGCGCTTGAGCGGCTCGAACACTTCCGTCCACAATTCGCTAGCCTCGCCGAGCGTGTAACTCAATGACACCGAGTCCATACCCTTCTCTTGATCGTCGCCCATGCTCTTCAGATGCTCGATTATGCTTTCCAGCCCGATAGCCTTGCCCGTTGCCTGTGTCGCGCCGGCCTCGAGAGCCACGTGGACGATGTGGATGTGGAAGTGGTAGTAGGTCGGCTGGTAGTGCACGTATAGCTTCAACTGGTCGGACTCGATGTCAGGATAGACCTTCTCGGTGGCCTCGACAAACTTGGCCTTCATGTGCTCGAGCCAAGGGATGTGCTTGACCCTGAGGTCTCGCAGGCTCCAGATGTCGCGGCGCTCCACTATGCCCAGCAAATGCAGAGCCTCGATTGTCTTCCTGTCCCAGTTCAGGTCTGGCAGGAGGAGGAAGCCCTCATCCCCAGCCTCGCCGAGGGGCGTCCTATAAATGACATCCTCGACCTCCTTGCGCCCCTCGATGATGTTGAAGACCCAGTTCAGCCGGCCCTCGTCTCGTTTCGCCTGCATGTGCGGCCGAATCCTGTCCCTGTAGATGTCGGGTGTCTCGGTCACGAAGCGGACCCCCTGCTTGCTGTATTTCTTGATGTGCTGTTCCGTACACGGGTATATCAAGTTGATCTTCAGGTCGGCGAAGTCGTCGTCACTCTGTGTGTTGGCGATGGCGCCGCTGCTGGCCATGTACCAGTGATAGATATCATTGGCGCCCAGGTTCTTGAGCGTGCGGAGGCTACCGGCTATCGATCCAAGGTAGTCATTGGAATTGGGAAAGGGCGCACGCTCAAGAACCAGCAAGGCTGGCTGCCCGTCGATGGTGCCGGAGAGCGATGTCCTCCTGCCTGCTTGGTCTGGGACAAAGGAGCCCCGGGTCAGATACTGTGAGGACTTCACTCCGGCCCGGGGGACAGATCGGTCACCTTACCCTGGTTGAGCAAGCGCTCGAGCTTGAACCGGGGCACAAGCTCCTCCGGGATTGACATTCTGGCTGGTGGGGACGGGGCTAGTCGTGGAATGGTGGGTATCGCGTTTATCTCGAGGCTGTCTTTAAAAACCATGCAAGTTTAAGCCCTGGGCTGGAAAGATGGGACAAGATGGAGCTACCCCGCGGTGAACCCTTGGCCCATGCTCCCTCCCACTCGGGTGCGAGATGCTGGAGTTGCCCCACTATGAGATCCCCATATGAAAGTCACATACACCATTACAGTGACACAGCCACACACTCGAAAGATCTGAGAACGTCATAGTGGAGCCACTGTAGCTTGCCTACCTTCTACCAGGCTACAGGTTAACTTACAGGAGATTTCCTTGCCTTACAGTAGTTTATTCTACTGGAGGTTATTCTGTAGATAGATAAATGTCCTACAGGAAGTTGTGCCGTGAGCACTGGCCTAGGTGGTTTACTACATCGATACTGTTGACGTATAGAGGACCCAGAGCCTGGCAGGTATCTAGGTATAGTACCTAGGTACATAGGTACCTTGACAAGGCAACCTGTAGCTCGCATAGCATCTGGTCCGCCTGCAGGCCCGCGTCTTCTCGTCTTGCCTCGACGCGGCAAGCAACGCAACGAGCACCCGAACAAGCGTTCAAACTCGAGGTGGCACAAGCAAAGCTCCCGACTATGGCACACGAACAAACATGGGAGCTGTTGGTCAGGTTTAGGACTGCCGCCCTCCTCTCCCTTTGCCTTTCCCTTCCCCTCTCCTTCTCTCTGTCACCAAGTTTCTCTTGTTTTCTCACCCCCCTTGCGTTGCCTTGCCCCAGCGCAGGCTTCTGTTCCTCGCTATGGCAGATACAAGCAATTCTCACCCCTCAAGCGAGGCTCGAGTCCCAATGAGTCATCGCATGGACTCATGGGACAATGTGAACCAGCAAAACTCATCGCCTCTCTTCAACCGGATTCCTCCAGAGCTTCGCAACCTCATCTTCAAGTTTACCCTCACCGAGTTTACTGCACCAGCACTGGACCGCCCGATCAAACATGACTTCTCTGCCCGCGATGACCATGAGAAGCTCGACGATGAGCCCGACATGGAAACGGGTCCAGTCAGCCAGCCAGGTGACCAGGGAGAACACGAAGTTATTGTTCAAACGCCCGACGTCGAGAATGGTCAAGCACCGGCAGTCGGGGCTCCCCCAGCTTCGTTCTTTTCCCCTGCCCGTGAGATGAGAGGCGGCCGGGATTGGTTCCGTCCTGGATACGTGAGTACCCATTCTTATCCTTTTGCGGTTCCCCGTCTTTCATCCTTTGGGATGTTCCAGAATGCAACACGTTGGGTTCCGAAGCAGATGACCACTAACACGTACCAGACCGGGCAGCGGCAAATACGTACAGCCTTGCTCGGGACTTGCCGACGCGTTTACCTGGAGACCTATATGCTTCCGTCGCAAGGCAGCAAGATCTTCTACAATGCAAAAGGACCGCGTTGGTGTCCAAATTCCCCCAGCAAATATGTCTCTGGGCTTGCCCCAGGGGCTGCTCGGCACATTCGGAACCTGCAAATGTTCTCACAGGTGTGGTTCCTCGAAAGAGAACTCATGGATCTGGTGACTGGCGCACTGAGTGCCACCTCTTATTTTCAGCGTCAAATCCCTTTACCAACGCATCCTTCATGGCCGGTTACCAACCCTCAGTGGGTGCCGCCGGTGGCCGTCCCACGTCTCCTTACTCATAATTTATACCCTCGTGCCAGCACACAACATCCTCCGGGCTTCATAGGACCATCACTTTGGCAAGAGCCAACAGAGTCACCACCAAGATGGAGTTTTTCACAAGCCGGCCGAATCCGCCCCTGGCGCCTAACAGAGCACATCACAACTCTACGTATCTATTTGCGTCGCACGGATTGGGCGCACTGGGATTTCAATGCGCCACTGGTAATCAACCCATTCAACCCAGTCACCACCCAATCCAATCGTCAGCAGATGTACGAGAGCATGCGCGCCACGGTCGCGGCCGACAGACTGGTGGAGCCGCGCCTGTACTCCTCGTCGCCAAGTATTTTCCCGCGCTGGACCTGCTGGGGGCTTCTCTTCCTACGGATGCCGGGCCTCCAGAAGCTGACCATCGACTTCGAGACGTCGGAGGACAAGAAGGGCGAGATGGAAACAATCGTGGACTGGGCGCACCGCCACTGGCGGTTTCCCGTGCTGCGGCGGCTGTCCGGCGACGAGAGCGACCCGTACACGTTCGACCACGTTCATAAGTGCCGCAGGGACAGCCCCGTCGACCTCTCGCCGTGGTCGCACGACCTGGACGTCTTCTCCGCGGCGGACGAACCGGTGCAAAAGACCAGCTTCCGCGGCCTGCCACATCACTTTTCCGGGGCTTGTCACGCCTGCGGGGTCTTTTGGAACGACCGAGGTGTGGCGCCTGACTGCGCCGAGTGCACGAAGAAGGAGAAGCTGCTAGCGCTCAACAAGGGCCCGCAGCTACTCGTTTGGACTGTCAACTGGAAGCGGAAGGTGCCCCCTAGAGGCCCAGAGCCCGAAGCGAACGCCGGAGGGGAGGGTAGTCAGGGGCGAGGAGGTCAGCCTCTGCCGGGGAGGGCACCTGATGGACGACAGGATGGCGCGGGCCCAAGCAGCGCGGAGAGCCACGTGCTGGGTATGCTCCCCGAGGACGCGCAGTATCGCACCCGCCGCCGAAGGGAGCTCGACGAGCTAATGACGAGGGAGGTGACGTTCTAGTTGGAGATTTGCACGCTTGTTTCTCAAAGACTCTATACCCAAGATACCCGTTGTTGTTGTTTTTACACGATCAATGCACCAGGAAGGCCGGTCTCACGAGAAGGGGACAAGGTCTCTACCCAAGACGTCGACTCTAGAGGATCCGTATTGAAGTTGGAACAGAGCGGCGAAGAATAAAGGTGGATGCTACTTTGATTGGACAATTCGCCATGACGTCCTGTCTCCAGTCATGGCCTTCGATTAGACAGCAGCATCTACTGACAGGGGCAACGTTGGCGCCATCACATGCGAATCATCTGGCACGCGCCGGCCGTCTCTGACAGGAAAGTAGGTGAGGCGCTTAGGGTATCTGTGCTACTTTCATAGGACCATATTTCGAATGGTCATGACTTTTGGGCTTCCGAGTCCATAAAAAAACAATGCTGTTGTATCCTCACGATGCCAACCGTCCCGAGCTATGTGCACCCATCCCATCCAAATATTGCTAGGCGCCATGGCCGTATCCAAAAAGTGACGTCCTCGCTATGTGCAACAATGCGTCCCCGGCTGCCCACAACTTCCCCCCCGTATGAAGCCATCTGGTTGTTCCAGCTCACTGCACCGTGTGTTGTTCGACCTCCATGTGGTCGCGTGACACTTCGCCCAATATAAATCTGGAATCGGCCACTCAGCCCATCCGAAAATCCCGAGTGTCTGCAAAAACTCTCCCTGTGAGAGCTTATGTCGATGGTGGCCCAGACTTTCTATTATCTCGCCCATCTCGATTTACGAGGACTGTCCATTGTATTCCTCGGTAGGCCGATGAAGATCCTCAACCAGCCTCACGCTCCTCGAGACGCGGTCTTGAGCGCGCCCATCGCTCTTGTCGATCGATACTGTAGCTTTGGTGGCTCACGGTCTCCGTCGTCACTCCCATCATCAACCTCCAGTACCCCGCCAGATGCTCCAAAGGGGCCCGGTTCTGTATCTGCTGCGAAAGTGATTCCATTGAACCCACCGCTGCTCATCCTCGAACCCTCGGCACTTCCTCTTGCAGCAGTCGGGCTTGTCGTGGCAAGGCTCGGGCCTCGTCTCATACTCTGTGGGCGGTAGCTCCTGGCTCGCACCGGCGCCTCGCTGAGCTTGGCTTGGAGGGTATCGTCCTGATCCAGCATGTTTTTTATTTGCTTCTCTGCAGATGTCTTGGTCCCACTGAGCCGATCCTTGATCTTGACGACCTCGTCGCTGCAATCGCCATCCCTCAGAAACTGGTGCGCCGCGTGCTCACACATGGACTGGACGGACTCCAGGCCCTTGTCCAGCTCATCAAAGACATCAGGCTGCTGAGGGTCCCCGGGGCCCAGTCCGAAAGAGGAGAAGGAGGAATAACCACCTCCGAGCTTCGATCGTGCGGTGGGTGAGGTGCTGGGCTTGAAGGGTTGTGAAGGAAGCTTGTGGGCGTTGCCATTGCCATTGCCAAGACCATTTGTGGCAGTCGATGTGCGTGCGTGGGGCGAGCGGCTGGGGCTCATGGCGGGCGATGGACCGTTATTCGTGACCTGGTCTGGTGTGCTCTGAGTAGCATCTGCCTGAGTGTCCCCTTGACCGTCGGGTAGATCCACCTTCATCCCGTCGGTGATTGCTACTGACTTGTCATTGGGACAAGCCAGCTGTGGCGGGTCGAGATCCATACTCGTACCCCCATTGCAGGAGGGCTCCTCTGCTGACGAGGAGGAGTCATCGTCCGGCACCTCCAGCTCCGCCATCTTCTTGATTTGGGCGACCTTGGCGGCCATCTTGGCCTTGCGCATCAGGTTCCGGCTCGCGCTCACGAACTTGACCAGCTCCTCGAAGAAAGACTGCACATAGCTGTCATAGTACACCAAGACTAGATTGCGGTTGCGGTACTTGCTGGGGTTGGCACCCTCGGCCGAAAGCATCGACTCGGCGGCAGCAGCGCGTTTCTTGCTCAGTTGGGTCCTTCGAAGCGCCGCCCTCGCCTGGGCCGAGGCAATCGCGATGACCTGGTCTGTCTGCCCCTCGACAGCAGAGGGGCTCAGGGGTGGTTTGCCATTGCTGGCGTCCTGGTCCTTTTGCGGTCTGTCGATGCCGGCCCTTGATGCCACGGACGCTCGCCGTGCCTCGTGCGCGGCATTCTTGTTCTCTGCCGGGAGTACCCTGCCCGGCGCCGGGGCGTCAGGATGTGCCTCACCGTCGTCGTTGGGCTTGAGCGACTGGGTGGAGCCGCGATTCCGCACGGATTTTGTCGACTGTGTCGGGCCGTTGGGGTCCAGGTAGTTCAAGGACTGCTGCTCTGCTACCTCGGCCAGGTCGAGCTGCCTCTGTTCGATCTGGCTGCTGAGCTCGTCAAGTCGCTTGGCCCAGTCGGGACAGTGCTCCTTGAGGTTGGTCAAGGCCTCGATGGCGAGCTGTATATCCTCGGGGACGGCCGAGGCATTGGGGCTCCGCCACGAAGACGGGCCCGGTGAAAAGACGGTAGAGGCTGGAATGCTGGGCGGCAGGTTGCGGCCGCTAGGTTTCCGAGACCTAAGCAGCCGCCGATCGGGGAGTAGAGCGGTGTAGGGCGCCCGGTTGCGACGAAGGAGAGCGAGGAATGGTGGGCGGGAGAGCAGGACCGGCCAGGGCTCGAACAGAGGTGGGACGGAGGCCGATCCACAATATTTGACGCCGATCGAGACGGTGTTCTAGGGCGTGATTTACCATGTACAGCAGGTCAGGGGGACGGCTGGCGTTGGGTTGTTCAATATCAGACAGCGTCTTGGAGTCAGGTCAGTTCAGTGATGGGTGAGCTCGTAACGGCTGGTGGACGTTGACGTCAACTTCAAAGGGGGAGCTCAGCCGGCGGGGAAGCTTTGTAGAGGAGCAAGACGGAGCGGGTGTGTCATTGAGGTCAATTGAAGCGGACGCAGTCAGGACGGATGCCGCATGGATGTATCGGGAGTGATGGGTCCTGGTACTCGAGAGGCCACGAGTCGAGGCGATTCAATTCAAATCAATTCCATCAAAAGACTACTTCTCGAGTGGCACGGCATACTCCGTAGATGGGTCGTGTGTCTGTGTGGAGTCTATTGAGCCAGGACGGAAAGGCAATGGGAGGCAAGGGTTGGGCAGGCCAGGTAATTCCTGGTTGATATTCCGTCCAAGGTGTCAAGGTCAGGGAGCCAACGGAAGCTTGAACTCGAGTTGGAGGGAGGGGGAGCGCGGGTGGAGAGATGTTGGCAGGCCTGGCAGGCCTGGCAGGCTGCTGTGTGGGGTCTTTGATGAGGGAGGATGGCTGGATGGATCCCCAGGTTGGCACTCGTCGGGGCAGGGGCCGAGGGGGTCGGAGCCAACTGCTACCTGCTGTGCAGGACTACTGGGAGCTCTGAGCTCTATCCGGGTAGATCGTGCCTGGATGCCCCGGGTGAGGGCTTTCGCTCTCTCGTCATCAACCTCCAGGCAGCAATATTCCGCCCCCACCCAAGCTTGACTGCCCATCATCCCGCCTTGTCTATCGCCCTGCCATGGAACAGAATGCAAATCATGTCGTCAGCTTATCTATTTTGTTTCCAACCGCAAGCCTTGCCGTGTGGATTGGCCCTGGACGGCACTTCTGACGATGATGCTGGTGCCGTTGGAAACTCGTCGTCTGATTGTACATGTGCGGTGATGATACAGCGAGCGAGTGCTCGTGTTCCGGAACCGAGCAAATAATTGGGATACTACTGTACTCGACGCCGATAGTTTCCAGCCCCTTGCGACGCAGTCACGCCCAAGGTGGCTGACCAGTCCACCACCAGAGCTTGCGGCGCTATGCGAGACGATGCACCGCAGTATCCAGGCTACTGACTAACGAGATGGACTACGGATACATGCTGTACTACACACAAAGGTCGGAGCTCGTAGCCGCCGGGGCCTCAAGCTCGCGATTCGCTGCACCTCGAAGCTGCACCGCATGCGCAGACGGGATTGTCCAGGGAAGCAGCCCCGCCTGAACGCGCGGAATTTGACTTGCATGCATGCCATCGCTGCTGTAGCATCGAATTACGGCCCGTTGGCCTCCTGTGCCAGCGACCTTGCACAGTAGTCTGGGCTCGGCATGCGGCAGTTGATCGAGCCCCCGTCCAACCACAGGCGTGTCGGACGCCAGTGGTAATGACTTAGACCTATTAGACTACTGCACACGGCTGCGAAGTCTGGATGGATGCGACGGCCCCAGCCCCGCCGAGAGAGGGGGTTCGAGCTTTGAGGCTTGAAGAGAAGAAAAAACAACGAATGTGACGCTGTAAGGATACGTCTCGAGTGTCTCTGTTGCGACTTGGTGGCGCATCCAGTCCAACCTTCCACGTCTGCTTTGGGGATCTTTCGTCGAGACCGGTGGGACTCGAACCAAAGTTTAAAGTCCTCCTTGCATTTCAATCTCAATCTCAATTTCAATGCTGGCACAGGCCGTCCGAGTTGTGAACCCGAGGCCCGCGCTTTCCATTCGCCGCCTCGCGAGAGCTAGAGACGTCGTGCCCGTCTCTGCGCAGCGCCCCTCGCCCATCTCGGTTGCTATAACCGTTGCCCCATGTCTGTTCGCCGCAAACTTTCTTGGTTTCATCACACGCAAGCCCTCGCAATTCCAAGTCTCAACAGGAAGCCCAACGCGCGCTGGGGTGATGCTGGGATATTGCCTGTAGGGCGGGCCTGTGAATCCTTCTACACATTCATCGAACGATGGCCGCCAACTTTCTTTGCTGTTCTGGCCACCGTCGCCGACGTTGAACCTAATGAGATAATACCGATGTCGAACCTTATTCGCGCCAAGAGAAAGCACCTCGTCCTCCCCGTCCCCACTCGGTGACAGGCCTGACACGTGGGATGGGGTGTGGGAGCCGGGGCTAGAGTGGATCGTGAACTGTTCCACCTGTCCCGCCCGTTCGCCCGCGAGAGGGAGATTGGATATTGCTCCCTGCTTGTCTGGTTCAAGGCAAGGCCTCGCGACGTCACAGGCAACACACAGGAGTGGGACAGCAGCTACTGTGCAACATCTGTCAGAAATGTGACATGCTTGATGATTCGTGTCCCTCCTCGCCAGGAGCAAATCACCGGTGCCGAGTCTGGACCGGCCGAATAGGGCGAACCACAGCTCCGGCTGGGCCGTCTCCTCTGACTGACGAGACTTATCGTGTACCTTCGTCTGTGGAGTTCCAGGATGCCGTTGGATTTCACATGCCAAGCCTAACAAACAGTAATTTCTTTTTACGCACGAAAGCAGTCGTCCCTGGGTTATTCATTCCCAAGGCATCTAGTAGCCTGCCTGGGCTCTTATCTGCAGTAAGAACCTTTTCGTGTCCTACAGGCTCAAGTCCGACCCGAACTGCTTCAGGACCCCCTTCTCGGCCGCGCCCCAGTCCACACCCTTGAGCCTCCCAGCCTTTTCGGCCTCGTGGCCAGAGAGCACATTCCAGAGCTCGTCGACGACCGACGTCCGGACGCGGGGCCAGGGGTGCAGCATCAAGGCACCCAGCCTCTTCCTCGCCTCTGCCACAGCTTCCAGCCGCTTCTGCTCCAGAGCGTCAGTCGCCATCGGTGCCAGCCCGTCGGAACCCTTGCCCATGTTCGCGATGCCACCGTACACCTTGACGCAGGCCATGAGCTTCCGCACGTTGCCGGTCTTGTAACTTGCCTTCTGCGACTGGAGGCAGAGATTCTTGAAATCAACCGTCTTGGTCCTCTGGTACAGGCCCACGGACAGGAGAAACGCAATGATCTCCAGCGTCGGCACCACGACCCGGTCCTGGCCCTGGCGGGTCTTCATGTTCCGATAGAGTGAAGCACACACGCGGTCGAGGTTCTCCTGGCTTGCACCGCAGTATTCGCAGAGTGCGGAGCGGCTAGCTATCACGAGATCTTCGTTGCCTGTGTCTGCTGAGGTCACATACCCAGCCAGGAGCTCGTCCATCCACTCATCAGGCTTCGGCCCGTTCTCCGCGCGAAATGCTTCATGCAGCCAGTCTTCGTGGGTTGTGAGGTCAAGCAGGAAGCGGAAGTAGTCTTGAGACGAGCAAGAGCGCTTGCTCAGTTCTGCTGAGGAGCTGTGACTGTGTCAATTTCCTTCCTTGCCCTCGATTAAAATGGGGAGGTGTGACGTACTCTGAACATAAGGCCAGGGACAGCGTTGACTGTGCTTCCGGTCTCACCTTGTCAAGTTTCTCAGCGCCAAGGCGCATGATAGGTAACAATAGACTGGAAGCTGCCGCGTGAGAGGCTGCTCCTCCTGGCCTTGTCTCTGGGTCTGCCACCAACGCCCACAAGTGCTTGGCTGCCTGTATGGCGTGTAAACGAGCATGAGATCCTACATCACCTCTCGCGTCCGTCGTATAGTCTTCCAGTGCCTCTGCTATCAGCTGGAGCAATGTCTGGACGTTATACCTCAGCACGTCACCTTCAACCAGGCTCTCAAGTATCCACACCCGCACATCCACAGTTATGTCCTTTGCCCAGCATTGCAGTACTGTTCTAGGGATGATTTCCGAGGTTCTATTCTCCGTCTCTTCATGAGATATCCTCACGGCTGCATAGGATCTTGTCAAGGCCATCAAGTGCCCTTTAATGTTCCCCCCTCGCGGTGCATTTAGAATAACATTCGCCCAGCTTTCAACGAGCTCACCGCGTTGGACGGGCTCCAAGAAGAGGAGCAATGCGACCGCAGCCTCAGAGGCCGCGTCCACAACTGCTTGTTCTGTCCGAATAAGACAATTATTCAAAATCTTCGGCACAACCTCGTTGATCCAGGCGGGTTGGAAGTCTTTCGAACCAGAACAGCCTGCCAGCTGGGACACAGCAATACTTGTGGTACTCGTCTTCAAGAATGACAAGAGACAAGGAGCAGCCACCAGATCCGCCGGCGTGATGGCGTCAAGGCCGACGCATGATGTTTGGAAGACCGGAAATGAGGAGGTAAAAAGTCGACTTGCTGCCTCTGCGATGAGATCTGGGCGTCGGAACGTCGTTGCCTCAACGAATTTCAGGCTCCACTCCAGTTCAGACAGCATCCTTTCGATCACAGGCGCTAGTTGTTGTTGTTTAATTTGGCATTGGCTGAATCCAATGATCTGTGGGAGCTGATCCATTACTGAGGCCAAGGCGAGCATGAGGCCGTGTCGTTCCTCAACTTGTCGCGTTTGCAGTACCCGAATGGACGATGCTATATTGTCAAAGGACTTGGAGATGACTTCAGAGCTGGCCGAGGTCATTCGCGCCAGCTCTGCTGTGATCATACCGTATGATACTCCCGCACATCTTCGAACACGATCATTGGCGTCACCCAGACCTCGCCAGCCGAGGACAGCCTCGAGTATGGCCAGTCCGTACTGTGAATGTAGCTTTGTAGCGGCCAAAGCAACATCTTGCATCGCTCTCGATCTCAGTGCCACAGAGTGGTAGTCCACTGTCTGCACGATCGCGATGCCCTTTTCCACAGTATCAGGATGCCTTCCAATAAGTTCCTGTAAAGCGGCCGAGGAGCCACGCCTGATGTTCCCCGCAGGGTCCAAACAAGCCGTAACTACCAAATGAGTAGCGAGGACCTGCAAGATAGAGCTATTGCCAGTTTCACGGCGCTCTCCTTCTAAGAGCTCGTGATTGACGGCAAGAAGTTCCTCAGTGGAATAACGTCTTGCAAGAGCCCAGACGCCGAAACAAGCTGCATCGCGAACATTGGCTCCCACGGAGACCCCGGATGCGCTTCGCTGCTCGAACGAGAGACCAAGCAATAACGCTTGCAAGATGTCCCCGAGACTCTCTGGGGGTGGCGAGCGCCGGTATAAGAGATGCGACAAGGTGAGCATGAGCCCATGCCACTCAAGAGGATCCACTGAGGCAAGGTCCTTTAGTGGCTGCCAACTCGACGAGTTCGAGTCTGACGTCTGATCGGCCACCCGAACATGTTCTCTGAGCGCTTGTAGAACAGCCGCCACAACTTGTGAGGCCATTTCCTTGGGCAGTTTGAGAGTGATGGCTCCCAAGGCTTTGCTCGCCGCAAATCTGACGGGCGTGTCTTTATCAGACAGGCTCCTCAGAAGGTACCGCACAGTGGTCTCCACAAGCTGGATCCCTGACATGTCTCGGCTCTCTCTTGTCAACTTTGACACGGCAATCGAGCGCATGACCTTGATGACGGTCTTCTTTGCAACGGCAGACGAGTTAATAATGTTGGAAGTGTCGTCGTCGCTCCACATGGTAGCATTCACGGTATAGAAGACTTTGGATGAGTACTTTTCCACCTCAGATGCGTCAGCAGAAGACAAGACCCCTGCCAGGAAAGCAAGCACCCCAATGAAGGTGTAGGGATTCTGGTTGGGCTCATGTTTCGAGCCATGGTTGCCCGCAGAATCGCTGTCCTCTAGGCTTGGGTGCAACGAGAAAAGTGCCCAGTCGATGAGAGCCTGCAGGATGCCGAGCTTCTGCATGTCCCGACGCATGGCCATCCTCACAAGCAGGGTTTTGGCCGCATCCCTCTCTTTGCCTGGCGATGCCAGGTACTTGGTTGCTAGTGGCAAGATCCGAACCGTGATGCTCGGAGGATTGAACGGCCAGAGGAAGCCGGGGACGCCGGCCAGGTCGACGTCGTGCATGTAGACCGAGGATATTGTCGCTAAGTCAAACGGTGCGAACATGAGATGAGACAACCACAGTAGTACCACGTACCGCTCCTCCCAGGTCCACTGAAGTACAGAGCTCTCCAAGCCCAGGTGCCTCTCCGATTCCTCGATGGCGGACAGGAGCAACTCAAGATACCGTGTCTCAACGTTGAGGAAGTTCACGATGACCTTCTCGCCGCGGATCTTGCAGAAGGTGTAGATCAGCTTGCACACTGCGGTGGGGAGTGGCATCAGCAATGAAGATGTACTTGAAACTTCCGCGGTGTGCCTCCGCCTTGTCTGCTGGTACTCCAGGAAGGCCTCGGCGAGCACGGGGAGCCACTTGGGCAAGTGCGGATCAAGGAGCTGAGGCAATTCTTGAAAGGGGTCGAGAAGCTATCCAAACCGGTCAATACAAGCATAGACCAAGGACGGCGTTGTTCACCTACATTTGACATGAGATGCGATACCTCACGTACACGCACGCGAGAGCGGACATGGCCAGATCCATCTGCTTTGCGCAAGAAGGGCCTGAGGCGGGCGTCGAAGTCGGCAATGAGGTCTTTTGAGACGGTTTGCAACTTGATGTCCAAGTCTTCTTCTGGGGCGTCTTCCATCTTGAAGTCTCGAAATGCAGCAGTCTCCTTTACCGGAGCGGTCTGCCTGGTGAAGGTGGGTTAGAGTTCGCGGGCTCCTGACGTGGCTTCTCACGATGTGGCCTGATGGTTGTCAGGTTTTCCTGATGCTTCGACAACTACAGAAGCTTATGGTCAGATGAGAACAACAAACAGTAAATACTCCGGGTTGTTGGTGAGTTTGGCTGTCGAGAGTTACGATCACGGAAACCGGCGAACTAGAACCTCTACACGCCTGACAATTTGCCCTTCGGGGGCTGTTGCCAAAACCCTTCTTTTCAGGGTTTGCAGCACATCCTACCCGCTTCCCTGGAGAATCCCGGGGGGGGGGGTGCACAGGGATCAACTCAGGTGCGAGCATTTTGATCTTTCTTGAAATCCTTTTCAGTGCAGTCAAAACGAAGAGGACTGGTCTATAAGTATGAACTTTGGAGTTATGGAATAGCTACGGAATAGATTATGTTGTTGACTAGGTACGTGGGCTTCGATCCTGGTTATCCCCCAACCTTGGAATGCAACAATGCTGCCCCGTTCAACCACAAATATACAGAAAGTCGAGCCTTGCTGATGTACAAAAACTATGAATCACGTTCCTTATCAACAAGTTGCTCATACGCCTTAAAATACGGCTACTGCAGCAACAAGAGTGTCCAATGCCGAGCTTTGCGTGCTCGCGTTAGGGAACCCGCCGACGGAAGGCGGACCAGACCACACGAGCCCCAAGAAGTCGCTGCTGTTACGGTCATTGTTCCATATGGAATCCGCGTTCCCCAGAATGAAGTCGCGGAAGCTGTCCTGCGGGGCTTCGAGTTGTAAGTAGTACAGGTTCCGCATGAATATACCTGGAAGCGTGTGTCAAGTCAGCTCTGTTCACCCACCCAAGAGTATTGTGTTCGGGACAGGTCCGCTCACCCTTGAACTGAGGGCCATCAGCGCCGCAGTCATTAGGCTCGCAGCTTTCGTGAAGGATGCCGTCTTCCGAAAGGGCGTCTATCGCAGCCTCCGCAATCGAAGTAGCCTCGGTCAGGTACTCCGAGTCTCCGGTGGCTCTAGAAAGTTCGACCAGCCCACCGAGGATGACTCCCTGGTTATAGCTCCACACGGTGTCTCCGTTATTGGTGCAAGAACCATCAGAGTTTATGTCGAGTCCATCATTGATCAAGTTATTGTCGTTGATCATACCACTGCCCTTGAACCATTCCCACTCGTCCTTGGCGATGCTCAAGTAAGAATCTGATCCAGCTGCCCGGTTTGCAAGAGAAGCAGCAACCGAGAGATACAGCTCATTAGCGACTACATTTCAAATAGTCAGTCATTGAAGAACTTGAGAAAGCCAAATCCGAAGAGAGGTGGCCAGGACGCTTCTCTGCCACTAGCCTTCCTCTCTCAAGGGCCAGGGCCTGCCAGAGCCCGTCGTACGCCCAACAGAGAGCTGGAGGCATGGAAGAGATCGTAGGATGTGATCGGTGTCAGGGAGTTGCTTACTTGCGTTCTTGTACTTCCTATCCTTACTCCACCAAATACCGCCTCCACAAGTACCATTCACACCGCCCTGCATATCCGCAAAGATGCTTTCGGCCATGTTAAGATACTCAGTATTTCCAGTGACATCGAATGCCCTGACCCAAGCCAAGGCCCACCAGCCTTCATCATCGTAATAATTGTTGATGAAGCCACTGAAGCCCCGGGAAGCGAGACCCGACTCGCCCAAGACCGGAGAGGCAGTGTATCTTGATTCAAACAAACGCCTGCTTATCCCTTTCACAAGTGTTTTCGTTGCCGTCTGACTGGTCTGTTGGGCTTGAGTGAAAGTGTTGGAAAACACACTTTCCAATCCCAAGTCACCTGCACCGTCAACCGCTAGATAGAGGAAGTCTCCCAGAGTGGTGAGACAATTCCCGCTATTCCACCAGCCTGTAGTTTCCCAGAGCCCATCTGCCTCATCGTAGAAGGTCTGCAACGTCTTAATGGCTGTCTCGGAGCGGTCAATATAAGTCGCTCTGTCTGTTGCCGCCAAAGAAAACCCGAGCAGACTCGCATTGGCCAACCAATAGTAGATGGTCCTGGGGGCTGCCATATTCGCTAAGAACGACGATACTTTGCCTGGTAAAATATCTGGATCGACCAGTACGGCTGTCAGGCGGTGGGTGTGTTCGGTAATATTTCCAAACAACGAGAGACGGCACACAGATATGATAATAAAAAGAGCGAGGGCTCCGCCAAGTAACCCAGAATGCTGACCTGAATCAACGCCTCGTCGAGAGCGCTTGCTCCGACTTTTGAACGAAGTGACAGCGTTCTGACAACGCATCTCGGCACCATCATGGGGGCTCAGCTGAGCCAGCCTGCCTTTGTGGGCCATGATCACAGCCTCGCAGATCGATTCAAGGCCGTCTTATGTCACTCTGGCCCACCAGCCTGGCCTGCATGGGGAAGCGATCTTGGAGTGTGAGTGGTCCGCCCTGAGGCAGTTGGAAGGATCGCAATCGCAGCAAGGCTCCATTGGTCCCACGTCCGTGGCGTACAAGGGAGCTGTCCGGGTTGTGTTGGCGGATGGCTTCGCAGGTTGCTATTCGAAGGAATGACGTCCCTGGCGCAAAGCTGACGGCGACACCAACCGGACTCCCGTTGACGGAGAGAGCTTTCGAGCCAAGAGACGAGCGAATAAGATGTTCGTCGGATGTTTCAAGCTTATGTTGTAAGGTTGGCTTTTGCGTAACCTTGTTTCCTCTTTTGAGAACAACCAGCAACAGGTGCACCGAGATTTGCCTCTAGACGCCCAAGAATCAATATTCAGATGATGGTCGCTCAAAAGATCCATCATCGAACGGCACCCCTTGGCGAATTCTGGTCATTGGCGTGGCTGCCACTGGAATATTGCTTCTGCTTCTGCGTCTGCTTCTTCTGCAGGCGTCGATTGTTTGCACGCCCCTATATTTCGGGAGGATTCTGCTGTCAGCACTGCGGCCGCGGTGCAATCTTGCTGCCTTGTTGGTGCCTACTGCGGTGGGGAAATGGGGCAAGCTCTCCGCCGCGATCCTTCCATCATGCACCGCGATCCACGATCAACGCTAAATGCCCTGCTGTGTGGTTTTTCGGCCAAGCTGCAGCATTCTCAACAGGCGCACACAACAGCAAATTATGATTCGGGGCCTACAAAGCAGAAGGGCCTGCAGGCTTTAGATGATGCTGCAGTGCGGATGACGTGACAATGCGGAATGTCGTGGCCAACTGAACAGGGACGTTGCTGGTTCTGGGATCGACTTCGACCATTTGCAAGACACTTGCCTCCTCATTGGAGTCACCGACAACTAGGGCGTGGACACGGCGTGCGCTGTGCATCGCTGACGACACCATGTTTGCTCAAGCGTTGTGAGCCCTCCGCATACGGTGTCGGCCTGGCTAACAGTAGGTAGGACGTCAACACAAGCAGTCGTCACGCGGATGAAAGGCCATGCAAGCCAACGTCAGTCTGGGCGCATCGGTTCGGATGAAAAAGAGGCGGCGCCGGTAACTGCGCGCCCAGGAATGCACGGAATGCACGGAATGCAAGCAGGACTGACTCGCCCCCGCCGGCCGTCTTGCGATGAAACCGAAATCTCCGATGTCAGTGCTCTTAGCTGCCAGCGGGCCGAACCTCTTTTCCAAGTGCCGGACTGCCTGACTCGGTGGTTGAGATCGATAGATCGGCGCTGTCTCAGATCGCAGGCTCTCTCCATTTACCATTTATCATTTAGCAGCACCCTAGCGGGCCCAGCAGCTCTAGTCACTTTGACGAGCACCTGATCTTGCACGAAGCTGTTGTCCCACCGATGCGGCCTCATGGTTGCTCCTTGGCGAGCATCTCCCAGGCATTCGTTGATGGAATTAACCGAGATCGCCGGAACATCCCTCGCTCCCGCAATCCTGCCTCGGAATCTGCATCATCTTCTTCAATGCGAGCTTTGCTCGGGTATTTGCTACGCGGCCACTGCGTCTATATAGTGTACCACCTGGGTATTCCTTGCTGCCCAACCTCATGTGAGATTGACCTCTGGTGAAATAACATCCCGTGAGAAGACCGGATGGATGGAAATTAAGCCTCGGGAGGGCTCTATAATAATATGTTCGGATTTTTGAGAATATGGCAGTGCTGCTGGAAGAACGGATGTTATGTCCATTCCCGATTCCTGGAAGGCATCTACAAATGATGAAGCGGCCCAACTGCACCAAACAGCCAGCCCTAACCCTTGGAGGTATCAGGCCGCAGTCTTCTACTTCACGTCCGTCAGTCTCGACGTTCTCCCCAGCAGCCCACCATATCCTCTGAACGGGCATGTAGTCACGCAAGCTCTCTTCGATGAGATTGAACTAGCATCCCGTAGTAGGAGGGTTGGCCCAGGACACAACGAGCCTCTCCGAGGGGAATTACCCGGAGATGGTCAAAAGACTTGAAGCTACCTTAGGCAGGACTGCGATGCTTCATGTCGCGGGTACTGAGACCCTGGCATTGACAGGTAGATCAGGAATCGGCCCGGCCCCAGACGCTTCCTATGCCAGATGTAGATCTCTCTCCCGAATTCATCCGTCTATAGTAATTTCAACGACATTAGCTGGCTGATAGCATGCCTCATATGCAAGATGGGTTCAAAACAGGCTAGAAGGCACAGAATTGCCAGCTCAAGCCCTGTGTCAGATCTGGAGGCCGAAACAGTCTCATCTTGAGATCAAGTCTTCATCGAAGGCGGTCTGCGTGGTGAACTGCATCGGGATCCAGTGATCACAGCGAACCGGTCGGGCACTTTCTTCTTCATTTCCACCTTTCCCTTCAATTGGCTCATTTCGACTTGTTGTCTCTTGCTTTCAGCAACTTCCCCTCACGCCTTCTCCTGGGCCAGCGTAGCGTTGTGGGACGCATGGTAAAAGCAGTGAGACACTCGACCGACTGGACTTGGATAGTGCTGGCGCGGGCAACAAATTGAAGGGTGGTAACCTCAAACGGAGGCGCATCTATTCGAAGATGATCAGCAATGCTTATCTGAGTATGCCAGGGACGACGGGACGCCAGACCGTGGCGTGGACTGATAGATGGCCGCACTATCAATTGTCTTGCTGCTGTTTGGCTCGGAGTTTTTAATTCGTTGTCAGGCAACCCCTTCATCGCTCAGACAAGCCTCCTATCACGTATTGCCTGGGCCTTGCTGATTCACTGATCCTTGCCATTTGTTGCGGCCCAGAAAGGGAATGCCAAGAATGCTTGCCGGGAGTAGACAAGTTTGAGAAGGATTTATGTGAAAACAAGAAAGTCGAAGTACGCGAAGTCGGAGATTGCTGCTCATAATTTGTCCTGGATACTTAAAGTCGCTTGGCGTGATGAATGATCGCCTACTACCAATCTTGTCCTGAAGAAGGATGGCGCACACCTCTTCAATCATTGGCCTGCCTCTGATTCTCGAGCACATACTTCCTCTTGGTTGTGTCATCCAACTGATAATGATCCGATTCTGAGACACTTGGGAAGCGCTACACCTGCCACTGAGGTAGAAAAGCCACACTTCCTAGTCTCGGGCAAGCCTATTCGTTACACAGGGTCACTTTCACGCCACGCACATACATATCCAGTCACATGTTCTTGGCCTAGTAGCTGGACGCTTAGCTGGGCGCCAAACCGCTTACAGCCCCTGCTCATAACAGGAAAGCCAGCTAAATCGATCGCTTAAGTATTCAGGATTGAACCGCGGAAGTTCTCGGTCAAAGTATGTAAGGATATCAAGCCCATTACACCGAGTTGAACGTTATTGACGTACAGTACAACATCGTACACGGAAGCACTGGAGCCGCCGGGATGGTCATCAATAATTTCCCAACTTGTTACCCATGCGACAATTCGCATTTTACTGCTTGTTTACAATGTCTGAATCCCACCCGGATGTATACAAGGTACATCCGGTTCGCCGTTTTTATGGCGACAGATATGCCGTCCTCATTAACTCCCTCCAAAACAACGACGCCGATCACGTCGCCGAATAGGAGCCCCTTGGGACGAGCCAAGACGTTACTAGGCAAGCCACCATCTCACATGGCGATGTCACTTTGGCCTAGGATCAAGGTTTCAGTCTCATGCAGCCTTCCGATGTGCCTGGCTAAGTCGTTGGTCCCATTAGACGCACCACCATGGCCCGTTAGACGCACACAGTCTGACAGTCCGGATGACACTGGCGCGGAATAGCACAGGAGTTTTTGATCTTCCTAGGGCCCCTGGCCCGCGCCTCCCGACCACTCACGCGATAGGGTCGGTCCCTTGCCACCGGGAGCGCTCACAAACCTTCCCCGGAGTATAACGCCGCACGTCCATTCAAGGTTTCCTGGGGAGGACCCTGAAGTGTCATTGCCCGTCTTAGCCCCTCACCGCTTATTTTCATTATCTGTTGAAAAGAGGCTTCCTTGGGGCTCCTGGCCCTGTACGGATGCGGTACTGGCCCCAACGCCTGGACGATCTCGGCGGCCGATGGCACGTTTTCTCAGCTACTGCCCCGTCAACCGGGGTCCCGGAGTTTCACTCGCGGGAGTTGACAGCCCTCCTGGCGGCCTATCACTTGTGACCTTGACTGACCTGATGTTGCCTTCCGCCTGCGGCCTGCTGCACTCTCACCGCATGTTGACGGATCCTTTCCATCATGCTCGTGCCCGCCAGCTCGCGCACACACACACACCGCTAGGGCGGGCAGGCAGGGCGGGCAGGCAGCTCCCGCGCCCGCCCGTGGGGCTGTGATCGAGCAGAAGGAATTACTGATAGTCGTACAATATGTATCAAGCCTGGGGCCGCGGGAAGGGGGCGGTGCCAGATCCGGCACTTCCCCGGCATGGGATTTCCCCTCTACGATGCCAGATCTGCCAAGCATCACGTTCCTGCGCGGCAGTGACATCGCCCAATCCGAGCCTGTGAGCCCTCGCGGCGGGGGAGCCTCTGCTCCCTCTGGAGACGTCACTCTGCCTGGATTGGGCACCCACGGTGGGAATACCAGAGGCGGCCCAATCACCGTGCGGTCTCATCGCTGCTACTCTATTCTGGCCCCGGCCCCTGGAAGGGAGAGACGTAACTCGCATCTCCGTGGCCGCCATGGCGAAATTGTTTCATCACCCGGACGTACATATTTCAGCTGATGGACGTCAATGATACAACCGCACACGAGCCTCAACTCGTCGGCCCGAAGGGTCTGTGTTGTTCGCCTCCGCCCTGCCCCCTCCCCCCAGACTTCCCCGTTCGCGGGCCCCGTCAGGTCCGCAGGAAGCTCCAGTCACGCGACAAGTTTCACTGTAAACGAACACGCAGCGGAGTTCTAGGCAGGGCTGGATCTGCACAGGGTCTCGGACAATTTTGGGCCCTGCAATAGTTATGCGTCTGTTGCCGCTCTCTGCTGCTGGGGCCCCGGGCATTATGGGGCGTTTGCTCCCCGGGGGATCCGGTAAAGGTACTCATTAACAAATAATGACATAGCGCTGCTGAAAAATGATGTCCTTTGAGGCTGGTAGATAAACGTTGAACCGTGGTGGTATCGCCCATGGAACTTGGTGGAAGCCTATATCAGATGGCTGGACGTGTCAAGTGCGAATAAGAGCTGCATTGGATCTGGGAGGAATACACTTTCGGCTTCCCCGAAGAAGGAAAGGTACCCTCCAAAAGAGAAAACCAAAACGAAGTCCAGGTTACTCGACATCGTTGGCGTCACATCGACGGACGGGACCCAATGGTAACACAAGCGAAGCAAGCCACGTGGTAAGGCGGGCCAATATTGTTGTTGGTCGTGCAAAGCATACCAAGACGCCCGTAAAGACAGCACGTAGTATCTTGGACCGGAAGCTCCATCCCAAGTCGACGCACTCATACACAGTACAGACCAGCAAGCGTCAACGGAGATTAGGCGAGCGACGGGTGGTGGTGCCCCGGGAAAACAACAAGCCTCAACGCCTGACGCCCAGGCTCGTGGACCCATGCTCGAGTGAGACGGCCTTGTCTCCTCGAAACGAAACCACCCGAACTTTATTCCCGAAGTCGGAATACTATAGTTGCTTCTTGATTATTATTCAGTCCGTATGTCTTTGCAAGGCGAGGGCGTATGGCAGGTGTGGTGATGAAAGGGCCAAGCCAGCCCGGGGTGTTCCCGCATGGAAGGGGCGTTAACCATGTCTGGCCATAAACAGACCTGTCATGTCGCACAACAGGGGCACACAGAGCTCGCTTATACCAGGGCCCTGGGAGAGGGGGCGGGGCAGAGAGGGACAGGAAGGAAACGGAGACAGCGGGTGGATGCAGAATTGCTCAGTCAAGTCATCATAGACGACGGCTCCCGCCTCGAAAAGGCAACGCTGTACGACCGGGAAGCATGTGACCGGCGGGAAAGCTGGATAGGGAAACACGAAAAAAAGAAAGAGGAGGGCGATGGGACCCCCGAGATCGCTTGAGCCTCAATTTTGACTTCGGTTACACACGATTCCACTGCAACATGCTTCTGGCATCAGCTTGACTGGGTGGTTGCACACCGCTGCGTCGAGTTTAGCGAGTCTTATTGGAGGAACTTTGGGCGCATCGATTTGATTCTGATATACAGAATATTATTAGGAGGCCCACGATCTTGATCGTCTACCTCCATCTCGCCGTGTATTTGCGTATATCAGACAGTGGGTTGATCCTAAGAGATGCCATTTGATTCGGACAAAGCGCCACCAAGACGCGCCAAAAGGAACCCACACACAAAACGTGAAGTGACATCTTCCGCGACAGAATTGTGACCGGGTGACGATAACGGTCGGCGAGCCAACCAACTTTGACAGAGCAAGACACGACGAACTAGCAGGACCAAACAAATAATTAAAAAGCAGTTGAATGACGAAGAGACCCTGTGTACCAGACCGCGCCTAGCTTTTTTGTTTTGTTTACTGGAACGCCATCCCTTGACCGCCGTTTGTGAAAAAGAGTCGTGAGTTCTGTGCACGTCAGTGCCAATCTAGAATTATTATGCATCGCACGCCCAACAACTCCTGTCCAGGCCAAGGGAAAAAACATGGAATGGAAAAGTACGGGGAAACGTCCTCCTTGTGGAAGCACCCGAGAGCGATGTAGGGCTGGGTCCGCGTATGGTTGCTGTTGCGGAGAATGGTGTCATTTGTTGAAGGGCTATGATCGAAGTTCGTGTAGGGATCGTCAGGTTGGCCGGAGTGCTGGAAAGCTTAAAAGACTGGCGTGTAACTTCGGAAGGGGTCCAGACACCACCTGGGAAGCGCTGTGTGCGTGCTAGCTGGTCGTGGCAGGCAGAGAGATGATGGTGTGAAGCCCTGCAGAACCGCTAATGCACCTTGACATGCCAGAAATTGACAATGGTTCCTCTCCAGCAGAGACCAGTCGATAGTTCGCAGATTTTTGACAGAGTGCCGATGGGGGGTATCATTGAAATCATCATCGCTATGAAGTCAAAAGTCGAAATGTCGTCTCCTCGTGAGCCACGGCCCGACGTATGGCCTCAAGTTCACAGCACATCCAGAATCATCTTCCCCGCCCGAAGTGAGCTTCCCTGGGGACGGGCTTGGCACACCATCTCCAAGAGCCCGCTCGGATTCGCTCCGATTGCTTCGGCAGCCCGGTTGCTTCCCCGCAGCTCTCAGACCCGCGCGGCCGGAAGCTGTCGTGAGGCCAGTGGATGTTGGCCCCCAGTTTTGGGCGTTTCTGGTTTTCGGGCTGGCCAGATCTGCAGAAGTCGTGATGTCAGCTCATTTGTCTACAGGAATGAGGCGTGGTCTTTATTTTGAGAAGGCAGTAGGCATATTCCAAATTTCTTGGGAACACGGCGACTTCCATTGGTACCAAGCCCCAGCAGATGGTCGAATCCAGCTTGGGCTGAAACAACGCTTCTGTGCATGGGGTCGTCGTGGCGTGGCTTGCCAGATCTGCGCTGCAGAAGCACAAGCGGCACATATACACCAAGGATCTAGACCATCCTGGGAGCTAGGGGAGGCACTCACATCTGGCTCGCAGGAGCAGGTAGCCAGCCCGTTTGGCGCCCCAACGCAAGAAATACCAAAGTGGAAACTCCAAGTCGCCCATTTGTGTGCCCCCACGCCGGCTTGATCGGTATTGAATTTTGGTGTGGAGGGTTCCGGTCCAGCCAGCCCCCAACCAGGGCGTCTCTGGAAGAAATGCCATGGTCGCCGCCGTCGTCGTCGGCCTCCTATGCACCCTGGGTACACGGGCGGCACGTGTGGAGCTTGCAATATCGGCACTCGAAAATGATGTAGAAGGGCCCCGAGTGGCATAGGTTGCAGTGCCACACAATCAGTGTGCTATCTGATTTGATCACCTGGAAAGAGTGCGCGCAGTTGCTCTGGATAGCCATCGCGAGAGGAAGGGTTGGTGTAAGGCGTCAAACAGCCTGCGAACCTCCCACCCAGGCAAGAGGCTGGTTGGAAGAGGTCGGCAGAGAACGTCTGGTCGAGGATGTGGTGGGTCCTCCACGTGGAAAGGAGGGAGGCGATGGAGCAGTGAAATAGTGAGTCTGATGGGCGGTGACGCGCTGGGGCCAGGGCAGATCACAGTTGCACTGGTCCGTCGTGTGTTTGGACAGGGAAAGCCTGACTACTTTTCGTATCCCAGTCCAAGCTGTTTCCTTGATATGGGTGACCCCGGCCAGCACCTGTCCGATGGCAGCAGAAGGGTGCTTTGCGATGGTGGGATATTTTTGGTGCGCGCCAACCAGTGAGGTCCCCACGCTGTCCTGAAGATGTTTTGATTTGGACAACAACGGGGTCAGCCAAAAGTATCCGTATGGGAATAAATACCGGCGCTGCGACCTTGGGCTGTTCGGTGTAAAACGTCGCAAGAGCACAGGGCTAACTTTATGAGCTACAAACAACGCTATGCGAGCTGGCAGAGAACCTTGGGTTGGGGAGTGCAGCGAACGGTTTCCCTTAAGCCGGGGCCCGTTTGGCTTGTTTGTCTCCAGGCTTCCAGGACGGGAGGTTGTGACTGTAGGGCTGCAAATGCTCCCTCGGGTCGGACGAGCGAGGCGAAAACGGGGCGTTGATGTGCGTGACGCCGGCGAGGTTATGTTGAGGCGGACAAGCCTTGCCTTCGGTGCAATGCGAAGTGTCTATGATTCTGGCGTGGGTCTTGGTGACGACGGCAGTGATCCAGGTATCTTGGTCGCACGTGCAAAGTCGTTATATATATCGTGGGGGGTTCACTTGCTTGAGAACTCATGGGAACAATTTGTGCGGCCCATCCACTTGTGGGTGGGCCGATGACATGATATTTATCCTTTGGCCTCGAGGGTCATGGCACCCGGCATAATGACGAACACACCCGATTGCCGAAAGTAGTCTGCCCAGGACATGTCTCTATTAATTACGACAGGGGAACAAGAGCCGGAATAGAAGCTGCGAATGAGACCAGGACGAGCTGTTGAGAAAAAGCAGGATAAGGCTTAGGGCGGGCAAGTCTTGAGCAACATGGGTGGAAATGTACGGAGTAGAGAGATGCAAGTACAGTGGGGATTCTGCCAGCGACGGCGCGCGCTTGATTGCGCTATGCGTTGGGTACAGACAGCATGGCGCGGAAGCAAGCGTCAGGAGGGATTGGATGGAGGGACGGCAACGGCTTCGAATTGACCGATCCACGTACTCCTTGGGTACCGGTACATTCTTGTCCGAAGATATGGCTGCTTGTGAAGATGGCTCCTTGGCCGATCAGATCGCCCTTGCTCAGGCACTTTGGTATGCCGAGGAGTCAAGGGTCTGTTTCTGGCCTGGCTGCTGCTCCCACCACAGTAGGGCTAAAAGCAGGCCGCGTTAGATGACAAAGCTCGAGTGCTGGCTTCAGAGTCGAGCATCATCCAAAGCCTGCCCGAACGCCCAGGTCTGGGGCAGACAAAGTTAACCAGCACCGGGGTCCTATTCCAACGCCCTATGGACTCAGCGGTACTGTGTAAGAACCACCTGTCAGATGCAGGGACCCACTCCGATGGGCGCGAAATATCACTTGCCGGCATGTTAAAAACACGGGGGCGACACTTCACATCCGGTTATGCCTCAGATTTGCCTTCAACCTTGGGCGTGTCTGCTGAAGTCGAGGCTGAGGCTAAGGTTTGCCGCCATGTGGATGGGCCTGGCTGGACCTGCAGCTACCGAACCTTAGACGGGCTCAAGTGCTGTGGATGACCGACCGGATGTAAATACGTCTCTGCCGGTCCTCGGCTTCAGTTCAAGGTGCGCCGGCCCCTGTTCCTTGCCCGTGAGTTACCACGGTTCTGGACTTGGTGGCTCGGTTGTCCTCTCTAGCCAGGGACAGAGACCGAGAAGGCGACGGGGGGTATAGCAGGCGTCATAAGGGGCTTCAGACGGGTTCTGGGTCTCGAGTGTTTCGCCTCGAGAACCGGGGTTAGACTTGCTGGGCACCGAATGATGAGGGCACGCAGCCAAGAGGTTCGCTTCCGTGACAGCCTCCACGACTCCCGTTTGCAAAGCTGTAGCGTGTCCAGCAGGATGTGGTTCGGGACGCAGCCGAAGCGGCTCAGACCGGGTGGCCTTCTTCCACGAGCAGCAGGCGAGATTGCAATCCCTCCGTCACCAGGCAAGCCTCGATCCACACGAGAGGCTGGACGTCCAGGTCAAATTCCACGGCCGAGATCCCCGGGGCAGATCTTGACACTCGGTTTTCCCAGCTCTGGCGGGGGGAGGCTGCGTCTCAAGTCCGGCTGGCCAGGCTCGCCGCCCCGTATACCGTTTGGCCTGAACACGTATGTCCAGGAACGTGATTTGGCGGATGACGTGGGCGATTCTTGCGAGATAAGAGTGCGGCTCAGGGCCTGCCCACATCATCGGGCTCGCATGGTCGCTGGAACGTGTTGACGATGCAATGGGGGGCGTTTGTACCTGGCCATTTCGCGGAGAGATGTGAGCATCTGGCCTGGTGTGCACGGGCGGAGGAGACACAGAGAGGCTCTCTCGCCCGTGAGTGTGTGTGCATGGAGTTGATTTCCTGTGTAGACTACTGTACGACCTGCCCCGCATGTCGTAACGGCCGATTCCGCTTGCCTAGCTGGTCAACGCCCGCAGGTGGGTCCTGCAGCCGTGGACGTCAGCTCCCCAGGTACTTAGTACTTGGGTACGTATCGGGGCAGGACCTCGATGCCCGTGTCCGTGGGCCGCCCCTTCTTGCTGTCACTGAGGCTGTAAACCGGGCTACCGACCACGACACATACTCGTTCTACAACATTTGAATCTTCGGTTCGCAGTGGGATCGCGGCCAATGCTGTTGCATCATTGACGACTGCAGCGACGGATCCGACCAGGAGTACGACGCGAGAGGTATCTGTCATCGTCAATCTACGCTGCCGACCCTTTCCCTCCCTGCTGCAACGAAATTCTAGTCTACTGACGTATTATACAAGGTGCCTGAACTCGTCTCTCTGTGAGTGCCATGCGCGTAAAAACCTGATCCCACGCCAGTACTTCACTCTCGAATCGCCATCGCCGAACTCAATCAGATCCTACCCAACGCTTTGGACACCCTCGGGCAGCAACACCAATCCGGTCAACCCTGCAGGCCGGCACAAACGCCTTGATACATTACGCGTACGAGAGCTCATTCCCAACTCTCCTCGTGGATTTCGGGTTTCCCATCCCAAAACCAAACCCCACCAGAGCCGAACAGCAAAGGGCATTCGAATTTCCAGATCCCATCCCCGGTAGCACTTGTTCGGGACTGGGACCCGGAATCCCCACTTGTTCGCGTTAGGGAAGATGGCGCTTGACGTCTCGGCCCAGAGAAACCGCCGACTCCAAATCTCGCGACTCTGCAACTGCTCAGAGATCTCGGTCCGGCTACATGGACGATGTATCCAATAGGTGGCGGGTCACACATGACTGACATGGGTGACGTTCCGCCGCCGAGTCCTTGGGTCTCGTCGAGCAAGAGGTTCTGGCCACGAGAATCACGCCCAGAGGGCATGTTGTTACGCGCACGATCGCCAGGTTGGCCGGCACCTCGACGACTGCTGCCTGGTGCCACTGGAGCACTGCATTATCCTATCGTTTCCAAATTTCATGCTGTATCACATGGATACTTCGCAAGAATAGTGATCCACTCGCTTGGGTGAGGGGACGGGTCAATGTGATGATTGACTTAGTCCGGCATGAATTTATGGGCCCCAGTCATCCAGGATTCATTTCCGGTCGACCGCAGAGACCACAAATACCGTACTTCGAACCTTCACATGTTCGCCGTGCAGAGGACGCGTGCCGAAGATATGGTACGGCCTGATCGAATCTCCGCAAGTGTCTGCCCACAGTCAGGTGTGCCGCCTGCCTGCCTGCCTGCCTGTCTATTTGTCTGTCTCGAGGAGCTTCTTTTGCGACCAGCCGGCACGCACAAGGAGATGCTGGCCCGAGAGACCGGGACTTGCGACGAGAAGTGAAATTGTCCATTCTATACCTCCGAGCTATTGGAACAGAACGGTACCCGGTACTTGCTGGTAACACGAATCGATCACAGCTAGAATCTGCCAGGTTGCGGTCTTGGGTGCATGCTCGCTTGTTACAAAAGTGGATACCAGATCTGGTCCCTACTCCGATCGTAATTGGTTGAATTCCGCTGGACTGCTGACTGTTGCAGGATGCGCCTTACCGAGTCGTCGCATGCAATCGATTTTCTGCCCTACGCTCTTCCTGCAGCCCCGGCTAACAAACAGCATAGATGCATCTCTAATGGCATTTCTGAAGTCCAAACAGTCAACCGGGACTCAGTCGTAACTTGGCTTGGTTGCCTCCACCTCCACGCACAAATCAGTCGATACCTCTTTCGGATTGCTGGGCAATCGCATGATACCAGCTGCCACCGTTGGCTCGTGGCACAAAGGTAACAATGCCTTGCCCAAACGCCGCTAGCCATGCAGACGTCTGAAAGAAGACGGCCTTGCATCCAAGATGCTGCAGAAACCGTTTCTGTACTTGCCATTCGTTGAGGCCAAGATCCGTGAAGGTTCGATAGTCGTGGACGTGATGTCTATCAATTTAGTAAACAAATTGAGATTCAGGAAGGAAGTTTACTAGTCAGCACCCTAGGCGCGAACACATCGGTCACAAGAGGCATTCACGAACACCTGCCCGCGGGTACAGTACCCTGGCGTCCTAGGATGTACAACAGAGGTACAACTGGCAAGAAACTTGGCCTCGGGATTATGGGTTCTGTCTCGGCGGGGTGCTACCCTCGCGGAGGAGGTAATATTAATAATTTGCCATGTTGATGACAGGGAACGGCCGCAACCCTTTCTCTAGGCAGGCGACGCAGAAGTGCTCTCGGCAGGTGGGGGACACAGCATCCACAATTGAAGGTGGCATCTCGCACGCCGCGCCAGCCCAGCCCGCGCCGGGCATTGGCTTTCGAATCAAGAAGTCTGGCACGCCTTGGGAAATCGCACCGTAAGCCGCTTACCGGTGGGAGCGCACTACTCAGCACACAGAACTGCCAACAATGTGAGTTATGATAAATCTCTTGGGGGCCCCCCGGAACAGCCTCAACCTGCCGCTAGCCGACCTCACGTCTGGAGATCGAGGCGCCGCCCTCAACGCCATAGAGGTGCCCACCCCTTGCTCACCGGTATCCGGATCGTTGTTAGAGTACACCACCTTTTTTGGCCATTCCATGCTATCTTGCTGCTAGTGTATAACAGTTGATATACCACTCACAGGCTGTTTCAAGCATCCTTCGGATAATCACGGCTGGATGGATACAGCACACTTGAAGGCCTTTCTCATGATCTGACAGTGCCGCCATCTTTGTCTAGGAATCGCATAACGCCAGTCGAATCAATCCGGTACGGTTGATCTTGAAGGCACTTGGCGCCGGGGGCGGGGGACGGGGGGCAAGGTCACATCTTTTCCAAAATCTGACGATGAACTGTGCAACACCGCGGACCGGCCCTCAGAAAACACCTGAAACGGTCAGATTTTAGCCCTGCCGGCGAGATGACTGTGAGCGGGCCCTGGTTGCGCCAAACATGGTGCAAGAAGTTCGTTCTTGATCGTCCAGGAAATGTGACCGTCACAAGGCTCGTCTACAGAAGCGTCATGGTTCGAAAACTTCTTGACCGGTCCATATCACTGCACCTTTGAGGGCACGCTTACGACGGATCCTGCGTCAGTCACATGAATTCGAGATAACGTCCATGTCCTGACTTGGGGCAGGACCCCTGCTGCCGCCCCTGTGCCGACAGACTGACAGTCATGGGGTCCCCGGCAAGATCTGCGCCCGTCTGAATGGCCAACGGCTGCCAATGATCACTTGACCGGAGTGCCTGCCCGTCCTCGCCCTGCAGCGACCACACAACAAAATGGGTCCGTCTTGCTGCCACACCTGATGATGTGTACACACGACGATCAGGGCCAGTGGCGCCGAGTCGCACAAAGTTATGGCTGACGAGACTGTAAGACGCAGGCGGATGATGCTGGAGTCTGCGCCATTTCCGCAGGGCTTCAAAGGCCATGATTTTCGCATTCGGGCGATACCCGAGGTTGCCCACTGCCCGTCTGCCTGCTGTCCATGACAGCAATCCATCGCAGAGCCTGCTCGCCTACCAAGACGAGTCTAATAAAACCATTCGTGCCATAGCTTCGGCGGATCGTAACACTGCCTAAATCTCATTATTTGGTAGATGGCGCAGGCTAGGTAGACCGGCTGGATAAAAATCGGGTGTGGCCATCTATCCTGCTTCCAAACCAGTTCCCTAAACCGTCGCAGCCGCATCCCAATCGGTTGCATCTCCACCATCTACTGCCACTGCCGCTGAGCCCCAAAGTGCGGACCTTGGTACGCTCAGTGGACCAGACGGCGACAGGGTCATCGGGCTCGTACTTGTGTCCGTGGGGGGACAAATCTACGAGCCCGTGGCCTGACGACCGCCCGGTTGCCGCCTGGTTCTCTGGTCCTCCACATCTCGGCTCGGGAGGATCTGAGCATTTTCTTGCAACCACCACCTCTCGGTTTAACCAACCGTACCAGACTTGGGCGGCCTCACCCCAAGTCACGCTCGTGTTGAGTCTGGGGGGTCACATAGCCGGGTGAGGTTGGTGGGAGGGGGTTGGGAAACCTCACCACCACGCCCCAAATTCTTCTCCACCAGAAAATCTAGGGTACGGACTTCACAAACTCGTCTGATAAGGACATCGCGCTCTACGCGCTCATGGCAGTCATCGTGTGTGAAGTCGGACAAGTGGCCTTCTGCTCTTTGTGACCAGTGTATTTGATACGTCACATTCTGGGTCCAATTTTACAGTGACTTCGGTCCGTCATCGACGTTCCCGGGAAGGGCAGGGAGCGATCGAGGCAGGGAGGCAGGGAGGTAAGCGGCATCACGCCTTCTGGTTGGGCAGCAATGGTAGCGATGAGAAGAGAGGGAGGGCGATGATGCTCCGCAGACAATATCATCGACGGAGGGAGGGGGGAGGGGGGAGGGGATCGAGACGGGAACTCTTCCGAGACACATATATGTGCCCGTGGTATAGTGGGGATGTGGTAATGAACCATCAGGGGCACTGCGGAATCTCGTCATGATCAGCTCGACAGGCATGCCAAAACCACCGCCCACGGTCTGACATTCTCGTCCTGCATGTCCAAGGTCTGGAGATTCGCCATTGAGGTATTCGCTCGGCCCACAAGGGAATCTTGATTCTTTTCTATAGATGACGCTGTTTCCTTCTATCTATCGTATTGCGAAGTCGTGTATCGTAGCCTCGCTGGTTTAATTAGACAAGGAGAAAGCATTCCTGCTATAGGGCGGGACGAATGAATAGGCGTGAAAGTCGTCTGTCGTCTATGTCTGGTTTCCAAGGCCAATTTGCATCACAAACCACCAGCGTTCTGGGTTTCCGAGGCATCACCCTCCTGTTCGGTAGACTCCTGTTCGGTAGACTCGCGTTCGGTAGACTCCCCTTCAGTGTCCTGTGCAGCAGCAGCAGCAGCGGAAACTACCTGCGCAAGCTCTTCAGTCGCTGCTGGTGCCGCTGCCGCAGCGGGTTCTTCTGCTTCCCTGTCTCCTTTTGGACGTTCTGGCGCTTTCCTCATTTCCAGGACGTCGCCTGCATCTGGCAATTCCTGACTGTCGAGCTGCTGCTTTTCTGACCAAGAGAATGCGTCCGAAAGGTTAACCGCGACGAAGCTCTTGGGGAGCTTGACGGTGTGGAACTTGGCACGCAGCGTCTCGATGACCTCCTTCCAGTCACAATGCGGCGTAAGGGTCCTCCTCTGCGCGCAGCTGATGCAATGCTTGCTATCGAGCTGGACGTCCAACGGATCATAGACGTGACATCCCGGGCTGATGGCGATGCGGATGCTGTAATTGAAGGTGGGATAGCCCTCACCAGTGGCGGCACCCTGTGGCTGATTGGTCTCGGACTCGTAAAGCTCGAAGCAGATCTGTGAGAGGTAGTCCAGTTCCGGAATAGTGCTCCTCTTGATCTTGGTCTCGATGCCACCTTCCAGGATGCAGTTGAGGAGGGTGTAGATGTGAGATTCTTTGGTGAAGTAGAAGAAGCACTTGGCGTCGTCCGAGGCCTGCATCTCTTCCAGATCGGACACAATTTCTCGCAGGAGAGGGAGGGAGGTAAGCAAACCAATCTCGAGCTGTGAACGTCACAATCAGCACTACTACCCTGTTCCCCACGACATAAGGAACCACGTACCTTTTCGCTGTCAGATATTCCGTACTCCTGGGGGCAGATGAAGTCGAACAGGACTTTGGCAAGCTGGTACAGCTCCCGTAGTAGCTCAAAGCGGTCATCGGTCTTGGCCTTGGTTTGGCTTTCGGGCGAGCCCCTCTGAAGGCCAAAGTACTTTTCTGCATCCCCCACAATGTCCGCCTTCCTCATACTGCTGCCCATAGATGACCTTCTGAACAACCGCCTGACCCTATGATCATCTCTTTCGCTATCTCTCGCAGGGCCCTTGTCCCCGTTCCTACCGTCCTCGGGCGACTTGGCGGGCTGCTGTGGGTTCTGAGATTCCTTACCAGCTTGAGTCGACTTGCCGTCTGAGTCTGTTGCGACAACTCCATGTTTGCGAAACTCCTCAACCAGTTCCTTGGTCGGCCTGAATACCCACTCCAAGAATTGACGGTTGTGAAGCGCGTCAAACTTCATTGTGTCGTATAGCTCGGAGATCTTACTAGGGTCAACCTTCTCCCCGTCACAGAACTCTGTGAACAGCTTCTCCCACCGTTCGCGGAACAGCTCGGCATCTTCCCCACAGCACCATCGCGCTTGAATCTCATTGATTGCCGTAACCTGGGATAGCGAAGATGCCATTGAGTGAACGGATCCGGACGAACCCTCGCCAGCCTTGAGCTTCTCCGAGCTACCTGGGTTGGAAACCGCGTTTAGCGAGTTCACAGCTCCACTACGCAGCTTGCTGAAGTTGAAGTGCATGACCCGGCGATGGAAGTTCATCAACTGGACAACACGAGTCTGCACCTCCGCCGGTTCGGGCATGTTCTCTGGCCAAGCGAACTGTGGCGGTCGTTCATTACCCTTGCGGAGGAGACCCTTGAGCTTCTTCTTGACCTTGTCCATTTCGTCCTTTGCAGCATTGGAGTCATCCAGAAGGTCCTTCCGAATCTGAATGAAATCCTCTGGAAGGTCTGTGCGGTCCAAAAAGGCAGACGACCAGATCTGGGCACTCGTTGTCACTCGTCTCTCCGAGCTGCTGAAGACATGTATCTCATCAAGGACATCACGGTTCAAGATGGCCAGGTCATTGCGCATGTTTTCGCCAAGTTCTTGCGCTTGGTAACGGGCTGAGTGCGTAGGCTCACCTCCCCATTTCACGATAAGTTGCAACTTATCGAGAACGAGACCGTTCTCTGCAGCTGTGATCTTCGACATTGTGACTCCTGACAGAGAATCGTGGCGCTTAGGAGGGAAGCGTGGCACGTGTTCGGTGCCGGACAGCTCGTTTCCTGAGTTTGAGGCTTCGGGCGCTTCCTCGGTGGTCTGGGAGCTTGGCTCCCTGGGAGACACTTGCTTCTCATCAACTGGAGCCATCTCGTCGTTCTTCTTCTTGCGGAACATTGGCTTGATCTGGACCTTGGTGCCTGGCCAGCTGCTCTTCTTGATCAGGACATTTCGCAGCGCCCTGAGCTTGTCGCGATCCTCTCCGCCAGCCTTCATGGCTTTCTCGACGGCTTCTAGGACGCTCGCTAATGCTGGCTCACCAATGAGAAGAACCTCCTCTTGATGGCCCCTGAGAAGTTCGATGAATGGGTCGGTATGGAACGTAAACTTGAATTTCTGCTTCGGCGTACGATCAGCATGTCGAATGACCGAGACCATGCCTTTGAGCTTCCAGGAATGTTTGGGCGGCGGCGGCGGCGGTGTATGCACATCCTTTTCTTCTGTCGCTAGCTCCTGAAGATTGGGCGTAACCGGCACAGTGGTTGGCGCTGAAGACGGAACACTGCGAATGAGAGGTTCGGACAGGGGCAGCAGAGGACTGGTAGCGCCGCTCCCAGCCTTGGATGCGGTGATGGCTTCTGACTTTGGAACAGCGTCCGGGTTGGGTGAATGCGCTGCCCTGATATCTTGCGTCGACTTGGATCCTTGGCTACCTGTGGCTGATTTCTGGTTTGGCAGCATTCCGGTAAGAGGGGTCTCCTTGGAGCTCTTCTCCTGGCCGCCGAAGGTCGCGGCCCTGGACATTGGATCAACGTCTGATAATGCAGGAGAGGGCATGGGCGGCGTCATTGCGCCTCGACGTATTCTTTCCTTGATGAATATCTCCTTCATGATGTTTGCACATCGATCGTAGTAGTCATCGTTGTCTTTGACAAAGCTCCACCCGTTGACGTCGATGACATAACTCTTTCCATCGGCTCGCAGCAGATCAAAGCCACACACACGCTGGCCAAAGGTTTTGGCAATCCTACTTGCAACACTCTTTTCCAGGTCAGTGAGATGGGCCACATAGCGGACCTCTTTGCCATGCGTGTTGCGCCGAACAACACCATCGACAACAGGCGACTTCCGAGTCTCTGCATGGCAATAGTTAGGACCGACTGTGTATGCCTTCACATCTTCTGCGTTCACGACTCTCATAAACTTTTCGTAAAGAAAGCTCTCCCCGGGCTGAGTGATGCAGCGAGGCACCTTGAGGTCGGGAACAAACTCGGAGCTCTTGTTCCCGATCTTCCTGAAAAGTTTCCTCGCGCCTCCGGGATAGTCGGGGTCATCGTTGGGGAAATAGACGATAATGTTGTGGTCTTCGCCGCTCACAGGTTTCTCGACAAAAGGCTTCTTAAGCAGTGCGCCGTCGACGCTAAGTATATCGCCATCATCCAGCAGCTCTACCTTTCGGGGCAATTTCATCTTGTCCGGGTCAGTTGGGGTCGGCTCCAGGAAGATACCGGTAACGTCTTCGATGTGCTTCGCTAGCTCGGGAGTCAGGATGCTGGACCCGCCGTCACGGTTCACTTCCAAGCGTTTTGGGGTTGGGACGTCGATCTTGTCTAAGAGGTGTAGACAAAGACGTCGGTCCCACAGAACCTTCTGCATGGGCACATCATTGACACAAAATGGCTTCCGTGCCTTGACATATGCGATTGCCTTTTCAAGAGGGAAACCGTCAGAATAGAATGAGATCAAATAGTCACTGCGTCGTCCATCACGATTAGCAAAGCTCAACTTTGATCAGATGTCAGAGTGAGAGATCACAAGACAGCAGACACGTACCACACGGGCCAGTTCTCGATATCTGTCGACATGAAATTAGTGATTGAAATCAGATAAAACAAAGCACGCCCGTACCTTCATCTAGGATGACTTTGTCTCCGAATATCTTAACATCAAATTCGCGATTCGCGAGGAGACGATTCAAGATATTTCTGCTGGGCTTGCTCCTAGCCTTGATGTCCAAGGCACACACGCCGATGAGGCCCAACGGCGCGGGTTTTGCTGTTGGGTTGGTCAGCTTTGGCCCTCGTGCAAGAACTGTGCGGAAGTATTGACTAACTCTCCTCCTTCTCCCTATGGTGAGGTGTCCGGTCACTACTTGGGCTGTGGCTGCTAGCCGCGGTACTACCGCTGAGTCTTCGCTTAGCTCGACTTCTTTCTCTGATCGGTTGCGGCCTGGGGCCGCCAGAAGGGTCAGAGCGAGGTGGTTGCGGGCTATTCCTCTTAGGGGCGTCGGCGAGATGTTGGTGTTGGTCTCGGGGAGCGAGGTTCCCTCCGGGAGTGCCCTGACTGCCGGTAGTAACGGTCACGTTTGATACACCAGTCTCGCCTTGTTTGCCGGAAGACGCTATAATACCGGACACGGAGCGATGGGTGCCGGCGGAGCCAGTGTCGGAACCGGTAACGGATGCTGCTGAGCTCGGGATGCCACGAGCGGAGGCCATGGAGTAGATAGAAGAGATACTCATGCGCTTCAGTTCCTTGTCAGCCTCGGAGAAGGAAGAGCGTGAAGGGGGCATAGCGGGGTCAGGCAGCTGGTGGTTGCCGACGTAGTCGGCGGAAGTGCCAGGGTTCAAGCGTGGAGTCTCCGAGTCTTGGTCGTCGGTTGCCGCGTCGACGTCTCGCAGGGAACCAGTGCTGCGTAGAGAGCTGGTCTCGGCCGTACGGGACCTCACGGAGGCGGCATCATCGCTCCCCGTATCAGGATTCAGGGTTTCGAGGCTGCTTTGAGCCACAGGGGCGCGTGGGCTCTTTGCGGGCCGGGCTGGGGGCGGCATGGACAGACTCGAGGGCATCTCTGTGGTCCCAGGTTCGGCAGCATTTCCCCCTTGGTCGGCGGAAGGGTTGCTCTTGACAGACGAGACAGGAGATTTGGGCGAGCTAGGCGGGCCACTGGAGGACGTGGGCTGTTGCTCTCCTGTTGTGTCGTTTTCTGGTGTGGCCTGGCCGGGAGGGTGGCCTGGTGGCGGTGGCGTTTGATCCATGACTGCGCTGCGGTCTCGATCTCGTGCAGTCTGGACCGGCAATACTCTCTGCTGTCCTCCGGCGCAGGGGTTGACGTCCTGCCTCCAGCCTGCAGAAACAAAGTGAAGTCTAGTATAACGCGTTTGAATGCAGCGAGCGAGGTGAGTCGAGGCCGTGTGAGAGTGAGAGTGAGGCAAAGTTGGGTGGAGTGGAGTGGGCACTGATTTTGAATGGAGCCAGCAAGGAAGGTCGTTGAATCGACGGCCAGGTCTGCTAGCGGCCTCCTCGACTTGAGTCGTCAGTACTGTGCTGGGCAGTTGAGCAGCAGTGCTGGACCTAGGTGCCAGGTGGTTAGTCCAAGGCTTGGCGTCAAGATGGGAATCGCTTTTCGTAACTGATCAGACCAGTGCCCTTTATCACGAGCTTCGAGCTTCGATGTCGGAGCTCTGTTGTTGACAGCCCTGGAAGACGCCTCAAGTACCCAGGTACCTAGCCTACAGCACGTGTGACCCTACCTATTCTAGTCATGTCAAATACCTGTCAAGGCCTGCATTGTGCATGATATCAGTCGACCCAGAATGTCTCGCCGGCTACAGCGAGCAGGTCAGTTGACGAAAGAAGGCAGGGAAAACGCCCGATATCTTCTCATCAGCTGTCGCCTCCCCTATCTCGAAGAGAGGATAGATTGATGTTGCTGCAACTGCACTTTAGTGAAATGGCAGGTCCAGCCGATGGTTCGTTCATATGACGTGCACAGGGGCGGGCAGCTCCAGTCTCGGGGGCTGCATTTGCAGCGAACGGGAGGGGCTCGTTGGGGGCGTTCGCAGGACCATCCATTCAGCCTCGGTGCGCGTGCGTGGGGGCTACCAGATCTAAGCTAGACTGACATGGATACAGTGAATTAATTCATAGGTAAGTTTCTCCAAGGCATGGAGCATATGTAGTCTACCAATTACCTGGGATACTGCAGTCTGATCCTGCATCCTGCACCTTGCAACACCTGAACAAGAGTTTCCCCGTTCCACATCCAATCCTTTTCCTTCCTGACTGCTCACCGGGCACACGCCAACTGCTGAGGCAGCTTCCTCTCCTCCCTCACAGGATCCTGGCCCGGGCCACGTAGGAATACAGCCTGTTTTAGGTATGAGCACGCTTACAATTTTTGGAGTAGCGAGCTCGGTAATAATTGCTGCGAGTGACTTCCCAAAGCATATGCCGGCTGCGATCTCCAGTCCTGTGCGATGGGGATACTGAAATTATGTGGAAGCAGCCAGGAGACCGGAGAGATCCTTCATTTGCCTGTACGTCAATTTACCATCCCACCAGCAAATTGCTTCAGCATCTGGCATGGACCGGGCCTGCTCCAACATAATGTCGTCGACACTGGAGTGGAGCGCAGATGGGTATTGACGGTTCCAGTCCTAGAGCTGCTCTGCGTCTCTCTCATTCAGCAGATCCATCTTGTTCACAGACATGCTTGGGTGAGAGCTCAATGGAATGGTCTCACTCAGCGGAGTTCGTCCTGGAATATTCGTGCATTTTCTGCTCATTACCTATACAGCCTCACTTGTAGGACTTTGTCTGTCGCGTCCTTCTTGTACCCAGGGGGCTTCATCGGACACGAACTCCATGTAGGCACGTCGTTCCATCACACTTGGCACGTCACGCAAGGACTAAGGAGGTGAACCTGCTTCTCGTATGATATATCCACACAGGTTTGCATGGTGACCTCAAGATTCGTCATTATTGTGCTCGGTAGGAAGTTGTTCCAGAACTCCGACTGAGTCTGTCAGAGTCCCCTAAGCATGAGCTTCAAGATTTAGAATATTCATGTCATTTCGTAATTGACAGCAGTGGTGAAGTCATTTCCCTGAGGCTTAAGCAGAGACCATATACCTCATTGAACTGTATCAAGTTAAAGTACGCATAGGCATTCCTCACACCACGTTGTGTGAAACTCATAATTCCACAAGATGCATCGCTTCAGATAGTCTCGTGAAATTCACCATGGAGTTGCGTCCAGCGGATGAGAAAGTCTTCATGATGGCAAAACACATCTAGGTACAGATTACGTCTGGGCAACGGACTTCTGGTTAATTTAACAAGCAAAGTCTGGGCTGATGCACAAATTAGCTCTTAATTCAACAATTCTCTGCAAAGGATCAAATAGCTTACTGAGAGAGGCTAGAAGTGGCAACTCTAGAAGGGGCAACTGCTCCGACTTCAGGACAACCGGCACGATGGATGTCGGCGAGCTAGAGAATAGATATTGGTGTCTTGTACTGCCCAGGGGTAAAGTACATGAATGCATCCTGGCTTGTATGTAATTCGAAATGGGAATAGTATGCGGGTCTATGTTGATTTTGCTTACAGAGACTATAGGGCAACAGCGCATGTAAAATAGCATTGTCAAAAGAGGAAGAGGGCGAAAAGTAGCACCGCTTGCAGACATTTCTTCCATACGTACGCCGGTTCAGATCGTCATGAACTACAATATCTCTCCCGTGCCCAAGTAAACAGCTGTAACTATCCGTCAAAATGATCAGACGTTCATTGGAATTGTACTCTAATTATGCCTGAGAGTTTTCATCAGGTACAGCTCTTTTATCAGACAGATCTCTCTCATCACATAGATTCCGTGGCCGCATAGTGCACACCCGAGTAAACCTTGTGGAGATCTAAAGAGAATTTTCTTTTTCTGTTGGCTCCACAGAAATATATCAAATGGCATAAAGAAAGAAATCCCAATGAGAAATAGTCCCAAGGGTGTCTGGTAAGCTGGGATACCTCAGATGTTCTGGTGTCCAAACACTTTGTAACCCATCCGGGTTGTTAAGATGGGCCACATCCTGCTCGGTGTCTTTCATGGTCTGACTGCAGAAGCAGCAGGCAAAGTCAGAATGAATTAATTGTATTTGAGTTTTTTTTTTTTAGAAACAAAATGGCAAACCAGGATACTAAATTAACCTGTCCTCTTATTGTGCATTTGAGGACAGGTTAATTCTATTGACAAAGACCAGGCGGTGCTCATTCAGGAGGAGGGGCCCCCCTGTACTATAGTAGACTAGACACCCGAGTACGTACCTCTGCGGGCGGTGCGATAAGATAAGATAGCGGTCCAAATTTCTGCGATTGCATCGCCAAACTGCAATAGTTTTGCTGCGATACAACATGACCAGACACTCGGCGGTAATTTATTGATTAGCAGGGCTGGTTCAAGATGCCTCACTCCGAGCAGAATGATGCTCCCCTTGTCAAGCGTCAGAGAGTCGGCGCTCCAGCCAAAACTGCCTCCCACGCGCAAAAAGGATCCAGAATATTTGCGCCGTTCAGGGTGAGCCAATGCGCCATGCCTCAATATTTTGCTCTCGGCTCTACTAAAGTCGAGCTGCTAACGATGCCCTCCAATAGACCGTGGGCCTAGTCTCACCAACAACTGTGCCCTTCACATCGATACCCCTAGGCAAGACAACCTTCCAAATAACCACCTCCGTGGGCCGGTCTCTGCAGACGTACGATCTCAAGCGCGGCCTCAATCTTGTCTTCATCACTCGCCCCCAAGCTCCAGCCGATATAACAGCCACATATGCATGGAAAGAGAAGGTCTTTGCCGCCTGGGGCGACTCGCGCAATGGAGGCCCTCAAGGGCTTTGGGTCTTCCAGCGGGGCAAGAAGGTCGCAGAACTGCCACTGCCCAGCGATCTTGACCAACCCATACGGCAGATCCTCATCTTTGGTTCTTGGATAGTGGCCTGCTGCTCGACGAGGATCGAGGCTTGGAAAACCGCCACCTACGAGCACTACACAACTCTGCACACGGTTGCTTCGAAGACAGGGGACAACGAGCTGACTGGCGGTGTTTGCAACATGCCAACCTACTTGAACAAGATCTTTGTGGGCCGTCGGGATGGCTGGGTCGAAATCTGGAACATCAGTACCGGAAAACTGGTCTACACCATTCTGCCTCCGTCGCCAAAGTGTGGTGCTGTCGCCTGTCTGGAGCCTACACCAGCCTTGTCGCTGCTCGCCATAGCCTATTCGAACGGCCCTCTGGTCATTCACGACGTTCTAATGGACAAGAGAGTAGTCCAACTAATGGCCGGCACGGAGGAGTCACCAGTCTCGACGATCTCATTTCGAACGGATGGTCAGGGCGCTGGCCACGATGGCCGGAAAGACGGTGTGATGGCGACGGCAACGACGAGGAACGGTGACATTACGCTCTGGGACCTCAACAAAGGGGGAAGGGTCATGGGTGTTCTTCGCAGCGCCCACAACCCACCAGCAGCGGAGGGTCCCACAATCGGCGGCGGAGTGAGCAAGGTCGAGTTCCTTCCAGGCCAGCCCGTTATCGTTACTAGTGGGTTGGATAACTCCTTGAAATCGTGGATTTTCGACGAGTCTCCGTTTACACCCATACCGCGTATCCTGCATTCTCGAAGCGGGCATTCTGGGCCGGTAACATGTCTTGAGTTCCTGCCATCCGACTTCGATGGCTCTGAGGCTGGCAACAAGTGGCTACTGAGTGCTGGAAAGGACCGAAGTCTCTGGGGATGGAGTCTGCGCCGCGACGGCCAGAGCACTGAGCTGAGCCAAGGAGCCATTAGGAAAAAGGCAAAGAAGATTGGCATTTTGTCCCAGTCTGCCCTCAGCCATGGACCAACAACCACCCTCGACGACCTAAAAGCACCGGAAATCACATGTATATCTTCATCGCTCAACCGCGACGGAGGCATGGGAGCCATTCCTGGCAAGCATCAAATCTGGCAGAAAGGAAACGTTCAGAAGAAGACCGATGCTGAGGTCAGCGCGATGACTGGCTGGGAAAGCGTAGTTACTGGGCACAAGGACGATCCCTACGCGCGAACTTGGTTCTGGGGTCGAAAGAGAGCTGGCCGGTGGGCATTCCAGACAGGCGATGGCATGAACGTCTCCACAGTCGCCATAAGTCCCTGCGGCACCTTCGCGCTGGTGGGCTCAGAGGGCGGCAGTATTGACATGTTCAACTTGCAGTCAGGTGTGCACCGACAACGATTCCCATCACGCCTGACCCCGGCGCAAGCCAGGCAGCTCAGGATCCACCAGTTGAAACAGGCGGATTCTGTCCAGGAGCTGCAAGCTCGGTCGAGCATCAACTTCGCGCCAGGAAGTGGAAAGCACACGAAGCCTGTGACCGGAATCGTGGTCGACTCAATGAATAAGCTTGTCATATCATGCTCCTTGGACGGCACTGTCAAGTTCTGGGAGTTCCTCACGGGGAATTTGGTGGACCAGATTGATTGGGCTCCCATGACAAAAGTAACAGGCTGCCGGTACCACGCGGCGAACGACCTCATCGCCTTTTCTTGCGACGACAATTCTATTCGCGTGGTGGATATTGAAACCAAAAAGACCATCAGAGAATTCTGGGGGTGCAACGGTGCGATCAACGACTTCTGCTTCTCGAATGACGGCCGCTGGGTGGTCGCGGCGTCACAAGATTGCATTGTGCGAATTTGGGACCTCCCCACTAGCCATCTCATTGATGCCTTCAAGTTCGAGACACCATGCATGGCGCTGGCCTTTTCCGGGACAGGAGAGTACCTGGCTGTGTCGAATGCAGACCAGTTGGGGGTCAATATCTTCACGAACAAGGCCGTTTTCAAGCACATTCCGACGAGACAGATATCTGAGAGTGAAATTGGTCAGATCTCAGGTCCTACAACCTCAGGCGAAGGCGGCCAGGGCTTCCTGGAGGCTGCATTTGAGGAGGACAGCGCAGAGGATGAGGGAGACGGTGTGGCAGCTCCGAGCCTGGATCAGCTGAGCGCGGACATGATGACGTTGAGTCTGGTGCCCAAGAGCAGGTGGCAGACTCTTCTGCACCTCGATCTGATCAAGAAGCGCAACAAGCCGGCAGAGGCGCCCAAGGCACCCGAGAAGGCACCCTTCTTCCTGCCGTCGGCCTCCGGCGACAAAGACCAGGGTCAAAATGCCCCGGCCAGCGCGAAGGAAGAGGACGAATCAAAATCCAGGATCACCAAGCTCGACTGGAGCCGGTTGCAGGCAACGTTCTCGGCGAGGCTGCGCGAGGGCGCTGTGAGTGGCAATTACGACGACTTCATCGAGCACATGAAGTCGCTGTCGCCGTCGGCTGCCGATCTCGAGCTCAGGTCGCTGTCGATTGGTGACGCCGGCGACGGCGAGGAGAACGAGCTGCTCCACTTCATCCGAGCGATGACGGCCAGGCTGGTGGCCAGACGAGACTACGAGCTGACGCAGGCTTGGATGACGGTGTTCCTGAGGCTGCATTTTGATGTCATCATGGAGAGTGAGGTCCTGCTGAGGGAGCTGAAGAGCTGGAACAGCCATCAGGAGAAGGAGAAGGACCGGCTTGATAACCTCGTGGGCTACTGTGGTGGTGTCGTTGGTTTTATCAGGAGTCCCCGGACATAGCAGATATCAGGTTATTAATACGACGGAGGGGATCTTCCACCTACTCATGTCGTTTGCTTACTGGTGTAGGTCATTGCCGTCAAAACAATGTCCTGTCCGTGGAGGCCGAATACAAGTGATGCTGTTGACCTCTGATCATGTTAGGTGGACACCGACCAATGGCCATGTTATGTCCCTTCCAAAATTGAAAAGTTTGGATCCATCGAGCCCAGCTCTTGGATGGTAACACATTCAGGACTTGTGTCGTATGGGCAATTCTCGCCGAGTGCGTCAAAGAGAATAGTAGTAGGTATTAAATCTCTGAATATATCGAGCGGTGATGAAATATACGACACTTGTAAGATTTCCCAAGTTTGGGAGCATCCACTGTTTCACCTCACATGCATGCTTCTTGTCTACAGCCTCAGCTTTTGCCACAGATTTGCCCGTCAAGGAGATAACCCGATGTTCAAAACACCCGGCATCTTCAACCTCCCCTAACGCCGTCGTGTCCCTCACCAGCATCCGCCACTTGATGAGCATCTTTCTTCTCCGTAACAAGCGTGGTTGTGCTGTCTTGACTCCCCTGTGTTCCAAGACGAAGCCACGGGACGAACAGCATACTCACTACGGCCATCCCAACAGACACCTCAAACGTCCGGGTGTACTTCAGCATCGGGTGGGCCATGCCCTGTGCCGTCGTATCTGTCGAGCTGTATATGGCTGTGGCAATGCCCACTCCAATCGTTGCACTCAAGCGGTTGAGGGTGTTCTGCACGCCTGTTGCTAGGCCCTGCTGGTGTGCTGGGAGGCATTGCATCACGTACATCTGCGAAGACGTCAGCGCGAGTATCACACCGCAGTGGTTTGAGGGCAATGGGGGCAACTTCTCATGAACTCACATTTGAGACATTAGTCTGGAAGTCCGCGCCCACGACATTGAGGATCAGCGCCGGAAACATGAAGGCCCAGTACGAGCTATCAGAGTGCATCACAGACAAGAGGATGTTGGCAGCAAGGTATGAGAGCGACCCGACGGCTATGATTAGTGTGTTGTTGACTTTGTGCAAAGTGTAGCCGATCAGAACGTTCCACAGCAACCCGGCAATGGCTTGTGGGAGCAGGTGAACGGCGACGCTGAGGGGGTCGTATCCGCGGATTTCTTGCATAAAGAATGCCAGGTAGAATGATGATGCTTGGAAGGACATGTATCCAAAGACAGTTGTCGCACCTATTGAGTCTCTCGTCAGCCAAGTCCTCGTTCGACTCGAGGGACGGAAAAATACTTACTGAGTAAAGTAAAGTTGCGGTCTTTCCAAATGAAGGGAGGCATGAGTGGATGTGCACATCTCGTCTCCCAGTAACCAAATACCACGACTAGAGCGACTCCGATGATGATTAGAGAAAGAGTGATGGGGGAGGTCCACCCTTCCTCCGGCCCGAGTGTGATTCCAGCAGTGAACATGCCGGTCCCGAAGAGGATCAGAGCCGCACCTAGAGCATCGAACTGCCTGGCGAAGACGGATAGCCTCTGCTTCAGCGGCTCTCCAGGCTCGAAAGCCTCGACACTCGGGACCGCCCAGAAAGCATGCAGGAAGAAGACCGAGAAGAGGATCGCAATAAAGTAGAACGAAGCACGCCACTACGGAGATGTTAGCGTTTAGTTTCAGACAGACGAATGAGTGTCGAGTGCCTTGACTTACATCGAACAACCTCGCTGCTATACCGCATGTGATACTTCCCGCAACAGTCCCCAGCGACTTTCCAGAAGTGAAGGCAGAAAATGCCAGATTCTTTCGTTTGCTCGGCTTTCCGTACGCTGCCCCTAGTATCCCTCCCGCAGGAGGCACAATCATCGCAGAGGAGACACCAAGGACGCCGAGGACGATGTCCATCCAAAAGGGGTTCTGCGCGAAGCCGACGAGCAGAACGAAGACGGCGTAGGAGCCCATGCCCCAGAGGAACAGCATTCTCCTGCCCAGGAGGTCAGACAACTGGCCCAGCGCGAGCTGGAACGAGCCGGCGGCCAGGGTCGTCGACGCCGCGATCCACGAGAGCTGGCCCTGTGTCATGCCGAGCTCCCGTCCTATGGTGGCCGTCACCGTCGACGTGGCCCCCGTCAGGAACGGGTTCGACGCCATCGCCACCGTCGCCTGCGCCACAAAGGATACCTCCTGTGCAGTGTTCTTGAAGCACACGGGGCGGTCTCCAAGCCTCCGCCTGATGGACTCTGCGACTGAGAGGTGTGTGTTTTGCCGCTCGAGATCATCGTTTGAACCTGGGGAACTGCTGATGCTGCCCTGCTGCACTTTTTCTGTGATCGCCTCGCGCGATGATGGCCTTGTTGTGGCCTCGCTGCCCGAGGGCGGCGTCTCGATATCAAATTTGTCGACGCTTGCCATTGCTAAAGTTGAAAGGAAACTACGCAAAGTTCCTTGACAATCAGGAAATTAGAGACTGAGGAACCTGAGCTTGAGGCTGTTCACTTTCGCCCGGGGCAGGTATCAACTTATACTGATGAGATCAAACAGGGAGTACAAGACCTATGGGCCAAAAAGTAGCTCGGTATGTGAACCAGTCACCATCATGGGCCATGTCTATTGGATATGCACCACGATGAGCTTCACGCAGGCACAGAGTCATGCGAAAGGTTATCAACGATATATTCAAAGCCCTATCTGCGTCTCCATCTAGTTGGTAAAGTTTAAAGTGAGAGGTGGTTTTAGCAACAGCCTTGCCGCCACTCAACTTATTGTCATGGGAGAAGTCGGCAGCTTATACCAAATTTGACATATTGTCGAGGGCATGAATATACTAGGAATGGAGCCGAAATATTGTCGATTGTTTGACGTCAAATTGGAAGAAGTACCCGAGCACAGCCGAAATATCAGTTCAGACGCAACCGTTCTACAGCCCTGAAACGCGGTGAGAATGCATGGATAACCACGAACCCACTGATTGTGGACCATCTTGAGGCCTACGCCTAATCAGAGAGTGGATTTTTTATGCAGTCCGGATGCAGTTCTTGACAATGTCGCTAGGCTTGACCTAAGCTTTTACAGAACAATAGAACGTGGTGCTCGTCGTGGACACTACACACAGACTTTAGCGTCATACATTGGATAAATACACTTGAAATCGGATGAAACCTGACTAGTGGTCGGCTGTTGCTTACCTTTGAACGACTTTATAGACTTTCGGGTGAGTCAAGCGGGTAAACACGTATCGGCGTGTGAGTCTTGATCAGCTCGAGGCACCATTTCCACAGTAACATAGAAGCAATGTTTGCCCGTTTGACGTTCGACATTAGAATACAGATGAAGCAGGAGGTACGATAGAGCTATTGCAAATACACTGGAATTTGACTATGGCTTCATGGACTTATCCATCCGGATTTCGCATCGTTGTGTCCTATTGGATTGAGTTCATAAACTGTATCTTCTAAGCATATCTTGGTAACACCGTATCTTGTTAACCCTATAATCTTGAACCATATCTCGCATTATTCCCAGTCACATAGGTAGAATGCTGTTGTTCCTGCTTCGAGAACTAAGTTAACTTTGAATTAGTCGATAAGCTTCCGGCCACATCCAGCCCTTCAGCTACAAAGATTATGCTTTGTCGTGGCTGAACTGCTCGCGCAATATCACGATTCAGAATCGGTTTCCCCGGACGTTTGCTCTGAGCCTTCACACAGCAGCATATGCAAGACCTGACGTGCTCAACATACCGCCACAGACTATGTCATTCACAATCGAGTACACCATGACTCATCTACCCAATTCTCTCCATCTCTGCGAGGTATTCAATTGTGCAATTATTCTATTCCTCTGTGGAATAATTGATTGAGATCACCCAACAACCATGTCTCCGACTTTCAGGACCACCACATCCTCTCAATCGAGGCGAAACACTGTTTCAGCCAACAACTTCGCGGGCCGTCAACACGCCTTCGCACCTTGTAGGGAAAATATAAGGAATGTTATATCTGGTGTCTAAATCTTATATAAGCTCATGTTGCAAGAAAAATCACTGGAAGATGCAAGGAGAAGTATCTACACTCGTAGACAAAAGTGATAAGACGCTCATCCCTTACCATGAGATCAGCTTCATTAGCTGTGGTGCAAAGGTAACATATAATTACTCGGAACGTCCGCTGTCACTGGGGTCGTCCCCCATGATGCGCGAAGCTGCGAGACAGGAATGACAATGACAGACCGACACTAGCCGATGACAACTCCGACCATAACAAAGTTGTGTGGAAAAACGACGTCGTATAGCACCCGCGCCGGGTGCGCCTCCCCGCTGCGGGATGTGAGGTGGTATTCTCTGGTCTGACCGCATTCCATCGATGCGTATTGATGATGCCGGCTTCTTGATCGGATCCGAGTCCCGTTCAAAGTGCTGCTCCGCCCTTCTGAACACAGTCGTGTTCGGCACTTAGCATGACGGAAACCTTAATTTTGGGCTATGTAGAGAGAAAATAAGCGAGCACGCGTTGCTCCACACGTCGGCGCTTGCTGTACCCGCACAGAAGGAAGTGGCAAGCATCGCTGCAATATTTCCTTGAAACAGTAGCATTGCCATCACTAGTCAGGTCCGGGTAAAGACGACTCCATATCGACGTGCATTCAACCTATGCAAGCGCAATAGCTATGCGGATGGGATGTCCAAAAGCAGCAGGACGCGCACATATTCAGCGCTCGTTTGACGTCCTCGCGTCCGCTCTGGGATGGCCACCGCCGCTCTGGACACTTCCAGGCGACACTTAAATGACCGAGGAATCCCTACTTAGACGTCACTTAACGTCAAAGGCCGTGTGACACATTGAAGTATGCACCTGCTTGACAGCCGTGGAGGAGCGATGTATCGTCGTCGAGGTGGTTGACTGACCACGAGAATCTGCGGTTGCACTGCGGTTGCAGTCAAGCACGACTCAGGGATAGCGGCGGCGATGAATCCGACATCTGACACTAGGAGCAGCAACTAGGAGACTGCGTCACCCTGGATGTTCAGATATGCCTCCACAGTGGCTCAACCACCTTCTTCCTCGCGAGCAGATGAGGCATGGCCAATTTCGGCACAGTCTGCTCCTGTCATGTTCAGATCGGGTCGAATTGGCTAGAGACCCCTGAAAACGGAAGACCTTGTCTCCCGAGCGGATCTGCTTGTCTCCATTGCCGTACTCGGGTCCAGAGCCAAAGAAAGTATCTGATGGCCTAGCCAGGCGCTCCTCCCGCTGAGAAGGGGCTGGCTCCTGCCGCTGGGGAAGGCTTGCTTCTCTGAAAAGTTCCGCTCTGCTTGTCGGGGCGAGCGGGAGCCAGGCGGTGTAACACCAAGCGGAGGGGAGGCCCGAAAGGGGCCAGCTGCGCCGCCTGGCAGTCGATTGACGGAGGTTACTCTAGATAAAGTGCAGCGCAGTGCCGATGTCAGATCTCTCGCCTAGCACTGACAACCGCTCGAGGGGGCCGTCGTGAGTGATCTCGACCATGTGGACGTGTTACAAGGCTCAGGACGATGGCAGGCAGGCGTCACTTTGTGTTCGGTTATACGACGGAGTGACCAGCCAAAACCATTGGCAGGCTTCCGGGCAGGCTCCCGAATTAAGATCCACCTTCCCCAGATTTCGACCAAGATTGACTACCGATGAAGGGAAGAACGGGCCGCTTGGTGAGTGTCAACCAGTTTTAGTGACCGCGAGGCTTTTGGTCACGTCAACAACTAAGGAGGGTCGGATTTCTTTGGGTAGGATTGTGAGCTGAGTCTGACGCTGCAGGGCGCGACGTGCCGCATTTTCAATATCGAGACCCAAACTTTGGGGTGCTGATTGAAAGTAAACTTCGTTTTCCTTGAACTTGCTGGCGGTCTGTTGGTGATGTGATCCAATTAGAACGGTGATTCCCAGCCAGGCTGTATCCTTGAGACAGGTGGCCTCTGCAGCTAAATTGGGTATATCGCAGGGCTGTCCAGGCCCACTAACTGTAATTAATAAAATCAAAATGTGTAGCGCCGTGCTTTGCAGGAAGAAGCCTCAAATTTGCTTCCGTGGGACGCGGAGCCCACCCATGGGAATGGCCTAGTTTGACCTATATTGTCACATCTAGGCTCAGCCACGTGTCTCGCACGGCAGAAGGGATGCCAGTGCCGTGGCGACTGCCGAAGAGGTCACGTCGGAAGTATCTAGACGCCCGTCACTCTGGAGATACAGCTTCCATGTTATTACCTCTCAGATGTCCAGTCGGTCAGCAAGAGAAGACTCCATCTGTGAACCGGCCGCATTGGGGCGTGATGTGGATGCAGAGCAATCTGGGGGTCATACGGCGGCGTCAGGGTCCTTCTGCGGCAGCTGGCCTTGGCCTTGCATGGGCGACGTCGATCATAGAGTGGTGTTCCACGGTTCAGGGTTGCTCCGTCGCAGTCTCGGCCCGGTGCCCGGACTGTGCAGCACTGCGACCAATACGGTGGGCACCCTTCTGCAACCTTGATGTCCAAGCACCTGGCATTGGAGCTCTGCTTCGCAGTAGTCCGAGGCATCTCATGACGCGATGTGCTCCCGTGGGCTTGTGGCAAGTGGTTGCCACAACATGACGAGGGATGATCGTCCGTAATCGTTGCATGTAAAGTTATGTTGGTGATGGCATCAAGCAGTACGCACAACAAGTCTGGTGGTACCACAGACACACCACGCCGGCCGACGTTTGACTAGCGAGCTACTGCCGTACAGTCGTCATAATCTACGATCGCTGCCCAAATGTGTGCAACCCTCGTGGCGTGCCGTGCCCCGCAATCCGTTTTATATTGACCGGAGGTTTTTGGCCTCGATCACTGGGGTCCGATCTGGGGCATTATCTGCATTCCCCAAGCCCGCCGATAGTGATGGTGTGCATCTACTCGTATCGATGTGGCCCAAGAACAAGGGCATGTGTAGCATGGTGTGCGGCGGGCCACCGGGCTTGGAAGTACTGCTGGACAGCGCTGCGGCGCTCCTGCAGATTTGAGGAAGCTACTGCATAGGAGAGAACTCAGCATCCGCACTAATCTTTCGTCCTGAGAGGGTGACTCGGCCGGATCCACGGGAAGCGTGCAGATCAGCCACAAGTGACCAGGATCTCTGCGGCACTGTACGCCTTGCCGTGCCTGGTCATGCCGGGTGAAGCTGAGTGATCGAAAGGAACCTGAAGTGAGGAATTCCTTAGAAGTCAAACAGTGAATCCTTTCGCAAAACTGCTCGAAAAATCCTTGGGCGCCTCAATGCCGAAGCTGGTGGCAACGGGAAAGGAGACAGGGAGGGCGCTAGATCCTCCGGTTGATAGTGTCGAGATCTCTCCGGACGAACGGATTGGACTCGTAGCAGTGCCACAGCAAGAAAAGGCGCAGGTGGGAGCAACATGGGGATGAGCGATGTATAAGAGTTCCTTATTTTACCTAGCGTCGAGCGCCACGCTCAGCATGAAATGCTTGGCTGGGTAGTGACGGTGAAGGTGTAGCCAGTGCTGTGCACATCTGTCCAGAAAGGCGCCCTTCATTCGCGGCATGGCGGGAGCAAGGCTTGACCTGCGGTATCTTGCAGTGCCACGGCAGATCAGACAAAGGCAGCGTAGGGCCTGAACCGCCTCCCCTGTCCTGGCTCAGGCCGTGACTGACACAAGTGAGCCCGAGAGCGAGCCCGAAGTTCCAATTTGGCAGGAAGGAGTTCGAACATCACCGAGCAATTATGCAAGTGCAGCACCCTCACATGGCCATTTGCACCTGGTTTGCAGCAGGGACTCAACTCGGCCAAATTTAAAGTGCCATCCACCATCTGGTCGGAAGCCGCCACTGGCACGCGTGTATCGGCTCAAGCGCTTGTGGGCTAGGCTGTCAGGAACGCCATTAACGTCGTTGTTCCTGAGGCTCAAGGTTGCACCATATGCAGCCAGTTCCCCAATTTCTTGCTCAATAACAGGTCCAATCCCGCGTTAGCATCGCTGCTGTCACTGCCATAAAGGCCGTGAAGTTCCCTCTTGCCGGGCGTGAAGGAAGTCGCTGTTGTTTGCTTGCTCTGACAGCTCTTCGTCCGATCTGAATGATGTCCGATGCCATGGCCATCGGACCGTAGATCTCATGGACATGGGCCTGAATGTCTGCAACTGTGGCGCTGGGTCAGGGCTGGCAATGCTCCAGGTCTCAGATGCTCCTTGACGGATGTCAGATCGCCATGCTTGAATGCTGCGGGACGCGTAGGCACTTTTCAGGTTTGAGCAAACATCTGAGGGCCCAAGGTGGGAGCTGTAACATGGACTCGAGACCTGTGACTGCGGTGAATGGTGAGGCCGTCCAAATGCTTAGCTAGTGGCGGTCACAGCCCTAACAATTTAGCTCATTGGATGGCGGTTGTTGGACTCGCGAGAACTGCTCAAGAAAGACTGGCGTTTTCTGCGGGAAAGTCACTAGACAAAAGCCAGTGCTCCACCAGAACCAAGAAGCAAGACGATCGATCAGCGCATGTCTTCTGGTCATCATCGCCGCTCGGCGTCAAAACCCGCCAGAACAAGGATGGGCACGGAAGCCCAACATTCTAGAAGAAGGCATATAGTCTAGCACTGAAACCATAATGCGGCTGAGAGCAGACTCATCAGCTGTGGTGATTCTTGGTGTAGAGGCAGAGAGCGGGCTTTCCATGACAGCGCCAGCCTCAACCCGTTGTAGCAGGCGCGACGTTGGCTTTTGGAGCGCTGTGGTCGAGCCCCAAGATGCAGTTGTGTTTCTGGAATTTGGTTACGTGCCCCAGGCGCACGCGAAGTGTTGGACAATTTCTGTTTCGAGCCTTCACACATTCGCTCGAGCCTTCATCTGCTTGACCGAGTCGGAACTCAGAAGAATCGACGACCCGTTCGTCTGGGCGATGGCAAAGTCAGGGAAGCGCGCGCATCTTTTGCCATCACCCGGCTACGTGTGCTGGGACCAGAGAAGAGACGGACGCCTTTTCGCGAGCCGGCGGCGCGCAGACGGAAAGGCGGACAGGCGGAGAGGGACCAGACTAGGCCTGAGATTGCCTGGCTGAATGCCCCAGTGAAGATGTTTGGCACTCTGGCAGCGCGGAATACACAGTACTGTGTAGGTGGGTGCGCCAGGAGTCTGGTTCTGCCAAGACGCCGACATGGGTAGGTTCATGCAAGGTTTCCGTCAACGACGAGGTCGGTCAGAGTGGTACCGAGACCAGAAGGGCTGACAGTGAGTGGTCAGTTGGCCTGAGGAGCCAGATTTGACCAGGCTGGGCCTGCACGGGCCAAGGCGTAGCGCCTTCTGGGCTACTTGGGCTGCTTGGGAACCTTGGGTACCAGAGTACCCCAGTGCCTGGGTGCTTGAAGGCCTGGGGGCGGGCATGCAGTACCCCGCCGGAGCTCTCCAGCCAGCCAGGCCAGCCCGGTCTGGACAAGGAGAGGATGGGAGGAGGAGAAGGGTGTGTCACCCGGCCCTATTTTGTGGAGATCCCTGAGTAGCATCGTGGCCCTCCGTCCTTCCTCTGCCCTCCACCCTTCCTTTTCTCCCCACCCGCGATGAGCTGTGCCAAGCGACACACGCACAGCAGGCCGAAGAGAACAGCAGCAGTGCATTGCTTGCGTCTGCTGCCATCACATCATGGCTGTTTTACTCGACCATGCGGGCAAGCATTTCTGACGAGGCATGAGGAGGCATGAGTGATGAAGGATGATGGGCCGACACGTCCCGTTCGTCCCAAAACTAGGGTTCTCATGCAATGCCCCGGCAACCTTGCAGCCGTTGGCGAACAGACTACACCTTGTCGAGGCCGCGTCTTGGACTCTAAGTCAAGTCCCCCGTTAGGTCGCCTGTCAGGTCGCCCGGCTACGGGATGTCGACCTTGGCCGTCGACCATGCAACACCTGTGCGGCTGGTACACCCAAAGTATCGGCTTCTTGCTGGCCACTACCGCCTCTGTACGGACAGTCGCGCCCAATTCGTGCAGTCTGCCGCATCTCACCACAGGACTCGAGCACCTGCAGCATCGCTCCACTCCGGACTCGACCTGCACAAAACCTTGTCTCCTTTGGGGTGCTGGCAAGGCCTGGCACTGGCAGGCCAGGCAGGCTGAACACTGTCTGTCTGCCCTGTCTGCCCACACCCCCCCTGGCAGCCAACTCCAGATCCGCCAGACCCCGGCCTTCCAATCGCTGTCAGGTTCTTCGTCCCATCCTCCCGCCCCCGGTTCGAAGCCCTTCTTGGCCTGTTGGGGTGCAGGACAGCACGACACTGATCATTCATCACTGATCAGCGCGGCACAGTACGGTACGGTAGGGCAGGACAGGTCAGGGCAAGGGCAGATCATAATGGAATAGGCGAGACCTGCGGTGTTTCCACCATGCACCAGGACCTGCACATAGCTCTGCACATGCAAGGCTCGCTTGACCGGCGCATGCTGTACGTAGGCGTGGACCATCTCGTGAGCAGCAACTTCTGCCCCCTCCTCGATGCCCCTGCCCCTACAAGGAAAGTCGTAAGGAGATCAGCCCAGGTAGTCCTGGGCTTGATCTACCCCAGGTACCCGTCTCTTCCCAGTCGACATCCACCCCCCCCCACCCCACACAACATACCCCTGCTCGACTTCTGCTTCGCATTTGGCCCGAGGAAATTCTGCCCTCATATGCCTGCTTGTACTGTGTACTGGACGCGGTGCTTGTGGTCCTTGGTCCGTACTATCGTCCATCCAGCTTAGATCGCTGGTCTCCCCAAGGCGGCGAACCATACTGTGCGCACCCTGCGGGCCACTCATATTTCCTCTCACGCGCCTCTGACATAGCTTATTTACCTACTCTGCTTCACATTTCCATTCTTCGATATGCCAGCCAACACCCCGTCGCCGTAACGCCAATCTTGCCTGGTCTCAATGCATAGTTTCCCCTCCGTCGTCCTGCATACCATAGATTGCTTCGTCAATATCCTGGCAAATCCGACACCGGTCAGGTCAGCCGGGGCACCATCAGCTCGAGCTGCTCATGTTTATGCGTAGAGTACTCTTCTCGACCTCTCGAGGGCTGTCCAGCTGCGCGTACACGACGAGATCCAGGTTCTTGCTACAGATATCTTCCCGACGTGCCAGAGTCGAGAACAACTCGCTGCTTCTCGAAGAACGACTCTTCAGCCTCTGTGCCTGACCTTTTCGAGCACGCTGGCAGGTCTCTGTGGTCACGGGTCCTCCGAGCCTTCTGCTGGTAATTTCTGACCTCGGGGCCCCAGCTTGCGGTGCTACGAGACTTAGCAGCATCACGGGCATGACTATATAAAATACCTGTCGACGACGAAACCCGTGGCAGGAGGTGACCAAGATTCCGAGTCTGTGTCACTGACACCTGATGCCACCTCGCCCAAACTCTGGTACACCAACGTGCTTCTCGGCTTCCAACTGGAAACTTTCGGTATGTATACATTCGCCTCTTATAGTACTCCATCTTCTCTCTAGATCCAGCAGCCTGTTCCACCTGCCCCCTGTCATCTGGGCCGCGGCCCTTACCTCCCCTTGACATTCCGGCTCTCTCCATCCGGAATTAGTGGCTGCTTGCTTGGCTCATGAGTTTCTGGACATCGTCTTCGGCAGTACTGGTACCCACCCACATCAGCCCAGTCACACTCTTCCCGCACCAGCATCTAGCCCCAGACAAGCTGGCTGTATGCTCCCCGTTCCGTTGCGAAGACTTGCATATGTGCCGCTGACGCGCCTCCTCCGACAGGGTGCCGCCTTCCTGTATTGATATACCGGGGACTACTATCTTGACCTCACTGGCAAAAGCTCTCTCTGGACCTGTTGACTTCCCAGACGTGGCTCCGATCTGACCGGCACTCAACTCTCCTGGAATCGCGGGGTCTCGGTTAAGACCTCGCAGATGGTTCAGTTTCTTGCTGTGGACATAAACAACTCGATTTTCTCATCTTGATCACCTTCTTACATCAGTAGAGGCGAAAAGCATTTCAGACAAAGCCTCGAGATGTTGTCCAATCCTCTTCACCGGTTCTCGCCATACCACTCTCTACCTTCCTCAACTCTTCTGTCCAACGGCCACGTTCCCCCAGGCCACATACACCCGTCTGGGCTGGACGGGCTGTCTCAAGGATCGCACTACGCCCTTCAGCACCTCCAGCAACATGTAGGGGCACAGAACCAACACCTGGTTCGCGCGGGTCCCCAGGGAAAACACAGGCAGCACCCTTACGCGTCTGGGGGAAGATCAGCAAGCGCCAGTGGTCCCATACGGCGAAGGATATCTCGCGCCTGCGATCAGTGCAATCAGCTTCGAACCAAATGCGACGGCCAGCATCCTTGCGCCCACTGCATAGGTAAGTCAAAGAGCATCCCTCGCCCAAGTACAACATAGCCAGTGCAAGATGGGTTGACATGTGCAGAATTTGGGCTCGGCTGTGAATACCAGAGGGAAAGAAAGAAGAGAGGAAAGGCTTCCCGCAAAGATCTCGCTCAGCAAGCTGCTGCCCAAGCAGTCTCCCACGGCGGGCGAAAATCTCCGGCGTCAGGGGCGGAGAACAATCAGCTTGACGAACAGACAGCTTCGAAACCGGATGATTCCAACATCAACAACGGGAGCGATGGGGACGACGAGGAAGATTCCCGAAGAGAAGAAAGGCTGGGAAGTTTGGACAGCGACCCAGATCTGGGAGGCCAATCGTCCCACATCAACGGGCACCCAGGGGTGATGGAGCGTGACCAACTCGAAAACCAAGCGGCGTTCGACCCCAGCAGCTATGCCAATATCCACCACCCGTACGACCGACAGGCAATGGGTGTTCACATGATCAATCCCGGAGCTCATCCTGCGTACGGCGCGAACCAGGGCAATATTTCAGCATACCCAACTATTCCTTACGGCTTGCAGACGCAGAACCCAACAGGGTACGCGCCCAACGCGGCTGCTTTTCGGATGGCGACTAGCCCTCTCAGCGGCTATCCTATGGCTGGTGATGGACCATCGCCTGGCTGGATGAATATGCCATCTCCGCCGCAGCAATACCAAACTCACGTACCTCCGCCCAGCTACCATGGCTCCCAGCTTCGATATCCCGTCTTGGAGCCTCTGATTCCTCACCTCGAGACCATCATACCTCTATCACTTGCGTGCGACCTGATCGACCTGTACTTCTCGAGCTCGTCATCCGCACAAATGCACCCACACTCACCGTACGTTTTAGGCTTCGTGTTTCGGAAGCGCTCATTCCTGCATCCATCGAAGCCTCGCAGGTGTCAGCCGGCCTTGCTCTCCAGCATGCTCTGGGTCGCTGCCCAAACGAGTGACGCCCCTTTCCTGACCAGCGTGCCCTCTGCACGTGGGCGGATTTGCCAAAGGCTATTGGAACTAACCGTCAGCCTGCTCAAGCCGCTCATCCATACGCCATCGGGAGACTCATCTCCTGTTGCCAGCCCCGGTGCCATCGACGGTGCTGCTCTTGGCGGCCTTGGTGTTGCACTACCTGGTACAATTAGTATGGAGGCCTTGACCAGTGAGACTGGTCCATTCGGTGCGGCAGGAAATCTTGACGATGTGGTCACCTACATCCACCTGGCGACGGTCGTCTCTGCTAGCGAATACAAGGGAGCCAGTCTCCGGTGGTGGAACGCCGCGTGGTCACTCGCGCGTGAGCTGAGGTTAGGCCGCGAACTGCCACAGTCAATGAGTGCCCCCGAACACGAAAACGAAGGGGCAGAAGATCAGTCGGAAGTGTCGGGTCTAATTACGGAGGAGGAGCGAGAAGAAAGGCGGCGCATCTGGTGGCTTGTCTACATCGTCGACCGTCACCTTGCGCTCTGCTACAACCGGCCTCTTTTCTTGCTTGATATCGAATGTGATGGGCTTCTGCAGCCAATGGACGACACCGCGTTCCAGAACGGAGAATTCCAACCCCAGCCGTCACCGCTCACGGATCCCAGCGTGCTTGCCTCTGGCCCATCCGCGTCGCAATCGCAATCAAGGGCCCGGGGCCCATCGTTCGAATGCAATGGACACAGCATATATGGCTACTTCCTCCCACTAATGGCCATCTTGGGTGAGATTGTCGACCTCAATCACGCGCGTAACCACCCTCGTTTTGGGGTCGGGTTCAGGTCAGCTCGGGAATGGGATGGGCAAGCGCTCGAGATCGAACGGCACCTGCAAATCTACGAACAGAGTCTGAAGAAGTTTGCCCAGCGGAGCCTTGGCACGCACAATTCGAGCACAGCGGACGATTCAGAGGAGAACCACAACGACAGCCTTGGCCCTGTGGATGCCGGCACACCATCTGTGCACTCCGTGCACAGTGTGCTGACGAGTGCTAGCAGAATGACAGAGTCGGAGATCCAGACACGGATCGTCATGGCGTACGGGACGCATGTCATGCACGTGCTACATATCCTTCTTACGGGGAAATGGGACCCGATCAATCTTCTCGACGACAACGACCTCTGGATCAGCTCTCAAGGGTTCATTACTGCCACGGGACGCGCAGTCTCTGCAGCCGAGGCCATCAGCCACATCCTCGAATACGACCCAGGGCTGGAGTTTATGCCCTTCTTCTTCGGCATCTATCTCCTCCAGGGCTCGTTCCTGTTGTTGCTGATCGCCGACAAGCTGCAGAGCGAGGCGTCGCCGAGTGTCGTCAGGGCCTGCGAGACCATCGTTCGGGCTCACGAGGCTTCCGTGGTGACACTCAACACAGAATACCAGGTGAGAACCGGCATCATCCTGCTTGCCACTCCTCGCTGTTCAAGGGCTCAATGCTGACATGTTGTGTGTGTTTCCAGCGGAATTTTAGCAGGGTCATGCGCAGTGCCTTGGCCCAAGTTCGCGGCCGCGTACCGGAGGATCTCGCGGAACAGCACCACCGCCGACGCGAGCTTCTATCACTATACCGCTGGACCGGCGACGGAACGGGTCTAGCTTTATAATTGTTATTGGTCTTTTATTCATCGCCTGGCATTGGGAGACTGACGAGAGCTTTGTCTTGCGGGGTTGTCACTGTTAAAGGAGCAACTGTTCTGGAATTTAAAATGTTTGGGCGGCATGTTGGGGCAGGGGCCGGGGGTGGGTGGGGGCCCTGTTTTCTCTTCATTCTCTCTTTACTCTTGACGTTATATTTGTACGGTTGGCTGGCGGAAACGTGACTACTGACGGGCATTGCTTGGAGCTGATGACTTATGGAACACACGAACTGGATTTGAGAAAGCGATGCGCTGGTGAAACTCGACCGAGCTGCGGATGATACCACGGGGTGCAAAAAAATTACTTGTATGACTGGTGCCATATATATTGTATGTACTAGGAGAGTTGTGTAAATTGGGTAGATTCTACTCTCATTGTCAAACTGGGTTTTCTGTATAATGCTAGCACCATTACAATGATGCTCGAATTCGGAATGATGAAGTCAGAGACATTGCTGACAAGATTGCCAACATCGTGAGAGACAGTCAGGCTTACCTGGAGGAGCAAACCTGATGATCAGCCCATGTCTGACAAGCCACCAATGGCGCCCCCCACGCACGGTCTCATCCTCGGCCATCGGTCCGTTACCAATTGTGGCGTTGATGGGCAGCAGCAGTGTAGTGTAATGTACGTAGTCAAGCGGCCAGGAATTGTGTGGTGGGTCGCCCCAGATTGTCGGGGCTACATCAGACCAATCAAGTGGCGGCCAGAGCTACTGCTTGACTGTACCACAGTACCTAACGTTAGATGAGCTCCTGGAATACAGTACTGTTACTGCAACAAAGGCGGGGTTATGAGAGGTCCATCCAAGCTGGACCGGACCACACCAAGCACAGGTCCCCACCCCCACGGCCCCAGCACGCGGCCCGGCTCTGGCAGCCCGTGCCACTGACGCCGAACAGACAGTCCGGTTCCCACTGAACAAAGCAGGAAACTGCCTCGGGATTCTTCGAGAGAAGTAGTCTCCAGGCGGAGGCCGGTCGGGGACCACGCTTCCTGTAATCATGAGGGGACGGGGCCAGCCGATCGAGCTCCGTGCCCTTGTCAGAAATCCGCAAGCAGCTTCCCAAGGCAACATCTCCGGAGGTCAGCCAGCCCATGGCGTAATACCGGCGGCCGCAAGGTTCAGGATGCGGATATACCGAGGTAACGGAGTCTAGACCCCAGCGTGTGCAAGCAGGCTGCAAGCAAGAGGAGCTTCGCCTGCAGCCGAGCCCTCAGGCGAATGTCTTATCTTCCCTCCCTCGCCTTTTGCCCAGACTTGCCCAGACTGCCCATCACCAGCCTCAACCTTGCTCGCCGTTCTGCCTCTTTCCCTACCCACCGCCCTCCCCGTTCTCCTCTCCGAGTCAGGAAATCGAGAAACGAAGATCCGCCTCTCCGGACATACGTGCGTGCACCATCACAGGGCCGTAGCACAACATCTCACCTTGGCAGACGCCATCTCCGTGATCCTGCCCATATTTGCCCTGGTTGCCTCCCAAGCCTCCCTCCCGCCCACATTGCCCGGCTTGGTCCTCGACTGCTTCTCGGTGAAAAGCTTTTAGTTGCCCAGGAGCTAGCCACTATCTACCCAACGGCTGACGCCGACCGCTCGCTCGACTTTGCCCGCCCCGTCTTAGACGTGGTATTACCCCCCAAGGACTTTGCGGCAAATGCAGTTCAGAGTCGAGTTCTTCAGTCTTCTCCTCAAGTCGCTTCGCTGAGCCCCGTCTGCCGCACGCCCAGGGTTTTCTTTCCTTCTTGTTGTTACTATTAAACCTTGTGTTCATGACCTCGAACCAAAGAACTTAGTACACACATAACAACAATGGCGTCGTCCACCGGGGTCGACGTTGCGAGGCCGGCCTACTACCCGGCCGCCGATGAGAAGGCCGTTGTGGGGAGGGCCCAGTCCGACCGCAGCAGCTCCATCAGGTCAATGGGCCACGGCGACGGAACTGCTCGGAAGCTCAAGTCTCGTCATAGTAAGCTGCTCCTGGGGACCCATCTCACCCATACCCCTCAACCCCGGTGGCAGACTTGTGTGCTGTGATCGTAGGACGTCTCATATTGGCCATCTTAGATGCCTCGTCAAATTGCAGCTCGTGAGATAAGCTGCAGGAGGGGGGATACAATGATTTGATTTTCTTCTGTGACCTGTATACGGTCTATACCATTCCGTGCCAAGAGCTGACCACATACAATGTAGTTCAACTCATTGGTATTGGTGGTACTATCGGTACCGCCCTCTATGTCCAGATTGGCAAGGGCTTGCTGAACGGTGGGCCGGCGTCACTATTCCTGGCCTTTTCGATATGGTACATACCAGCTCCACGGGGGTTAAATGTTTTCACAGCTGACGCAGGCTCCAGGTGCACTTTCATCCTATGTGTGACAATGTGTATGGCTGAGATGGTAGGTCGGGTCAACTCTTCTACACCCGGGATGCTATGTACTTACCCATTGCCCGGCAGGTCACATACCTGCCCATCTCCAGCCCCTTCATTCGCTTTGCTGGTCGTTACGTTGACGAGGCCTTCGGCTTTGCTGCCGGATGGAACTTTTTCGTGTTCGAAGCCGCCCTGGTGCCCTTCGAGATCACGGCGTGTAATGTTATTATCCACTATTGGAGTAGGTCGACTTCCTCCAGTCTCTACATAACGAAGCTATCGGCTGACAGTAATCTGCTTAGGTGATGTTGTACCTGCTGGAGGTATTATAGCCATTGTAATTGTACTCTATGGGTGAGTCAAGCCTCGGCAAAGGTTCTTCTCTAGCCATGGGATTTTTATCTGACCCTCAGGTTTCTAGGCTTATTAACCTCCTCGCTGTTCAGTGGTACGGCGAGAGCGAATTCTGGGCCGCGCTGGGCAAGGTCATCTTGATCATCGCCCTGATCCTCTTTACCTTCATCACGATGCTGGGTGGCAACCCCCTGGGCGAGCGGTTCGGCTTCAAGTACTGGCAGAACCCGGGCGCCTTTGCCGAACTATACCGCTCCGGCGATCTGGGCAAGTTCCTTGGGTTTCTTCAGTGCCTTATCCAGGCCTCATTCACTATAGCAGGGTAAGTCAGACATTAAACCCCGGCGTCAGCCATGGATCTCTAATAACGAGAGGGCGCTACAGACCAGACTACGTTTCCATGGCAGCGGGCGAGGCTGAAAACCCCAGGGTGGTCATGCCCCGCGCATTCAATGCCGTGTTCTACCGTCTCACAGCCTTCTTTGTTCTCGGGAGTTTGGCGGTCGGGATCCTGGTCCCATACACCGACGAGGAGCTCGCGACGGCCTTCAGCTCCGGCGCTCCGGGTGCTGCGGCTTCTCCTTACGTGGTCGCTATGAACAGGCTGAAGATCACTGTTCTCCCTGACAGTAAGTTCAACAACTCGCTTTACGCCTTCTCAGATACTGCCAAGAGGCCCTCCATCTTTATCATCCTATCTTAGGAGTTTTTCCTAACATGGCCCAGTTGTCAACGCAATGGTACTCACGGCCGCATTCAGCGCCGGCAACAGCTACGTCTACTGCGCCTCGCGGTCCCTCTACGGCCTGGCCCTCGAGGGCAAGGCGCCCAAGGTCTTCCTCAAGTGCACGCGCAAGGGCGTCCCGATCTACTGCGTGCTGCTGGTCCTGCTCATCTCCCTGCTGTCCTTCCTCCAGGTCTCCAACAACGCAGCCGTCGTCCTCTCCTGGTTCGTCTCCCTTGTGACCGCTAGCCAGCTCATCAACTTCAGCGTCATGTGCTTTACCTATATCCGGTTCTTCAAGGCCCTAAAGGCGCAAGGCATCTCGAGGGACAGCCTCCCGTACAAGGGCCCCCTGCCGCAGCCCTTTGCCGCCTGGTACGCTCTTGTTGGCTGCTTCATCATGACATTTGTTGGAGGCTATACTGTGTTCTTGCCGGGGAACTGGGATGTGCCGACATTCCTCTTCTCGTGAGTTACCTCTGTTGGACCCCACCTTTTCTTTCCTTTCTCTCGTCTTATCTAATAACCCATTTGATAAACAGCTACACAATGATCGCAGTCTGCCCTCTACTCTATCTTGCGTGGAAGATATTGAAGCGGTCCAAGTATTATAAGCCAGAAGAGGTCGACTTAATGAAGAATCTGGATGAAATTGAAGAGTATGAGGCAAGCTATGTGCCACAAAAGGCGAAGTATGTTTAGTTTTAGACCTTCAAATCCTCGCGATCATTCAACGAGCTAACACGTGCTTCGCAGGAATGCTTTCGAGAGGACGTTGGATTTCCTCTTCGGATAGTAATTAGGCTGGTTTTAGTATCATATTCATCCTCAGGGATGTGGTCAGATATAACACCAAGATCCAAGGCCTGCGAGCCGTACATATGAATCCGCCATTTCAGGCCTCTCGAGTCAGTCTTGCACCTGTCGCTCATCCACTAGGGATCGGGACGCTGGCATGCATCTCTCAGTATTCAAATGTACTTAACGGGATAGAACAAGAAACTGCAAAATTAGGCATATCGACAACCTCAGTCATTCGCAAGCTGGCGGCCACACTTGCTAGCATGTATGCCTCCACTCTAGTCAGACCTTTGTTCTTTTCGAGCCAGTCAAGTAGACCCCGTAGTGCCATCTTAGCAGCCTCCCTGGGGTCCGCGTGGATGCCCAAGGCAGCGTAGGTCCCCTTGAGATCATCCTCGGCGACCTCGTCAGCCCGTGGCGGCGTCGTGTAGTGCGGGCACGAGAGCTCCATCCAGCCGTCGGCGCCTTTTTTGACGACGCTCAGCCTGACGGTGGCCTTGGTCGGGGTCTCTATGGCCGTCCCGCAGACCTCTCCGTCGCCCTGGGCGGCATGCCCGTCCCCGCAGCTGAACAGGGCGCCGGGCACCTGCACAGGGAAGTAGATCGTCGACCCCTTCCCGAGGTACCGCGTGTCGACGTTCCCGCCCGAGAGGGCATAGGGCGGGATCGTGCTGAACTCGCCCTGCTCGGCGGGCGCGATGCCCACGACCCCGAGGAACGGCCGCACGGGGACGGAGATGCCTGGCTTGAAGACGGCGCGGGGCGGGCCGTTGGCGCCGGTGGTGCCGGGGAGCAGCGACTTGCCGGTCAGGTCCCAGATCTTGACGTGCTGCTCGTGGAAGTCATCGGACAGCAGGCCAAACCCGTGGAAGACGGCGGTCCAGCCGTAGTCGGCCGTGGCGAGGGACTGGATCTCGACCTTCAGCACGTCGCCCGGCTCGGCGCCCTCGACAAAGACGGGGCCGAACGCCGGGTCCACCGAGTCGCGGTCGAAGTTGTCGAAGCATGTGGCCTTGTTATCTGGGCGGATCTGATTATTGGCGCCGTCCTTGAGGTCAAATGAGATCTCGGCGCCCGAGGGGACCGTGAGGACTGGCGCGAGGGCGTTGCTCCATTTTAGATGCACCTTGGATATGGGGACGTGAAAGGAGTGTGCCATGGCTCCGACAAATTCACAAGCTTTTGGATATCTTGTTTAGGTGTCAGTGAGTCAGTCGCCCTGGAGGCATGTGAGGTTGTAAGTAGCTTACGATGAGATGAAGTTGCCTCCAGACAGGAGTGGCCTCCCCCGCACATGCACCCTGTACTGGTATGCATCCTAATATGGATTATACGATGTGACGCCACGCATGGGCATGTCGTATCTCTGCATCACTTCGCTCATGCGCAAACGGGCTAGCTGCGCTGCTTAGATAACCGCCTCTGTGGTGGTGCTTGACAGTTTGATACAGTAGCTGAATAGGTGACGACCTGGGCTTGCACTCGGGACCCGTGGACTTCGAGATAATGGTGGCACTTGCCTTAATTGTGACCCTAGCCCCAACGTTCTTGCCAAGCAAGGCCGCACTTACAGGGCACTTGCCAGAACGTGCTTGGAGCAGAGGCTGAGACCGATCCAATCTAATCCACATCCAGTCGTCTAAGCGCAGAACACACATTGTAAGTTTTCATGTCAAGATATCTGCATCAAACACTTTTTCATCTAGATCTCTGACAAACAAGTCCGATGCAGCCACTTGGAAAACATTTGAGCAAACGGTATCTGCTCTTTAACTCGGATAAGCCGTGACGCCGTCTCCGACTCAAAATTTCAAACCTCTGTGCAACAACGAGCTGACCGACACCTTCAAACACGCTGAGGGTGAAGCGGCCGCAATTCTTCAAATTCGACCAACAAGTACAGCAAACGCCAGAACTCGCCTCACCTCTGCTTAATATCACGCCCACAACCAGAATGGCTTTCACAATGCACTCCCACTCGGGGCAATTCTGCCCCGGCCACGCCAAAGACCAGCTCGAGGATGTCATCCAGCACGCAATTAGCATCGGCTACAAGACCATCGCCTTGACAGAGCACATGCCTCGCACCGGCCTCGAGGACCTGTACCCAGAGGAGCTCGACGACCCCGAGGGCTCTCTAGCAGCGCTGATGCCCCGCCACGAGGCTTACCTGGTCGAGGCCCAGCGCATGCGCGCAAAGTACGCCGACCAGATCCACATCCTAATCGGCTTCGAGGGCGAGTTCATTCGGCCCGAGATTTACGGGCCCCTGGTCCGCGAGCTGGCCTCCCACCCGGTCATCGACTACTTCATGGGCTCACTGCACCACACCTGCGGCGTGCCCATTGACTTCGACAAGGCCTACTACGCGAAGGCGAGGGACGCCGCCGGTGGGACTGAAGAGCTCCTGTATGCGAAGTACTACGACGAGCAGCATGCCATGCTCACAGCTTTGGAGCCGAGGGTCGTGGGGCATTTCGACCTGATCCGCCTGCTCAGCGAGGAGCCGGGGCGGGATCTGCGGACGGAGTGGACTCATAAGGCGCCGGGGCCCGAGGGTACCGTGTGGGACAAGGTGGTGCGGAACCTCCGGGTGGTCAGGAGCTACGGCGGCTGGCTGGAGTGCAACAGCAGTGCCCTGCGGAAGGGCTTGGCCGAGCCGTACCCCGCCAAGCCAATCGCCGAGGAGTGGCTGAAGATGGGAGGCAAGTTCACCATGTCGGACGACAGCCACGGCATCGCACAGGTCGCCACAAATTACCTGCGGGCACTGGACTACCTCGAGTCCCTGGGAGTGACCGAGGTGTGGACGCTGGAGAGGGAGCCTCAATCGGAAACCCAGAATGGACAGAAGACGACGCTGAGGGAGAAGAGCGTCACACTCACCGAATTCCGTCAGTGCCTGCTCAGCAAGATGAACTAGACTCTTCGGCCTGATGCATCGCATCGAAGGACCAGACATGTGCGGATAGACTAGACGTCGGGCTCAAAAAGACGAGCAAAAGAACACTACAGGCTGTCGGCACCGTCTTCACGGAGACTCCGACCTTCTTCTTCCCAGCGACAGCAGTTCGCCTAGATGGATAGACTACTCGATAGACGTGGGACCAGACCTAATTGAGGGATTCTAAGCCACCTGCCTTAATATTAGCCCGTCTGACGGTGCCCCCGCGGCCCTGGTGCTGCAACGGTGAGCATTCAACGGTCACACCAAGTGTCGCAGCATTTACAGTGACTGGGCGGTTTAGTAAGCGCCACCCGCGAACAGGCCCGCTACCGGAGGGCCTGATAGTGCATAGATGCTCATAAGCGGGCGGTATCGCGGCTGTCCTGGTAGCTACTTAACAAATCCCCAGCCGTAAGCCGAGATGTGGGGTTAAACCGGAGACACTACACCAGAACGGGAACACGAAGGGCGTCAGCTTGTCAACCGATGACAGCAATTGGAGCCTCTGTCCTGGCGGCCTGCTGGGAAGAGAGAGGGCCATGGATCGAATCGGAGGCAGCGACGACGACGTCGGATTGTTTGCAAGGCTGATTGGACACGCAGATACAGTGGCACATCACTCACCACCTCAAGCATCTTACTCAAACTCGACGACAGAGCTGGAATAAAGGAAAACGTTGTCTTGTTGTCTCCTGTCATCAGACTGCCCTTCGTCCAACCTGGACGGCTTCAAGCGAGCTCTCTGGACCGGGAGACCCAAGAGAGAGAGAGAACCTCATTGCCGGAGAGGGTTGGGTGTCTTTGCCTCATATGTTCTGTCAGGGACATCTCATTTCTAATCGCCTTCCTGTCTGGTCCACACGGGGTCTTGTCCTCGCCCGTGCCTTGGACAATCAGGCGTTACTTACACATCCTGTCCCCTCCTGGGCTCCTTCACAAGCCGGGCCTTACCCAAAGGGCGCTCCAATCAACAAGATAGCCCTCCTGAGACTTCCCAACCGTCACTGTGAATGGTCAGCACTCATCTAAACATTTGTTTGACCTCCACTTGTCTGCACCCGGATCCATCCCGCGCTGCAGTCCTCTCCCGGGAATTCCCTCCGATACGACGCCCTTCCTGTAGTTGACGCCCTGGCAGAGGCAGAGTGATCGAGAATGCCTATCATACCCGAGGACTCCGTCATGGAAGACTTTGTCAATTGGGACAAGGCTGAGCCCGCTCTAGGCTTGGCCGACACGGCCCCCCCTTCCGGGACCAACCTCGACTTCCAGCCCGTCCGGGAGAACCAAGACTTCGATCTTGCCCTGGCTAATATCGATGGTGATGACTTTTCCTTTTGGGCCCTTGAGCACTTTGAGACGAGCAACCTCGCTCCCAGTCATGCTCAGCCTGGACCACTTCCTCCCCAGTCGTCCAGTGTTGCCGCACTCGATCTCTGTGAATGCTCAGCTGATCCGTGCGATGCCTGCGATGCGTCTGGCTTCGCCTGCAAGAGGCTAGAGGAAGGCAAGTACAAGGGATATTGCACGACTTGCGTTGCCCTCAAGAACAACTGCAGCTTTGGCCTCGACAACTCAGTCGCTTCCACCACAGAGCCATTTCCATCGAACCCCTGGCCGGTCACCGGCCAACATGGCAGTCTCGTCCTCGAGGATGGCAGCACATTGCGGACCTCTTCATCTCCAGACCTTGAAACACTGGCCGCCGGGACTGGGTCCTTGCATGATAACGGACACAAGCCTCCAGTTACGCCCAAGATAGGCGCAAGATTCAGCAGAGAATCCGTCCGAATCCTCAAGGCCTGGCTGTCCACCCACTCCACACGACCATACCCAACAGATGACGAGAGGGAGACACTTCAGCGCCAGACTGGTCTCAACAAGACCCAGATTGCAAACTGGCTGGCGAACGCCCGACGGAGGAGCAAAGGAAAATTCCAACCCACCAGGTCAACGTCTCCGAGCGTCCGTGGCTTCTCCGGTGCCATCGAGATTCCTCGAAAAGCCACTTCTTCGGCAGAGCATATGAATCCTCTGCAAAGATGGCAGAATTCCCCACCCGGTAATGATCAAGCCCTCGTACCACCGATTGTGAAATGTCGCTTACTTTATACAGAAAATGAACCCGCTTCCGTGACTGCCATCGCCTCTGCCATCCTTAGCAATTCTCATTCTTCAGGGCTCGACAGCCCCAACAGCATGAGCTTGAACTACAATTGCACCGACGACGACGCCGACAGGTCTTGCAAGGCATCATCTGCCAGCAGCTTCGGCACCTCCCCGTCAACTGCTTCCTTGGTCTCTGGCTTCTCCCACCACTCACGGGGCTCATTTGGCTCATTTGGATCAATCCAACATCGGGGCCGCCGGAGACGCAGAAGGAGAACTGCACCAAAGCAAGGGGACGAGAAATCGAGCCTCAACGCGCCGCTGAAAACTTTCCAGTGTACATTCTGTACGGTATGTTGCATCTATACATCATATGAGCTGCTGTCTCCACTTCTCTCCTCTACTGCCGCATCAAAAACCCTTTTTATATCTCGCCCGCTGTATGTTTTGGCGGGCCGCAATTAATTCTCATCGCAACGTACGAAGAGGTACTGACGGACAAAGGAATCCTTTCGAACGAAACATGACTGGCAAAGACATGAGAAGTCATTACACTTGTCTTTGGAACGGTGGGTGTGCTGCCCGAAAGGTCCACGGGTTCCTAATCCCAATACTGGGCAACTTTGCTGTGCATTCTGTGGTGTACCTCAGCCGGACGATACCCACACAGAAAGCCACAACTTTACGGCATGTCAAGAGCGCCAACTGGACGAGAGGACCTTCTACCGGAAAGATCACCTCCGTCAGCACCTGAAATTGGTTCACAATGCCAAGTATCTGAACTGGTCAATGGATGCATGGAAGGTTGCCACGCCCGACATCAAGTCGAGGTGTGGATTCTGCGGCCTGGCTCTTGGGAGCTGGGGTGTTCGGGTGGACCATCTCGCTGAGCATTTCAAGACAGGCTCTGACATGAAGGATTGGAAAGGGGACTGGGGTTTCGAAAACTCCGTCTTGTCAAATGTGGAGAACGCCATGCCTCCATGTATGACTATTCTCTGCACTCGGTGTTGTCGACAATGTAAGGCTGACATGTTTTCTAGGGTTCATCCATCAAGAGAGGCAAAGCCCTCTTCCGTTCCAGGCCAGCCAGCAGTCACCTGAGTCACCACGCAGCGCGTATGAGCTGGTCAAGATTGAGTTGGCGCACTATATCAGGAACACCCGAGAAGCGATGGGTGCTACTCCAACGGACGAAGAGATGCAACATGAGGCGTGTCGGATTCTCTACGCCTCAGAACCCCTCTCGCACACCGACCAGGCTTCCGACGCCAGTTGGCTGCGAGATCTCCTGCTTTCTTCCAATGAAATCAAACACAGGGCTCAGCTGAGTCGTTTACGGGGTCCCGCAGAAAACTTCCTGGGACGGCTTCAGATCAACGGGCAAGACAACATCTTCGACACTTGTCCAATGGAAACCCAACTCAACGAATTCGTCAAGGCTCGAACACTTCTGGGTCTGACTACTTCGGATTATGAGCTACAAGTGGAGGCCTGCAATATCGTCGGTCGAATGGAGGAGAAGTCCATTACGCCGTCAGAGGATGTTGCGAACTTCATACTCCGTCTGGTTTACAAAGATGCATCGTGGATGTCCGGCTTCCGACAGCGAGCCGGTCTGCCCGTCCCGGAGGGGACCATGGACCTGGTGAAGGACCAGCCCGCTGCCAACTCCACAATCTACAACTATTCGCAGCTGGAGGTCGAACTAGCAGAGTTCACGAGGAATCAACGTGCCCTGGGCAGTTCACCAACAGACGATGAGCTTCGTGGCCACGCTCGATGCGTTGTACACAAATGCAGCAAAAGCCAGAAAGAGACCGCAGCTGACAACAAAGCATGGCTAGATGCCTTCAAGCAACGGCACCTTCAAACAGAAAGCCAGGCATCGTCATCAAACAGCAATTCGCCGTCACATGTACTTGAACCACTCAATCCTGGTCTGAACACCACACGGGCCAGCGCAGCTGGCTCTAACTTTTCTCCTTTTACCGGTTCAGGCACAAATAGCCCTGCAAACGCGCATTACCCCGAACCCCCAGCAACGTACGGCATGAATCGAAGCCAGCTCTTCCTTAACGGGCCAGGCAATTTTCGTCAGCTTGTCCGCGAGCTCGCTCGATTTGTAGCCTCCGCTGTGTCGCCTAACAACCCGAATCGGCACATTCCAACCGACGAAGAACTCCGTCACCAGGCCCGATGGGTTCTCTACGACAAGTGAGTTCCGACATTTATTTCCAGGAACTGTGTGGACCTCAGGCTGACAGAAGCTCCTTTCCAGTGATGATATACTTAATGTCACACCTGCAGACAGCGCGGAGTGGCTCGTTCGGTTCAAGCGAACGACGGGCATTCTGCCAATGACTGATGGGCCGGGCCTCCCAGACGACATGGGAATCGGTCGGGTAGGATCTGGCAGTCTGACCCGGCTACAGGATTCCCACTCGGCATCAGCTTCACCGGGGCCTGCCATGCTCGCCCATACGTCTTACATGGGGCAAGATGCTGCAGGGAGCAGTGGTCTCAGTACAGACTTCAACATGTTCAACACCCAAAGTTACGGAAACTCAAGCGTGACGGTGGCAAGCAACCCAGGAGCCGTATTCAGCAACCAGGACTTCGAAGACAAGCTCATGCAGTTTGCTGTGGCCGAGGTTGCAACCTCGGGGCGCATGCCCGCCGACGAGGCCCTCGAAGCTCGGGCGAAGGAAATAATGGGTCTTGAGGTTTGGCAGGCCGAAACCACGCCTGCCGACGACCCGGAATTACTAGGACGGTTCAAGGTCCTAGTTGTCGATAGAGTAAGAAGTGTCCTTGGGGATCCGGGCGACAGCAATCACAGCAATAAGAACAGCAGCCCAAGGCTGCCCACGATTTCCTCTCCTCCCCCTACAACTCACCATTCAGAGCGTGGCATGGACGCGATCGACCCTGGACTACTGCCAGACCTGCCTCCAGCTGGTCCTGATGCGAACAAGAGCAGTGTCTCACCGCTGCCGGGGGATGTGCAGGTTGCGATCTCTGAGGCGAGACTCGATGAAATTTTGAGAGAGATTTGATGAAGATAAAGGAGGTCAAGATGGTAATGATGTTGGTGAGCGAAGACAACAACAACAGCGTCGGCGCCTTCGGTTTCGGTGATGTTGAAGCATGAAGTAGCGATCCACCCTATCTATGGAAATAGTCATCTACGGATTTCGTCTTTGAAGGTTTCGGGCATGAATTTAAGTCAAACTTAGTTTACAGCTCCCAAGGAAACAATAATATGCTGAAACAAACATGCGAACGGCTCCCACTATCTTTAGATGGGCGCCTTCAGGGGATTTGCATTACTTAATTAAACGGCAACAAGCTGCTCAGCTGAAGCGGTCGGTTCTTCGACAGAATCGCGTTGCTTCTCAAGCCACCTCCCTACCCCCCTTACGCAAAGGGCCCAGTAAGGGAATTGGCACTGAGAAGACTGCCACCAAGCAGTAGCGTAGGGCAAGCTCATGCTGCTACATGTAAGGGTACCGGATTCCCCTCGATTCGCGACAAGGATGACAAGGCGAGAATGTCCTCCCCCAAGCCAATATTTTGCGACAAGCGGGATAGACGCAAGCTGTGTACCAGTATGTGTGATGGAATCGGCCGAGAGGCAGAGTCCGATGAGACTCCAGCCAGTCGCATTCGTGATCGTGTCGGTCGGAGTTCTCTTTAGCCAACGGTGGTAGAACCTAGAGGTGGCCCGGCATCTGGAGGGCACGAGAACCCCGTCAAGCCCGTCGAGGCTGGCAGATGCCCGGTCGCCCCGGTCCATGGACAGAGACAGAGACATGTGCTGGGCCGAGCTCGGCCACGGGGAAGAGAGAGAGCGTTCCATCGGGCGCCCGCAAGCGTCCAAAGACGTTGAGACGCTGGAATTTCAAGAGGTGATTTGTCGTGATCCTGGAACCATAGGTCGACGGATGGGGTTGCGCCATGCCTAATACATGGCTGCCGAGCTCCACCACACAGTCCACACTCCACAAACCGGCTGGGGCCAGGCGCGCGGGCACACCACCGAGGATGCCTTCTTCCCCACAACCTCTCCTCCATTCCCCGCACGAACCCTGCCCCCAAGGTCGCGGTTACCTGAAAACGTTGGAAGAATGCCTGCAATCACGCGAGCTGCAGCATCGCTTCCCCACAGTTTTCAGGTACTCGTTACCCGTGTGCCCGTCAGCAGACAGACAGAGTGTGTGCGTCCAAGTTCGTCTAGCAGGGTGCGGGTGAAGGAGGTCGGCCGGACACTTGTCCTGATCCTCGCCCATGTTGCGGCACTACCAGCGACCAGCAAGCCCCCAAGCAGTCCGGCACTGGCTGCGGTTCGACCACGAGAGCCCATCTTTTTTCTTGGTGCTCGGGGCTTCAGGATCCTCGGCCACACAATATCACCCAAGTCCCGTCGTCAATGCGACACCAGGGCGGAGGAGGGGACCCTGGCTAAATGCAAAAATACTGCGCAGTGCCCCAGCTTGCCCCAGCAACTCGCAGCAACTCGCAGCACTCGCAGCACTCACACCAGTCCCTCCCATCTATCCGGGACGAGCCCTGACCAGTTCGGACCAGGCCTGGCCCCGGTCCACCTGTCCACCCCCCGCCGCGAGCTTGTTGGGGACAGACACTGCTGCGGTCTGTCCACTACACCTGCACTAGAAAATAGAGCTGGGCAAGACCAGGGTGTAGGACCGACAGGACAGTCTTGGCCCGCCTCGTCCTGATTATTCTGTGTCTAATTACCGCCTACTGGAGCACTGTGGATCGCGCATGACAGCGCTGCCGGCCTGGTTCGAGCATGACGAGCTGCCTGGGCTGACGGGCGTGCCTCACACGAGAACAGAGGCCATAACGATAAGAAGAAATCATGTCCGGCCTGCGATCGTCGGGCTCGCGGGGCCTGGGTTCTACCGTGACCGCAGCCCGCTTCATTGGTCCTGGACTCCTCGTCTTCTTTCTCACCATCCTCCTCCTCCTCCTCCTGCTCACCGACCTCGTTCCTGATCCTTTCCGCTGCTGCCGCGCCTGGATCCAGTTGATTCGCCCAGGACTTTTGCCGGACACCGTCTCAGAACCAGAACCAGACATCATGTTCAAGGACACGCTCAGCTCCGCAGGGGTGGCTGCGCTTGCGCTGCCCGGCCAGACGGCTGCTACCCTCCTATACGCCACTACCTACCTCGATACAATCACCACGCTGAGCCTCAAGGGCTCTAGCCTCCAGGCCATCGCGTCGACGCCTGGTTGTGGCGCTAATTCCTCGTGGCTGACTCCCGATTATGCCAACAATCGCATCTTTTGCCTGGACGAGGGCCTGACCACTCCCAACGGCACTCTGTCCTCGTTCGCCCTCACCAGCAATGGGACGCTATCCCAACTAAACATTGTCGACACCCTTAGCGGGCCTGTGTAAGTGCAGCTTGAACCCTGCTCCTTCGCACTCGTGTCACAGAATAAAGACAAATTTGCTGAGTTGCCCTATAGGTCTGGCGTTATATATGGCGAAACCGGCAATGGCCTGGCGCTCGCGCATTAGTACGTACAGAAACCCAATGCATGCAATGCTCTCAAACTCTGGCAACACACGACAGCCATTGCGACCTGCATTTTACTGCATGCGGCTTCGGCTGCATGCGACCAATGTCACGCTGTCCACCCACTCTCTCCCCCTTTCACTTTGTCTAGGGGAGCAAGGGACATGCAGATGACCTCCTATCACCTGACGGGAATACCTTGCATAGACGGGGCCCACGGCTACTAACATTGTACCTCTCCTGCTAGCTCTGGGTCCTCGGTAGCCGCCTTCGACATCTCGGACGCGAGCTCGCTCACACCGGTCCAGGCCGAGACATACACCCTCGATGCGCCAGGCCCCAACCCGGAACGGCAGGATGCGCCTCACCCTCACCAGGCCCTGCTGGATCCCACAGGGCAGTACCTCCTTGTCCCGGACCTGGGGTCGGACGTCGTCCGCCTGTACTCGGTCAACGAGGGCGGGCCCAGCTTCACCGAGCTGGAGCCCCTCGCCGCCGTCCCCGGCAGCGGCCCCCGCCACGGCGTGTTCCTCGTGACCGACGACGGCACGACCTACTTCTACCTTGTCGGCGAGCTGTCCAACACCGTCACCGGCTTTGAGGTCACTTACAACGACGACAACACCCTCGACTTCACCGAGGTCTTCGTGAGCAGCACCCACGGTCTGAACGAGACGGTGCCCAACAACCAGACCACTGCGGCTGAGATCGCCATATCGGTAAGATACTCTGTCTCCCCTTTCGTTCTGGCCCTGTTTCTGACCGTTTATAGCCTGACAACAAGTTCCTGCTTGTGTCTTCCCGGGGCGAGGGGACGCTGAAGATCCCCAACTTCGACCCGTCCAACAGCACCGAGATCGCGTCGGACCCGATCTTCACCTTCGAGATCGACCACGCCTCGGGAGCACTGACCAAGATCCAGCAGTTCCCCGCGGGCGGAAGCATCCCCAGGCAGTTCAGCATCAGCGCCGACGGCAGCCTCGTGGCGGTCGGGCTTCAGAATGACGGGCGCGTCGTCGTCATCGGGCGGGACGTCGAGACTGGGCTGCTGACCGACTTTGTCGCCTCGGCCGACCTGGGCGGCCAGCCCACCAGCGTCATCTTTGCCGCTGAGTAGAGTTTCCTACCCTCCTGGGAGCTCCTGGGAGGAGATTTAAGGGGGGTTCAGCGGACGACGTGGCTTATTAGGGATTTTCAAGTGTATATATTTGCTGTTATCCAACCTACCTGCCTGGCTGCCTGCCGGGCTCGCTAGCCCTCCATTTAGCCCCCCACGCGGGCTCCGCGTGGGCATGCATGTGAAGACGGGCAAGGATAGATATATAACCTGCATTCCGCAATACCGAAGGGTGCCAACGAGGTCTATTTTGCCGTCTTTAGGTGACATGAACATATAGTGACGTGAGCCACACCCCCACCATCATGCTACACAGCAACCGTCACGCCCTCTGCCGGCTGGAGGTGTAACCGGGCTGCCACAGCCCTGCTGGGTTAGCGAAGCGATATGGCACAGTATTAACGCGATGTTGCGTCCCCTCCCGGGACCAGGGATTGTGGACAGGCCGACCCCCCGACCCCCCGACCCCCGGAAACCAACCTCCCCCTCCAATCCCCTCCCGGGTGCCCGGGCGCCCGAAGGAGCGGCCAGCTTCTTAAAGGGGAAGGTGATGCCAAGACGTGCCGCCGTAACGTGATGATGCTGATGATTATGGATGGGCAGGGCCTTGTCTTGTCCGTAGGGGAGAGCATGGACCCTCAAAAACTTGGTCTTGTGTGTTCTGATACGAGGCCCTGGATAAGATGGGAGAAATGGGGAGGGGGTTAAGGTGAAATTTTCGGGGCTTCTTCACGGCAAGTGGGAGGGCGGCGGGAGGGAGAAAACCACGGTAGCGAAGGCGAGGGAAGGAGAAGAAGTTTGGTATACCGGCCGCTTGGGGTCGGCTTCTGCCGTCGGTGACAGGACTTGTTCTGGTGATGGTGTTACGCGAGATTTGAAGTGTCTGCTATAGCTCAACAATTATATGTCTAGACCTTCGCGAGGCGGGTGGTGAAATAACCAGACCTCCCGATGGCTAAGCGAGGCAGAGAACAATTGTGTTGAATCTGCCGGCTAGCTCTCACTGCGTACTCGTCTAGTAGATGCTTTCGGTTCCAATGGCTGTGGCGATTACACAGTAACCACTTCCACGCCGAGTCAGAGTCTCGGCTGTGTCCAATGTTGAACTTTTATTTGCCCTCCTTCGCCCTCGCAACCGGCCGGAAGGGAAAACCGAAGTCAACAGGATGGGCGTGAGGGTCCAGTTGGAAGCGTCCGGCTAAAGTCGAGTAGGAATGGGGTGGGGGTGGGATGCAAAGAGCCGCATAGGCTGCTACACTAATAAGGATTACATGCTACACAAGATATGGTACATGGATTCTGACGGCCATTTCCGGTGCGGATAAGTACCGCGGAGTCATGTCTCGGAGAATCTGGGGGAGAGCTTGCCGTCTCACCTGCTTACGGAGGAGTACTGTGTACTGTGAACTGCACAGTAGCTAGACTTTTCTTTTTTGCCAGGGCGGCTCCTCTCTGCTGCCACCCTCCCAAAGTCCCCACAGGCAGGCCCAGTCAAAGATTATTTTCTGGTCTTGGTAACGGTGCAAAGCTGGGGGACGGTACTGGATATGCGCGTGCTGAATGGTCGACGGGGTTCGTCTGATGATCATCCGTTGTTAGTGACAGCCAGGGATGTCCCTGTTCGCGCGTCTCAGGAGCCGTATGGGACAAGAGAGGAAAGACTCATGCGCGCCGTCTTGCAGGAATTTGGGGAAGAGGGCGCAGGGCCACAGGGGGGTGTGGGTGATGCCCACGCGGTTGTCGGCCAGTCGCTTGTGATCCGGGCGCCTTGGATCTGCATTGGCCTGCGTCGAAGCGATCCGATATGGGACGAAAGATGGTCCATCATCTATGGGAGCACAGCAATGATGCATATGTACTGTTTTGGAAGTCGATGGTTGCTGGTGCGCAACGTCCTGTCAGTGGCCTCTTGCGGGTCCCAAGGGCAGCGCCAACAATGGCCGATCCCCAATTGCATTTCTTCTTTTATTCCCGAGTCGGTCGGCGCTTTGCCCCCAGTTCCTCGGAATGGACCATCTCTCTCTCTCTCTCTTCTCTATGCATTGTGTTACAATACAAGGGGTAGCCAGCAAGCAGGAAGTCCCGTTCTCCGGGATGGGGCATGATGTCGGCCGACCGAGGGCATGAACAAGGGCACAGAGCCCGCCAATACGGTTCGGCAGCGGAGACCAGGCCGAGGATTTATATGGGCCAAGGCCCTCACGGCCAGACAAGACAGGAAATGAAAGGCATAGCACACGGGCTTGCACCTTGATGCGCCACCAGACAAGAGGGTGTCACTGTGTGTCACGATGAGGCATGCGATGTGTGTGGAGGGAGGCCAGAGGTAGGAGATCTGATACAATGATACTGTGATATCCAGAGAGTGAGTTGCTATGACTGCCCGCCATGAGGTCAGGTCGGCAGGGTGGGGCAGGGCGCCACCAGATAGATGCATGTGGCTAGTACAGTCTGTATAAGTGATTACTGTGTATATTGAAGCCATCTACCTGTGTTACCTTTGCTTCTGTACCACAAGGGTTCGCAAGGGCACAATAGGTTGGTTAGATTACCTGCTTAGACATGGCATGCCAACATTTGACTCGACGACTCGACAGGTGCAAAGCAAAGAGCGAGTGCTGCTGCTGCTGCTGCTGCAGGCAAGCCACGTTGCGTCAGAGCGTGCCCGCACTCTAAAGCGCCCAAGAGCCTCCAATCAAGCAGCACACGCCCAGACACAAATAGACAAAACGCCCCTTGTCCCGCCGGCCGTCCAGCCCAACCAGCAGCCTGGGTCCCTGAACGCTGACTTACTGTGCTTGCTGTGTACCTTCAACGGCCACATGAGGTGCCGCCAGCTGCTGCATGTGCATGTGAGACAACGGGGCATTTGTCGACGACCAAGACAATGTCGACCGTACCGTGTCGTGCGTGTCTGTCTCCACGAGTGAGCTGGCCCAACTGCCCGGGAAAAGTAACCCGACCGCGTGCTCAGGCACACCGTCTGCCCGTATGTGGTCCAGCCATGCTAGCCAGAAGCAAGTGCTCTCTTCCTTGTTTGCCAATTTATCACCCCCCTTTGGCCCTTTGGTGAGATAGATCTTGCAGCCCTCTGTCAGTGCTGTCAAGATCTATTGGGACCGACGGCCCAAGCAGGCACACGGAACCTTGCCGTCACTTTGCAGCGTCACCGTCACAACAATCGACTTGATCTTCTAATTAGCTAAAGTTCTTGACACGCTCGAGAATTTATCCCCTGTTGCTCTCCCCATATTTCACCCAAGTCCAGACAGATGCTTTGCTGTCTTACCGCATAGCCTACCAGGTAGTTACCCGCTCGTCTTACTCCCCCCAGCTTCCCGGGCTCCGCTCCCCAGCATTTCGCTCCCCCACACACACCATACACTAACATCCTTCCGTCCCCCCCCCCAACCTTCCCCCCAGTCGACACACCCCTCGTCGTGTACTAGAGCACGAGAGGTAATAATTCCTTGCCAGGCGACCACAAATGTAGTCTGGTAGTCTTGTCAAGGGCAACCCCGGATTTGCTCCAGAATTCGATCGCAATTTGGCTCCAAACATAAGACGGACGGGCCCAGACCCGTCTTCTCCTCACCCGACTGCGGCTTCAATAGAATGATTGTCTGGAAAAATTATCGCCATCATCGCCAGCGTCATTGCCATCGCCAACGCACTCGCTGCCCTCGTCTTGCCCCCTCTGTCGGCACCGTCTGTTGTTGAGTCTGACCACACTCGCCGGCCGGGCTTACTGGCTTCGCTCCCCCCCTCTGACCCTCCTCCCGAGGGCTCGAGCCAGGACTACACTTCGGGACTTCGTACCAGGATCTCATCTCTGCGTGTGCGTGCGTGCGTCCCTTGGGGTCCCGTAGGATAACCTCGGACCCGCTGTTTAAACCCCCCCTCCACCCGCTCGCCCGCTCAGCCCGTCTATCCACCACATGAGCCTGCGGGTCAGCATGTCGCCCTCATCCACTGGGGGCTCTCCCCACTCGACAACCGCCACCGCGACGGCGAGCGCCGTCAGGCCATTTCCAGTGCCCACCAGGGACAACTTCTCAATCGAAATGCCGACTCCCCTGATGACTTCCACAAACGGCGCCGGTGTCCTCAAGTCCCCTACCGCTGTCAAGAACCAGCGGCAGGGCAGCTTCGGCCGTGACGGCGCCCTCGGCCCGCCAAACAAGGCCCGCCACCTGTCGCAGTCGTCCGACAACCGCCCGGAGCCTGCCTCGGTGAGCATGCAGAAGGACGACAGCGAAGACAGCGTGAATCCCCTGAAGCGGAGAAACACCGACGCCGGTGTGGACTACCCACGGAGGAGGGCCACCATCGCCTGCGAGGTCTGCCGCTCGAGGAAGTCGAGATGTGACGGCACGAAACCAAAGTGCAAGCTATGCACTGAGCTCGGCGCCGAGTGCGTCTACCGTGAGCCCGGCATCAAGCTCGACGCCGGCGACAAGCTGATCCTCGAGCGCCTGAACCGCATCGAGAGCCTGCTCCAGATAAACCTCGTGAACCAGTCAAACGGCATCAACATCGGCCAGGGCTCGCCCAACCTGAGCAGCGGCACCACCGCCCTCAGCGGCGAGAACCTCATGGTGCAGAGCGCCACCGGGAACTTCAGCTCCGTCCTCCTCAGCGGCGGCATAGGCACCTGGACCCCAAACAATACCAACATCTCGACAATGCCCAAGATACACACCAATGCCGCCCTCCATCTCCTGCAGTGGCCCCTGATACGTGACCTGGTCTCCCGCCCCTATGACCCCCAGATCCTGCTCCAGCTTGAGATGGCCAGGGAACCGTTGCACTCCCTGACCAAGACCCCCTGCGTCGACCTTTCTAATACGACAGCCTACATCGAGGCCTATTTTGAACGCGTCAACATCTGGTATGCCTGCGTGAACCCGTATACATGGCGAAGCCACTACCGTCTAGCGCTATCCAACGGATTCCGCGAGGGTGCAGAGAGCTGTATCGTCTTGCTCGTCCTCGCGCTCGGCCAGGCAAGCCTCCGTGGCAGCATCTCCAGGGTTGTCCCGCAAGAGGACCCACCGGGGCTACAATACTTTACCGCGGCTTGGGCTTTACTCCCCGGGATGATGACATCCAACAACGTTCTCGCCGCGCAGTGCCACCTGCTTGCCTCTGCCTACCTCTTCTACCTAGTCCGGCCCCTCGAGGCCTGGAACTTGCTATGCACGACCAGCAACAAGCTCCAACTGCTCCTGATGTCGCCAAACAGAATCCCGCCCGACCAGAGGGAACTGACGGAGCGCATATACTGGAATTCCCTGCTCTGTGAGAGCGACCTACTGGCAGAACTCGACCTTCCACATTCGGGAGTCGTGCATTTTGAGGAAAATGTCGGCCTGCCAGGCGGATTCGAGGGCGACGAGAACGAAGCCGTGGGGCGCGACGACCTCTGGTATTTCCTCGCGGAGATAGCACTACGACGGCTCTTGAACAGGGTCAGCCAGCTCATCTACTCCAAGGACTCCATGGCGACAACCACCAGCCTTGAGCCCGTTGTGGCAGAGCTCGACTTCCAGCTGACCCAGTGGTACGAGAGCCTGCCGCTCCCACTGCAGTTCCCTTTTGCCCGGACGATGCTGCCGGACCCGGTGCAGACAGTCCTCCGCCTGCGCTTTTTCGCTTGCCGGACGATCATCTACAGACCATACATCCTGGCCGTCCTTGACAACGAGCAAGCTGTATTGGACCCTGCTGTACGCGACAGCTGTCATAAGTGCTTGGAAGCCTCCATCCGCCAGCTGGAGCATATCTCTGCCCAGTAAGTTTTAGACTCCAAAATCTCCGTAACCTCAGTTCAATCCATCCCGTCGTGTTAGTCCCCAAAATAATTACTACTGCGCTATGAAAGTGCCAAATATTTTTTAAATCCAAATTATTTGAAGAAATTCATGCTGACATTGATATCCTAGTCACGTTGGGCATATGCCGTACCTTTGGCAAGGGGCACTTTCCATTGTATCTCAAACACTCCTGGTTATGGGAGCTACGATGTCACCGTCCCTATCAAACATCTTGATGTCACTGGTTCCCCCCGGAGACAGCATCGATCGCATCATCAACGAGGTTGTCTTGGAAATCGAGCGATACGCGGTTCTAGCTCCCAGCCTGAGTTTGGCTGCCGAAATCATCAAAGAAGCCGAGGTCCGAAGGAGGACGTTCCTTAGTGGCTGAGAGGCAGTGACTGATGCACTGCGTGCCTCTCTCTGGGCTGGACTGGCTCGAATATTGTCTGCACAGCCCGCCCTGCGGCATCGGGAAAGACGTCACTTCAATATCGAACAATTTCGACGACGACAATCAATGCCAACAAACAACAATACCACGAGAATCAAATCCACATGTCAGCAAGTCATTGCCAATGACTGATGACAGACGGATGTTCCCAAACCGTCCCCATGAAATCCCTCTGGGACCAACCAAATCGGGACTTATCTTGCCACGTTCAATCAAACCTGGTTCCTCGGCGCATACGTAGGGGGTGCGAAAACGGCCCCCGGCCTCCCAAATCAAATTAATCACGTTCACGACGGACGAACGCCGATCTGACGGCCCTCGATGCTCGCTGACGCAAGGAAGCTCTTTCGCGCACGCATTCTCGACGAAGACGACCGTCGGGCTGCACATTCAGGCAAGTGGGAGTCTACGGAGGATGGGGGAAGGGTGGCCCGCCAGCAAAGCAACGCCGAACAAAGGCCCGAGCTGGAAACGATCTGACGAAACTCACATCTCGGCAGTGGGAGGAACAGTCGAGGTTGGCAGATCTGAGCGCTAAGAAATGACAGCCAAAATCCTGGTTTCGACAAGGGAATCGAGAAGAACCCCGAGGGGCGCCTGGGGTCATGGTTGCACCGTGGAAATACTGAGGCGTGGTTGGCGGACGATTTTCGGCGCGCGGCCCGACGTTGCCGGCCACCAACCCCCTCCCAAGACTCTTTAATACACCATACAGACATTCTGGAGCCTCATTCGAAATCCAGTCGAGCGCCTGCAGCTTCGTCATCATTATGAGAAGCCGTGTGTGACGTCCACACCCACGCCCTTACCCCATGCGAGGCGATCTGACAGTCTGATCAACGGGGGTCCAGCTCCGTGGCCGCCACTGCAGTAACCATCGGCGTCACATGACCAGTCACGCAGCCAAGTGCTGCGATTCGACATCCACGATGTCAGCTCTTTGCTACTGCTGCTGCAGATCATCGGGCACGGCACGGCTGCTGTGACGGCGCGAGGCCCCCTGGGCCATGAATCACCACAGGCAGCAGTCGTCTATATAGCGGCTGCAGAGTCATCAACGGGGTGGCGAGGCAGACGAGTTAGCAGGCCGGCTGCAGGGGCGATCGAATCCCCATCTCCAGGGTGGCTGAATGCTACCACCAGGAGGCGAGGAGTAGATGGATTGGGCCAGTCATGGGGCAGTCGATTCGAAGCTGTCAGCCCATATCCAGGTTGTTTAGGCGCCTTCTGCCCTTTTGCGGAAGCGCCAGAAATGGCCTTCCGAGCAAGGCCAAGCAGCGTTGAACGGTCCAAGGGTCCATGAGGGGAATGGAAGGTCGAGCACGTGGGGAAAGGAAGGTTTTTCTTGTCTTTTCGAGCAGTCAAGAGGTTTCGTACCGCGAGGTTCGTCTAAGCCTTGGGAGTCCCGACCGCGCGGCATGGCTGGTTTCATGCCATATGCGCGCGCGCGTGTATGTGTATGTGTATGTGTGTGTGTGTGGGCGACCCGGGCTCTGTTATCATCATCCTACCTTCCTATGTAGGCAGTTTGCATTGGTAGATACTGAGCAAAGCCGCTTGGCATATGGCGAGCGGTTCACCCATCTCTCCAAAAGCGATGTCAACGACAAGCATTTTTCCGTCTCTTCTCCTGCTTCTTCTTGTTCTTCTCCAGATTTTGCCCTGCCCAGCCCTTCCCAAGCTTCCTCCACTGCGCCGCCGCCCATGCCGCACCCCGTCAGCCACGCCAACAGACCCCAGTTACTATGTACTGTGTAGCCCCCGGGGGGGATTGGGGCATGGGGCATGGGGCCAATTTTAAGGGTCCAGTTGTAGCGTGCCGTGTTAGCTTGGTCCTGTATGCCCAGGCGAACCAGAACAACGACACCCTTCCAACCCTTCCAACGTCCACCCCTCCTCCCACCCAGCCGTAATAACCGAACCAGCGTTTCCTCCCGAGGGCAGGCAGGCAGGCAGGGGGGCCAGAAGCGAGCTTTCCCAAGCACTGCAAGCAGCCCCAAGTCACGCCCGGCCACACCCCGGCCCTCGAAACTTGGCCCGCAGATCACGCACCCAGATCGTGGCCAGTAGGGTTCTCTGGAGCCCTTATTTTTGGGTGGATTCCTGCGCGTGCGAGTGAGCCTGCACGGCCGGGGCGCGGGGTAGCTTCTTCTCTTTCTTCGACATATGTAGTCTACATAGCAGCAGGAGCAGCAGCAGACTTCTGTGTCCCGAGTGTCGTTAGGTTCGAATATCCTGTACATATTATCGCCCTGGCCCCCATGGAGGTTCTTTTGTGGAATTTTTCCATCTTGGGACCCGTCCTTATTCCTCGAGGCTCACTCGCCATGGGCCGGGTGGTAGTTGCACAATGAGGCCAAATGCATGTCCCCGTCTCACACCCCCCCCCCCAAGGTCCACTGGCGCACGTGTGTTGTGTCTATGCAAGCCACGGGCCGACACTTGTACGTCTGACGGCATGAGGCAGCCACACATAGCGAGCTGTGTTGATTGCCCGCATCTGCCAGAATCGATCGTATTCAGGCTCCTGACTAAAAATGACCTCGTCTGGGCAGCCTGCTTTAGACGAGGTACCCGTTGGCAGGACATGTCTCCTGAAAGGTGAATTGGAAATCCCCCCCCCCCTGGCCTGCGGAAGCCAAATAAATGACGGGGGGCCGAAGGCAGAGGGTCACCAGGCCAGTAGCAGAGCTTAGGGTGGGCATCTCCCGCATCGAGGACCACGGTTCCTGGCCGGCTGCCGAGATGGTTGGACTACGAACCAAGGGTCGTTGGGCCTTGTCTTATTAGCGTCCCAGAAATTGTCTCCTCAGGTTTTTAATTTATCTTTATCATTGTTTCCCGGTTCGAGTGGGGTGGTCTTTTATGTAATTCAAGCTGGCGAGGCGGGAGTAGCCCGTTGGGGAAATATCTCGGCCACGGAAAAGACTGCTCTTGACGATGGCTGACGCAGGTCTCTGAAGGGCTTTTGGTGAGCGATTATAACACCTGTTGGAAGATATGGCACAGTCAAGACGAACGAGGATACAATGTGCACTCTGTGATATGGCGCCATATGGTCGGGCCTCAACAGTCACACTGCAAGTTCTCAGATGCATGTGATGGCTCACTTTTTCTTTAGAGGGCATCCTCTCTGCGCGAATTTGCCGATGCGGGTTTGTGGCGCACACCCATCTTGTATATGCGCTATGTTGTCTACGATGGTAGCGATCTAAGGTTCCCTCCCAAAGAGGTTCGGCCCACCTCTTTCTTTCGAGGGCGGACGAACCATGGAGGATGGACCACTCAACCGGGGCCTTGCTGCCCGCCGCCTCCGCCGAACCAATGTTTCTGCTCCGTATGGGGAGGGATTAGGACCGACTGCTTCGAGCTGGATGGTCAGACTGAGTCCCCTTCGGGTTCCAGGCGTCGTACGCCCTTCTGGTGCGGACATGATGAGCCTGTAATCACCTCTCGTATTTCCAAATATCTCCGTGATTTATGTGATAGGCGCTTCATGCTCGATTCTGGCTCGATACGAATCGAGTAGCCCGGATGGGTTTCTCTCGGGACCTTCGGCTGGTACAGCCTCGCGATGCGAAGGCCCAGCCTGAACGTGGCAGGGTGAGGGTGAGGGTTCGGTTTTACCCGAGTCGCCCGCAGAAGCGAGGGTCTCGGCCGCAACGAGCTTGACAGGCAGGAGATTGTGAGGCAGCCCATTCAGCATGGCTGCCGAGAAGAGCAGAGTTGTGCTCGTCGACCAGGTTGTTGCCTGTGGAAGCGATACCGAGCTGCTGCTTCTGTTGGGCAAGACCAGGGGCTTCGATGCTGAGTATGGCGGCCAAGTCAGTGGATGAGTCCACGATGGGACAGCTCAATATACTATATCGTCAATAATTCAGCTGTATCCCCACACAGGTGGTTATTGCCTGGTTGACGTACACCTACTGGGTTGTAATCTATCCCGCCGACTCGAGGGCTGGTTCAACAAATCTGGAGCGGGTAAATGCGCTCAGGGCATTCACTTGTGGTTCCAGTCCAATCCATGCGATGCTGGAAACGGGCCGCCTTCGTGGTCGCCCTTTCGCCTTTCCCGCGCTGAGATACTGGTGTTGGCTACGCTCTGTGTCTTGGTCGTGCGTAGATGCCAGAATCCGTTGAAAGATAGAGCAGATGGTCCCCATCAGACATAATGGGCCTGCGCGCTGCGACATGAAGAGACCGGCCGTGAGTTCCACTCTGTACCTGCAAAGACCGCATGTGTGACGGCTCAACACGTCTTCCTATGATGACACAATAGAACCCGTGGTGGCCAGTCCTCCATTTTCGCGTCGTCCTCGACAAGAATTCCCCGTCCACAGCATCGACGGCCCTGTCCTTCGCCTAATCCGGGTACAGATTCGAGTAGCCTCCGACATTGCCATGCTACCTCACCCATATCCGAGGGGCCGTTGACCCAATGGGTCTGTCGAAGATTGGCTTGTTGCCCTAGCCCTTTGCCGCGAAGTCGTCACGGTGTCCAATACCAAAGCCATCCCACATCGCCAGCTCGACCGCCCCCTCAAGACACTGAAATACTCCTCAGGCGACCCCCAAGCCTGGCTCGTCTTCGTAGCCAGGAGATGGCCGCGAAAAACAGGCATCAAATCCTGGTCCCGAGACCCAATATCCTACTGCTCAGATGAGGCAGTGCAAAAAGACGAATGAGTCTTTGGCCTTGTCGATAGGGGTTGAAGACGCAGGTCATTGGACTCTGATGTAGGATGGGCTGAGGAATGAAACAATCGTGTGGACCTCAGTGTCGACAGTCTCTCGACAGACAGAGTGGCCTGTGACAGTGTCCCAATTGCTGTGAGAGTTGACGACTAGGGCCCACATGAGGACAGAAAACATGCGGCGGCAATCTGTATCCAAGGATTCAGCCTTTCGTCTCTGTATGGCCATAAATTGAATTATTCTACATACCTACAGATCAAGGGCCAAAGCTACCTCAGTCGCGGTCTCTGAATCGCACGCAGCAGCTCTCTCATGACGATAGATCGATACACTTCCGTAGAGCCTCGTCAAGGACTTCCATAGCTCCCTGGTCATTCGGTGGAACATAGATCATCGCCACCGAGTGGAATGTTCAATGTTTCCAAGTCTCATATACAATGGCTCATGTTCCTTGGTCTCGAGCCAGCAAGCTCTCCCCATCCACACCACATCGATGTGTGTCTTTCCTGATTCAGGCGGTCTGCTCCATGTGTGCTCACGGGGCCATGCTGTCACGGCTCAAAAGGCTTGCCTGACTGACACATGACACACCCTGCCTTCACTGGCTGCTCTTCTCTCACTCGAATTACCTCGCCCTCCCAGGCATCCTTTGCTTGTTGGTCGCCCTGGTAGTATGGCTACCCTTGGGGCTCGGATGCTCGAGAGATGTGGCTAGTGGCAAGGAAAGGCATTATTTCAGACCCAGAGACCCAGGTTGCCCGGAACAGGATCATGGCATCTCTGAGGCCCTAGAACTGACAAAGCGATTCGCCATGAAGCGCTGGACGCTCAGATGCTCGGAAGTCTGCAGTTCGATTCTGCGCAGATGCGTGCCAGGACTGACCGTTACGACCTCGGTCAAGATGAGTTTCAGTATTCACGGTCGCTGTACGGCCTTCATGGTGTCTGGTCCCCAGACTTTGACCTCCCAAATAGCCTCCGGAACGATCCCTTCCCCGGCGTCTTTGGCGTCTTCGGGCGCGAGGGGCCGGCAGAGTGCATGGGCAGATCAACCCGTAGAGGTGGTAGATCCTTGTCAGGGACGGCCGGCGGCCTCCTCTCCATCCTCCTGTCGGCCAAGCTGTCGATCCCGCCCTGGTCGTAGCCGAGATCCCTCCTGAGCTGCTCCCTCCGCACCTCGAGGTCCCTGTCCCGGCCCTCGAAGATGAGCTGCTGGTGGGTGTACTGGGTGTGGTGGGCCATCTGCGCCTTGGTCTCGGGCCTCGACAGGCTCCCCTCGGCGGGCCACTCCCTCTCCTCGTCGCCATTGACGACGACGTACCACCTGATCTCCTCGCCCCGCTGCAGCTGGTCCCTCAGCTGCTCGAACCAGCCGGCGAGGTCGCCCAGCCTGGCCGTGTCCCGCCTCCCGTTGAGGGTCTCGTCCGAGCTGGGCCCCGTGACGGCGGGCTCCCTGCTCGCGCGCACCATGTGCTCGTACCTGGCGATCTCCTCGACGATGCTGCAGGACGAGTCGATGCGCTGGACGTAGTCGGCGACGTAGGCGTAGGGCCGCGATACCTCGTCGAGGTTGCTCGGGTCGTGCTCCTCGAGCACCTTGACGGGCGACCAGTCCTGGCCCAGGACGGGGTCGGCCGTGGCGCCGTCGCTGGCGTGGGACGAGCCGGCGAACTGGGGCTGGGACGACGGCGGGGACGGCGGGGCCTGGTGCGCCTGGTAGCCGGCCGGGGCGTGTGTGGTGGGCGGCAGGGGCTTCCGGCTTATCTCGGACTTGCTCCGCTTCCTGCTGCTGTTGCTGCTCTCCCTGCAGGCGGCGGGCGGCGCGGATGTGTCCTGGTCCCTGTCCTGGTGGTACTGGGACTGGAGATGGGGCTGAGACTGCTGGGCGACGACGGTGCGGCTCCGGCTGGTGCTCCGGCCCCTGGCCGAGCGGGCTGTGTAGTGGCTGGCGGCGTCGTCGTCGTCGTCGGCGACGCTACTGCGGTCCAGGGAATGGGACTGCGAATAAGAGCGCGGGGCGAAGCTGCTGCGGCGCGTGGGCGGGAAGGTGCACTCGGGGAGGAAGTCGAAGAGGTTGTAAAACGACTCGATGAGGCTCCGCGGGGAGCCCCGTTTCACGACCCATTCGGGCGCTGCGTCGTCGAGGTTCTGGACGACGACGTAGACGCGTATGCTGCGGCGTCTCCAGCGAAAGCCGTGGCACAGATAAGTCGGCATTGGGCCGGGGGGAAGCGGGAGAGCTCGCTCAGTCAAGTTTGTGAGCCCATTGGTGTGTCATGAACAGAGCAGGCGGCAGTGGGCGAGTGAGTGAGCGAACGAGTGGGTAAGTGAGTGGATTAATCAGTGAGGAAGGCACAGTACGAGTGAGTGCGGAAGAGCTATCCGAGTGTTGGCGAGATATGACAGCACGGGCGGGGCGTTGGACGTGTTCGGGAATGAGGCTGAGACACAATAGAGTTTGTTGGCGTGCTTTTTCCCTAAGTAGTCCCTCCAACAGCAGATCAAATAACAGCTAGATAGCAGGTTGTGTTTATCATGATGATGTGGTGGGGACGACGATTGTTTCCCAAATAATTGATCTTCGGCAGTGGGCGAGGTGCGTTGCCTGACACGGTTCTAGAACCTTGAATTCGAGACAGGAGCGGGCTGCATGGTTTGGCAGGTTTGGTTCAGCGGATGCAGGTTGGCAGGGTTGGCATATGGCATGGCAGTTGGCATGGCACAAGTGCATGTCAAGGTCACCGATCTGGGCAAACCTCTGTGGGGGTGAGAAACACAAGCTGTCGCAGCATCACCTCCCCAGCCTTGAGCTTGCCCACACTATGCCGTGCTGGGAGGTTGCCCCTAATAGAAGGAGCTCGCCGGCCTATTGGAGACTCGTACCCGATGGCAGCTCGAGAGCTTGGGGGGCAACGGACAGCGGGCAGTTGGAGTTTGAGACCGAATGCAGCACTTTACCCCTGGAAGATCCCCGGGGTCCATCCAGCTGGGATTCAATCTGTTCAGCTCTGCATCCATCTGCATCTATCTGCATAACTGCAATAGACACCAGACACCTTATGTCCAGCCCAGCCTAGCTAGGTCGTGCCGTTTCAGCCAGATGAGGCGACTACAGACAGTACCTACTTGAACATGACGGTCCATACATCTAAATATACACACATATACATAAACATATATAAACATATATAAACATATATATATATATATATAGAGAGAGAGAGAGAGAGAGAGAGAGAGAGAAAGAGAAATACAGACAGCAATGATATAAATCAAATAGTCCCCGAGGCATATAGCATCGCCCTGACATGCAACTGATGGCCATATATTGACATGGGCCGCCAGAGAAACATCCTACTTTTGTAGATATCTTTGCGTATGCATGATACAAAACTGCCACCGGTTCACTATGCACTATGCAGGTCCAGTAGGCCTGTCAGTGTCAATGTCCACGTCAATGTCAACGTCAGTGCCACTGCCACAGACTGCCACCGCGAGGCGCCGGAAGGGGCCCGGCCCGGAGCCGAGAGCGAAAGCTCCACTTTCGCGGGGGCGCTATGGCAATATGGGGACTACTGTAAAGCTGCACGTCCGAGGTCCCAAGCGTGGCTGAAGGGAAAGACCCCTGGTCCCTGTCAGTCTGTGCCTCCTCTCAGCTCCCACCCGAGCTCTTTTCCTCAGCAGCCTGCAGATCGTCGGCCCAAAGTGCACTTTTGCAGACCTCAAGGGAAGCTCTATCTACAAACATATAGAGAAGATAGCTGTAAACACACACATGCATGCATGCATACATCCATACACACAATTGGCCTACTTACCTACTCTGTGGGTTAAATGCTTTAGATAGACTGAAAGCCAGCCACCATCGAACCAACCAACATCTTCCTCTCTGCACCACTTACACGACCAGCGAACCCAATTCCAACCTCGCCTCCCACCCACCGCCTCAATATCGCACTGCCCACCCAGCCATCCCAATTCCACCAGCACCCCCGTCCAACCCAACCCCAATTCAGTCCTATCGAGCCTTGCATCTTGCGTCAAAGATCTTGTTCAAAGAGTGCATTGGCTAGGAGCATTGGACCCTTCATTCCGCGGCTCCAAAAACCGTCAGCCGTCAGATGTCAGCTGAAAAGGGGCCCAACGCCACCCTTACTAGCAAGAGCTGACAGCCACTACGATTCTGCATGGGCCACGGGATGGTTCATGACTGAGAGCTTACATGACTGGCCGGCCTGGCAGATCCTGATCCTTCTGCCGATTCTGCCTCTGCTTCTGCTACTGCTATTGCTCCCTCGCTGTGGGGTAAAGGGTGGACAGAGTGAGACGGGCTTGGATATACGAGCCGGACTCTGGCTGTCTTGGGTGACACAGCGACGACTCTCTATCCACACATGGCATACGTCCAGGTCTGCCTCGTCTATCGATGCCCAATCCCCTCTTTCTCCCTGCCGCCAGAAGGGTCTTCTTCTTTTTCTCTGCATCTCTTGTGTAAGGCGGACTAGCCGTGCCTGTCTGCAGGAGCCGGCGCCGGGGAGCACAACATCTCCAATCATCCACACAGCCCTCACCCCACTCATGCACCTCGCAGGTTGCAGTGAACCACTTGTGTGAAACCATCTGGCTGCCTCTCGACGCACCACGCACCTGCAGCCCGCGATTCAATCCCTTCCGACTTAGCCCTCTGGCCCTCTCATCCCCGGGCGGGCAACTGCTACGCTGCCGCTGCCGCTGCTCTCCACCGCCCACCGCCCACCGCCAACCTTGGGCCACCACCCGCCGTGCTCGCTCCTTCCCGGCTGCTGTGTCCCCGTGCCCCCCCTCCTGCCCTCGTGCCAGCAACGAGGCACCAGCACCCGCCCCTGCACTTGCACTTGCACTTGCACTCGCACTTGCAATTGCACTTGCGCCTGCACTTGCATCTGCCACTCTCGCCCACACCTCCCCGTCTTCGACACTCCCTCGAATGCCGCCACATCAGGGCTGACGTGTGTGCGGAGCGGACGAATGGCGAGGTCCGAGTACTTCGAGAGCCCTATGAGCTCGAGGAGCAGGAGGAGCTCGCGCCTCCCGCCCCCGGCGCCCATGCTCGATTCGCTCGGGTCCGAAGACGAAGACCAGGATTCGCCGCCTCACCGGAGCAGCAGAGCCAGGGGCCGGGGCAGGGCCAGGGCCGGAGATGACGAGTTGATGGCGAGGGACCGCCTGGTCCTGAGGGAGAGGGAGCTGGAGCTGGACAGGCAGGACGAGATATTAATGCAGACACCCGATTCCAGGGCCTCGTCGTCGTCCCACCGGCACTCCCGCCGTTACGAGCCCGACCCACGTGCCCGCCACTACACGCCGCCGCACTCTGCCTCGTCATCGAGGGCCAGCACACGCGTGCCTCACCCGCCCATGGCCTCCAGGACGAGACCATCGACAGCCGAAGCACCGTACCGCCGCCCTTCGCTGAGGGACCTTGCCCCGGCAGGATACGAAGAACCGGACTCTCGGCACGGCGGGCGTAGGGCCCATTCTCATTCCCGTTCCGTCCACGCAGTTCCCTCCGCCCCTGTCCTCCGGGGGAGCCTGTACCAGTCAGGACCAGAGTCCAACGATGAGGATACCGAGACTACATACGATAGTCGGCATGTTAGGAGGAGGCCTCGGAGGGGGGAGAGGCTCAGGCGGCTGAGCCTTGATGATAGGAGCCCAAGTCGGGCAGAGCCGAGGACAAGTCACCACCGCTCGCGCCGAAGACGTGGAGACCCGGCCAGGCTGGATGAAGACTACGATGAAATGGACTCTAGGCACACCCTTTCCGTCGACCACGAACCTCACTCTGCACCGCTCCCACGCTCACGCCCCCGTTCCCGTTCCCGAACCCCGTCCGCCAGGCCGCCCATCCCAGAACCAGACGTCACGGAATCTGAAGATTCACAAGATGACGACCGTCTTCGTGATCGATTTGAACGCCGAAAACACAGGCATCGACCCCATGCTTCTCACAAGACGGACCCTCCAAGAAGACGAAGCGAAAGCCATATGGACCCTTCGCCAACGCCCAAGCGGTATGTATTGTCATCTATCTTTGGTGGCACCCCTGGCTCATCACACCGGGCCAGGCCGTCCCCGAAGCGATACTACGACTCCGAAATCACTACCGTAGAAAAGGTTGACCGCCACCACCCGCCGTCTGCATCTGTTAGGAGGTCGAATACCGTCAGCGGTTCTCAGGCGGCTGCGTCGCAACATCACAGTGTAAGCTCAACGAGGCGCTCGTCATCGTCAACTTTCCTTGGAAGCTTCTTTGGTCCGTCACTACACTCTTATCACCATCATGCCACAGATAAACGTGTAAAATTGTAAGTCCGATTCCCCCCGTTCCATCGCACAGCGTAGGCCATAGTTGACAGTCGCCTACAGAGTGGAATGTGTCGTCTGCATGGACGAACTTCCTTCCCGCAAGACGGCCAAGCTTAAATGCGGCCACCGGATGTGCCACTCGTGCCTCAAGCGAAGCTTCAAGTTGTCCATTACGGATCCACAGCACATGCCACCCAAGTGTTGCACCGCGGCCACCATCCCCCTGAAACACGTGGACCGCCTGTTTGACAACGATTTCAAGAGGACCTGGAATAAAAAGTTCGTCGAGTACTCGACCCGCAACCGCATCTACTGCCCCAAGAAGGGCTGCAACGAGTTCATCCGCCCCGAGGATATCCGTCACGGCGACGACGGGCGAAAGTATGGCAAGTGTGATAAGTGTAGGACAAAGGTTTGTGTGCGCTGCAACAGCAAGTGGCATGGTGGTAGGGACTGCCCTAAGGACGAGGATACGGTAAGGTTCATGGCACAGGCCAAGGATGAGGGATGGCAGTGTTGCTTCAGGTGCAAGGCCATGGTCGAACTTAAAGAAGGCTGCAATCACATGACATGGTATGTTGTTATACTCTCCCCGTCCCACTCCCTTTCTGTGCCTTCTCCCTCTGCGAGGCAAGTTCTCATCTGACCTGAATGGAAAGTCGTTGCGGGGCTGAGTTCTGCATGATCTGCGGCTCCAGGTGGAAGACCTGCGATTGCTCCTGGTTCAACTATGACCCTTCCGAGGACGATCGGCTGGACCACATGCAGATACCCTTGCCGGTCCGAGATCGTTTCGGTGTTCGGCCAACAGTCGAAATGCCCCCCTCTCCCACAAGGCAGGCTCGCCAGGGCCCGGGCATGTCCGCATTTCCGGCCCCCCGCCTGCGACCGCTGCATTATGAAGATGATCCACACATGCGCCGATTACCAGAGGGCCGTGATGAAGGACACGCGAGGCGTCTACAGCACTACCAAGAGTCTGAAGATGGCCCCGAAGACGACTTCCTGGCTGGCTTCGGGGATATCCACGGACTCGGGAACGCGGCGAGCCACCGCATGAATGACAACTTCCGTCCACGCCCGCGTCAACTTGTGGTGCCCGAACCACCCCAGCTGTCTCCCCTCCCGCCGATGACGCTCGATTCTGCTCCAACTTTTGATAGGGCTGCCGGCGGTGACTACGTCCTGGACGTAAACCGCGCCCGAGGCGTCCGGGCTGCGTCCGTGGGAAGGCTAGCTGACAGGTTCAATACGGACCTCCGCCAGGGTCCAGCACACCGGCCGCCGCCGTTGCCGACGGCTGCCACGATGCCCCTGCCGGCTATGGTATCGACCATGTCGCCTGGCCATGTCGGCGTGCCGGTAAGGAGGTACGCGGTTGAGACCGGAGGCGTCTACGATGACGAAAGGTCCCGCCCGAGATCGGGCGGCACGAGATCCGCGGATCGGGTGGCCGTGGGCGGCAGGACGGCCCGGCCGGTCTTCCATGAGGAGCCTGAGAATATGCTTGCACACGGCATCCAAGCGATGAAGCAGCACATCAGAGATCCACCTAAGGCAAGCAATCTCGCTGGCCTTACTGGCTCTGGTAGAGGTATGGATAGAGTGTTCGAGTGGCGGACACATGTCGAACCGGGCGAGCTGGGGCCGGGCCCGGAGGCAGGTGGATGATAGGGGGTGTTGGTGTGTTCCGTGCGATACGGCCGAGATCATGATGTGACGTGCTCGATGGCTAAAGAATATCACGATGGATCTACGATTATGGATGATGGGATGGCACATGTTCGAACGGCGTTTTTTAACGACAGGACAGCATTGGACTGGTGATCGATCTACAGACAACATTTGTACCATTTTACTGCATGGGCAGGCGAGGAAGCAGAAACCTCACAGTCATTCTAGATGGACCTTGTACAATTTCGCATTGCAAAGCATTTGCGCTCTCGCGGGCTGGGGTTTGGCTCAGGCATACGGGGATCTTGGTTATTGCAAGGAGTAAGCAATAACTAATATGAACCTGTTTGTTCACTGCCACATCCGGCGCCGTATGGCAAGTGCGAGACATGGTGTTTTCCTCTTAGTCTTGCATTAAATCCACATCGACCCCTCGGAGCGCGTCCACCGCCCACTCGGGGTACTGGCTTCTATCTGGGTACAGTCCGGCAAAGAAGGCCTTGATGAACGCAGGATACCGGTCCGCAATGATTGCGTCCCTCGCCTCCCTCATGAGGTTCAACTGATACCAGACGTTGTGAATGGTGAGAAGGTGTGCCGCTACAGTCTCTTTGCCCACGTTGTGGTGCACAAAAGCCCTCGTGATGCCCAGGCCCTCCACCCCATCCCTGACGTCCCCCTTGGGCCGGCAGCAGACGCAGCCGCAGCCCTCCTCGACGACGCGGAAGTCGTTGGCGTACTCCGAGTTCTTGAGCTTGAGCATCCCGTGCCGCGTGACGGCGTTGCCGAAGCGGGCCGTCCGCGTCGGCCACACGCAGTCGAACATGTCGGCGCCGAGGGCCACGCTGACGACCAGGTCCTCCGGGTACCCGACGCCCATGACGTAGCGCGGCTTGAGCTCGGGCAGCATCTCCGTGCAGGCGGCCACGACGCGGCACGTGTCGGCCTTGGCCTCGCCGCCGCTGAGCCCGCCGATGGCGATCCCGGGGGTGTCGCGCGCGACCATGGCGGCCGTGCACTCGCGCCGCATGGCGACGTCGAGCCCGCCCTGGATGATGCAGAACAGGTTCTGGGTCGACGTGTTGCGGTGCGCGGCCACGCAGCGGTCCAGCCACCGCACGCTGCGCTCCATGGCCTCGCGCATGCGCGCCGCGTCGGGGGACGTCGTCACCAGCACGTCGTCAAGCTGCATCATGATGTCCGACCCGATCGAGTTCTGCAGCGACATGGAGTGCTCCGGCGTCAGGAGCATGGGCGTCCCGTCGTGCGGGGAGAGGAACCGGACGCCTTCCTCGGTTATGGTCGCCAGCTTGAGGAGGGATACCATCTGGAACCTGCCATTGTAAGCCTGCCTGCTCGGTCCCTCTTTTTTTTCCTTCTTATTCCTTTCTCCCTGTGTGCGTCTGTCTGCCTGTTGCAACTAGCCCCATGGGTGTCTACAATGCGCATCATGGTTCACACGCGGGGAGAGAGGAGAGGAGAGGAGGGGGGCCGGTTGCGTACCCTCCGCTGTCCGTCAGGATGTTGTGGCCCCAGCCCTGCAGCTTGTGGGCGCCGCCGACGGCGTCGAGGACCTCCTGGCCGGGCTTCAGGCCGAGGTGGTACGTGTTGTTGAGGCACAGGCGGCAGCTCGTCTGCTCCAGCTGCTCGGGCGTGATGCCCTTGAGCGAGGCCTGCGTGGCGACGGGCATGAAGACGGGCAGGTTGACGGGCCCGTGGGGCAGCGTGAGGACGGAGGCTCGAGCTCGTGTGGTCTATCCCTGGTGTGGGCGCACCTGTCAGCAAGTCTGCGGTCATCACGACGGGAGCTGCTGCCGTCGCAGTATCGTAGGTATAACTCACGGAGCACTTGGCCACCAGCTCGAAGGTGAGCGCCCCATGCGTGGCTGATCTTGCTGTGGACGCCATTGTTCTGGCCGCCCACATGCTACTGCCGATGGAACCTTCTTGTAGAATGCGCGTCAGGGTCGAGCATGTGGGGTGAGGCGTCGCATGCAAGGGGATGTTGTGATATAAATTTGCCGAGTTGGGAATTGCTGCCTGCCCAAGTACGTGAATGGGCGTACACACATTAGCGTGGGACGGGGATCCGAGAACACAGACCAGCAACCACCAGTGCATTGGGTTTCAAGTGTCTATTTACTGCACATAAGGGGGACCTATAAAGGTTCAATCTAAGATACATGGTGTAAAATTCTACTCATGGAGAATTATACATCTAGTCTATAGGTCTTATACACCTGGGCCCGGCCATGTTGGGTAGCAGACCCCAGTGTTTACACAGTAAGGGTTTCGGTCTAAGCTGGCACGACTTCAATACTCGAATTGTCAAAAGTCTTATTATCCCAACATGCAGGTGAGAATGTGATACTGCCGGAAAACATAGGCGATGTAGTTAAAATTCTAGGATCACCGTCCTCTCCGCATAGACACTAATTTGGCCTCTCAATTTTCAACCTATAATACACTCGTGCCCGCCCGCCTTTGCGCATGCCATATGCCATTTTAATGATATCCGTTTGCGCCGCCGGCCATCAGTGCACTCAGCTCTTCCTGGTTCCGCCTGTATACCTCCTGCGCTTCTCTCTCCCTCCTACTGACAAAGGCGACCTCGTCTCGCAGAGCAGCCAGCCTGTTCCTGACCGCCACCTCCTCTGAAGACGCCAGGATCTCGAAGGCGTGGAGTGCATTGGTCGCCTTCTCCAAGTCCGTTGCTGTCTCCCCGATTTTCTTACGCAGCATCTCAGCGCGCTGCTTGTAGCCACCCAGGTGCAGGTTCAGCTTCTTCTCCAGCTTGGATCCTTTCTCAGCGGATTCAAGCATGGTCTCTTGGATTTCCTCAGCGGCCACTCTCATGGCCTCCAACTCTTCCTGCTCCGTATCATCGTAGCACCCAAGACCTAACGCAAGCGAGTTAATGTTGCTCTTGGTCCAAGCGGCCTCGACCTCCTCGGGCTTCGGCTTGTCCTTCATGTCCATCAGAATCTGTCGTCTCGCTTCCGCCAGCGCAATATCGTCAATCTGGGCCAGGCTGGGAGCCTCCCCACCGCGGGTGGCACCAGAAAGAGGATATTTGGCGGCGTCGTAGGCCATGAGTAGTGCTGCTTCGCGAGCGACGGCTTTCTCCGCAGGATCTTCAATCTCATCAACAGCCTGCGAGAGTACTACTAGATCGACAGAGACTGGTCGTGGGAGCCCTCGCTGCATGACCTGCGTGCGCCTCTTGCTCTCGAGGAGTTCCTGCGCTTCACGGAATTCCCGCTCCCTACGGTCACGTTCTGAGGCATCCTCCGGCAGGCCATTTTCGGCCATCGTCACCTCTTGCTGTTCCTCTGGCAGCTCAAGCTCCCATGCCTGCTGTTTCGGTTTGGGCAGAGACGCCAGGCCTTGTTGGAGTCTGTGCCTCAAGACCATGTCGTTGCTTTGACTGTTGAGGGCGAAGTTGTCACGTGGTGTCCGCAGCGGCGTCTGTCCTGGACGTAGAGGTGTAGCACCAACACCATTTGCACCTGACCTGAGGGGCGTCGCAAGCGGGTTGGGGGTGACAATGTTCTGCATCCTTGGAGCAGCAGATTGGAAGCCCGTTGAACCAGCACCCTCGTGTAGCGGTGTGTTTTCGCCACCAAGGAGGGAAGACTGTGTCTCGGTCAGCGCCCGGATGTTCTTGATCTCGTTGGCGATATGATCTTCATGAGCAGGGGCTCTCGGCGTTCGAATCGGTGCTCCTGTATTGAGAGCCGAATAAGAGTTGACAAGTCCTCGCGTGGCATCGTTGTCGCCCTCGGCCATCGTGTTCGCACGCTCTCCAATCATGCCCATCTTCACGATATCCTCTAGCTCCCCTTCGCCGACCTGGGGTGCTGGCAAGTTGAGAGCTCTCCTCTTACTACTTTGCTCGGCTTCCCTGAGCCGCTGCATCTGCCCGGCCTTGAGCGCTTCGCGGTATGAGGCCGAAGGTGCATCCTTGTCCGCCTTCCTCCTCTTGCGCCCTGCCTCGTCCTCCTCATCCTGCTTCCTTTTCGCCTGTGCCAGCTGTTGTTTTCTGGGGTCAAAGTTTGCTCGCTGCCTCTCATTCAGCCCAAGCTCCTCGTTCGTGTCGTAGAATCCCGGCGCTGCTTTCTTCTCAAAAGGAATATCGGCATTGTAGTCCATCTGGCCCTTCTTGCGCGTAGTGACCTTGATATTGATGCCGGCAGTCTTCAGCTCGCGACGCTTTTGAAGAGCAGCGAGGCGTCTGGACTCTTCTTGCTGTCGCTCACGGGCCTTCCGCTTCGCCTTCTTTCCCTGCGTGTTGGCCAAGCGAGCTCGTGCCTCGCTGAGCATCTCCTTCTCATCTTCATCGAGGTCGATGGTGTCAGGCCGCGCGGGCTTCGTTTCCGGATCGGGGTCCACCTCGCCTGGTCGCAGCTTTCGAACATCATCTGCCGTCGGTGCGGAAGTCTCGTCCCCTCCTGTCAAGCTAAACTCTGAAGCCTCCCTCTGCTCTGCCTCGTCCAGGAGTTTCTGGTACCGTTCGATACACTGATTGGCGGTTCGGCCGACGAGAGGAGCGATGGTTCGCCATTGCGTGGGCATCAACTTCGCCAGGTGGAGCAGCTTCTCATCCTCCTCCTTGGTGAATTCGACCTTTTTGATGCTTGGGTCCAGCCATTCTTGCCATCTTGCCTTGCACTGCTTGGGTGTCTTTCGTGCAAGCAGAGAGGACACACGCGCCCACTGATTCAGACCGTATTTGGAGACAGCAGCTTTGAGGACTTCATCCTCAATGTTGGTCCACACACCACCCTTAACGACAGGCATGGTGGCAGCACAGCTTCGCTGAGCGGCCGGATTTCAAAGCTGGATGAGGCAGCAGCGCGAGCTGCTTGCTTAGACCAGCCTTTAAAAACTGGTTGGCAGTCGTGTCGCAGCCTCTCGGAGAGAAGAGAAGAATGTGCGGATAGCGGGCGAACGGTCCAACACCACGCAAAGGCTCGTGGACGGGGACGAGGGGGGCTGTTGTTGACTTGAGACTTGATGAAGGTAAAGATTCGGCCGTCGTATTGCGAAGCAACTTGGCAGACAATTGAGGTTGTAGAGTGCTAAGTTGCAGGGTGGAGCCTGGTAGCCACCAATCGATAAGTGCCCCCTTATCAGACAACCGCGGCGCAAAGGCGCGTCTGGGAGCTTTCCTGTCGCATCATGCCCCAAGCCCACCCCAAACCTCCTGCTTGGTAGCCTAGACGAAATCGCTTCCAGAAGCAATGCCTTGACCTGCTGCGCGAGCTTTTGACCAATTCCATCATACATGCATTATCGGTCCGGTTAGTTCAATATGTCCAGTGAGAACCCTGAGAACCTTTCAGCTGGAGGCACGAATCTTGCCGCGGTACCTGCTTCAGTACCTGCCCCAAGCCCGGCCTCCCTTCCCCAGAAGCGCGCTCTCGACGACGATCACGTACCGGCTGTATCCTCACCGCTCAACCCGGATTTCACCTCGAGGAAGTCTCAGGTCCCAGAAGAGACGCCAATTGCCTCACGGGAAAAGCGCACCAAGAAGGAGTCGCTCAAGAAGCGCGAATCCAAGGCTGCGAGTACCCCAGGTGGCGCAGACAGCTCTCGAGCAACTCCGGACCCGCGACAGACCAAGAAGAGCCGGCCCAATCTCCCGGCTGCAGAAATATCACCAGCACGTTATATACTTCCTCTTCCCAAAGCAACCGACTTCGAGCCCGCCCGTGGCCCACAACTTGCGCCTCATCACGACGTGGCCGGCCCCGATGGCGAGAGCGTCGAGTTCTTCGAGACCCAGGAGCAGTAAGCAAGCATGGATCACTTGCGTCTCTGGCCAATGCTAACACACACCAAGTGTATACAACAAAAAGCAATACTACTACACTCACTGCATCGCAGACCCCAAGTTCCCCTCCTCCTTTTACTACAGGCAGACGGAGCCAGAGCCCTTCGGCGCCCACATGAGCTTCGAGGATGCCGCAACGCACCTTCTCTTCGACAAGTCTGGGACCCATATTACGACTGACAAAGGATGGAGAATGTCTCGGGCAAACTTCGCGATTAGAGAGGGCCGCTGGTACTGGGAGTGCAAAATCACGAGGGGCATACTGAAGGAACCACCGCCACCAGGCTCAGACCAACCAGAATCGCACGGCCACGTCCGTGTAGGGTTCGCACGGAGAGAAGCCGCAGTGGATGCACCAGCGGGGTTCGATGCCTACAGCTATGGGATCCGAGACAAAGAGGGGCAGAAGGTGCATATGTCAAGGCCGAAGGACTTCTTCCCACCCGGCGAGGAGCTCCGGGAAGGCGACGTGCTGGGGCTCGAGATCAATCTGCCCTCTGAACAGATACATCGGAAAGTGGTGACAGGCCACTTCAACCCTGCTGTTGACTTACTGGAAGAGGCAGACAACTCAACGACTGAAGCACTGAACATTGTCCGGGATCGGCTGCCAATCCGATTCAAAGCACATATCTACTTCGAGACACCTGATTACCACACCTCGCCCGAGCTTGAGGATCTGATGAACCCATCGCCGATGTCTACATCTGGAACGGGCGCAGGTCAATCAGAAGGCCCCAACCCCACTCACCGGGTTCCATGTCTCCGTACGCTGCCTAACTCCTGGATCAAGGCCTACAAGAACGGTGTCGAGATGGGCACCGCGTTCACCAATCTTTTGGCATTCTTGCCACAGGCCTCCAAGCCGGCCACAGCCAAGCAACCTGACGCGCGAGATGGTCTTGACGACGGCATGCTCGGCTACTATCCCGCCGTGAGTGTCTTCCGCGGCGGTGCGGCAGCCGTGAACTTTGGGCCAAAGTTCTGGTACCCACCACCGGGCTATGAGCAAGACCAGGAAAACGGGGCCGACGTGGTCATGACGGGCACAGAGGAGCAGCCGACTATCACAGCGAAGCCAGAGCCCCCTCGAGCGATGACAGAGCGCTACGATGAGCAGATTGTCGAGGACATCGTGTACGATATTGTAGATGAGGTCGACTTCTGGATGCAAGACGGCGCAAAGGTTATTGACCGGACACGGCGTAATGAGGCAGTCAAGGAGTTCAAGGAGGTTGTCCAAGACGTGTAGATTGTTGGCCAGGGTAGGCCGGTTCACTTTAGGACAGAGGATTCATGATACCCAGAATTTATTGACATACAAAAGCCAACATAACTATGAACAGTGATCATTACGTCGTTTTGAGCGCGTGTGTGCCCCTTTCTCGATGGGGTATCTCGATAACCATCATTCTTTCAACCAGAAACCGTCCAACGCCACGCCCATTTTGCAAAACCAAGTCTTTGTAATCACCAAGCCTGCGATCGTGCCGCACGTTGCATAAGCCCCTTCATCATTACTCGTCATGACATCAAACCCGAATACCGAAGCCGCGTCACGGCCTACTTCCTGCGCGAGCTCGCCCCTGCGCTCTCGATGCGCTTCGGCGACGCACGCCCGCTTCGCGACTCGACCACAGAGTCATCGTCCGAAAGCTCCTCGATACGGCTGCCGGCCTCGACGGCGGCGCCGGACTTCTCCCGCTCGAGGCGGACCTCGCGACCGCGCTTGTGGCAGTACCATAGCACAAACATGAGTACTGGGAGGGCAAATGTTAGCGATGCTGCGTCAAGGCGCACACGGAGATTGGGGTGGAGGGTTACTCACGGAAGAGCGCAATGCTCCAGATGGCGTTTGTACCGATGAAGGCCGGCCACCGCACCTTCAAGAAGTTCATGATTGCTTTGAGCATGCCCACGATGGCACTCGGCTTCGTAACGAGCTCTGACATGTTCTTGGGAACCAGGAGCTTCATGGCCTGGTCCTTGATACCCCCCTTAGGGGTTTCATCTCCCTTCAGCCCCTGCGACTCGGCGGCCACGGCGAGGAGCTCCGGCGCGAGAGCGCCGGTGACCTTGTTGGGCAAAGTAGTAACCATCTTCTGCATGCTCTTGGGGAGCTTTTCGTAGTTCTTGGCCAGCGTGCCATCGTGGTCGTCAAAGAGCTTCTTCAGGTCGTTCGTGGCGGTGGGGACGCCGTTTACCAGGTCCTTCAGGACGACCGTGAACAAGCCAACCATCTCGGCGGAATCCTTGGACAGGCTGAAGGTCTTGTTGTTGCGCGCGGAGAGGTTCAGATCGTCCAGGATCTGGTTGATGTCGTCCTTCTCGCGCTCCTCCTCGGCGCGCGGCACCGCGAGGTTGGTGGGCTGGAGGTCGTTCTTGCCCGTCTTGCGCGTGAAGAAAGAGAAGCGCGAGGGTTGTTTGCCATCGCCTTTGCTGCCGTCGACGGGCTTCTCTTTGACTTTGCCCTTGCCCTTGCCCACGACCTCCTCGTTTCGGGCGTGATTGTCGTTATCGCTGTCCCATGATATATCGGGTGTCTTCATCCTGGGCGGTAGGGGTGGTCTCTTTCCAGTCTCGTCGGAGAAGCCATCCTCAGATGTGAGCCTCTCGAAGAAGAGCTGCTCGTCGTCGGTCAGGACGGGGCCTGGCCCTGGCCCCAGGGAGCTGGACGTTGGAGACTTGGATCGTGCCCGGGCAGCTTCTGCTTCCTCATGGAGCTTGGCCCTTTCCTCGACCTTTCGGTCCCTGTTCTTCTTGAACTTGCGGTAGGCAATGTATTCAAGCATTTTGGGATGTTGCCTCAGTGGGCGATGGAATAAGTTGAGGGTGTGTCAGGAGTGGATGGGAGAAGAAAGTCTGAAGGGCTGGGAAAGAGGCTGCGACCCAGGTTTGCCTTTTCTTTAACCGAGCTACTGTGTTAGCCAGCGCAGTAGAGATGTCATTCAGCGTCGCACATGATGGTGTGTGGCGAGGCTTTGTCGAGGCCGCCCGTCTGGCTGCAGAGCACACAGCCACCGTACCAAGCTTCTTGAGCCGTCAGTAATCGGAGCTCCCTTGTCACTGAGACTCTGCTACCCCGCCAAATGATTGTCCAGAATTCAAGGGCCTGCCTTGGCCCAGCCGTGACAGGAGAGGCCTCAAGGTAGGGGGTGACGTCACATTACAAGGGTTACGCACGCAACAGTTCGAGAGAGGGTATGCGACTTAGCCGCTTGTTTCATGTCAATGCCATTCTCTTGTGGCTGGGTATCGTAGAATATTTCGCTTCTGCAAGAGCCAAATAATGCCAGGACGTGACTGGCGCTCGATAGGAGCACTGCCCAAAGTATCGGAGCTACCCTCCGCGAGCAGCTCTCGTCCCAGCATAAGGCTTTCCGTCTTTCGCATGGTGATCTGCATCGACTGTTCTCGTCCTTCCGAGCCTGAGCCCCCAGAGCCTGCCTTTGTACATCACGGAGCGTTTGTATGCGGCCACCTGGTAGCCTTCCCCTCTCTTCTTCTCACCGACAACAGCAGCCTGGAATGTATGTTGCATGCAGTCCTCATCACTCTCCGCCATCGTCTTCGTTGTCGACGTCCTCGTCTGCCTGATCGTCCACCATCGATCCGTTCACATCGCTCCTTCTATTCCGGCCGACTTGGCGGTGTGCCGCAGCTGTTTCTGTGACGGACCTTTCGCCAACGTAGTTCTGACCCGTCCATTCCGTGTCGCACCGGGGACACGTCCGCCCGCTCCTACGCGTGCGCCAGTAGGCCTCTGTGCAGATGTCATGAATCCGTGTGTTGCAGTCTCGCTCAGGGCATCTCTGCCCGATCGTCACGATCTCCTTGCAGGCCTCGCAGAATTTGACGCGCTGCCAGTGTTCGGGACCGAGGTCAGGGTCGTTGTAAGCTGTCACCAGCCAGGTCTTGAGCTCCATGAGCGAGCGCGGGCTCAGGCTGTAGAACCCGTCGTCGCTCTCCTCGAACCAGCCCTCGGCGACCAGACTGGGCAGCAGCCTCTCGATCTCGCTGTGCTTTAGCGCTCTGTCTGCAGCCCGTTGTGTGGGCTCCTCCCCATCGGCGTCGCCATCCTGGGCCGGCGCTGCTGGCCGGGCGACTTTCCTGGCCTGTGCTGCCGTGACGGCCATGACCTCCTGTCTGGGCGTGTTGTAGGTCTCGAACATGGCATCAAGCACTCTCTTAATAAATGAGATCTCGTCGGGAGTGCGCGAGGTTGCCAGTTGGGTGCTGGGGTCGCTGTGCACATTGATGAGCGCCCATACCTGCTCCCGGCTGACTTGGTGGTAGGTGTTACGGATGTCGTAATCCAGTGATGCTACGGCCTCGCGTGCCTTGCTAACATACTGCCTGAAGGTATCGTCGTCGATCGAATCAGAAGTGACCCTGCGCGCCGAGGCGTCTTCTGCTGACAAGATGGCGGCAATGATCGACTTCCCCTCGCCGAGTGTGATGAAGCCGCGGCCCATAAAGGCCTGCAAGAAGGCTCTGTTTCTGTGGTCCCAGCCAATGGGCAGCACTGGCTCCCATTCCACCATTGTGATCGGAAGATGGGGTGTTTAATGGAGATTTGGTGAAGGGTGCAGAAATGCTCGCGAGGCAAGCCTGTAGAGAATGCTACAAAGATTGCTCTGTGGATGAATGTTGACAGGCGACAATTGAACAGTCGAACTGAGAATGAACGGTGACATCAACAGAGCAAGGCTGTCGATGCACGGGATTACAAATGAGAATGGTTGGTGGAGTTGTGATACAGCTATCAATTCACTGCAAAGACGCGTAGGCACGCAAGCGCGTCTTGGTGTGCCCGACAGAGTTCAATAGAACGGTAGCATAAGAGGCACAGTGTGGCGGCAGCCCAGTGCAGCTCCCTTACTGTACTGGCAGGATTGCGGGAGGACCCAGCCGCAAGGCTGCATCAACCAAACCCAATCCACCCCACCAGCCGAGATCGACCCAACCCAGCGGCGATCAAATCGGGCGCGCGAGGACACGGCGACAAATAGATAAATCTCGAACAATCCAACCCACAGGGTCTTGAGCGCTTGCCAGGTACTCAAAATCGGGAAGAAAAAAAAAACAAAAAAAAAAAAAAAAAAACGAAAGGACTCGGAATCTCTGAGGACTCGCCTTGGCAAATCAAGACATCGTGGAACGATTGCGTAAGACGTTTTGCACTTCAAGTATTCCATCAGGGTTGTCTTGCCTGTATACGCCTCCAGGCGTGTGATAGGTTGCCCCGACCCACTGGAAGATCAGGTTGAGTCGGTCGCATTTAGACATTTTGTCAAGCTTCAGCAGGCTTCGTCCTAATAGTGTGGTTTCCGTGCACATGTAATTACCGGACGACATGGCTTCAGCCACATCCACAAGGAGCTCCACCCCTCTCTTGTCCTGTCACCCCATATACCTGCTGCACGCAATCAGCTGTCTTTAGCACTTGACTCTTGCTGGCCATTCGGATGACTCCCCCCCAGCTGAGCCATCCCTTAGCCGAGACCGTGGGCTCGGAGCTGGACCCGAAGTGTCGGGGTCCTGCGGAGCCTGCCAGCCTAGGGCAGCAGGGGCAGCCGATCTACCCTCCCATGCCTCCTCAACTGCCGCACCAGGCCCTCAGACGCCGAGGCATCTTGGCTCCTCGCTCGCAGGAAATGCAGGAACATCAGTCGCATTAGCCGCATCAGGTGCATCTGATGTTGAGGAAATAGCTTCCTCGATTCTTCTGTTCTTGGTACGGATGCCTGTCCAGAGATTGCATTGAGATCTACTGTCGCAACCCGCCAGAGCTGCGAGCAATCACCGTCGTATTCAGAGGCCCAGCTCTGTCTTTCCTGGGTATCCCCGGCAAGGTCCCCCCTCCATGCGCTGAAATAGACACTCTATCGGATGGGTCCTGCATCCAGCCACCCGTCAATGTGGTTCTGGACTCGGAACCGCGGAGTCACGGACACAGCATGTCCACTCGACAGTATCGTACCAGAACCCCATCGAGCAGAGGCGCCCCCAGGCCAGGTCTCTGAGGTAAACAAGCGGCGTCGGGTGCTTCGCCGACGGCATAAAGTGCAACAGATGTCTCCCTCGTGTAGATCATCAGACTCGGATTTTCCGACGGGGCTGGCATCGTCCACTCAGTCTTGCTGAGTCTTAGCTTAGGCTGGCAGCTGGGCAGCTGAAACCGATTTCCAGCAGGACCCATCCGTCGTCGACTGCTCCCTCCATTTCGAACCGTGGTCCTGGTCAAACGCACCTCATCCCTGGTGTTTCGTCGAGTAGACTACACCCCGGTGCCCGACCCCTGAGCATGGCTTGCCCTACGGCCATTTCGGGACTCGCTGGCAGCTCTCTATATGCCATCCCAGGCATGATCCGGTATTGTTTGCATCTCTCAACAAGTTCATTCTTTTCTTCCGACTTCCGACTTCCTTTTTCCTTGTTTTGCCACAACCGCTCCCTGCTGCTTGTAAACCAAGTAGCACCGTCACTCCTTTTCTTTTTCCTTTTGCCTAGATTCTTTCGCTACTTAATGATACCCCCCGGCCCTTTTCGCATTCTTTCCTTCTGTCGTCGTGATATCGACCCACATTGGCTATAACCCTGCCTGAGCAGGCACAGAGCCCCATGACTACGTCGCGGTGATGTCTGGCAGTAAGTCTCTCACTCGTAGAATATTTACATGAGTCGCAATCCTCCGAACACGCAAAATAATATTCGCGCGCACTCCTGCGACGGAGTATTGGACAAGGTTGCTGACGACAGAATTATCTAGTTGGTCAGGAGCTGCCTTCTGAGGCTATCGGGCCAGCAGTCGGTGTATCAATCTACAGCTCGATATGCTTGATGTTGAGCTGTGCCCTTCTGTGGGCGACCATTGCCCACCGGGAGTGGAAGAGCTGTAAGTCTGTCCCAAACAGTCGTCAGTATCCTGAGCTAACAAAGTTGCCAAAGATGTGGCATTTTTCGCCTTCTTTACATCCCTGAGCACCTTGGCTTCTATGGTCAGTATTTACTGTGCCCTCATATCCCCTCTTGGGAACCTCGAAGACAGTCATCCGGATTTCAGGCCATTTAAGGATGAATCTACTTCTACAATTCCTCTCGATCTTCCACATCGACATTTGAACTGACAGACCCAAAGGCACAGCAGCTGCACACATATCTCTGGTGGACTTCGATCAAGCTTGACCAGTTCGACTATGTGAGCACACGCGCCGGCAACCCCGAACTGTCTGTGGCCGGAGCCTCAGTAGGCGGTGACCTCGTTTTGTTCTATATTCGTCAGTTTTCCTGGAACTCTAGGTTTCCCATTTTGACTTGCTGACCAAACCCAGAATTCTACTGTTACAATGTTGAATCGATTCTCGTTGTCTCATGGTAAGCCTCAATCGGGTAGGACTACCTTGGCTAGTACGGAGTCTGACTTGAAAGTAGGTGCACAGAGCTGGCTTACTCGATCTACCATTTGAAAGCAACCGGATCAGCAACTCGATACGGAAACTACGCTGCCAAAACTACGGCCGTCATTCTTCCCATCATCCAAGTGAGCTTGATGCGCACCGATGCAGTACAAACCTCGACCATTGGGTTCTATTTCCTTGCGAACATGATCAGTAAGTGCAATCCAATGTGCCCGTCCTGAGAGCTCTGCGCAGGTGCTGATTACTCGATGAAGTGGGTGTCAGCCTTTCGCTCGGCACAATCCTCCTTCTAGCTATCCTCGCGAGATATGTTGCAACAAGAGCTTCGATGTCCTGGGTACGTGACTTCCATACTCATCCCTCCCCCCGGGGGGCTTCTGCACAATATCGCGGGTATGGTACAAGCCTATTTGTTCACAAGGCGTCGACCACTATATGTCCGGTTCTTCAACTCTGCACCTTATGATCAGATGAGCCCCTATCAAGATTAAGCGCGCTTCAGTATAGCCCCAGAGCAATGAAAGGAATCTTCACTAACACAGTCCAAATAGCATGTTGGGTACGCCGACCGTTCGACTGTTGCTGAGACCAACGCCGCAACTACTCAAAATACGGCCGTCGGAAGCCTTGCAAGCAGTATTGGCGGGGTCCCGCTGCAACAGAAGAGCATTTATGACAGCTGGCTGGTTACCCGCTTCACTCTTGCCTTCGCGGGTATATCGTAAGTCTGAAAGCATTGATTCGCCCTGCTCACCTTCTCTGCAATGCTGACGGTATGTTTACAGAGCGTTCCAGCTGGTAATTATTTCGAATGAAATTAGCTTTGCCAGAGACAATGGCAAAGATTCACAAGGTCCTGTTGTTAATCTGAGCTATCAACGAGCCATCGGCGACGTTTTAACTTTCCTGCCGGGCGTGTCCGCCAGTCTCCTCGCCTTTATAGTCTTCGGCACAACAAAGTCGTTCCGAGATTATTTCTACCGGAAATTGGTACCGAGGAGCATAAGGAGACGTTGGAGAAAGACACTGAGGAGCCCACCCGTCGTTGCGATACCAGCTCGATACCCAATCCCGGACACCCCTGGGCAGTCGGAATTCTTCGAACTCGATGGTGGAGAGGCGGGTCTGGGCCCAAGACTCCATCAGCGTGAGAGCCGCTCACCCGGAGTCAGCTCCGTGAGCTTCGCTGGAAAGGGCCAAGAGGACGAGTTTCCGATACTGTCAGTTAGGCCGCACAGATGAAGTGGCTCCAGCGGCCAGGCTCGGAAGCGCTAAGAAACTTGTATACAACTTTGTCGAGATATATACGACTAATGATATGCAGTGAGAAGAACCAATCCTGGAATTTTCTCCTGACTCGGACTCGAAAAGTCAATTCGGCACGCGTGAATTTCTTGGAATGCAGCAGACTTATTCAGTCGGATGTCTCCTGATGGACGCTGATGACGCCCGGAGGCGGAATCCGTGGAAGCGATTCGCCTGCTTGGCACCGCCAGCCGAACCAGGTAGTCCTGGGATCGAGCGCGGCTCTTGCTGCCCAAGTAGCATTAGGGAGAAAAAGCAATGTGACAGAGCACTAAGACTAACTAGATGAGACCTCGAAGCACGACAACACTAAAACGACCTAGGCGCTGCGCTACCGAGGAAACTCCACCCGGAGACGACGACTGTTCCCGGACGTCCAACATCCTTAGCCCGCAACGGCGTCCCGAGTCTCAACCGACGCCGCCAGGAAGTAACATCAACCGACACAGCGATGACGGTCCGAAGCCCTCCTCGCCAGGGATATCCGGCCTTTAGAGATTGTGATGATGCTAGTGTGACTTGAAAAGACCCATCGTTGGCACTACCTCAGGCGCACGGGATCAGGCGGATAATTAAGGGAGCAAGTAACTTCTCAGCTCTTCCCCTTCCACATTTCTTTCGGCCCAGTTCTATGTGACAGAGACATTTCGTGTTGTCATGTCTCAGGGAACAATTGCCCAGGTTCGGGCAGGGCCGAGACAAACAACGGTCACGTTTTCGCAAACCCGTTGATTTCTTTGTCACTTCCTGACCGACCCCTCTAACACTCACTGACCACCCACCTCACGTTACGGTGCTGTCATCACGACTGGCAAACATCGCTCACTCACAAGTGACCAAACACCCATGACCAACGATATGACCACCCTGCAGTGTTTACTTTGGCCGAGTTGCGAGAATCTGCGAGATACAGATACATAGGACACCAAGGTCACCGTCGCTTCGAGATAACACCACCAGCATCAGACCCCAGCCCCCCAGAGAGGGAAAGAGAAAAAAAAACAGAAAAAAACAGATACAAGAATGTGCGGTGGACTAGCTTACAAACTGATGTGCGGCCATTACCTCGTGCACTGGTCCTCTCGGTGCCCGAGGAAGTGCGTCCTCCCAGACAGGCGCAACTCACTGGCCTGCACCTGCGCCGAATGCGACCCGGAGTTCAACAGGTCGCAGATCCTGCTGCGGTACGGCGCCGAGCGGGACCGGCTGACAGCGCGGCTCCGCGCGGCGATGCTCGAGGGCCGCGCCCAGGACGCCACGACCCTCGAGAGGCGCCTGCGCGACAGGCAGTCCAGGCAGATGCAGGACCTCGTCCGGACCAGGGTCCGCGGCCTGGACCCGGCCGTCCCCGTGCGCTTCCCGGGCATGTACGAGCAGTTTGTCGAGGAGAACCTCGGGAGGCCTGTTGACTGGGACCGGCTGTTGAGCAGGTGAGATTTGGGCCGTTCGTCTTTACTGCGGTTGTTGGCTGTTGGGTTGAGGGGTCGCCACGGGGCTGCTCTCACCACGTCCCTGGGTATTTTTGTGTGAGGGTCGGAGGAAACGCCACCGGCGCCATCGAGCTGGCCAGCTCCACAACGCCGGGGAGAACTGGCCTGTTGTCTTGGTCCTCGTTGGTATCTGACTTGGCGGACGCGGGTGCAGTGGCCGGGGAGGCAGGGGAAGCCAAGGTCATGGCGTTTTTGCCCCTGGTGTAATCCTTCAGCCTGTTTGTCGCCAGCCTCCCGTGTCGCTTCTTGTCGGTCGTACACCGGATCAGAGGCAGCTGGATGATGGCCGCGAACGTGTCGACGACCTTCTGGCGGGGCACATTGTGTCTATCGGCGATCTCTTCCCACGGGAGTAGCGCCTCACAGGTCTCGGCGATGTCGACGATGAGGTTCGGCGAGTACTTCTCCGGTGGCGAAGGAGTCGGCGGCCGAGGTGTAGGAGCTGCCGCGGGAGTAGGAGAAGGGGCTGCTTTCGAGCTCGGCTGCGTTGCCTGTGGCTGGGATGAAGCACATTGGGTCTGTGTGTGCCGGGCACGCTCTGTCTGGGACATGGTGGACGGCCCCTGGGACACGTTCAGCTGTGGGCTGGCATTGAACTTGTGAGGGGGCACCCCCGGGGTAGACTCGCTCGCGCTCATGTCCGGTACTGGGAACGCCCTCTGCACCGGAGTTGGATACGGTCCTTGAGCTGAGACATGTGTCAAGCCGTACCCCATCGGCACTTGTCCGTGGTAAAGGTGCTGTGGCCTGTGCAAGTGGCCTTGCGCCACATTTGGACTCGCACGAAAACCAGCAGCCGGGAATGGCGCAGGCTGCATGTGAGCAGGGTGGTTCACATGAGCAACTTCCGGGCCGTGCCAGCCATGGTTTGCGTGGGAGGGAGCACCAACAACAGGGTAAATATTGGTCTTGTTGTGCAAAGCCTGTTGCCGCATCTGCTCGCACGCAAAACATGGTCCTTTCGGAGGGAGCTGGTGGACAGCTGCTACGCCGTAGCCGTTGCTGTTGCCCGCATGTTGTTGCGCGGGCGGTTGCATATGAGGCATTGGCCCTGGCGGAACCTGGGAAGTGGGCTGAGCGGGCTGCCGTGCTTTCTGTGTTGTGGAAGTCTGTGTGGCTTGGATCGACCCAGGGCTTTCCTCCGGAGGATACTGGTGGCTGTTCTGGGTGTGCTCCGGGCCCAACTCCTTTCGAGGCTGAGTGACTGGCTCAGGACACTGGGCCGGACCTGTTGACTTCCCTGACGTTCTCGACTGTTGCTTCTCTTCACGGACAGCTGCAGATGGCTCGGGGGTTGACGGCTGGATGTACGGCGTCATCATGGGCTGGTTGGGAGTCATGTAGATATTCATAGACGTTGGCTGGGGTGGTATGCCAGACGCTGCCCATGAAACATTGCACCAAGCAGGCAGCTTATCATCGTTGGCATTCGAAGGTGTTGAGGGGTTCAGTTGATTTTCAGCTTGGCTTGAAGGAGCAGCTTGCGGCAACTGCTTGGGAGACAGCATCGGAGAGCTTCGAGAAGTCTGGCTGGTGATCCCGTCTTGAGGTGGAGGGAACACGTAGTTCTCCATACTGGGCAGCGAAGCACCTCGATTGAAGTTGCTTAGTTCGTGAAGCGGTTGGCTCGTCGGGAGGCTCGGACCGGTAAGGCCAGGAGTGTTGACAGGACGAGTGTCTCCAGGAGGAGGACCTACTCTAGATGTGTCGGTCGAGTCGACGGCACGGTAGGCCTCGGCTGGAGTGTCTTTACTGCCACGGCACTTCTTCACTGGTTTGGAAGAGACGAACTGTACCTCTTCCTCCGGCTTCCTCTTGACTGGAGAGGAGCCATTGCTCGGCTTGGGAGCCACACCAGAGTCCATGTTGGGAGCGCTACTGAGGCAATCCATTGGACCTTGAGAGGTTGAATTCAAGCCAGGAATCCAAGCTGTGCTCCAGAATATTTGATGACGATTTGGAAGCAGAACCAGACTCTTCTGGGTGTAAGTCTATTTGGGTAGCATGTCAAGAGATGGAATCTAGCCTTGAGGTTAGAGGGTTTCTTCAAGGTGTCGCCAACCTGCCTCCAGCATTTCCGAGGACCCTTCCTATGGCTACCTACTCACCAGCCAAGTCATTACCAAACATTTTGCCTATAGGCCTGTACTTGAAAGAGCATAGCAAACTTGACAAAGACAGGCCAGGCCAGGCCAGGACAAGGGTCCTCTATGCCTCTCCTTGTCTTGAGGTGCTGTCTGAGAGGGGCAAAGGAAGCCATCCAGATCAATACCCAAATAGGTAGAAAAGGAAACCCTGTGGTGAATTTGTGAAACCACTTGTTCTGTTTACTTCATGGAACTCTCATTCTTCCGAATTAGTCCTCCACAGGAAAAGAACTGCGTGCACACTCATCTCTGCAAGTTGCCAGACATAAAATAGACGTACCATGAAACAAACAAGTAGTCTGCTACATTCACCAAAGACTTTGAAAATGCACGCACATCTGGTTTCAACTTATCTGCCCGAAGATGTATCGAGAAAATCTCTAATTTCACGTCAACAGCAGCCACGCCAAGTTGTGCTACATTACTAGAGCTCATCAATTGTGCTCAGCCTTTAAATGTAATTGTCTGTGTGTAGAATTCTGAACGGGGCCCAATAGTCCAGCATTGGCAATTCAACACAACAGGCGAATTTCTACAGGCTGCGATGGGATGAAATCTGATAAAACCTACTTGAAGAACCCTGTTTATGTATCTTTCGGTTGTACTGCTATTCCTGATCACACCTACCAATGCCGTGTGGATTGAAGGAACATAGTCCGGCTACTGCGTGTGTGGAATTCATAGTTGTCAGCTCACCCCTTGGCCAGGAACTTCTCATCGGCCATTTGTCCAGTTCTAGTCGTGAGAATATGTGCTCAAGCCCTTGGTTTTGTTGTCAAAGTGAGCGGTGGCAATTGAGAGCCAGCACCGCGAAGATGGAGTGTTTTCAGTGCCATCATAGACAATATGTCGTGTGTTGACTGTAGAAAGCAACAATTGGTACCGCAGTACCTGGGTAGCTGCCGGAGCTCAAGCTTTAGGCAGGCTGTACAAGTGGGGCCCTGTGTACACAAGAATGAGCTTGGTATTGCGGGGCCGTCGCAGCTCAGACTAGCTTTATTTTTAAACCCACGGCCAAGATTTTAAAAACACGGTCAAAACAACGCACGGACCATCACGCTAAGATGGGCAAGACCAGGGACTGGCTTCGGCGCTTTTTTGGGCGCCCAGCAGCAGCAGCACCAGCACCAGCCCCAGCACCAGCACCAGCCCCAGCACCAGCAGCAGAAGCAACAGGGGCCTCGAGGTACCCAGTCCCCCACCTCGAATACAACCAAGCTGGTGAGATGTACTTGCGCAACCTTGCCTACCGTCCGACCGAACCTCCCACCCAACCTCTCCCCAAACTCCCAGAGAACGCCGGCCAGCGCAACTTGCAGCAGGCGACCAGCTCGAGCAGGACGAGCAGCTCAAAGCGTGGCAGCAACCCGCAGCAGGGGAGCAACTCGGACGAGGCGTTCAGTTTCGACCAAACCAACGGTTCGCAGCAGTCACGTCTGCCTGGCAGCTCACAGCAGAGCAACAGCTCGCGTGTGACCATCAGCTCGGCGCGGCCTCACGAGCAGCTGCAGATTGAAGCAGACCAGCACATTCTCGCCGCAAACCAACATCTTCGCGCTGCAGGCCGACTTTACGAGCAATCAGAGCGACTCGCATTCCTACTCGTACTACCATTCGCCCACCATGGAGTCCGTCATCCTGCACCCGATGCCCGTGATTAACATCGGGGACTACGTAACAAGACACTACCTCAGGAAGCAGCCCGGCCCGATCGTCGGCGCACTGTTCGGCCAGCAGAATGGCCGTGAGGTTACAATCGAGCACGCATACGAGGTGAAGACCCTGGTGAATGGAGATCAAGTTACCCTAGAACCCCTCTGGTTCGAGACTCGTCTGGAGCAGAGTAAGTCTGACCCTCTCTCGTCCCAGCGACTGTCGACCATACTGACCTGCAATCACAGTGAGACTTGTGCACAAGGATCGCACCCTCGACCTGGTGGGCTGGTTCACCGTGATCCCCCGAACCGGCCCTGGCAACCACATTCTGCCAATCCACAACCAGATTCTTTCCTACAATGAATCGGCCGTCCTGCTTGGCTTCCATACAGAGGAGGTGGGCGAGGAGTCTGTCGGTGGAAAGCTGCCCTTGACCGTCTACGAGACCGCATACGAAGTGGACGATGCGGCCAAAGATACCACTACCGAGGGCGAAGATAAAGAGATGAAAGATGGCGACTCTCAGCTAAAAGTCAAATTCAGGGAGCTTCCCTTCACCGTCGAGACGCACGAGGCAGAAATGATCGGCATGACCTCGGTTGCTGGTGCCGCTGCCAATGCTGCCTCGGAGCGAGTCCAAGAGGAGCTTCTGAAGCTTGACGTCAAAGGCAAAGGAAAGGGCAAAGCAAAAGAGGCTGCGAGGGAGGACGAGAAAGTTGACCCTGAGAATGTGGCTCTGTCCAGGGAGGAGCAAGAGATGATTTCGGCCCTCACCACCAAGGCCAATGCCATCAAGATGCTGCAGGCTAGGATCGACCTCATCATCAAGTACCTGCAAAAGCTTCCTCCCCCGTACATGGACGAGGTCAACTCCGAGGTTGCTACCGGCGAGCACACCGAACCTTCCCAGACCTTACTGCGTCTCGTGCAGGCCCTTGTTCACCGCCTGAGCATCGTCCAACCTTCTGATGCCGAAGCTTTCCAGGAGGAACTCTTGAGCGAGGAGAACGATGTCAGCACGATCGAACTCCTCACTGAGCTCATGAACCGAGCTGGTGACACCAGAGACATTGGCAAGAAGTTCCACACCATTGAGACCGAGAAGACTCACAACAGCCAACGTGTGGCTGCATTCGCTTCCCAAGGACCTGGTTTTGGCCATTCTCAGCCCACCAAGGGCGGCCGGCCCGGATCACTGTCTGCAGCCGGCGATTTGATGTAGAAGGCTGCCCTTCTCGTCCCTTGCGTACGACTCTCTATCGGCAGGGCTGGCGTTGGAAAGGCAATTGGCATTATGGCATTTACGAAAATCACGGAAGAGCACGGCGTTTTAGGGCCCCGGAAAGGGGATTGGTCACACCTCATAGACCTTGTATTATGAATCCTTTGCCGTGGAGGACAATTCGAGAGCAGATTTTACTGCTCAGGCTTCCTGAGACATCCTCACTTTTTGGTGGCCGCCGTTATCACCTCGGTCCATCCCGATCAAATGGCCGTCTGAGGAGCCATCGAAGATTTTTGACAGAGCGTTTTGACTCTGCTGAATCTTGGTCTTGAGGCCGGCACAAATGGAAGTCACTGCATTCTCGGTCATTCTGATGGGTTAATAACGATGCTAGAGTAAAAGCCCATACTTTCCTAGATAGGAAAAAACAAGACAAATCATGAATCTTTTCGCGCAGTGACCGGTTATGCGGTTGTGATTTTAACGCAGTGAGGGACATGTATTGCTTTGCAGAGAGCTGTTTACTGAGGCCAGCCAGGGTCACTTCTAAAGCTTGTAACCTGTCGCCTAAAGTGGACTGTGTTCATCATACTGAATCTACATCCCGACTTGCACAGTAGGAAAAGGCAGAGATAAGTAGAACATGGTCTCCTAGGAAGCGAATGACGCGCATTCCAGCTGGGGACTTGTTCGAAAATACTAATTGGCCTGATCTGCAGTGAAGATCTTGAAAATTTATAGCCCATGTAAGCAAGATAATGGCTCAAGTATGTGAACGCGAACAAGCTCCAGCCTGTCACGTAAAGAGGCCTGGCCATGCATCTACACATTTCCAATGCAATTCGGTTTCTACCGGACTTTCCTTGGGCATCTGGCTGCATGTATCCGTCGGACTGCTAATTCAGGCATGTAGAGAAATAAATTGAGTTCTAAGATCTAAGCAATCGCTATCAGAGGACTTTCCTGGTGAACAGGAAGCCAGGCCACAGTTACTGCTCCTGCGGGATTATGGTGGCCCTAATTAGAGGCGAGCCCATTTCGAGTGGGCGACGTGTAAAGGAGACAACAGATGGGAAACCACGAGCATCGGATGTAATCACGCCTCGATAACCACCTTCAACACCATCCTCCCTTCGTCATCGACCGTCCGCCCAGCCAGCTCAAAGGCCTGCCTCGCGTTCTCCAGCCCCTTGAAGCGGTGGGTGACCATGTCGTCCAGGCTGGGCAGGCCAAAGGCGCCGCCCCTCTTCTGGGCGCACAGCAGGCGGATCCCCGTAGCGTACGTGTTGGCGTAGCGGAAGATGCCCAGTATGTCCACCTCGCGCAGGTGCGCCACCGACATGGGGAGCGTCTGGATCGGCGTCCCCATGCCGACCATGATCACCTTGCCGCCGGGCCTCGTCGCGTACAGGGCCGTGTGCATGCACACCTCCTTGCCCGTGCACTCGAACGTGACGTCGAAACCGTCGTCCTCGTCCCCGTCGTCGGCCAGCGGCGGCGGCGAGCAGGAGGAGGAAGAGGCCCTGAAGGTGGCAGCGATGATGTCCGCCGCCGTCGCCCTGGCGCCCTCGAGCCTGCCGTCCAGCGTCGAGAAGATGCTGCTGGCGGGCGTCACGGCGCCGTCCCCCAGGCCGCCCGGGGTCGACGCCCCGGAGACGGAGGAGCTGCTGGAGGAGGCGTGCAGGGGCCGGGGAACGACGTAGCCGTGGGTCGCGAACCCCTTGTCGAGCGCGTAGTCGACGCGGCCCTGGTCCACATCGCAGACCGTCACTGTTGTGCAGCCTGACTGCCGGGCCATGGCTGCCGTCAGAAGGCCGACTGTCCCCGCGCCGAGCACCAGGGCTGTGGAGCCAGTCTCGGGTTGCGCGCGGTTCCTGGCGTGGATGGCGACGGACAGCGGCTCGAGGAGAGCGGCTGCGTCGAATGAGACGTTTTCAGGGAGCCTTTCGAGTGCAGGTCAGCATAGTTGGCCTCGCTTTCCGACCATGTGTGTGGTACTTACTTGTGACACCATATCGCCGGGTGATTAATTCTATCCTGGAGCGTGCCCTGGAAGTGAGGGAAAGACTTCGCGCTGCTCCTGAACCTCATCTTCTTGCAGAGGTTATATCGCCCCCTGCGACATGTAGAACACTGTCCACAGGGGACGCCAACCTCCAGGGCGACACGGTCTCCCACTGCAAAGCCACTCACCTGAGGGCCGATGGCCACCACGACCCCGGAGGACTCATGGCCGAGCGAGAGTGGCTGGCAGGCGCAGAGATCTCCATTCGCGAATTTCTTGTAGTAAGACACATCCGAGCCACATATACCGGTGGAACGTAGGGCTACTTGTAGCTCGCCCAGCGCGGGCTCGCTGAGGCTCCTGCACTCCTATAGGCTTTTGGTCAGCGACTCGGTCATTGAAAGAAAGCACGCGGCTCTGCTATCAGCCCACAAGCTCCGCTTCCCGAAATAGGTAGGAGCTTTGTGTTCCAGACTAGCAAGGCTTGAGATCTTGTGTAACCGTAAGACTGGCAAGATGCTAGTAGCCCGAACCAAAGAAACAGATGAAGCACCCCTCCAACTCACCAATCGCAGGTCCCTTGGTCCATGTAAGACGGACGCACTGATCTTTGATGCCCCGGCATAGGGTAGCTGCAGGGGCTCCATCTCATCTTGAACCATGGCAGAAGGCGCCATGCTTTTAGACGTGGGATGAGTGCGGGATGGGAGGGTGGCTCCGTGGGCGTGTATTGGTGGAGTCAAGGAAGGAGACCCGAGGCAGAGGAACACTTCGTGGGGGCTGGTGTCCCCTGGGCCAGGCAATTGGAGAAGCAGCTGTGAGTAACACTCGTCGGAATGCAGGTAATATTTCTTTCAGACAGGAGTGCAGGATATTTGCTGGAGCGATGGAAGACGAAGAGAGGAGGGAGGGAGTCGGTGTCCTGAAGGAGGAATGCCATTTATCTCTGCGTCCGCATTTCCGAATATGCCACGTCTTGAGCGAGTACCTATGACATGGCCAAGGGTGGTATACGGCTTGAAAGGCTCATCTTGGGGCTTTCGTCCCGATGAGCCAGAGCTCCTCCGGGTCCTGGTAGGTATGGGCTGGCGCGCACCATGTTGCATGCCCACACATGTTGCCATTCCTGCCACTTGCCAGACAAGGTGGGAAAGGTCGAGGGGAAGCAAAGGCTATCCACTCGAAAGTATGCCGGGGGCAGGGAGGCAACGACCGGATGAACTTCCTCTGGTTGATTCAAAGGGCATGCCTTAGAGCAGCATTAGACATGCCTGGAGCCCGCCAGTCATCTCTCGACGACTTATCAGACCGTGGACGGAGCTTGATGCTGCGGAGGCAAGGATATTCGCTTGTGCCCGAGCCTATTTAGCAGGAGTAGAGGCTGGCCCCTGGTCAAAGCATAGTTTGGCTCTCTTCACCCCGTCCACTGGACCAGGTTTAGGCGGAAGTAGAAAAGTGCATGGGTCTCTGCAGCCCAGATGCATGCTGGACTTCAGCACGCCCTGCATAAGCATTGGGATATCCACATAGCTGCGATGTACCATGATATCGATGATATGATGTATAAGACGATGGGAAATAAGAAACAGCCCATAGATCTGAGCCACATGGAATATCATCTGAATGTGTACCTTCGCAGGAAACGGATGATATGGCAACCAGGCCCCGTAAACCCTGGAGTTCAAGGTCAACAAGCCGAATTGGGCTGCCGCCCAGCAGGAAAGCCGATTATCCGCGGCTCTTCGCTAATATCAGAACTGTAGGCCGAGTACGCCAGCTGCCAGCACTTAAGAAAGATGCGAGGGTGAGTACCATGGTCCGAGCACTGCTGTCTCTCCGAGATGAGGTGATCGCATGTGATGAGGCCATCCTGGTATTGAAAGGGAGGGGCATGTCGATGACTATTCAAGAGGGGAGCCCAAGACCTAGGCGATTTGTACTAAGATATTGTATGCCTTGTGGCACACGACTTGTGCAGAGATCTGGACGAGTCTTATCTCGACGGTTCGTCTCCTTCAATTACTGTGTGATGTTGTCATTCACACATCCACAAAAGCAAGGCTGGCAAGGAGTTCGGTCGCGAGCACCAATTGTGAGAATGGTCGCTGCAATAGCTCGGCCTGGGCAACCCAGATGGGAGCGGGCACGACCGTAGTGAGGGTGCTGAGCCAGGATCTTTGGATGAACAGGGACCGCTCCGCTCTAGCAGGCAGGTTCTGGTGAAGCACATGGGATGAGTGTGGCCGCGCGCAAATAGTGTTGCTATGCATTTGGTGGCTTGTGTTGTGTGAATCGATTATGGTAGTGGGGCAGCCTGTACTCAGAAGCAGCCGAAGCACTACCGAGGCATGCAGAAACTAAGGCGGTCTGCCTGTGTCACCAAGGCACCCTGCATGATAGCCAAGGTGGAAATCCAGAAGCCGTGATGTGCTTTGAGCGAACGTACTCGTGTCCTGGCTGGTTTGCGAAAGTCGGTGTTGCGAGAGCGAGGAACGGGTCTTCTTGTGCCGCTGTAGGGAAGACAGAATTGGCTTAGGCAACGAGAGACGGGCATAGTAATAGACTGGGGACCCTCGCATTTTGCGAAAGGATTTCCAAGAGGTACTGTAATGTTCAATGTACGCCAATTTTGTTGCCGAGCACTCGTCTGCACGTTGCCCGCATGGGTATGGGTGTACCCTGCATGAGATTGGAGGCTTCAACGGTCGGAAGCAAGAATGGTCGCCCCGTACCGGATATTTGGCAAGCGTAAAGCGGTCAAAAGGAACGACGTCTTGGTCGCCAGAAATTTTGAGAGCCGGCACGTGTGGTCGTTATTGGTAGGGCAGCGCAAAATCTCGAAGCGCTGGTCACAAGTGAGAGATCGGCGTCGAAAATGATAGCATCGAGATGTCGCGGCTCATGTAACGCCACCCCTTTGTGGCATGTAATGGGCATCTTGAGAGGGGTGACTCCTCCAGTCACGACATCCAACCCTATCTTGAGACCGGACCGCGCAAGCTTGTGACAGCAGCGTCACTGACGACGTGGACGACGTTATTTGTTTGCCATATCGGATCTCCCGCGACATGCTACCTGATGCATGCATGCATGTGCAATGGCTGGTGTCTACGACACTGTCCATCGTGGGATAAGTGTGCTGCATCGACTGCATTTTGATCCACCAGCCGCCACAAATCGGGGGGCTACTGCGAGACCTGGACATGCAAGGACGGGAAAATCCAGCCTGAAGCACAGCGGCGCGACTTGCCGGTGGACCGTCGGTGAACCGACCGCGAGGCCTAAACCTGATACAAGATGTGCAGACTGCAGCGATCCAAGGGCTCTTGAACCAAGGCTGGAAGGGCTCCATCGGTGATAGCACCGCAAATAATGGTGGCATCACCAGAAGCCAGAAAGGCCGGGCTTCATTGGATAGGTGGTATCGTATACTGATGCAAGCCCGTCACCGGGGGGATTCGGATCGTGGCTCGGAGTGGACGACATATCACTCTTGCGCGACGCCACAGCGATCGAAGCATATGTGCAGTCGTGTCTCATTGTAGTGTCGGTCCCTGCCCAGCGATCCAAGCGAGCTCTGGTTAACCCTCCTCCGTTGTGGAAGCAGAAGTGATATTCGACCAGCTGTGCTGTGAGTGGTGCAATCCCAAACAGCGCCGGCAGCAACCGCAGCGGTCGCTCGTCGAGCTGCATGAGGTCGCTTCGCGCCTGCAGCTTTGGCGTCACCGCAGGATCCAGCCGACAACGGCAAGGCAAGAAGCCGACAAGGCAGGGCGGTGGGAACACGTCGAGCCTTACCGAGAAGGGCCGCAATCCTGCCGCCGTGCTGCCCGTGTCACAAACGGCGTCCAGTAAGCGGACAAGGATCTGCCAAGGTATGCATGCATGGCACTGATGGGTGAGAGGGCGTATGTGCAGTTCGTTGAGCCACCGTGGCATGCATCGCTTCGGCTCTGCTTCCGAAACGGTGGCTTCCTGCACAGACGCCGCGCTGTCGAGCCAATGTCACCATCGCGTAGGGGACATCAGAAGAAAATGTGTAGTTGGCAGAGAAAGAACTGGCTCACACCCTCAAGTAGACTATTCGCCGGCTACCCACCCGATTGACGCTTTCCTCGGCTGCTCAGAAATATGCCCAGAAACTGCGAGGGTGGCATCACAGGCATCCACAACTGCGATATCACATGCAACCTTGCTGTACTCCTTGCTGGTCTTTGTATGCCCTCTTTGGGGACCATGGCCTATTTAGGACTGGAGCCAGAACGCTTCGAGCGCCTGCAGCCGTCATTATGCAGATGCCATGTGTGCTGTATCACTTCAAGACGAGTCCAGATAGAGAAGCAAATATGTGCTCAACCTGACGTTGTATACTCATGTAGACGGGCGGAATCAAACCTCGACGATAGGATGTATATGTTCCCATAGGCAGATTCCCAGATGGGCGTCCCCAGATCATGCAACGAGGTTTCAGACGCTTGGAGAAATAACCATGTCGCCCCTCTGTGTTCATTAAAGCCTTATTCGAAGATAGGCTTTGAGGAGTGGCCCACGCCCTCGGCTGCGGTAAAGGATGAGGTGTGGGTTCACATACAATAATTACAAGAACCTGCCGACCAATGCTTTTTGAGTGTGCCCCTATGCATGCTTATTCAAAGCTTATACCCTCGAGAATTTCAAGCGGGAAGTTCTCTTGACGTGCGAGCTTTAGAAAGTGCTCGTAGCCAGCCGACTCGCCGCGTTGCGGGCATCCACTCTGTCTTCGTCATCCTCTTCATTCTGTTCGGACAAGCCGCCAGCGGGAGCGTTCGTTCTCTCCTCCTCGCCGTCCCCATCCTCGGGGACGTTGGTCATGTAGCTGGTGGAAACACTCCTCCCCATTGGGTCAACAGATCGTCTTGGCACTCCGCTCCATGCATCCCCCTTGGGACCCTGACTTGAAGCCATGCTGGTTCGACGCACTGTCGGGTGCGCCTCACGGCCCAGCCGACTCAGACCACCAGACGCGTCGATGGCACGTACGTCTGGCCGTACGTTCTCAAGCATGGCCAAAGTCCTGCGCTCGGCCTCGATTTCCTTGCACACAAACTCGCGAATGCTTGCGCGCAGATCGGCAGCCGTCCTTGTGAACCACTTGTGGCGTTCTTGGACCAGATTCTGTGTCACCCGCCTAGTCTTTTGATAAAGGTAGGCCTCGTTCTGTTTCGCGTCCTCCAGCAGGGAAATTGCTTCGTCCACCTTCTCGCGGCGGACATTTGAGCTGGCCTTCAGACGATCTGCAGCGTTTAGCTTGCTCCGCGTGTTTTCTTGCGCTTGCAGGAACTCGCGAATCAGAAGTTGGCGATTCGTCAAGGTCTCCTTGACGATGAAAGCATCCGAGGAGTGGTACTGGAGGGGGTCCCCGATGGTGAAGGCCTCCGCGGTAGCCTGCGCTTGCTGCGAGTCTCCGACTGTCTGGACAATTTTGCCAAGTTTGCGGAACGCATTGGCCAGACCCTGGTGTGGCTCCTGTATGTGCATACTACCGAGCCTGACGCCAAACTCGGACTGCCCAAGACCAAGCCCTTCGCTTGATTAGTATCTTCACTTGGTCCATTATATTATGGTTTCATGACTCACCACGACGGGATTTGACCAGCTTGTCGACCTTGTGGCCCGCATCCATAGATCCAAGGTAAAAGAGTTTCACGATTGGTCGAGCCTCAGATAGATCAGGGGTGTCATCCGGAGGCGGTGCGAACTGCTTCAGCAATTTGCGCCGCACGCCGGTGGCGGGCTGCTTTTTCTTCACCATCGGGCTGTAGCCAAAGTCGCTTTCCACGAAAAGAACCATCTCGTCATCTCTCGCGAGCACTTCGTTGCTGCACACGTAGTTGAACCAGCGCTGCATGAGGGCTTTAACCCTGATCTCATCCTCGTCAGTTCCAGCTCCAGCGGATGTCAGTGGCGGAGGGACGGCTGGAACGATGGCTTCCGGATTCGCAGATATGAGGTACTCGGCTAGCTTGACGAACTCTGAGTGCAGGCGTCTGACATCTCGGAATTGGGTCGTTCGGAATTTGGGAAGGTTCGTCTACAACGGTCGACATTTAGCATGTATTCACACATATCGCCAGCATGGGACAAAGAGTGAGACTCACATGAACATCGAATCTTAGAATAGGGTCCTTGCGCGCCGCGCGTTCAAGTCCAGTGATCTTGGCTTGGAGCTTGTTCACCGGCTGCGTAGGCTTTCGAACCTGAGGCTGCTCCTGACTAGCACGCGCGGTGTCCCCGGACAGGCGGTTGGGATCGTTGGGCTGCAAAGGCGAGACATTTCCGTGTTGGAGCCCAGGCGATGCGGACCCGGGTGCTGTCTCCGCTGGGTGCGTTTGTGTGTCACTCTCAGAAACGGTGCTGCCGGTGCTTGGTCTGCCGAAACCATGGTCTGATGGCCCGAAGCCTCCCTCTTCTTCGTTCTCTGCAGCGAAACCGTTGCTTGGGTCGTCTGGACCAAAACGGTGCGGCGACGCCGGGGGTTCGCCGGCTACTGCGCCAAAGGTCGTTCGGTGGGCATGAGGCGAAGGTGCCGGTGAATTTCCCCAAGGCGAAGCGCCTGTGGGGTGATCGGCATCGTTGACGGAGGCGCTGTAATCCATGGGAGGCGCACTGGAGGAGGAACAGGTAGACAAGAAGCTCGGGTTGCGGATGACGTTGACTGTCGGCACGTGTCGGGGCAGGAGGGGAGGGGGAAGTTCCTACAAGGCCCAGCGATGCGGTCACGCCTGTTGAGCGCGAATTGGACGCCAGAGGGCTGTTGTCGTGGGAGGACACGATGCGGTAAGCCACACGTAGAACAAAATCGCAGGCTTCCAACAGGTCGGAAGGATGACGACGAAGACGTCCGGCTGTGGTAAGCTTGAAGTCGGAGGAATGGGGTGTGTACCTCCCTAAGCTGTACCGATAGGCAGGCACGGTGGCAGGGAACGCTGCTCTAGTAGCCTTGGTGAGTGCCCAATCAAGGTCTGAGTGGGTCGCCAGAGGACAGGCAGGGGAGGGGGGGTGCAGACACGGGGAATTGACATGGTTCTTGGTCACACATACAGCTATCCATGTAGACCATATTTTGGCCTTCTCTCAGCAACAGAAATGTTGCCTTCACTCTCTTGGACCAATTGGCCTAATTCACAGTGCCAAGTCACTGAATGAGCTGCAATGCCCATACCGGCGTGCCTTCTGCCAGGTCGCAGGGCTCCGTCAAAAAGCCTTGCCGGCCTGCTCATTCACGCCGTAGTGCCCCGGCTTGGCCCTCGACAAAATTGGGCCTGTTTTCAACGCTCTTCGCAGAGATGGGCGCACGTGGCGGCTCATAATGAGGCCGCTGTAGAGAACATCCGTAATATCGGCATTATTGCCCATGTTGACGCCGTAGGTGGCCCCTAGCTCTGACTGAGAAACACACGCCGTCCGGATATTTCATATGGGCTGACTTTGTTTGCAGGGCAAAACCACTACAACGGAGCGCATGCTCTACTACAGTGGCAACACACGGCATCTAGGAAGTAAGACCCCATACGGGCTCTCCCGCTTCACAATCCACCGCGCTGACAGCACAATGCGATAGATGTCGATCATGGTGATACAGTCACAGACTTCCTTCCCATGGAGAGGGCAAGAGGCATCACCATCCAGTCTGCTGCCATTTCGTTCAACTGGCCCCGGCCTGAGGACTGCAGGCCAGAAGAGCACGCCAAAACTATCAATTTGATCGACACGCCTGGACACCAGGATTTCCAGTATGAAGTTCTTCGGTGCATGCCTGTGCTTGATGGCGCTGTGTGTGTCATGGACTCGGTCAAAGGCGTTGAAGCCCATACCGAAAGGGTCTGGTCCGCAGCACATCAGTACCAGATACCCAGAATCATCTTTGTCAATAAGCTTGACCGAGACGGCGCTTCCTTCAAGAAGTCGGTCTTGGACATTGCCTCAAAGCTGAAGGCATGGCCCTTGGTCTGCCAAATACCTTGGTGGGTCGGTGACGACTTCGTTGGCGTGATCGATGTTATCAAGCGTGTGGGCTACAAATGGTCTGGAGGTGCGTCCAAGAAGCTCTATAATCGTGACGCCCTTCGAAGTGCACTCGGTTCGGAAAATCCATCGCTCGCCGTAGAGGTCGAGCTTGCACGGGAACAACTCATCGAGAGGCTGTGCGAAGTTGATGATGAGCTTACCATGGAGTTCGCGGAGCACGGAGCGGATCTATCCGACGAAACTATCAAGATGAGTATCCGCCGAGCTATTTCGAATGGCAATGGCAGCGTTGCGCCGGTCTTTGCTGGGGCCAGTTTGAGAAATATCGGGGTCGAGCCTTTGCTGGATGCTGTTGTTGATTATCTCCCAAATCCTCAAGAGCGCCCGCCAGTAGAGGTCTCCACTGCCACGGGGACACGCAGGCTAGAGGATCTGATTGCAAAGGAGACAGTGAAGCTGAAGCAGAAAGGTGCCAATGTTGCAGTGGCATCCGTTTTCAAGGTCGTCAGCGACGCCCACCGAGGAATGCTGAGTTTCGTCCGTGTATACCACGGTGTGCTCCAACGCAATGCTGCGATGTGGAATTCGACCCAGCGAATTGCTGAGAAGCCACTAGCAATGATGCAAATCCTGGCGAACAAGCACAATGACATTCCGCACCTCAAGGTCGGATCCATCGGTGCCCTAGCCGGCCTGAAGAAGGCCCGCACTGGAGATACCCTCATCATATCTCCTGAGAGGCAAACCGAGACGCTCGTGAAGAGCATCCAAATCCGACCCGCCATCATCCCACCAGCTGTCACATTCATATCCATCGAGCCCTTCTCCGCCACGAATGAGGAAGCTCTGAAAAACGCACTGACAGATGCATCAAGAGAGGATCCCAGCCTTCGGTGGACCAAAGACGAAAAGGCCGGGACGTATATCCTCTCCGGAATGGGGTTGCTGCACCTGGAGGTTGCGATTGATAATCTGAAGAAGTTTAAAATCGACGCTCTCTTTGGCACTATACAAGTGGACTACAAGGAATGTGTCACATCGCAATCACAGCAGGAGCAGCATACCATCGACCGAGCCGTGGCAGGAAAGCCAGGCAAGGTAGCCTGTGCGGCTTTTGTTGAGCCCATCGACGCGGAGCAACAGACAGAATCGTGGCGTGACCGCGCCACTCGCCTCGGCTTCAGTGATCTCGAGACCGAGGATGAATTTTACCACTCCAGCTTCGAGCGAGACGGTAACATGATCAACGTCAACATCATCCGCCCGATTCATGACCCGAAGCTGTTCGACGTCGACACCGTTTCTCATCATCTCCACAATGGTGCGATCGCAGCTTTGTATCGGGGCCCAAGGAAAGGCTACCCTATGCACGGCTGCAGCATCGAAATCTTGGTAGACTGTACCCAAGACTTCTTCGGCGCAGCCTCCCCTGCTCATTACCAACAGGCGGGGTATCACGCCGTCCGGAACGCATTCAAGAACGCACACGACATGCAGAAGATTGGGCTGCTGGAACCAGTGATGAAGGTCGAGATCGTCTGCCCAGAGGCAGCGGCGGCACAGGTGAGGCATGACCTGTCTTCGAGGCACGGTGGGCAAGTCATGGAGACCGAAGACCTCAACGAAACGGCGTCAGGGGAGGGGGAAATAGACCTCGAGCAGGTCTACGCACCACCAGACCCGTACGAGTCTGTGACCACGTTGCGCCAACACAAGAAGGGCGCAATGCGAATGCTCAAGCTGAAGGCAAGAGTACCTCTCAGAGACATGTTGAACTATGACCAGCATCTGAGGAGCTTGACGGAAGGCCGACACAGCATCGAAATGGAGCTGGACAAGTTTGAGAGGGTGACCGCAAACAGGGAAAAGCTTCTGTAGCGAACGTTTCTACACGAGGTCACTTGACACGTAGAGCTAAAATTGTATAAATACTAGAATTTGGAAACTTCCATAAAGAATGTATATCATGCTCTCTTCAAGTTTTGTGAAGCTGGACGTCGGGCTGCCGCCGTGGGTGCTTGAGCTTGGCAGCCTTCCAGCAGTGGGGCACGCGGCGTACAGGCGCGGACCTGGCTCCTACCCACCTGAAGGTTGCATCTCAGCCGAGCGAGCAACTTGCCATTCAATGGAAGCACCCCAACATTTTCATCCAGCCTCACGTTCAATTCAGGTCCTCTTTCACAACCTTAAGCACCTGCCACAGGCTGCAAGCAGAAAGTCATCTCGCCAGCTTCGAGTAGTACCAGGACGGCCACCCTACCGAGCGGTCAATTCTTAATTTATCTTGGGCCACTGAGGTGGTGAGAATCCGGCTTGCGTCCCTCTGAGCATCGTCCCTCAAGATCGTCTGAACATGGCGCACATGACGAACCCGCTGGCAACTGCCGAGCAGTTGTACCAGCGGAACAACCTCAGTTCTCTTCCAAACGACTTGCAAGATGTCATATTCTACGTCACTCAGTCCCTGACACAGGCTGCGGGTGTTCTTCTTCAGCTGCCTCAGTCTGCCACGGCTCAGGCGAACGTGATCCTCGCCAGATATTGGCTGGCCGAGTCTCGGCCGCTCCTCACAACTGAGTTCAGTGTAAGTGCCCGGCCTAATCCCGACTCTGATGACCCGCCCCGGCTAAGTTTTGACATAGGACGTCTCTGCCGCCTGCGTGTTCCTCGCCTCAAAGCTGGGCCCCCGCGCTCGCTCACCGCGGGACATCTCAAATGTCTACGCCTATCTGCTGTCCAGCAGCTCGTCGTTCATGAGGAGCAAAGGTGCCCCGCCGCCTGTGGACGATCCATCGTCTTACTACCTGAGCGATGCCGACTACTTCGCCTTCCACAACCGTGTCCTGGCACTGGAGGCGAGGGTGCTCTACACGCTGTCCTTTGACACGCACGTGGCCCTGCCTCACCCTTTGGCTATCACGTACCTCCAAACCTTGGATTTCTGTACCCAACCCAAGGAGTCGATCTCGAGGCGCACAGTCGAGTATCTCAACACAGCACTGCTCTCCCCGCAACTGCTGTATCTAACTCACCAGCCGAACATGCTGGCAGTTGCTGCCATCTACAACGCCGCCAAGGACGTCGGAGCAAAGATGCCCGAGTGTGAGTGGTGGGAAGTCTTTGACGTGGAGAGAGAAGAGCTTGGGTTCTTGGTGGTCGCCATGCGCAGCCTGGAGGGATGGGTGAGGAAGCAGCACGAGGAGTTCCCGTGGATGGTGGGGGGTATGGTTACAAGGAAGACAATACAGGCAGAGCTGCTAGCGAGAGGTGTTCACAACGGCAACGGCGGCCAGGCTGAAGATGAAGAGGCAGCGATGATGACACAGATGGATATGATGATGGAGACGGCAGACGCTCAGTCTTGACCAAGTGGTGGTCTATTCGCTGGCTCAAGGACAGGCAAGACCAGTCGTTCCGCCTGTTGCTTGCTGGTCGCGGTGCTGCACTGATATTGCTAGATCCTGGTGGATATGCACCAGCCATTCCCGACAACTTACTCAATTGCAACCCGTACAGGATGTCTTCCCTGAACGCAGGCCCGACGGCCTGTCAGTCGCTGTCACACGTCCCTCGGGTACAACGGGGAGGTTATGGCTGTTCCCACCATTGTCATCCCCGGACGACACGTACTTCCTCTCGCTCATAGTCCTACAAATATTTAGGTCTAAGCTCACACTTCCTCGGCTACCCTTTGCATTGCGTATGCGGTTACACCCGGATTCTAGACACCACATTACATTCTGCGGTCCAGCCCTGCCTGTATAAGCTTCCCGCAGGTACAGCCACGACCCGTAATCGTACCCCCGAGACCTCCGCCATCGTCGCGAATACGAGAGAGAACCGCAATTTCCGGACGAGCTGAGGACTAGACTGGCTTATCTCTCAAAAAACATCGGCCATCTTTGACAGAGAAATCATTAAGCAGACTGATGTGCTGCACAGGGAGGACTGACCGGCGGTGCCGGAAGCGTTGTGTCGGCAGTTACACAGGGAATGCCTAAGAGGGTGTGATCCTGAATGTTTATGAGTAGCTGAAGCACAGCACATAATCTACTTTAACAGTTTGTCCGATTCTGAGGATCAGTTTCTATTTGCATGTGACACAGTCATGATCCTATCGCCCTCATGTACCGACCGACCTCTGAGGCTGTGAGGTAGAGCAAGTCATGGCGCTCTGGTATCTGACGTTCTTGGCGCAGGTCAGGGTAGTTCTCCAGGACCCCTGGCCACTACTGCAAGTGACGTAGGAGCGAATGCTTGTCACCACACAGCACGGACTGGCAGAAACACCCGGTCGGTTCAGGATGGCGTGCGACGTGGCCCCGAGCCCGAAGATACGGTACACAGCGCAGTGATCCAAGTACGGAAAAGAGTAGAATATTATCAAGGCGACTGCCGGGATAAACCCTCAAGTCATGTCCACGCGTCGCGTTGGAAGGTTGTCAAAGGCATGTGGAAGCGGGCACGCCTGACCTCGGACATGTAGTGCAAAGCATGCCGCACCCGGGAAGACTGTATTGTGAAAGGGATGTATGTACCTGAGTACCTAGACAAGCTAGACTACATAGGTTCCTAGTTCAGAATATGCAGGTAGTGCAAGTACCTAGATGCAGACGGATGTTCAGGAGGCGCGTTCGGGTCGCAGCTGCCAGCGCACAGACAAAACCCGCAACCATGAGCTCATAGGGGAATTATATGGACCCCCAGCATATCTCGGTACTGCATACCGGCGCCAAGAGCTCGAATTCGGATGTTCGTTCACTTTCCCATCCTCGCATCACCCTCCTGACTTTCACGTCCTCACGTCCCACCGGCTCCCTCAACTCCGGCCAGGAGGATCGACCTGCTCAGCCTGTCAGACAAATCCGCGCCGACAAAATGACCGCCCTCTGTCGTTCCTAGCGACGACACAACTGTGCACCCTCCAGCCGCACTGCCTTGTGCACTCGCACGCGACCACCTCAACCACCTCATCCAAACCCTCCCGTCAACCTCGACCTGACCCTGATCGGTGTTGGCCACTGCTGCGATCATCGAGCACCCGTCCCTACAGCAGACTCGGGCCTGTTCTCGAACATGCCGGTTGACCGTGCACAATAACGGCGATCCTCTGTCTGTCCTCGACCTGCTCACACCGCCGACACCGCCACCATGCTGCTGCTCCACCAGACCGGCAGCCTGAAGATCGGGGAAACGGTCCGATACACAGTCACCTACACGCCGTCACAAGATCGCATCCTTCCATCACCCGAGTGCCTATACCTGCGCATAAAAAACAGTTCTGCCATCGCGCTTCGGGCCGCATTCGTACACGGCCCATACAACCTCTCTGCCGCCGCCTATCCCGCCACCTTCAACCCCAACGAAAAGTTCGAAGATGCGCGCCTCTACGGAGTCCCGGAGTTCGAGCCCATGCTCAAGGCTGGTGGGACCTGGACATGTCATTTGGTCGTCCCGGAAACAATCAGGCAGACTGCGGGCACCGGAGGCTCCGGCCACTTCGGCAACGGGCCGGACCATGACGGGGAGAGCGTCTCATGGATCATCGAGGTGGCATCACAGGTCATCTTTTCGGCTTCTGCTGCCGTCCACTACGACGTGCTGCTGGCGCGGGATGAGAAATCTTTGACCCTAAACTCCGGCATACCTGTTGTTGGAAATCACGCCCAGGTTCCTCAACCGGGGCGGGTCAGCGACTTTCAACAGAGCAAGGGCGCCAAGGACGGTCGCCACAATGCACAGAATAAGGGTGTATTTTCCAAGGCAATACATCTGAAGGTCGAAGACACCGCCAGCCTTTGGAATACCCCCGAATTGCCGGGCGCTGAGCAGTCACCGCCGCAGGCTGATGCTGTCAAGGGCACTGATACCGAGGCGACCCAACCAGCCCAGGCTGCTAACAAGCCTGAGGGCAAGGATCGGAAACCAACCAAGAAGAAACATGTGCACTTGGTCATGCTCACACACGGTCTCCATAGCAATCTGGGCTCCGATATGCTATTTCTCAAGGAGAGCATTGACGCCGGGGTCAGGCAGGCGAAGGTCGATGCCAAGGAGAGACGAGCTAAGGAGAGGGAGAGCCGGTCTCAAAAGTCCAAGGAGTCGGGCTTCGAAGAACATACCGACTCAGGTGTAATGCTGGAGGACCCTTACGATGAAGTTCCAGATGACGAGGAGACCATTGTTCGCGGGTTCTCCGGCAATGCCACCCGCACAGAGAGGGGAATCAAATACCTGGGTAAAAGACTCGCTCGATACGTCTTGTCTATCACCTATCCCGATCAGCCGTTCCTGCCGGCTGGTAAGGCAGCTCAGGAGGTCGTCTCGCATAACTTGAGAGGAGATCCAAACTCTCAAAAGGATGCTGAAGGGAAGCCGTCACATAAGCATAGCTCCATCCGCAAGAACCCCACAGGCTTCGAAGACAGAGGTTACAAAATTACCAAGATCAGCTTCATCGGACACTCTCTGGGTGGCTTGATCCAGACATACGCGGTGGCCTACATCCAGAAGCACTCTCCACAGTTCTTCGACCTCATCAAACCCATCAACTTTATTGCGCTGGCGTCCCCGTTCTTGGGTCTAAACCACGAGAACCCAATGTACGTCAAGTTCGCCTTGGATTTCGGGCTCGTTGGCAGGACAGGACAGGATCTTGGATTGACCTGGAGAGCACCGACAATCGCTAGGAATGGATGGGGCGCGATTGTCAGCAACTTGGGCGAGAATGCTCATAAGAAGGTCATGGGAGAGTCACAGTCTGAGTCGAAACCGCTACTCCGCATACTTCCCACGGGCCCAGCACACATAGCTCTGAAGAAGTTTCGAAACAGGACCGTGTACTCCAACGTTGTCAACGACGGGATTGTCCCGCTCCGAACTAGCTGTTTGCTGTTCCTGGACTGGCAGGGTCTGGACCGCGTGGAGAAGGCGCGACGAGAAGCCGGCCTAGTTGAGACTGTCGTCGGCTTTGGCTGGGCTGAGCTCACTGGGGCAAATGTTACGTCCCCCAGGAATGGTCCATGGACCCCGAGGGAAGGTAGCGAGAACAACAGCCCTGGCTCAGGAGCCGCCACTCCCGTGGGCTCCGGCGACTCTCATGAGGTGCCTCAACCTCCAACTGACGCAATGATGGAGGATGACAGGGCAAGCCTCAGGACCGTTGCCACACCATACCAAGACGAAGGATACCCGTCCTCTACGGCTGTTACTAACAACACAAATCCGTTCTCCGGGTTCTTCTCCTTGTTCAAAAACAACAACGAATCTGCGAAACAGCCCGCGTCACCAACCACGAAACAGAAAAAGATCTACCAACGCAGCCAGACTCTACGCTTTGATGAGAACGCATCGGAATCGTCACAATCCTCCCAAAAGTCCAAGGTTACATCTGGCCATGAGTTGGGTGTGGAGGGAGAAACGAGTCTTTCAGCACCACCCAAGACGACATTTTTCGAGTCCGCAGGAGATCTCCTCAACCCAAAGCTACCCTCGGTGGATTATATTATTGATCCTTCCACGAGGCCGAGAACGATTTTCCACGACCGAATTTATCACCCAGAAGATATTCCGCCGCCGCCGCTAAAGAAGCGGCCGACTGGTACCTTGGCTCTGCGCAGGAAGTCATTTAACACAGTGGCGTCTTCCTCGAGTCGAAACTCTCAGTCTGCAAGTTCTTCTGTGCATCAACCTCCTACACACCAAGACTCATTATCTTCAACCAAGGATTATGATGACACCGAAAATACCAACCCGGACAAGGACGCATCCGAGGTCATTGACAGCTCAAACATGAAAGTAGAAGAGAAGATAGCTCGTGCATACCACCGCAACCTTTCTTGGCGGAAGGTGTTGGTCAAGCTGGAGCCAGATGCTCACAATAACATCATCTGTCGCCGTATGTTCTCCAATGCATTCGGCTGGCCTGTGGTGAAACACCTCGTCGACGCTCATTTCAGCGATTCGAGCGCGGCCCGTCTGCGCGACGAAGATGAGAAGAATACTGAGCGAGCCAAAGCGGCCGGCCAGCCTCCAGATCAAGACGGCGGCGAGACGAGGTCAGAGCCTGGGCCGACAGAAGAAGCCATGCGGCCGAGCCTTGGCACAGATCAAGGAACCTCGCAGAAAACTTCGGAGCAAGGCGGGCACAACCGGACAATGAGCGAGAACCTCGAGGCCCGGGATAAAGTCCTTGACCTCCCGAGGAACAACTCCGTGGACCAATCTCCGCCGAGACCGCGCCCTATCCGGGAAAGAGTCGACTCTGTGGACTGGAGCGACAGGGACTGGGCAGACTCCGAAAGCGAGATGGACGAGACGAACTCCAGTGGCGGTCAACAGAAAGACCAGGCCCAGGCAAACAAGAAGACCTCTCCTGAGCGCACCTCCAGCCCCGTCAGTGGGTTTTGGACCGAGAAGATAGTCGGGAAGGGCGCGAGAAAGAGAAGGAGCCACTCGCCAAATACCCAGCTCCCAGAGGCTCAGATCGTGGCTGAACCTTCGAGCCTGGTCTCCGCCAGCACGGGCGTCCCCGGTGCCCCGAGTGCTCCGCCGGGTGCTCCGCCGGGTGCTCCCTCGGCTGAACCGGCTACACCAACATCGAAGCCGGATGATGTGGACTGATCAGATGCAAGGGCATGGCAGAGAGCATATAGGAATAAAATCACCTGCATAGCATTGTATGGGAAGGCGAGGCAACAGCGAGGCGCATTGTCAGAACTTAGTTTTATTCGAGTTAATACCAAAAGAACACGTCCCCACTACCTACATTATGCGCGTACTTCTCTCGGCGCCGACCCAGAAATCCTGTTTCAACACGTTATGACTGCGGGCTGTGTTTCCATGAATCTATGATGTGCTCGGCGTGCTCGGCGAGCTCGCCGGCCGTTGCCTTGGCACTGAATCGCTCTCTGCAGTGAGACTCGGGATGGCCGGCCCCCCACGAAGGGAAAGTCCAGCCCTCGATCCGGCTCGGACATCACCAGCCACCCCGGCACCTCCATATTGACGTATGCAGCCCAGTACAGCGGTGTCGATGCTTAACAGCGGCCGACATGATGACACTCTTTCTGTGGATATTCGACCACGTTGCCAGAGATGCAGAGCTGCACCCAGTCTGCCAGTCTAGTCTTGTGTGTCCTTCGTTAGGACGAGTAGGGGCCGAGCCGCGAGGGATCGGCGCCGCGGCCGGATCGGCGCCGAAATGAGACTGATCGGCGGTTGCACGGCGTGGCCTCTCGCTCGAAAAGTAGCCTGCTCCCCACGATGTCTGCTCCCCCAAATAGAATGGTTGAAATTAAGTGTGAAGTGGAAAAGCGAGTTACAAGGTCCTGCCTTGCTACTTCGATCGACCATGTCTGTCTGCACGGAGGCGGGACAATTATAGTAAGTTGGATCACCACTACGGAAATATGATTCCGGAAACGACATTATTTCAGATGAGCAGGAGTGCGTCTACTAGGCCAGCACCCGCGAACTGACTGCGTACACGGATTTGACTATACCGTGTAGGCATGCATGACCTAATGTTCCGTTATTCCGTGGCATTCGTGGGTTGCTCCTCTTACTACACTTGGCGCAGTCATTGCACACCATTTCAAACTGGCAGTCAGCCGGTTCGCGAGATAGTCGCTGAGAAGGAAACTGGTCTAGTCGAGGGGGTGGTCATGATCGGAAGTGATTCGATTGGCCATTCTGTTGTGGGTGGTCATGGATCCTGAGAGATGCCACTATCGCGTAGAAGGTCGCGGCGGCTGAGGACTTTTCAATCATGTCCGTTGGATTGATAATTCCCGTTGCGGGTGCTAAGTAAGCCTGTGGTTGGCGGGTGGTCATCTGGCATTAGCAGCAACACTAGGTAGCCAGTGTTCTGATGCCACTCAAGTCCATTATGCCGCCGCAGATTGATGTTGGTCGGTGATAACAGTCGTTTCTTGTCGGCTCCGCACCGGCCTATTCTAGCTTGTTCTAGAAGCACTCCAGGGCACGAAACATCGAACAGCATGTGGTGACACCATTACAACCTTGAAGTTCTAATCATGTTGACTTGCCTTCCCGACTAGGTAAGTACACGCCGTCGTCACACACAATAAGAATATGGCTCAGTCATGCACATTAGCCACCACAGCAAAGCGTAGATGGTCAGCGTGCCACTATCAAGGCATGTAACGGTCTACGGCAGTCGGCAGTTCGCCTCGAATCGACGATGCGGGGTGGTATCGCAGCGTAGCGTCTGGGACAGTACAGTTCGACGTACTCTCTCTGCCATGAAGCATGAAGCATGAAGCATGCGGCGACAGGTTCCATAGGGCCGGGACATCGTGTGTTGCATTTCAGTAAACCAAGACGGCCGACGCTGCATGTGCATCCGCTCAGTCAATCGGAGTGTCCGTGGCCCTGCGAGGTTGGAAGGGGATGATGCAACGGGCCAAACAGGAAGGGGGTACCGGCGGGTGGGTTGGACGAGCCTGACGAGCAGAGATCGGCCGGAGTTTAGCGGAAGTGACTAATCCACGCCGCGCGCGACTGATGGGCCGGGGTGATGTAGGCCGCGGTTTGTAATGACAACGGGCTCGCGAGGAACAACTCTTTGGTTTCTAATATCCAAGACCAAGACTCAACGCACGCAATAGCCATGGGGACAACTTTGAAGCGTGTTAGTCCCTCAAGGGCGTCCAAGGGCCATCCAAGCCCGGGGGCGAACTCAGGCCCTGTCCTACATGTCAGGCCTCTAAGCCGCACCGCATGCGACAGCCTTTCCACCATACAGCATCTTCAAATCATGCATGTCCCTCGACGAACATCGGTGACTCTATCGGTTCATACCCTCTAATTCGCCAAGCGGGCTAGCTGGGCGCAGCTTCACTGCTCGCCGCGCGGGAAGACCAAAAGACCAACCAGCCCCCCCTTCAATATGCATTGAGGCTGTCCATGGGCACTTCCAGAACTGGGCCCCATATATATATAGCATCTTGCGCTCATGGCCCGGTCTTAAATCTCATATAACCCGGCGTCGGGGTGCTGGACTCAGGTGCGGAACGACTCATGGATAAGCCATCATAGCCTCGGATCCTCGGGTTGGGTGACTGGGTCAACTTTGTAGCCTCCTTCCTATTTCAACTGTCCTTATTCGGTCACACTATGAACTACACAAGGAAACGTAAGACCACCCTTCTTGCCTCCCTCCCTCACTCCCTCAGAATGGAGAGCCATCTAGCACAGGACCCTGACTAACAACCTTCAAGGAGCCCTACTCGCCTGCGACTTCTGTAGACATCGGAAGCGGCGGTGCGATGGGAATCACCCTTGCTCTACCTGTATCGAGGCAACAGCAGACTGCGTGTATAAAGAGCTTCCCGTGGATCGGTAAGTCTGAGAGACAGTTATATGCTGTCTCGGTATCTCTCCCGAGTCCAAGGCTAATTCTCCTCGTAGCGTCGAGCCCTCATCATCGTCCCAAGGAGTGGTCGCTGAGAGACTGAGCCGAATAGAGGCGTAAGTCCCACCCTACAGCTTGCCCAGGCTCCCATGGTGGCGAGAGACTCCATCGCCGGCCAAGGGCGCTGCCTCGTCACCCCCACGCCCATCCCCCTATTTTCCATCTTGATGTGCTTCGCCTCTGCTGACATTGGTGGGTAGGCTGTTGGAAGAGCAGGGGCAGAGATTGAATGATATGGCGCGGGCAGATCAATATGCTTACAACTCGACTCCCGCCTCGTTCCCGTCTTTCCGCTCTTCCCCTCAGATCCCAGCTGTGTCGCCCCTCTCCGCGTCCAATCGATCGCAGGAAGCTGCCGACGTCACCTTCGAGAACGCCCAGTTCCTGATCCCTCCGGGCCACACCGCGACCTCTATGTGGCTACTGTCACTCCCAGCCATCCAGTCAGTCGTTGGGGACTTTCCCAGGACCTACTTCCACGACCTGGAGGAGAGCACACCGCTCCCCAACCCTCTGGATCTTGTGAACCCTCAGCCCATCGACTGGCCCTCGTTCGCGCCCGAGCTACTGCAGAAGCTCGCTGACGCATATTTCAGGGATGTCTCGCCACATCTTCCCTTATTCTCACGGCAGAGCTACGAAATTCTCCGGAATGACCTCTTGGAAAACGGGCCGGCACAAGACATCGAGACCGCCATCTGCCTTTGCATCTGGGCTCTGGGCTGTGTGGCGTCCCACGCAGCGGAAGCTACTATGCCGGAGCACGAAATCGAACCGGCCACAGACCTGGGTTTAAGCTTTTTCCAACCTGCCCTAAGGATTATTCTTTCCAAGTCTATATGGGGTTTCACACCCAACTTGAGAGTTTGTCAGGCTCTGTTTCTGGCAGGGACATACTTCTCCTATCTGGGCCGACCGCTTCACTCATGGAAGATGATCTACACTGCTGGCCTTTCTATTGCAGCCAGCTATGAATTTTCACAGGCGGAACAGTATCCGAACGAGCCAGAAAACTACCATGAGGATCGCCTCCTCACATTTTGGTGTTGTTTCACGGCCGAGTGGTAAGCAGCCCCGGGCCTCAGCTGACGGACGCGCCCCTCCCTTTTCCCGGCACAACATTATGTTACAGTCTCATATCTGCTTGACACTCTTCAACTCATTGGAATATACCACTAATGCCCAGCAGCGACCGAGCAGCCTCTCTTGATATTGTGCGATCGGGGATAGAGCCTCTCGGCGATAAGATGCCTCTGCCCCGGAGCGTTGATATCGGCGATCATGATGATTTGATTTACTTTGTGGCCGAGACAGCCATACAAAGATTGATCAACAGGGTACACAGCTCGCTGTACTCCCCCGACAACATCGATATCACCGTGCTTTCGGAGACGGTGCCGGCCGCCGCCAACCCGAACCTGAACAGGCTGGTGGCCATCAGCTCCGAACTGAGCCGGCAACTCGAACAATACTACAACTCGATCCCTATATCACCACCCATAATGGCCGACCCTGTCTCAAACGACAGGAGGCGCATATTGAACCTGCGCTACCACCACGCTCGTCATATCATCTATCGCCTTTTCGTCATCTACGTCGCTTCGTACAGGTACCTCCAGCCCTCACCACCGATTCTTCAGGGCCCGTCGAGGTCACCGAGCACCCAGGGTTTCCCACTATCTCCGATCCCCAGGACAATCATCGAAAAGTGTCACATATGCATCCAGTCATGCGAGGCCTTCCTGCGGGGCGCTGTTGATATCTTGGACAAGCGGTCTCCCTACCTGTGGTCGATCTCGGATGGGGCGCTCGCGTGCTTTATTGTACTGTTCATGGCAGGCCAATCTCCGTACCTCCGACACCTGACGCCTGACCTTGCGGGCCTGGCAGACCTGGTCGTAGCGAAACTTCAGAAATGGGCCACCCCTGGGTCGGTGTTTGAGGCTCAGGTAAGCATTGTGGACAGGCTCATAAGCCGATGATTTTGGTATAGTTGGATATGGGACGTGTGAGATGGGCAGCAAGACTTGATATGTACTTTTATTTTTGGCGGGGTGATGATGTCTTGATGGCTATCACTGAGCATCGGGATTTTGACTAGAGTTCTACTACCAGTCCGAGCTGAATCATGTAGACTAGATTGTTGATCAATGCCTGTTTCCGGCCAAAAAGGGACAGGAGGCTTGGTCAACACCACACATATATATAACAATCTGAAATACTTGTAGAGCTATTTCGGGGTGTTTTTGCCCTGGTTGGCACTCACAAAACCAGCTGGCATCAGGCAGGGACCCAGACCAGCAGAGGAAATGAAGTCGACTGTGCTGGCCAGGTGCTTACGTACTGCGAGACAAGGCACGGTGGTGTGCGATGTGATGCGAGGTGCGTCGTAGCGGTGGTAGCGCGGTAGCTAAATGTACACAGTAGGTAAGTGAGTGGCAGCTACGCGGGGCGAGGGGCCCAGGACTAAGCTTCCGGTATGCAGCGTGGCTCCCGCAGTGGGGCGGTTCTGATTGCCCACCCACGAACCAGGATCAGGGGGACCCTTCGTCACTGGCACTGACTGCAGGTGGACTGGCCCTGTTTCGCTGCTTGTTGGTGGGGAAGCGTCATGCGGTCGGCAATGCTGTCTGTCCCTGAGATCTGTACATAGTCACATACTGCAGTGCTGCAGTACATACACCAAGTACACTACATAGAAGCGCGGGCAGCCCGACCTGGCCACAGCCACAGGCATGAATCCATCCCACCACAGACCCAGTTCTTGAAACCGTTGGACCCCAATCCAAAGTACTGCTCCATTCGCAACAACTTGCGACGCAGTCGTCCAATCCGGCTCCCATCACAGCCTGCTCCGTAGACCTGGCCTGGCCTGGGCCGCAGGCACCCGACCCTTTCTCTCCGCGCCCGCCCAATCTCAACCCACGGCCCCTTCCTCAACCCCCCCCAAAGCGACCTTGCGACCCTGCGACCTGCGAGCCCGTCAAAGGTCCATCTCCCCCATTGAACCCGCTCGATTCCCGCCTCCAACAAGCAGTTGCCAATTCACTTGTGGTTTTCAACAGCCTTGTCCCAGCAGAGACACCAGCGCCGGCATCCTCGTGCTCCCCCTGGCGCAAGAGTCCCGCCACTCCTGTTCCGAGGCAACCTCTGGCGCCTCACCGCGCCGTGTGACGCTGCGTCGCCAACATGGGCGCCTCCATCATTCAGATACAGCATGAGGGTGAGGAACACCTTCGCCCGCGGCACCGGAAGCCTTGACCTCTAGATCGCTTGCTGATTGTGATCCGCCCAGTCATTCTCAATACCCTGAAGGACATCACCAAAGGCGACGTAGGGCAGCCCCCATCCCACCACCTGCAGCCAGCTCAGGCCTGGGCGACTAACTGACGGTGCCCTCGCAGTGGAAAGTCCTTGTTGTCGACGAGTTCTCAAAGAAGATCATCGATAATGTCGCCAAGGAAGATGACATTCTCAACCAGAATGTCGCCAGTATGTGCTGGCCCCCCTCGGCCCCCCAGAGCCCGCCCGCCGCTGACGCCGTCTAGACATCGAGCTCATCGAGGATAGGCGAGACATGAACCCGACCATGGACGCCATCTACTTTGTCTCCCCAATGCCGCACATAGTCGACTGCCTGCTTGCCGATTTCGACCGAAGAAGATACCAAAGGTCCTTCATCGTCCTGACCGATCTTCTGGAACCACAACTGCGACGCCGCCTGTACTCCCACCCACAAGCTCGAGAGCTCATCGCCGATTACAAGATATTGAACATCGACTTCTTCCCCCGAGAGTCCCACCTGGTCACTTTCCGCGACCCGTGGAGTTTCCCCGTGTTATACCACCCAGGCTGTAACAATCTGGTCCGGGAACACATGCAGGCGTTGGCGCAGAAGGTCGGCACCGCCCAAAACCCCTTTCCTATAAGCAGCATCAAGCCGAGCTGACATTGCCTCGCACAGATCACGAGTGTGTGTATCTCTTTGGGCGAATACCCAAAAGTTCGATATTACCGACCACAGAACCCTACACACGATGCAGGCGTCCTGTGCACTCACCTCGCCCGGTTCGTACAAGAGGAGCTCGACAACTACGCGCAATGGAACCAGGAATTCCCCCCGGCATCCAGCAGGCCAACGGGTGTGCTCTTGGTAACGGACAGGAGCATGGACCTTATGGCGCCTCTCGTCCACGAGTTTACCTACCAGGCCATGGCACACGATCTGCTTACTATCAAGGAGGGTGATAAGGTGACCTACCACATGACCGTCAACGAAGGCCAGGCGGATGCCGAGGAGAAAGACATGGAACTACAAGAGAAGGACAAGGTCTGGGTTGACAACAGGCACCGGCACATGAAGGACACAATCGATAAGCTCATGGGCGACTTCCAGAAGTTCATCGACCAGAACCCGCAGTTTAATGACGGGGATTCGAAGCCCAGTCTGAACAACATCAGGGACATGCTGGCGGGTCTGCCCCAGTTCCAGGAGATGAAGGAGGCCTACTCGTTGCACCTGTCCATGGCGCAGGAGAGCATGAACCTGTTTCAGAGCCACAAGCTGCCAGATATCTCTTCCGTGGAGCAGACGCTGGCCACCGGATTGGACGAGGACCTGCGCAAGCCCAAGAACATCCTCCAGGACGTTGTGCGATTACTGGACGACGAATCCATCACCAAGTCAGACAGGCTGCGCCTGCTCATGGCCTACCTTATCTTCCGAGACGGTGTGATCGAGGAGGATGTCAAGAGGCTCGTCGCGCATTCAGCCCTCGACCAATCCCAAAGCAACCTCATCAATAACTTGGATATCCTCGGGGCTCGCATTCTAAAGGGGCTCAAGGAAGTCCGCCAACCCCGACTGCCACTCTTCCCACTCGATAAGAACATACAGCTGAACGAGGAGTACGGCCTCTCGAGGTTCGAGCCGAACGTGAAGCACATGCTCGACCACTTGTGCAAAGGCACCCTGGACCCCGTCACGTTTCCGTACACGAAACCGCCAGCAGATCCTAACGAGGACATGGTGGCAGGGCAGGGGTCCCTACGCGCCGCGAAGCCAAGCTGGGCCGGCGGAGGTCGGCGCGTGGCCGACAACCGACAGCGCATAATTGTCTTCGTCGCAGGCGGCGCAACATACTCCGAGGCTCGGTCGTGTTACGAAGTCTCGGAGAAGCAGAACCGCGACGTGTTCCTGGTGAGCAGCCACATGGTGACACCGAAGATGTTCGCCCGCCAGCTGGGCGACTTGTCGGTCGACAAGCGGCGCCTAGACCTCCCCATGGAACGCCCCAAGCCGAAGGCACCGGCCCACCTCTTCGAGCGCGAGCGGCCTCCCCCGCCACCAATGCAGACCGGCCCGCCAACACCCGCTAAGGGCGGCCCAATGGGCATGGCACCGGGCCAGATGGGCATGTCCCCCGGCCAACAGCGCATACAGCGCGCTCCGCTGCCGCCGGGCGCCGCAGGTGGGCTCCCGGGGAGGCCAGCACCGCCGTCACAGCAGATGTCGCAGATGTCACTCGGCGGCGGCCCGGCGCCCCCGAGGCCGGCGCCCCCGATGAACGGCGGCGGCGGCGGCGGCGGCGGGAGCTATTCCTCGCCGACACCGCCGCCCGACGACGGGAAGCTGCACAAGAAGGAGAAGAAGAAACGGAACATCTTCGGCATGAAGAAGTAGCGGCTCTTGGCCTGATACCGCTTGCTTGCTTGCTCGTGTCTCTTTTTTTTTGGCACCACGCGCCTTCGCCCCATTATTTTGGATCTTCACCTGGGCGGACTTGTGCGTGTGTCTGTGTTCAAAGACGGCATTATGGGCTTGTTGAGTATAGGAGTCTACACTTTTGATGTAAAGACATGTACACATCGAAGCATAGCACGGCGTTTTTTCTTCTTTTCACAGGAGGGGATGTTGTTGTCGTTGTTTATTGTTGGCTGTCAGCACCTCACATGGCCTTGTTGTGAGCTTTAATGGGATGCGCAGGCAGACAGACAGTCATACAGACGTATGTACGTATGTACGTAGGCCAGTATAGAAATTCAGTTTAAACATATAGGCTTGATCGCCACCAAGGCCTTGGGGGTTTCCCAATCCCTTGCGCGACGCAAAGTGCTACACATGTTTTGCAACCCGTGGGACTTCGTATGATTCATACTCTCATTAAGACCTATTCACGACTACGCGACTGCCAATCCCCCCTTGCTCATGCCCTGCGAGCGAGAGATGTTGAGCGACCAGCTCCACCGCGCCGCTCGAGTGTGCCGAGCCGGTATGAAGGGCTTCCAAATCACCCAATGAAAACCACAGCAAGTCGCTCGTCCTGACGCGTGTTCTATAACGTGGGGGCCCAGGGAGCAAAGTGGACGAGACCAACAACCTGGGACCCGGGACGACCTTCATGGTCATTCGTCATCACTGTCAAAACATCCTCGGCTCAGCCAGTCACTGTCGCTGCCAGTCGAGCTCGCGTCTGCGTTTACAATTCCAGTCGGTGTTATTGCCATTCATGCTTCTTCAAGTGCCTGTCCTGCTATCTAACGGCGGAACGGAGCAGCGCCGGGGGGCGGCATTCCACCGCGTCCATCAAAAGGGGCCCCAAAGACCATGCCGTCCGGGCCGGGGAAGCCGCCCATCATCATGTGGCCAGCCCCGGGTGGGGGAGGGCCTCCCCCGTAGAAGCCTGGTGGAGGCTGCATGTTTCGTGGTGGTCCGGGGATGTTGTCCGGTGGGAAGACACCAGGAGGCATGGGCTGGAACATGCCGGGCACCGGACCGTTTCGCGCTTGACCCATCAGTCCTGGAGGGGGGATCATGGGTCGCTGCACAGGAGGCATCTGCTGGGCTGGCTGCATGAACTGCTGCTGGTGGTGCTGGTGTTGCTGCTGCTGGTGCTGCTGCTGCAGAGCATGGTCCAGGCCAGGTGGTCTCTGCAATATCTGTGTTGGATGCATGGGCCGGCCGTCGCCTTCAGAATGTCGGAATTGCTCGTCGGCGAAGCCAGGTGGCCCTTGCGGGCGCATCTGTCGCTGCGCCGGGCCACGCTGTTGCACAAAATCCGGCTCACGCTCTGGGAAATGAGGAAGCGAGGCTTGCCGCTGGGGCTGCGGCATGCGCATGACTTGTTCGATGCGTGGCTGCTCGGGGGCATGGCGACCGCTCTGCATGAGCTGCATGAGAAAGTCCCTGCTGGCATTCGCCCCGTGATCAGCTCTGCCGCTGCCTTGGCTCTGCGCAGTATGGCGGTGGCTGAGGAGATCTTGCAACATCTGATCGGGGCGAGCAGACGGCGGTTGGCTGGGCGGGGGCATGGGGCGCGGCGCCAGGATCTCGGGTCCTCCTGGAGGAACAGATCGCAGACGGGGCTCCTCTCGGCGGTCCATGCCGTATGGGTCAGCTGGCTGGGGCGATACGACATGAGCTTTCTGAGCCAGGGCTTGGGCAAGGTTCTGGATTGGGTCCTGAGGCATGTTCTGCATTGGTTGGGGCGGCGGCGGCTGCGTGAATGCGCCGGCATTGGGCGGTGTTGGGGTGGACTGCTGTTCGCCCTGGCGCGGTAAATGGAGTTTCTGCAGCAAAGCTTGGAATGCCTCCTTCTCTGCGCTGTTGTGCTGGCCGGGCTGAGCGTCCATGGGTTCTGCATTAGGTGGCGGTGGCCCAGAAGCTGGAGTACTTGGCTCGGTCCTCCCGCGAGGCTCGCTTGCCTGGGGCACAGCTTGGGCGGAGAAGAGGTTTGCGAACCTCGAGGATTTTCCGGACGGGGCTTCGAAGCCGGCTGGCGCTCTGGCTACCTCGGGCTTGTCTCCTTCGGTGGCAGGCAGTGAGGTCAGTCTAGACCCGGCGAAGGCCTCGAAGAACTTGTCAGGACCCCGCTCCACAGCAGGAGCGGACTGGACGGCCGGGGGGTCGGCGAAGAATGCAGGAAGCGCGGCCGACGGCTGTACTTCAGCTGCTCTCTCAGCAGGCTTGCCCCCTCCTCTGCTCGCCTTCATTGTTTCCATGAATTTCTTCAGGTCAGCTTCGGTGTGGCTGTGGCTTTTCTCTTCGGCTGGCTCATCCAACCACTCTGGTTCTCGCTCTGAGGGACGCTGATCTCGGTCTTTATCCCACCGGCGTTCGTGTCGATCATTGCGCTCGCGATCGTTGCGATCGTTGCGATCGCGGTCACTGCGTTCACGCCAGCTCTTGGCCTTGTCGATGCGCTCGCGGTTCGAGGGCCGTTCAGTGGGCTCGTTGGTCTTGTTAGTGTCCTTGAACCAAGGCTCTGACCTACCCCGGTTCAAGCCGTTCCTGCGGGGGGCTTCTCCCTCCTCCCCATCAGCATCCATGCCACGGCGTGGGCGGTCTCTGAGAGTGTCGTGGTCATCGCGCTCCTTGGCGCGGCGGTCATCCTTCTGTCGGTCGCCGCCCATGCGACCAGTAAAACGCTCGGCACCCTCCTGGCCAAAGCTCTTGCGTGGCTTGACTGTACTCCATCCCTCACCGTCACGTTCGCCATCGCCACGCCGCCGGGGGTCGCTCTGTCTCGCATCACGAAAGCGGTCGCTGATATCGTCGCCGCCGATCTTGCTTCGGAGGAAGCGGTCACGGGCTTCAGGGTCGCGCGGGGTCCTCTCACTGCGGTCACTGTCACCATTATTTCCTCGCACCGTGGTGGAGGTAAAGCTCATCCTGGGAGGCCCCAGGATTATGCCATCGGAGCCTTAGTCAATATGTTAGCATCGAGTCTTTCGAGGGCAGAAGTAATGGGGACCGGTGCGATCGTACTTGCTCCATTGCGTGACACGTGACGTTCGGTGGCAGGCCTGCGGGTGGATTGATCGAGGGGTGTTCCTCGGTCGTTGGTGGTCTTGTTCTGGGGACGGGTTGGTTCTGGGGGCGGACTGCGTCTCTGTTAGCTGGGGAGTACATGCTGAGCTAGATAGCATTCTCACCCCATCCATTCCTCCCGTGGTGGAAGGTCCTTGGGCTTGATGCAGAGCGGGGACTCCCTCAAGTGAAGCAACACCTCAGCTTCATATCGTATCGACACGGCCATGACAGCCTCTTAGGAATATGTTTCGGGTATTGCAGTATCTTTCAGCCACCCCAGCGACATATAGGCAGGGCGGCACAGGTCGGGTTCGACTCGATGAGGCTGGGATTGAGTTTGCAGCTAGCAGCTGTGGACTGGACGCTGCCCGAAGTCGGGCTCCTGGAGAGGCCACCTGAGGGCCAATCTGTTGTTCGCAGGGCAGGTCTCGTGTGCGGTGGTACTTTGCTCTGATGGACAGTCTCTGGGAATTTGGACGGGATGAAAGGCTTGTTTTTGATGGGCGGATTGTTGGCAGGCTGATGGAAGAAGGACGTGTAGTGTTGGTAGTACAGTGCCACCTGACGATGGGATTGTTTGATGCCAGTCAGCCAGGCAGGTAGAGATCAAGGGGACACAGTACAGCCTGGGAAAGAGATGGTACAGAGAATCTGGTCAAAGAAGTGGCTAGGTTAAGAGTATTGGATGTTGACAAGAGTGATTTGGCTGGATGTTGAGCTGTCGTCGCGGGTGAAGTTGTGAGGTGGAGACGGCCTTGCTGAAGTGTGGTTCTGGTCCCTACCTAGTGTGTGTCTCCGACGTTGAGGCAGGAGACCGACCGCCTGCCCAGCCTGTGCCGCTGAACCAGCTCCATGGTCAAGAGAGGCCGCTAGCTGGCCTGAGCGCTCCTCCTCCCAGCTCTTTTGGAAGTGGGGGCCCAGGGGGTTGGGCTTCCCCACTTGTCTACCTACCGATACCTGCCTGAAAGGATAGTACTCGTGCACGAAACATGTACCTGTACTTGATATACAACTGCTCCCTGAGCGTCATTAGATGATCCATACACATGGCGGAACCAACCCCTTCATACACACCCTTCATGTAGTTTAGCACTGACAGAGGAGCTCTTGGTGTTTTATGTGCACTATGTAATTCTTATGATGGGTTTGCTTGCAACAAGAGCAATGTTCGTCTGGTGATTTGGTCTTGTCTGGTAGAGTCTGGATTCCTTAATGTACTGTAGTCGAATTATGGCCAGCTCTGTTCTCGCCTCCTGTGTTAATTTACTGCTTTTTTCACAGCATCTTGAATGCCGCCATTGCTCCACACAGACGCTCGCTCCTTGTCCGATGTTTCCCATATCCTCCTCAGAAGGGCTTTGCAAGTCTCTCGCTCCGTCTCAGAATCGCACACTGCGCTCCGCGCCTCGAGCCAGCTCACAATACCAAATCTAGTGACAAGGGTTGTGCTTCCACCTTTAATGCACGTCGCCCTGTAGATGATCCTCAGTATCTGCATCCTGAGGTTTTGCCGCAGGTACGGATTGCTCGCCAGGGACAGCAGCCGCTCGAAAAGGCGGGTATTGTGGTACAGGGCCATGTCTGGCTCCCCTTGCACACCGTCCAGTAGGTAAGAGAACAGCCAGCTGAGCTCAGAGTAGTAAGCGTCGTCGAGTTCTGGCCCATCTTGCAGGATGTCGTAGACTAACGGCAGCCTGTCGAGCCTCCATGTCGGGCCTTTGATGAGGAACGTGTTGAGTTTTCCATACAAGCAATGCAGAGGGTTCTGAAGCACACCAAGCGCATTCCGCGCGAAGGCCACAATGTAGTTGGGTATCGGTCCTGCGTCCACGTGGCCTTTGCACGACTCCACCAGTTCGGATAGAAAAAGAAACACCTGATCTTTTTCTTCATATGACGAGTCCCTGATCTTGGCGGCCATTTTCGCGATATTGACAAGTGCTTCTTTCCGGATGCTGGTATGTTCGGAGGCAAGCAGGGACACAACAGATGCTGCATGTCCCTCCTCAACAAGCTCATCCGCCTCCTTGGTCGCCCATTTGGAGAGTGCTGAGTTGTCCTGGGCCAGAGATGATGGGGCAGAAAGGAGGTCAGCCAGCGCGTCCTCTGACAACATGTGTTCACCCTTTTGACTGTCCTCTGCCTGGGGTTGGTGCTCATCCTCGCCCGTCGAGAAATCTGCCCCCCAGCTCTGCAGCTCGCGCGCGGCATTGGCCTGTTTTGAGTACTTCTTGAGCAACTTCTTCCCGCTAGGATTCTCAGAGAAAGCTGATTCACACTTCTCGCGAAGCGCATCGAACCCGCTGTCGCCTTTGCTCAAGCCTTTTGTGTATGACATGTAAGTTGCGACGAGGTGGGCTAGGACTGCTATTTCGTCTTCTCCTGCTGAGCTTAGGGCGAATGGGAGCTGCTCCAGTAGGGCAAACGTAAAGGGGCTTATTGAGCCCGATAACGTGGTGGCATCACTCTGCCCGTCAGCGAAAAGATCCTGTATCATCTCAAGGTACTTGACAGGAGCCGTGGCACATCGCGATGTGCTGTTGTCAAGCAAAGCCCACAAGGCATCACAAGAGGCCAGGTCTTTGGAATCTCTCATGGAATGAAGAGCTGTCAGCAGTGGTAATGAGTCACCACTCCCTGACTGAACAAGTTGGTGTTCTGCTGCAACAGCTCCGAGGGCAGTCTTGAGTCCTTCAAGTGATATACCCGTGGGAGCAGCAACGGAAACCTTTAACAAGGCTACAAATGGCGACACTGACAGTCCTTGTGTTTTGGAGAACCATCTCATCCCAGGAGAATAGCCAGAGATGGCGAGCAGATTTTCCAACTCCACCAGGCGAAGGGCCCTGTCTTCAGGGCTCTCCTCGGCTTTATCCAGCCGTTGGATCGCGGTAATCAGCAGTGATGATACGTCGAACTTGGCCATCAAAGCCACCTGTGGAATGACTTCGTAGTAAAGCCTCAACAGTTTGCTTGCTGCCTCCCGCTGAAGGAGGTCAGAGTCGCCAACTTCTCGGTAGCAAGAAATGACCTCTTTGATGCCCGGAGCTCGTTGGCAAAAGGCATCGACGAGCTTCCTTGCAGAATCATCCCACAGCGGCTTGCTTTGAGTCTTGGCCGCATCAGCATGCATCTTCAGGGCGGTCTGGAGCTTCTGTATCGCCATCACAAGCAGCCTGACGGCCACAAACGACACAAGCTCTACCTTTTGCGTCAGGCACTTGACAAGGATCTTCTGATCCATTGGGAGCGGGATTATGTTATCGATGATAATTGACGTCGGTGGAGGGAGCAGGGCGTATCCATTCTTGTGACCGAAGAAACCAGGCAAAGGCGATTCGATCGTCTTGAACAAGAATGCTGAGTAGCCAATCCATGTTGCCGACAGTTTGGGTTCAAATGTAAAGGATCGTTTGTTGATGAAGTAGTGCGCAACCAACTCGGGGGCGGCTTCGAAGACAGTAACCAGGAGCTCACTGTGTCTCTGACTTGACCATGGGCGTAGGCTCGAGCTCTGGATGAAGTCGGCTAAGATGCTGTTGCGAACCGGTATGTCATCTTTGAATCTGTTCATCCAAGTTATGCTTTCTAACCCAGGGTCTACCTCGTCTTCGGCCGAAGGAAGTCGAGCAGCATCTGGGTCAACGTTCCTTGGATAGAATCCTGACTGTGGTCTCAAGACACCGGCTGATGGCGATGTGCAGGCCAGGATAAGAAAGTCATGGACTGCCTCTTCCACCGTTGTGCTGGGGCCCTCTGCTGCGGTACTGTCATGCTTGTACTGGTAGAGTGATGCCAGTCGCCCAAGAGTCATAGAATTGAGAAGCTTGCTTTTCGAGTACCCAGCCAGTTTGCTGTCCTTGACGACGTGATTTCTCAGCGTTTCAAGGATCTCGAAAATGAGATAAGGAGGGTCATCCAGCAAGGATCTCGTCAGTGCTGGGGGGAGCTCTCTCTGTGACAGAAGCTCGGCCTTCCCCTCTGCGGGCAGGAACTTGAGAGCGCTTAAGAAGAAGCGAATCGCGTTTGTACGGGCCGAGGGCCTCTTCAGATCTTCAAGTCCCGCCCCAAGATGCTTAACACCCATGTTCCGGGCCAGGGATTTGAAAGTGAGGCTCTGTCCACGTAGCATTGCCTTGGCCAGAGTACCGCCATCAAGGCACATCAGCTCCCTGAGAAGCCTCAAGGTTGGCGAGAAAATGAATTCTTTCCCTTTGTCAGCCGACAAATTCCGAGCAATGAGTTCTTGCTGTCGTGGCTGCAGCAAGGTACGGCCAACGCTTAACCCAAGCGCAGTGAGATCAAGCCGTTTGGATATGAATTTGATGAGCAGATCAAGAGTCACTGCGACTGCGGACATGATATTGTCGTTATTTGCATGAGCGGCAAAGCTCCAAGTCTCCATGATGTCTGGCAGACATGTTGCTTCAAATTCACCATCCTGCCGTTTGGCTGACTCGAGATAGTCCCTCAAGATTTGCACCTTCTCATCGTCGGCGCCATTCTCTGATAGCAGCCCGTCGAGGAAGACCTTGAATGATTGCAGGCCTGCAAAATTGTCAGTGAAGCTTCATTCGGGTGCGGGGTCATTGCGAATTACCATGTCTTGCTTTCTGCAAATCTTGATCGAACGAGAGAAGTTGCATCAACTGCCTGCTCGTGTGGATCTCCTCGCTTGTTGGTGCTTCGTGGACGACCTTCTGCCGCTTGTGCGGATTTGAGGCGTCCGCCCCTCGAGCTCTCTTGACCATCTTGGAAGACAATGAAGAATGATTCTCAGAATTACTGCGTGTGACACAGCCAGTGTCGTCTTGCCAACGCTTCTGATGCCTACGGCCGCCCTGAGTCGGCCGACTCCGATGAGTCCTGCTAAGGGGCGCGGTACGAGGCAATCTCGCCCGATAGGGAGATGGTTGTTAACGTCGCCAGGGTTCTGTGTTGACTGACTCCTTGTCGCCTGCCTTGTTCCTGAAAATGTGATAATAAATTCAAATGCAGAGCCTCTTCTGAAAATGACGAGGCCTTCAATTTCGGTATAGGTGAAATGTTCTCCCTCAGAAAGTCATGGGTGATCGTCGGCGCAAGGTCATCCTCTGGTCTCGAAATTTGGGATTCTGCCGCTATCGCGTAGTCGACCGCTTTCCCTTTCCCGGTTATCTGGACCGCAGCCTGCCCTGTCCCTGCAACCTGCCCCCTGTCCATTGTCTGGTGGGCAGTGACTTGGGTAGGCAGGTAGACTAGGTACCTACCTAAGTAGCTAAGGGCCTCAGAGGCTGCAGCAGGTGGTCTGTGCGCAGCACCCTCCACCCGCCAGCCCCAGGCCCGCTGCGGCTATAACACTGAGGGTATTGAAGACTTCCAATTGTGTATGCGTGCATAGGCCCGCCGGCAAATGAGTGTGTGTATTGGTAGGTTGGTATTGATGTGTTCTGGAAAGGAATTTCCTACTAAAATTGGCTGGAGAGGGCTTGTTTTGACCACCCCGTAGGTCCATTGCTCCTGCCCACAGTACCCTAGGGCATGGTGGCCTTATCCTCCTCATCCTCTGCATCGTAATCCGTAATTTTCTTGGCGAGATTGTCCAGCTTATTGATGTCCTCCGGACTTAAAGAGTCTTCTGGAAGATCGTCAGATTGCGTAATTTTCTTGCCGATATTGACCAGCTCATTGATTTCCTCCGGACTCAAAGGGCTCAAAGACTCTCCTAGAAGATCTACATAATCCGTGATTTTCTTGCCGAGATTGACCAGCTCATCAAATTCCTCCGGACTCAAAGAGATATTAAGAAGATTGTCAATTTCCTTCTTCTTGTCAAAGTCCTTGAGAGACTTATCCTTCAGACACTCCAGTATGGCGTCGGCAATATTGCGCACAACTTCTTGGATGCCCAATTTCTTGGCCACGATAGTTTTTATAAAGTCGAAAGTTTCTCGCGTTGCCTGGGTCTGCGGTTGGTAGCTGGGACCTTCGACCAGGGCTTCTGCGCCAGAAAGATTGCCGCTACCTCTTAACAGTGCTCGGAGCAGATAGTTTTCTTGTGTGCTGAGTGCTTTGTCCATTTTGATCTATTTATTAACGTTAGAAGTTTATAGTTGTATTATAGCTGTAGTCTCTTTAGGCTTACTATAGTAAGGGCTTCTTTGGGAGCTTGTATAATCTTGTGATTACTTTAGAAAATCGTTTTGAAGTATATGTAAATATTATGTGGATATAGGATAGAGAAGTTAGTTAGGATTACAGTCGTGGGGCGTTTTTATATAAGGCTTTTGTGAGATTAGATCGCTCGCCATGTAACTAATTACCCTAAGTTGGCGTAGGCTAGTGATAGGCTGCTTGTATTGACGGATCTAGTCTGTTGCCGGTCTCGACTAGCATCGTCTGTGCGGTATTATAAGGCTCCCAAGGTTCGATTGTATTATTTACATGTTTATTATTATCGGCATGGTATATCTATTAACGCTGGGTCTAAAGCATTAAAACTGTCGAGCAGAAGATGGCACTCTCGTGGTTCCTTATCACTAAGCTTGACGAGACTTCCTTCACTAAGGTCTTTCATACTATCTATAAGCATATGGACTACGCAGCGACCTTTGCCACCCACGCCCTTAAAGTCAATAGTCACCCTAGCCCTTAGGCCTATGTGTGCTACCTTGTCACGACGCTCGGCCGCATGCTCCATGATCTGGCTCTCAGTAAGGTCTCCAAGAACCTAAAGTTGAAGTTCTCGTGAGGAAGAAGAGGGATGGAAAGGACGACTGGATCAGGGACTCTATAATGCGTGGTATTATCAACAAGATGCTCTTACAGATAGGTGCGAATAGTACTTATGTAGGTCTTAAGATTAGCAACTTTGTCTGGAAGCCCGTAGTCGCTAAGCCCATCCAGAAGAAGGGAAAGGCAGTTTCCAAGCGTAAGTCTGATGCCAAGCTCATGGACTACTTCCTTATGCCTCTTCCCGCGGATATCCTCTCAGGTACTCCAGGCCCTTCTGCTCCAAAGTCTCCGCGCACTTCGTACCAGGGCCGCGGTGGCGGTCCCAGCAACATCGACCCAAGCCTCCCCAGTGGACCATCTTTCTCTCTGCCTAGCCGTCCTTCTCGTCCTGGCAGTGCTGATAACTCCCGTGAGAGCTCCTAGCAGCCTGAGGCCCCCCAGACTTTTGGCCCCGGCGTTTTTGGTGGTGTCAGCTCCCACTCCCGTCACTCTTCTGTCGGAGGTGGATTAATGCGTGTCAAAAATACCTCCTCGGCGAACTTGGAGTGAGTGGTTGCTCCAGTTCAGCCTGAGGTGCAAAGTGATGATGGGACATTGGGGATATGGGTGCTAGTGGTTTCGTTCATTAACAGTATTGGAAGCTCAAAGACCGAGCGTTTGAAGAAAAGAAGACGAAAAACCCCGGAATCAGTAAAGAAAGACCATAGAAAGGAGGCACGTAGCCTCAGCCTTGTGCTGCACAGACAATGTTGGGCTCCTAGCTTGGGGATATACTAAGACGTGGGCATCAGCAACAGACCTCATTCTGGTCCGTGGTGAGTTTCAGAAGTGTATGCCATAATACTTTTTCTGTACCTCATCACGGTAATTCTGCTCGGTCTGCGAAAAAGCACTTGCAGCGACGGAGAACGCGCGTGTGACGGTACGGCACCGTAGGGCACGCCCTTATATACTTCTTGCGCCACAGTCTCAGAAGAATGATGGGAGATTCTGATCTTTCTAGCCTGACCTGATCTGACGTCCCCTTTCAAGCAGTAGTCAGTCAGGCTTGTTCCAGTGTGAAGACTAGTCCCGCCCGACCTCCCTCCCCTGAAACCCATGACCCATACATAAACATGGGCCGTCGTGGGTATCTAGTCGATCGGGAAGACTCGATAGTCACCGCTCAGTCGGTCACCAATAAATAATCAGAATCGGCGACTTGAGAGTGGATCAACCCCTGGACGGGTCTTTTGGGGGCAGTGATGGATGTTTTTGGGGAGGGGCCACACGCATGTAGTCACCGGGCTGGCTCGTGTAAGTGAACGCACGCATTCATATATACAAATTAGTCACCATGGACCCTGAAGTTTTTTTTCCCCGTCTCAAATCCCGTCTCCACCTCGGTCTCCAATGGCAGTCCAAGCAGTCCAAGTTGTCCCGGCGACATTCCTACCTAGGTAGACTACTTGCTGTACGGCCTCGAGGTCAATGTCTCGTTTGATAGTCACAATGCGGTCGGTTCATTTGGGCGGCTACAGCCAGGGCAGGAGTCTACGTCAACTCAAAATTAAAGATGCTAGTGTAGTTCGTGAACCAATGTATTTGGTAATTTCGATATCACATGCCAATCGTAACGTCTGCTCCTCGTGTCCCTATTACCCGCTTCATTTAAATCGTGCCATTTGGACATCTACACAATGCTTCGCAGTATATCTCCCGTACACCTGAATCCTGAAATTGCAACCCCTCCTCCGCCCGACAACCATTCATTGAATATTAGATGGGGTAGAGGTGGCATCCATCATGGTCAACTCGCTCACAGCATGTCACTTTGGGGTGAGTTCTGGACATATGTATTCGGCACCTTGGACATCGGCCCAGGGCCAAAATTCGGATGCGACCATTGTGGTAGGTTTTCCCGAGACCTGCTGCCCACCAGGCGAGAACGGGTCTGCTGCGCCGGGCGTTTCACCATGTTTTCGAGGAAGAATGACCCTTCGTCGTGTTCTGGTAGTTGACCATTGTCTTCCATGTCAGAGTAGATCTCATCGTCAGAGGTGAAATGCGGCAGATAGGATGTCGGCGCCGATGGCGAGGTCACGGAACGCGAATGCAGGCCGGGCCGGCTAGACGCCGTCGAGAATGCGCCCAGGTTCTTGCCGCTGCCGTCACGCACAGATCTTTCAGCGAACCCATTCTGGAAGGACGTGTTGCTCCCAGCCGCGCTCAGGATCGGCAGAACCTTCTCGTCATATAATTGAGCTCCAGACTCAGAAAAGGTATCTGGAGTATATTCTGTTATGGTCCGAGAGGATCGTCCGTCGCTCGGTGGGCTTGTGGACAGGTCATCGAAGAAGTCATCAAGACTGTCCAGCTTGGACGCCAGGTCTCCCAGACCAACTTCCCCACGGACCTCATCCGACATCATCGTATCTGTCCTGTCGGTGTTGGGGAAATACCCATATGGGAACTCATCCGCATGGAACTCCACGTCGGGAGTCGGTGCCGATTCTATGACCACGCCCTCAACGCTCTGGCACATGTAGAAAGAGGCATGGATGTTCGCCCGCGTGGAATCCGTCTTCTTGGCAGGCACTGCAATCGCCCAGCCAGAGTCTTCCGGTATGCCGAACAGGCTCTGAGCCCTCTCGTACTCTTTGCGGACCGCTTTGGATGTGGGACGCGTCATGCTCATCCGCAGATGATGTTTGTCCATTGACGACCCCGACATTGTCATGATGCTGTCCAAGACATCAAGCGCTTCCATGCAAAACTCCGTTTGGAGTAGCCTCAGCAGGGGCGATATAAGATCCGAGCCGTGGCCCGCCATCTCAGGCTTCCTCAGGTCAATGTCGGGAATGACCACGCGCAAAATGCGCATAGTGCATGTCTTGACCCAGCCGGATTTGTTCGTCAGCATCCCCATGAGAGTTGTCATCAATGCGAAATCCAACCGCGGGAGGAAGGACTCCTTCAGGGCCGCAAACATTCGAGTCACGAAATCTTTGGGCGTGTCGTGGTGCGGCGAGAGGTAGTCGTTCAGAACCAAGGCCACGGTCGAGAGGCCCTGCGTCACTGCAACTTGTAGAAGTGTCTCGGCAGTCTGTGCCACATCATCGCTCGGCTCGCCTTGCTCCAGTGCGTGGACGAATCGAGGGAAGTTGGCAACGATGGCGAAGAAGATGCGGTTATCATCTCCGATCAGCGGATCGGCTGGTAGCGTGACGACCCTACTAATGGTTTTGAGGGTCGCTTCGAGGCATAGGGAGGATCGCAGACCTTTGTACAGCAGCGGCTGCAATCCTTCGAATGCTCCCTCCCACTTGGACGGTTGCCCGTCCATTAGCAATCGCCGGACACTTGCTTGTTGAAGATCAACCTTGTCCATGAACTCGTTGAGCATTTCCACTGATTCAAGGAACTCGCGCTCATTGATGGATTCCATGCATGCACAGGTTGTCCAAAACAGCTGCGGAAACGTGGTCAACCTTTCCGCTTCAAGTTTGGCAATGAGGGTCTTCAGGGTCGTCAAGATCTCCATGGCGAATGATTGGATTTCGGCATCCTCATCAGCAACAGTATTTGACAGCCTGGCAAGCATGTCGCCCAACATGTATTGGTCCAGCGAGGTCAGTATGCAGCGGAAGATCTGGAAAGACCGGCAGGCCAGATGTCGGACAGGACATGTTGTGGCCCATGTCAGAGAGAGTCGACTCCACTGCTCCTTGATTCCTGGGAAAGTGATCTCAAATGTCTCCACAATCCTCTTGGTCAGGGACTCCATGCTAGGAGGGACCTTGGTGTCGTGATCATTAACTTTGCCATTGCTGTCCTCGTAGCCCCAAACAACGGACCGGTCATGCCGCCGGATCAGTTCGATGAGGTCCTCAATGGGTCTCTTCAATTCTTCTGGGGACTCGTCGTCAAGCTTCGAAATCACCAGTTCGTGGATAAGGTGCACAAGCATCTCCCGGGCTTGCTCTTGAACCAGAGGCGTGTAGTGGTCCCACAGAACGGTGACCACCTGCAACAGTACTGGTATATTGTCTTTTTGCAAGTTGACGGGGGACACCATGAGGTCCACCAGCAGTATGAGAGAGAGCTGCCCAAGAGAGAAGCCGGCTTGCTTCGTACCAATCGGAAGGGCGTCGGTCAAATCAGCACAGTAAGGGAAATGGTTAACGTCTGACGGGGGTGGCGCCGTTTCCCGCTTCTCGTTTGGAACCATTGCTTTCGGGGTGATCTGGATCAGGAGAAATTCGACAACTTTGTGGCCAGGGTTGCTGTTGGTGCTTGCAAGGAACACTACTATCTGCTTGGCGTATTCGACGAAATTCTGCTCCCGGCGCTCAAGGCACAGTGACATGATGAAGTCGAGCACAAGCCGCACATTACCAGGGTAAGGCCCCGTGGCGAGCGCTTGCCACAGAGCCTGCACTTCATTATGAAGCGCGGCGCTTGACTTTATCGTGATCTCCAATAGGTTCGCCAGCAGAACGTACGACTGACCAGTTGGTCCGCCATTTGGGTCCACTTTCAATTCCACCGACTGGATCCAGGGAAGTATCACAGCGATGACGCTCCTCTGGTTGACTGGCTGCAGGTCTTTGAAGTACAGCGTGAATTCGGAGAAAATGTAAAAAGCTAGGTCTGTGTGTTGTTTCGACAGCCTCTCGGAAATCTTGTACTGAGCCAGCTTATACACTGCCTTCGTCTTGTCAGATATGCTGATGTCAAAATCCTGAATCTTGGATGTTTTGGCTTGTAGATGCCGTTCTTCGATGGCATGGAGAACCTGTGCAGACCGGGTCCTGATGTCACTCTGGTCGTTGCCCAGGGTGAACAGGCACAAACCCAGGAGCTTCCAGAAGGGAGAAGGATAGTCGGGGTACTCGTGAAGAACTTGAGTCACCACAGTAAAATAACTCTCGAGGACCTTGGGAATGTCGGTAAGATAGCAGCGTAGGATGCAGTGCTCGAGAAGATAAGGGAACTCCTGGTTGTAGATGATCAGATTCTTAAGCGCTCGTCTGCCGATCAACTTCATCCGGTCATTGCCATTGCTGAAGATTGTTTCAACCCATGCCAGCATCCGCCGCACGTCAAATTGCAAGGACACGCCACTTTCTGTCGTGACGCTGACGGGGCCCGCGCAGAGCGCAGCCATGGCGCTAAGGGCAGATGTCCTCAGATTGCGCTTTTCGATTTCCATGGCAGCCGATGCTGTATTCCTTTCACCAAGGTTTTGTTGGTCGATCATTGACTGTCGCATGGTGTCTTCTCTTTGACGGATCTGGGATTGGTTTGGCGAGAAGCCACACCACTCCTCCATCAACGCAAAAGCTGACTTGCGGGCTTCAAAAGTCATCCATCTTGACGGATCACTCGTTCGGTTGATGCCTTCGAAGAGCTCCTCCATCAACCCGCAGTAGTGTCGCCGTAGCTTTTGAAACTCCCAGTCCATTTGTACCTCACCATCCATTAGGAATAACTTGAGGTCTTTTGCATACGAGACAAGGTTGTTGAGTATCCACTCATCTTGATAGACCTCAGGCTGTTTCAAGAAGTGTGACGTGAGTTTGTAGACGTGGGTGATCTCGGTCCTCAACAAATCCATCTTACGATTTCGGCGGGGACTGCTGTTCGTCCGCTGGTGGATGCGTGCTCTTGCCTCATCATTGCATCGGGAGGCATAGCCCTGCAGTTCTTCGAGAAGGGTCCGATATATGTAGATGTTGATAGAACCCATCGCAGTAACCACGGCCTCCCGGACAGAAGCAGACGAGACAGAGAGGAGTGGGTTGAGATATTTGAATAGCGTCCTCGCCGACACAATTTTGTCGGTTGATGAAGCCAAGGAGCCCTTTCGCAAGTGCTGGTTCCCGTGCAGCGGATTAGACTGCGGATTCCCGGGGTCTGCCAGAGTCGTACAGGCGAAAACTAGGAACAGTTTCCACTGCTCAATCAATACATCCGGCTGCACGGTAGGTGTGCGACCAACAAAACGCGCACTGCCTGGATCCGATCCATAGTAAAGGCCCCGAGAGGGCTCAGAGAGGAGCGTGATCGTTTTGTACATCTGGAGGATGCGATTGCAGATGAGGTCGCGCCCGATGGTGACAGTAAAAGGGCATTTCTCGTACGCGAGCCGGATGAGGTTCGGAAACAGTTTGAACCAGAGCGTCGTGTCGTAGGAAACGTCGCTTGTACAAAGCTCAACGAGGGCACTCTGGCTGTTGTTGTCTTGCATTCCCCTCTGCATGCGGCTTCGTTCGGCTACTGACAGTTGGTCATCCTTGAAGTTCATGACTTGTACGGAGTCATTTTCAAGAATGTCAATCAGTCTCAAAGTGTCCTTCTCCGGGCTCGTCGGCTTGCCAAGTGCCGTGTCAAATTCAGTGATTAGACGCAGGACCGTGATGGCGAAGGAGCGTACAGTTCGAGACTGTGAGCAGAGAAAAAACAGGCCGTGCGCTTCGATCTGATCAACCTCGGCCCAGATACTGGATATATCCAACTGCATGCCTCTCTTGTCAGCAGCACTGTTTTCACCGGCCTCCACAACAGCGTGCCTCTGTTTTCGCTTGATCTCTTCGATCCAGATCTGGAGGAGCTCAACATAGAGCCTCAAAGTGTTCTCGACATGTCCAGGGCCGAGCATTCCACCGTCTGCCATTGTTGAGTACCTGTCATCAAAGTTGAAGATGAAGCGGGAGAACCCAGTCGCCACTGGTTGTGCATAAGACTGTCGTGCGATGGCTTTAAGAGACTGGGCCGATGAATCGGCGATGCTGTACTGCAGATGGGCCGTTCCTGTGCAGAGTAGGTTTATAAGTGAGTTGAAAGGGATATCTGCAGACAGACAGCGCGGAAGAGCTTGTACGGCGACATGCAGAAGTTCGTAAAATGCCTGCTTCTGTTCCTGAGGGCTCAGGTGATCATCGCGCCGGAAGTTGAAAGTATCAGAGATTGGGGTCTTTGGCCCAGGACTGCTGAACTTCTCCTCCAATGCAGCCTGGCCGCCAAATGTGTTGTCGCAGATCATCGTGATTTTGCCCAGGATCTCACAGAACTTGACATAATATTCTCGCACGGCGTCATTCAGCAAGTGACTCAAAACCGGGCTTGTCTGGGCTTCTCCGCCAGGAGACGTCGCAGACGGCATTGATATAGAATCATCCCTTGGGGAGGCGATGATAGGTGATGTGGGCAAGCGATCTGGCGGCGGAGTTGGGGCAGGATAGTACTGAGGAAAAGGCGGGCGGCCTTCCTCACCCTTTTCCAGATCCGATATGACAACCAGAAAGGACCTTATACCAATGACGATTTTGTCCGGATCGAGGTTTTCGATCTTCAGATCCTTGTTTGAATTGAATTGTTCAGCGTTGACGAGAGGAAATATGAGGTTTTTGAAGCAGTATTCAGGCTGCTTGAAACCGATTGTGCGGATGATCTGTATGAGAGGATCCGCAACAGAAGTATCACTGGCAAGCACGGGGCGTCTTCCCGGGGGCAAGACTAGCTTAAGAACCTCATCAAGCTTCCTGATTGTACCCGTGGCAGTGTCAGTCGTCCGCATGAGATACGTCCAGACAAGTCGTGACAGAACCTGCAGGCATACGGGCCTAGCGTAGCGGTCCTTGAGCTTTGTCTGCAGCGATAATACAAGCTGAAGCCACTGTGAGGAGAAGGTCTCGGAAGGCGACACGCAGAGCATAGTAGCCGTCAAGGGGAACGCGAATGTCCAATGCCGCGGCTTCACAAATATTTGCCCCAGCCGTGGGCTGATGTTGGCGAGGACTTCGGCCCACTTTGGATGGCTGAAGTCGCTGTTATCGGCCTTGGCAGCGATGGGAAGTAGAAGCATCTCCAGCATTTGACAAAACGCAGACTTGACCTTTTGACCATGCGAACGGCCGAAGAGCCTGCCGAGTGCGATCATGAAATTGCAAGTCTGGTCCCAGGTTCCAGGACTGCTGACCTTAAGTCTCAGGTGCTTCATCCCGCCGAGGACCAGCTCGATCTTGCCCTCTGTAGCATCCCGGCTGGCAGATATGGGGCTTTTGAGAACCCCATGCTCTTGGAGTGACCGGTCCAGGTCGGTAAGGAAGCGCTCTGTGACGCCTGTAAAATTGATATCGCTCATGACTCCGAGAAGTTGCGCGAAGAGGTTCCAATTCGCCAGCTTCAGCGGCGAAAACATGAGCTGTTCTGTATCGGCGATCTTCAGTTGGCTGAAGATGATACCCTCTAGCTTGTCCTCCATTTCAGGCGTGATGGATGAGAGAGTGCTTTGGCCGATGACCTCGAGCAAGACTCGGCATAGAATGTATATGGAAACCAGGGACCGACGTTCGGCTTGAGCTACGAATTCCTGTTTCGATGTGATAGATGACTGGCCACTTTGCTGCAAAGTGTCCCCAATGCCATTCCCGTTGGGCTGCACCGGCTCCGTGTTCCTCCTCTGCAGAGGACCGGAGAGAGTCTGGCCCTTGTACGCCGAGCGTGCTTCGTTTGCGGCATCACTTTTGCTCTTTCTCCACAGCATCATAGAATCGATAAGCGCTTTTGGTTTCGGGCTGGCAATGTGACCGAGGGCCACTATGCTCTGGTCGAAAGCGGGATCCACACCGGGGCCGCATATCTGCTCGATTTGAGGCTCGGGCTCGAAAGGCACCGTTATGGATTCATTCAGCTTCTCCTCGGCTTGGCCGATGAACTGAGTCGGTGTCAGCATGCGCCCTACAGTGGATGTCCAAAATGCCCTACCGAAGTAAACAAGACGTGGAGGGCATACTCGCCCACGGTCTTCTGCTCGTCTCTGTGGTGTCTCGAGTGCGAATGGTGGTGCGCGTGGTCGCGCTTGCCCTTCCCGCTATGCATCCTTTCTAGTTTCCTCTGTGTGAAGGCGATCGCATTTGAATCTGTCGCTGACGAAGTCCGTTCCGGTATTTGAGGCCCAGGCGTCAACGATGCGCCTGACATGGCAGTAGAAGGGCGTGAAGCGAGGGCAACGTCTCCATAGGGGTGCATCTCAGCCCGTTCGGGCGTGAGCCCAGTGCCGGCGGCAGCTATTATCTGTGGGCTCAGTGGGCTGGACGAGGAGCTGGCACGACTCCCATTCCTCGAGTGCTGTATTCCGTGCACGATAGATGTCTGTCGGTGATGTCCGTATGTGCCCCTCGAATCGATAATTCGGTCGAATGCGCTGCCGAGGGCGGAGCGAGAGGCGGGTGGCTGGGCGCGCGGTGCGGAGGATGGGGAGTGTTGTTGAGAAGGCGGTTGCTGGTGTTGCTGCTGGTGATGGGGTTGCGACGGAGAGCTGGTTGGTTGCGCGCCAGCCTGCAGCTTCTCCAGGGACGACTCGCGAGAATGGGCTATGTATTGTGCTTTCTGGGGATCCAGCGCGCCAGATGTCACCGTCTTGTCCCAGTCCTCATCCTCCTCGTGTATAGGCGACCGGGGCGAGAACTTCAGAGTATCGTAGGCATGGTCGGGCAGCGTCGAAGAAGGAGCTATAGGGCAGCTCTAGTCAGCACACGACAAGACGCAATCCGAGTCCGGAGTCCGCAATCCGCAACCTCGAAATGCAACGCGTGCCCGCAACAATGTGTTGGCTCCGGGGCGAAACTATGAGGGAGCGCAGGTAGTGAGGAATAGCGCGGAAGTGTAGCGTGCAGCGCGCAATGTGCAATGGAAGTGCAGTGTCAGGAGAAGGCAACAGGGATGGGTCGAGGCATTGGAAACAGACATGCTGCCGCTTCGAAATGGTTCGTTCCCCTCTTTTGGTAGTGTTGTGAAACAAGTGAGGCTCGGATTGAGCACAGATGGGATGGGCCCGCCACCCGAGCCGCCGAGCTGAGAGGCTGCTGGCACCTGTTGTTTCACAACTCAGGATACCCACGGGTGTCGAACAGACGGACTTACCCATGCTGGGCCTCTCTCCAGGCCCCCTTCATACAGTGCATCAGATGGCCTCGATGGGAGATGGCACACCCCGGCCGGACAGAGAAGATGGACAGACAGCGCACAGCTATTGCCCAGGGTGATGTGAAGGGCGTTGGGCAGGTATGATATGTCGACCGAAAAGTCTACACGGCGGTAGCAGACACTGGAGGCTATGAAATGGAGGTGGGCAGTCCTGGCGAAGGTGTCCGCCCTGGGTTCAGAGGCACCGAGGCAGGCAGACTGACAGGTAGGGGTAGACTATGTACCGCTTTGGCGGGCCAATCCAGACCTCCTCTGAAGCTCTCTCGCACCCTGCGGAGGCTTCCGAATCGCATCAACCACAGGTTCAAGAGGGAGGGGTCCAAGTGTGGGCGGGCGCTTGACTTCCCGTAGTTGGTTAGATTACAAAGTGAGAGTGCTCCTCCCTGAGAATCCATCCACGGACAGACAGGCATTGGCAGGATGGCAGAAGGAAATGCAAGGTACGCACAGCGTCGCAACCAATCACATCCCAGGACGGTACCCTGCCCCTAGCTTCTGCCATGCGAGGGTTTGGGAGGACCATCTTGCCAAGCCACCTGCGTGCATTCTGATAGATGCTGATTGACACCCAGTTGGGCTGGTTTGAACGCTGTAGGATGCACTGGATGCTTACGATTATTGCTGGGCAGGGGATGGGACAACTTTGCCATTAGCAGAGTCCCAGAGTCCCAGTCACCATCAGACCAGCGGGTATGCGAAATGACACCCCAGGGGAAATATAGTTTTATATCAATATCCGGGGACAGGGCTGAGCTGGAAACCCGGTTGGGGCCCCATAGTTTTGCTCCCGGAGTCGGAGGCGCGGAACAAAATCGAGGCCATGAGCCCGGGCTCCGTTCCCCGCCGCCAACTCGAGCCTCCATAATTATGGCACAGCCCTGGTACGGCAAACCCACTCCAGCGACTTGGACCAACGCTGGAATCATAGCCCTGCGTCTGAGTCAGCCGTCGCATTGCACCAATGTTAAACAGGGTGCGCAAGCTTCGCGGGCGCCGTGCATGCCGGTAGTCAAGGCATCTCCGGGCCCAGTCACATTCTGAAGTTGTAGTCGGTTGACTCGGAACCGATTCCACCGCCGAACGTTGTGGGACGGGACCACAGGCTGCCAAGGAGGGGACCATCACATCGTGGTCACCGCAGTACCCGTCAGCAGGTGTCAGCCCGGGTTATGACACGGAGACAAGGAGGCCGCAGTCACTGCACAACATCGGAGCGTGGCAATTACGGTCTATGACCCCTCGTGCATTAATTTCATGGAGCGCCGCCACATCGGGGCCGGCAGCGTGCCTCGGTATGGTTATGTAGGCGTCATCCAAGTCCGTTAACTTTGTCACCTCAGCCTTCGGGTCTCAGGGTCTCAGGGACGGGCAAAGCTGTAGAATATTTCGAGATCGACTCGGCGCGTCCCAGATCAGACAACATCCGGGCATTGGACAGGACAAAATCGAACGGGCAATGCTGGGCGATCGTGCTTATTCGCATTTGGGTGTTCCAGGCAAGTAAGCCCTAGCAAAGATCCCCTCCAGTGAATGGATGGCTGTCGAATCTGCCCATGCTTCGAAATGACGAGTGCCTAGGTAGTGTGGGTGTAACACAGACCACACCCGTACCGTCCCGGTACCGTAAAGTATATACCCTGGCTTGTCTGTCGGGCCTTGGAAGGGAATACTGTGGACAAGTGTGCAGTAAGTACTGTGTAGAGCAAAAGGACGGTGAATCAGCAGCAACCTGGTCTCGCTTCCAGACCCTCGGGCAACTTGTGAAAGCCGCCAGACCCAGCATAATAATGACTTACACGGTACAGCGCGAAAGCGAGACAGGCCATTACTCGTAAAACGGCCTCGGGGACAAGTGATGCTCCTCTTGCAGGGCGCTACCGTATAGGTACATCGTAGTCGGGTGGGATCTCTCGGGAGGACGGCGCAAATTATCAGCCCATGGGGAGGTCCACGCGATGTACATCTGCAGCAAGTCGTCGAGCCAACGGCAGCGTTTGGACCGGACAGAACGGCCGGCGCTGGGAAGCCGTGCGGGCCAGATCTCCCACCTACACCCAGTTGGCATCCTATAAAGTATCTGGGCACCCAGACAGGGGAAAGTGGCACAGGTGATGGTCCCCTAAAAAAGAAAACCCGGCAATTCCTTAGCAGCTTGTCCACGCACCCGCACCCGCTGCGGCCCCTCCCCCCGACCGTTTACACTTTTTCCTTCTGCTCGGATTAAAACCGGACCACGAAAACCCCGTTATCACTTATCGCTCTCCCGTCCGTTCTCGTCCTCCTCCACTCCGACGCCACGTTTGAATCCCAACACGCTTCGCTGTCTCCTTCGCTCTCGGGATCTATAAAACCTTGTGGCACTCTGCAAGGCGACTTCCACCCTTCACCGCAGTGCTGGCGGCTGACCCGTGTCATCTTCCCTCGACGGTCATCAGCCTGTGATCCTGCAACTGTTCAAGGCCGGGCTCTCCCGCACCAGCGATCAATCCCCACCGTGGCTCTTGGCGACTAGAGCCACAGACCACAGAGGTTGCGTGCCATCTTCGGGGCTGTTCCTCGTCCAAACCACTCACCCCATCCGTCAGCTCGTCCGCCGCCCAAGGACGCTCCAGGTCCGTCCGCACAAGTACTCGTGATAGCCTCCTTCCTCTCGAGACTGACTCCCCACAAGCTTCGCAGCTGCCTCAGCAACACAGCCGCAGACTCATTGGCATAACACGTGTGCCTCGGCACCGGTCGCGCCAAGATGGCTGAGCTCGACACCCTGGACATCGTCGTCCTCGCGGCGATCCTCCTCGGAACTCTCGCGTACTTCACAAAGGGTAAATACTGGGGAGTCACCAAGGACCCGTATGCCAACTCGTTCGCCAACGGACATGCCGCGAAGGCCGGGAAGACCAGGAACATTCTGGAGAAGATGGAGGAGAGTGGGAAGAACTGCATCATTTTCTACGGGTCTCAGACCGGAACTGCCGAGGATTACGCCTCGAGGCTCGCCAAGGAAGGCAAGAGTAGGTTCGGGCTCGAGACCATGGTTGCCGACCTGGAGGACTACGACTACGAGAACCTTGACTGCGTCCCCAACGACAAGGTGGTCATGTTTGTTCTGGCTACCTACGGTGAGGGCGAGCCCACGGACAACGCTGTAGACTTCTATGAGTTCATCACTGGCGAGGACGTGTCCTTCTCTGAGAGCAACGACCCCCCTCTGGGCAACCTGAACTTCGTCGCATTCGGCCTGGGTAACAACACTTACGAGCACTATAACTCCATGGTTCGCAACGTCAACAAAGCCCTCGAGAAACTGGGCGCTTACAGGATTGGCGAGCCCGGCGAGGGTGACGATGGAGCTGGCACCATGGAAGAAGACTTTCTCGCCTGGAAGGAGCCCATGTGGACTGCCCTCTCTGAGAAGATGGGGCTGGAAGAGCGTGAGGCTGTGTACGAGCCGATATTCAGCATCATCGACCGCGAGGGCTTGACCAAGGACTCACACGAGGTCTACCTGGGAGAACCCAACAAGATGCATCTTGAGGGCACCGCCAAGGGACCCTTCAACGCGCACAACCCCTACATTGCCCCTATCGTCGAATCTCACGAGCTATTCTCCGTCAAGGACCGAAACTGTCTCCACATGGAGGTTGACGTCAGCGGCTCCAACCTGAGTTATCAGACTGGTGACCACATCGCCATCTGGCCTACCAACCCTGGTGAAGAGGTCGATCGCCTGGTCAACGTCCTGGGACTGTCTGGAAAGCGTGATCATGTCATCAGCGTCAAGGCTCTCGAGCCCACGGCAAAGGTCCCCTTCCCTACCCCAACCAACTTCGATGCGATTGTCCGATACCACATGGAAATCTGTGCCCCTGTGTCCCGTCAATTCCTGGCCACTCTGTCGGCGTTCGCCCCTGACGAGGACTCCAAGGCTGAAATGACCAAGCTTGGTGGCGACAAGGACTACTTCCATGAGCAGGTCAGCGCCAAACATCTCAACATTGCCCGGGTGCTCGAGACCGTTGGCAAGGGCCAGCAGTGGACCAACGTTCCTTTCTCTTGTTTCATCGAAGGCATCACCAAGCTGCAGCCTCGTTACTACTCCATCTCCTCGTCTGCAATGGTGCAGCCCAAGAAGATCTCTATCACTGCCATCGTCGAAAACCAGACTCTTCCTGGCCGGGAGGACCCATTCCGAGGCGTTGCGACCAACTATCTCCTGGCTTTGAAGCAAAAGCAGAACGGCGATCCAAACCCGGAGCCTTTTGGCGCGACTTATGAGATTAATGGTCCCCGCAACAAGTATGACGGTATTCATGTCCCTGTACATGTGCGCCACTCGAACTTCAAGCTGCCCTCCGACCCCTCGAAGCCAGTCATCATGATCGGACCTGGCACTGGTGTCGCGCCGTTCCGTGGATTCGTTCAGGAAAGGGCAAAGGAGGCTGGAGATGGTCAGACCATTGGCAAGACCATTCTCTTCTTTGGCTGCCGGAAGCGAAGCGAGGACTTCATGTACGAGGACGAGTGGGAGGTAAGTGGTTTGTTCTCCGCGAACACGAAGAGCATCAATACTGATAGCACGTGCAGCAATACAAGAAGGCCATGGGTGACCAATTCGTGATGCACACCGCGTTCTCGAGGGAGGGCCCAAGCAAGGTCTATGTACAGCATCTCCTCAAGCAGCAAGGCAAGGAGATCAACGAGCTCCTCGAGAAGAAGGCCTATTTCTACGTCTGTGGTGATGCCGCGAACATGGCCCGCGAGGTCAACACTGTCCTGGCGCAAATCATCGCTGAGCACAGGGGTGTGTCTGAGGCCAAGGCAGAGGAGATTGTCAAGAACATGAGAGCCGCCAACCAATACCAGGTAAGTCTACAAAGTAATCTCAATGGCGGGAGACACGGTGCTAACAGACTCAATAGGAGGACGTTTGGTCATAGAAAGCCAGTGTATGCTGATCGCATTTCCTGTGAAGCGGAGACCATTCGTGCCAGGCTTTATCTGGTTGAACACGTGGTGTGTTGTTGGGGATACAGGAGTCCAGGCATACTTGAAAATTTAATGAAATTCAGCAAGCCTAGAAAGATCAGTTTGATTGCCCACGTTCATAACTCACAATACACTTGTTAATACTTTATCTCTTCCGAACCGGGCGACAAGGATTATGATATGCCCTTGGAGCGCATGAGCCGATGTCACGGAAGCAGTAGTTTCACTTATTGTACAGGGCATGTGCACGGGCTGATGTCTATTCCTATATTTGTACATTCTCGACTTGAGCAGATGCCAATGTCCCTTGAAAGTGACATGGAACAGTCCAGTGGAGCAAACAATAATCGGGCATTCGGCATTCGGGCGGCGCCGACAGACTTTCGGCCCGGACGAACCGACTGACTTGGCCGAAATCGGTCCGGGCCTGATCGACCCTGTAGATCATCTTGAGCACAAGCCTTCGGCAAGACGTCTTCGGCAACAACCATGGCATGTCCTCGAGTACCATGCCAACCACGGCTTCAGTCATCCAAGATCGCAGGATGAGCCAGACAACGACGAGGCCGTTTGGTGTTTGCGACATGCAATCTTGGAGCAAACGACTGAATGTGGGGACACCCGCACCGAGGGGCGCCTGGTTGCTTTTTCTTCATGCGCTCAAGGACGAGGCTGGTAAGGCTTGTCTGTTTTCGTGGGCAATCCGGGGGACGAGGATCACCTCTACTAGGCTATACGAACGTGCAGTCATTCATTGCCAGCTGACAGGATGCTTTGTGGCCGACTGGACTGGTGCGAGGACACGATGGTCCGCTGACCGTCCTGCTGGACCGTAATCCTGTGAAAGACGACAAGTGCCCAGAGGAGGACAATGTCTTGAATGGCCCGTGCTCGAAATTCTCGAGCTGGTTCCACGAGCTGGGTCGCCTGGACGGGCCCTCGAGTCGAATATGCGGCGAGACAGCCTGGGCCCAGTCAGAAATGCAGGAGTCAGACACAAGAGATATGCCCGACTGAGCCTCGCCCGCGCCTGCGTCATCTCGCACGAGACGTTCTAATGCTGCCTCGGGAGCCGCCCAGGAGTGTGTCTTGCCTTCCCAGGGGAGGGGAGACCCCTGAGATGGGCAGCTTGATCGACAATGTCAATTGTTAGACTTCTGGAAGCCACGTTGCGCCGCAGCCCTCTACTGGGCCCGGTTGCCGAAGGTGAGAAGCAATGTTGACATTTGTGTCGTGCCGTGCCTGCCTATATTTCCTGCCTTCTTTCCTTTTTCTTCGTGTCCCCTTCCCGCGTCTCTGGTTTGAGGGAGGTCCGTTCGCATCTGGCCTCGTCCTTCGTTTCCATCTCAGTCCTGCCATTTATTAGCTTGCGGGGAAGGACAGAGCAAAGGGCGGGATGTGATGTGATGCTTGCTTGCATGTTGGCCTCCATGGTCGGCGAATGCCTTGCTAGTCTACAACGACCCATAAAGGATCCTGTCTTTCCGCTGCCTCAGCAGTTCACCTTCCTCAAAACTGGTGCTGTCTTCCTCAGGCCTGGACCTGGACCCGGACCTGGACTTCTCAATCCATCGTGATGTCGAGCAAGCACCACTAAGCAGTTCAAACTCATCATTATTACTACTGTCCCGCCGTATTCTTATTCTGAAGGCTTCCTTGCTGGCAATTGTGCACTGGTCTGTTAAGCCTGAACAAAACTTCCATTCCACACGATCTATTGGATCAGACATTATTTGAGAAATAGCTTTCATACGTTTCCATACGGGTCGGGGAGACCCCTTAAATTCTCTGGGACTTTATACGTCTGAGGGCTTTCATAGCCGGGAGGAGCTGCAGAGTTCAGGCTCAGGGAGCCTGGTTCTATTGCCCGACTAAGTAGGGAAGGCACGTTGAGGAGAAAAGACACAAAGCTCGAAGACTTCAAGTCAGTCAAGTCAGGTACTACATACCAGGTGGTAGGTACCTACCTACGTCAACCCATCTCAATACCAGGAAGCTGTGACATGGGGAAGATTGTTGACTTGAGTCGTTGCTAGATCAGTGTTGGAGAGACTCAACAGGTGAACCGCCCCTTCGTTTTGCCCCATGGTTTCCCACGTCGATAGCCAAATTCTTACCAGCAGCTTCTAGGTTTTCGTTCATTCACAGGAGCCTCCAAGTGTTGGCATTCACTTGAGTACCTAGGCAGGGAACCTTGAGCAGTGTGTGAACTGCTCTCTTCGAAGGGGATTTTACGTGCTGTCGCCGTCCTCCATCTGTTGTACCAAAGCCAATGGCCGCTTTGCCTTCCATTCACTCACACGAAACCACCTCCCGGTCAAGGTCTCCTCTGGCTCTGACTACCTTGCCATTCAACATCGCGCCTTCCTTGCGATTTTCGACCTCATACCTTCCACCGTTTCTACCAGCAAGCTCTTTCTGGCGCTGACCATTCTCTCTGCTCGATTGTTACTCCTTCGAGAGGTTTCGACATTTACACTTTGCCTGGGTAGCTGCCCACTTACCTGGACCGGCCTCTGTCTTCCTTCCGTCACTCACGCCTCGAAGCTTCTCTGTCAACATCAGTGTTATCTGTGCCCCAGGGCAGTCTGATCTGTTTAGTATCTCTTCCTGTCTCGCTGAGGTCTGTGTTCTTCTTCTCTTCTCTTCCCTTCTCCCTTCATCACCAGCATCAAAGATCGATCACTCAACCAGCTTGCTTCATAGCTCCATTTCTACCCCCAAACCACTCGCTTCATCCCAGAACCCCCTGTGACGCACACCATCATACCATCCCCAGGTTGCCTGCTCTGTCGCTCATCTCTGTGCCCTGCCTCGATTCGTCTGATCTTTTCAGTCCAGTGGCAGCCCCAATTTCAAGACGGCAAGGTTAGTCCTCTGCCATCAGAAAGTGAACTGAGCTCCATGGCTCTCCACTTTGGCCGTCAACGGTCTTCAATCTTTCGATCACCGCAGACTTTCCCAAAACCTTACCACTTCCTCTGCCTGTTCCTTTCAATGCACTGTTTGCGCGTTGGGGTCTCTGTCAAAGTCTCACAATAGTTCAATCCAGCTTGTTCACCACGAAGTTTTCCAGATCGAAACAGACTTCTTGCTGTTCCTGTCTACATCACTTTGACTGACATCTTCTTGTGCAGCTTTGACAGCATCCTCATCGATACATCCAACCAAGGTGAGTCCCCTTGCCATATTTTCGATCGCGTTCACATTGCCTCGGATCCGAGAAAGCCTGCCCTGAAAAGCGATCCCCATCCACTGCCTCTTTTCGATCTCACAACACCGTGCTGCTTGATCGTGCAGGATGGGCATATTCCAAAGGGGGGCACAATTCAGATTCGACCAGATTATCTGCCATGAGGGGCTGCTTCTGGCTCCCTGGGCAACCCACCCACTTACATTCTCGCATCTTCCCTCATTGTCTACGATTGGTACTCGTGTCAGTGCTGACCTTTCCCCAAGCAGAACCCGCAATGTCTTACCACAACCACAACCACGCCGCCATGGTTTCCGATACCAACAATCAAGGACCTCGTCCCGGCGTGGGACATGCTTACATGGCTGCTCAAGGAGCTCATGATGTTGCTGGACCGCGTGGCATGGCCTGCCCAGCTGCCCATCATGACGGCCTTAGCGGTCTTGTCAGTTCTTTCGGCGCCCTCGGCCTGGCTAATAATAACGTTCCCCAGGGCACTGCGCCTGTTGCCATTCCTCCTGGCGGCTACATGCCCGCCGACACTTCTGTCGTCTACCCTGGCTATGGAAGCCACATTCAGGCTCCTTACAACATGGACTCCGTCTACGGCCCAGGTGTCCCCACTGGTCACTACATTCATCAGGGCGGCATGGCTCCCGCTTATGGCGCCTACATGTACCCTTACACCCCCGGACGAGCGGCCTCTTATGCTGACCGGATGGATCGTGGACTTCGAGACCTGCCTGACCTCGACAACCGCCGCGGCTCCTATTCGACCACTGCCACTGAGTCTACTCCGGGTACTCCTTTCTTTGGAGGCATGGGAGACCGGCAGTCTGCACCTCGGGTCATGTCTGCTGACCGATCAAGCCACACCACCCCGTCCCCTCAGCAGCTTGCTGTGTCTAGAACCTACGGTCCTGTCAGCTCCAAGGGAAAGCGAGTTGCTGAGGCTGAACTCCGCATGCTTGTCGAGCAGGATCCCGCCATCCCTTCTGCGGTGCCGGCTGTCTTCACCACCCCGGAGCAGCGCAAGACATTGGACCAGTGCATGGACAACCGCATTGATGGAAACAGAAACGTCTACATCCGTGGCCTGCACCCCACTACCGATGATGAACTCCTGCTGAAGTACGCTTCTCGCTTCGGTGAGGTTGAGCAGAGCAAAGCGATCATTGACACCGCCACCGGTGCCTGCAAGGGGTAGGTCCTCAATGCAATCCGTGGTTCTCAATGGCAAGACACTGACCCATACAGATTCGGCTTTGCCAAGTTCAAGAATGTCCGCGACTCTGAGAAGTGCATTCAGGCCTTCTACCTTCTTGGTTACGAAGTTGGCTTCGCGCGTGAGAGCTTCAACGCTCGCCTCAAGGCTGAGGGAGACGAGGAGTCGACCAACTTGTACATCTCCAACTTGCCAAAGTCTGTCACAGAGGCTGTCAGTGTCCCCTCTTCTCGGTTGAAGGCTTATTATCATGCTGACACTTGACAGCAACTCGTCGCAATCTTCGAGCCCTACCAGATCATGTCAAGCAAGATTCTTCGGGACAGCATGGGCAACAGCCGTGGCGTTGGATTTGCCCGGTAAGTCTACTCTCATTATTTTCTGACCTTCATGCACAAATCTGATCATTTCCCGCAGTTTCGAATCTCGCGATATCTGCGAGGAGGTCATCAGGCGCTACCATGGCCAGGCCATTGGTGATGAGTGTTTCCTGATGCAGGTCCGCTACGCCGACACGCCTTCTCAGAAGGAGCTGAAGCGTGTCACCGCCGAGCGCCGCCAGTACCGGACCAATGAGTACAACATTGGCGCATACGGAACCACGGCCGTCGGCATCAATCCATCCATTTACAGCACGCAGCCCCCCAGCTGGGGCCGCACTCCTCGTTTCATAAGGTTAGTCATGTCATCAAGAACCCCTTGTCCACTCGCTAGACTGCGGATGCTAACACATGTGTAGCGCCGCTCCTGGGGCTCCCCACCGTCCTGCTCTCGCTGCCAAGAGCGGAAACGCGAACATGACGAAGGGCCGCATTCACCAGTAGGACTCTTCCACCCACTCAGTGCTTTATTTGTTCTGACTCCCCTACGCAGACAGTGCGCAGTCACGTCGTCTTCGGATGACGGATCCGCCGATGAGGGTGTGACGGTTGTTGACTCGCCCACCAACCACAAGTCGCAGTCATCTCCCATCATCAAGAAGGAAGCTGTCTAGAGGAGTACCATCCTTTCTGGCGGTCATTCTTCACACACTTTGGACCACGCTTTTTCGACGTCAGCACTCCCGGCATAATTTTCATTATCAGCCTTATCCGAGGGCTTGTGGAGGTTGTTCGATGTCAGCAGGGTCCGAAATTTTGGTGTCCTCTCTTACACTCTGGTCTTATCATCGCAAGTATGTCCCTTAACGCAAGAGGCTGTCCACCTCGCATGACGGATCTGCTTTCTAGCAGTTAGAGCAGGGAAGATCAGTACATCATCAACACCCATTTTGTCTTCTGTACCATATCACTTTCCGTTGTTTGGACCTTGCTGTAGCAGCAGGATCGCCACCGGCAATATAGATTCATGGAAGTTGTTGATAGCAAAACTTGTCCCCAAGTCCACTAGTGAATGCCATGAGTGCTGCAAGATGAAAGTTGCAGCACCTTTTAAGAACCAAACTTGCAACACGGTGCTCGAATTTTCAAGTCTGACGGTGCTTCTGGTCTCATGAAGTATCTTTGATGTCTAGTTTTTCCATGCCATCAAGCTTGCCGTCTTGGGTGGCTTCCTGAAGCTCGGGTTGCTGGTCGGCTTCGAGACCACGCTCGCTCTCGTCGCCACTCGTCTCTGCTTCGTCTTCCGAGTCTAGATCTTCTTCGCCTTCAGACAAGTCATCACCACCCTCGTCTCTTGAGCTGGCCTGCTCTCTTATGGCGGCCTCAAGATCCTTGGACATCTTCTTCGTGAAACCCGAAGCCTCCACTGCGACGTCAAGCTTCCTCGCACCATCTTGTCCAACGGTCTTCTTCGCATCCTTGTAAAAGGGGCCAGGTACGGTGCTGGTGAAATGGAACCTCCTCTCAAAGAACCGTTTTAGGCAATTGACGTCTCGGTCAAAGTACATTTCGGCGTTCTGATGGTCCATCGAGATCATCTGTGGGAAATCGATGAGGATGGGAGTTAATGTTACAGCGGCCTCCGCAGAGTCTTCCTGGCCATCTTCGTCGTCCGCCTTTTCCTCCTTGATCAGAATATTGAACTCGTTGAAATCACCATGTATCAGCCCGTGTTTTGCCAGTCGGAGGATCATGGCGATCAGCTCTGCGTATAAGCCTGCGGGGTCGGGAACGCTTGAGATTTGTCGCAACGGGTAAGAGTCGTCGATGAATGACATGAGAATGGTGTGCCTTGACTGCGCGATGGGCTCCGGGACCGGGAAGCCCTCTTCTCTCAGAGCTTGCATGAAGGCGAACTCCTTCATCGCCGACAGCCTCGACAGGTACATCCACGAGCCGCCCTGCCGCTTCTTCAGGTAGTCCCGGTTCGTCTTGACAGTGCGGAACGATATGCGCCCCAGCCTGTGTATCTTCAATATCTTCTGCTGCCCCTTGTCGTCCGCCACCATCATGATGTCGCTCTCCTTGCCCACGCCCACCCGGCTGCCCACGCTGTATATCTGTTTTTTCGACGAGTATGCGTGTAACGCGAGGTAGTCGAGCCCGCCGTATGTCAGGCGGTAGCCGTCGTACTTTGCTTCCTTGACCCGGCCTATGAGGCCCGTCTTGGCGAGGTTTGATATGGACTTGTGCACGCCGCTGCTGCCGCCTCGTAGGCGGGCGGTCTTGTCGATCATGGCTGTCGGGACGATCTCGTGGCCTTTGGACCCCAGTTCCACCTGGTTGGCCTTTGGTAAGCACGAGATCGAATAGGGGTACATGGTGAGGAGCATAAGCAACATACTGCTGTGAGGACCCGCCAGTCCTCAGGCGCGAGGTGGCGCATGGCCTTTGTGTCCAACTTCATGATGACGGGTGTTTCTGGTGGCGCTTATGGAGTTGCCGTTCCTTGACTTGCGTGAAAGATTTGCGAAGTTTCTAGAGGCGCATGGGATTGTTTGGTGTCCCAAGCATTAGCAAATTGGGAGAATCGTGTGTTGAGAGGTTGAATGCATTCAAATGCTGTTTCGCACCGTTGCGATCACCCAGTCGCTCTGAAAATTACATGTGGTGGTGGGATGAAGTTGGGCTTATCTTATCAGTGATTAGATATGGTGCACTGACCAGCTGGAGGCGGGAACCCCCCCTGCTCGGTGTCTGTGGATGATGACCTTGCTTGCCATCTCCAGGCGGCAGAGGGTCGCGTAATAAACCAGGGCCCCGGGAGCTAAGCTGCGGGCTGGCACTCTATGAAGCTTCCAGCACCAACGTCAACATCACTACACACTTCATCCGCCCACAGGCTCCGATCGCCCTTGGACACCGCATATACCCGGACGGAAGCTCTTTGAATCCTCCCATTACCCCTTTGTGACCGTCACCTTCCTGTCACAGCTTTTCAGGCGCCAGTTGACGCAATTCCCGTCTGCGCCGGCCCCGAATCCACAACGTGCCTCCTAACCGCAGCCCACAAACATCATGGCTCAAGACAGCGACAAGCCCACTGCCGCCGACAAGGGAAAGGGCAAGGCGGTTGAGAATGGCAAGCCTGATGACGTCCCCAAGGAGAAGGATGGCAAGCCTCTGGCAAACGGAAAGAAGGCCGACGAGAAGGATGACAGTATGCGCCGCCATTCCACGACTTGCGACCGCAGACTGACCCGTCAAACCTTTTAGCCACAGAAGATCTCAGCGAGGAGGACCAACAACTCAAGAGCGAGCTCGACATGCTTGTCGAGCGGTTGACCGTTTGTCCATCCCAACACCTGGCTTGCTGAGGTCAAGCAGTGCTGACCCATCCCACCAGGAACCCGATGCGTCTCTCTATAAACCGGCCTTGGAGGCCATGAAGAACTTCATCAAGACATCGACATCATCTATGACTGCTGTTCCGAAGCCATTGAAGTTCCTCCGACCCCATTACGACACCATGACCGCTCTGTACGAGGATTGGCCATCGGGCGACGACAAGAACTCGTTGGCCGATGTGCTGTCCGTGATCGGCATGACCTTCTCGGACGAGGACAGACAAGATACCCTGAAGTACAGGCTGTTGGCGCCAACGCAGGACATCGGCTCCTGGGGGCACGAATACGTCCGGCATCTGGCTCTGGAGATTGGGGAGGTCTACGCCAAGAGGATCACAGCCGAGGAATCTACCTCTGATCTGGTGGACCTGGCGCTGTCCCTTGTGCCTCTATTTCTCAAGAGCAACGCGGAGGCTGACGCGGTTGATTTGATGAGCGAACTGGAGATCATTGAGAAGCTTCCCGAGTTCATCGACGAGGACACCTACTCCAGAGTCTGCTTGTACATGGTCTCCATGGTCAACCTTCTAACATACCCAGACAACGAGCTGTTCCTCCGTGTTGCTCATGACATATACAAGGAATACAACCAGTCTACGCAGGCCATGGTCCTGGCCATCCGTCTCAACGACACGGAGCAGATCAAGGCGGACTTTGAGGCAGCTACCGACCCCACACTGAAGAAGCAGTTGGCTTTCCTCATCGCGAGGCAGCGGATTTTCCTGGACTCGGAAGAAGAGGATCCCGAAGTTCAAGAGTCTCTCAGCAACCTCCGCTTGTCGGAGCACTTCAAGACCCTTGGCAAGGAGCTTAACATTCTCGACCCCAAGACGACTGAGGACATTTACAAGAGTCACCTGGAGAGCAGTCGTGTAGCCGGAATGACCAACCTGGACTCCGCTCGCCACAACCTCGCTGCAGGATTTGTAAACGCCTTCGTGAACGCTGGTTTCGGCAACGACAAGATGATGCTGGTAGATAAGGACACCAACAGCTGGGTGTGGAAAACCAAGGACGAAGGCATGATGTCAACAGTGGCATCACTCGGAACTCTGCTTCTGTGGGATGTCGAAAATGGCCTGGACAAGATCGACAAGTACACCTACTCTGAGGAGCCCCAAATCGTTGCAGGTGCCATGCTCGCTATCGGTATTATGAATGCCGGTGTGAAGATGGACTCCGAGCCTGTCATGGCTCTGCTTGGAGAGCCAGAGAAGCTCGAGCACGCCAACCCTCTCATCCGTGTTGCGTCCATAATGGGACTCGGCCTGACGTACGCTGGCTCCAACAAGGAGGAGCTTCTGGAGAAGCTCCTACCTATCATTAATGACACCACCCAGGACATGCAGATCTCTGCCATGGCCGCCTTGGCCTGTGGTCTTATCTTTGTCGGCACATCTCACCCAGATGTGACCGAAGCAATAATCACAACCCTGCTTGACGACGAGCGTCAAAATCAACTGAAGGACAAATGGACTCGATTCCTGGCCCTCGGACTTGGCCTGCTCTTCTTCGGCAAGCAAGAGGAGGTAGACGTCATTCTGGAGACACTCAAGGCCATTGATCACCCTGCGGCGAGGCCAACAGCTGTCCTGGCTGAGATATGTGCCTGGGCAGGCACTGGTGCGGTGCTGAAGATCCAAGAGCTCCTGCACATGTGTAATGAGCACATGGAGGAGTCTGATGAGACGAAGGGTGATGAGCTGGTGCAGTCTTATGCTGTGCTTGGACTTGGCTTGCTTGCCATGGGCGAGGAAGTCGGCCAGGAGATGGTGCTGCGCCAGTTCGGCCATCTCATGCACTACGGCGAGCCCAACATTCGCCGCGCTGTTCCTCTGGCCATGGGCTTGATCAGCCCAAGCAACCCTCAGATGAAGGTCTACGACACTCTTTCCCGATACAGTCACGACAATGACAACGATGTCGCCATCAACGCCATCTTCGCCATGGGCCTTCTCGGCGCCGGTACAAACAATGCCAGATTAGCGCAACTGCTACGACAACTAGCAAGCTACTACCACCGCGAGAAGGAGTCACTCTTCATGGTGCGGATCGCCCAGGGTCTCCTGCACATGGGCAAGGGCACCATGTCCCTCAGCCCCTTCCACACTGACCGGCAGATCCTGTCGAGGGTCTCATGTGCGGGCCTGCTAGCTGTGCTCGTGGCGATGATTGATGCCAAGCAGTTCATCACCAAGAACTCTCACTATCTGCTGTACTTTTTGGTCACCGCCATGCACCCACGTTTCCTCGTCACACTGGACGAGAACCTCAAGCCACTGACGGTCAACGTCCGCGTTGGTCAGGCGGTTGACGTTGTCGGCCAAGCCGGTCGCCCCAAGACCATCACCGGCTGGCAGACGCAGAGCACCCCTGTCCTGCTGGGGTACGGCGAGCGGGCCGAGCTTGAGGACGAGGAATACATCAGCGTGAGCAATGTGCTCGAGGGCCTGGTCATCCTCAAGAAGGTATGTTGATTTCTGTCCTATTTGATCCTGGCAGCTTGCTAATCCAGTATTGCAGAACCCGGAGTGGGAAGACGGTAAATAAACTTAGCCTAGGCATAAAATGGAGCGGCCGATTAGGCGAGCTGTGAAGGGAGGGTCTACTAGTGTACAGTATCAAAGGGTCTGTCCAGGTTGGAGCCATGAGAGGGGAGCTTCATCCAGGTACCGGAATGAAACCATAGACGAATGGAAATGACTTTTTCAGAGCTCTTTGCAGGTGTCAGCTTCCGCAATAACGATCTGCATGTATCGAGCCCGACTCTTGCGACGAAGCCTCTATGCTCGCCTGCAGGTGTCTTGCACAGTACCCAAAGATGCAGCATACTACATGCGGGACGGGCATGAGCGCGTACTGTAACAAACAGTCTCAGGGGGATGAAGTAGCCAGAGACAGGGGCACGACGTCTACGAGGGATAAGGCCATTTCTGCTGAGCATTTCCTTGGGCAGTGACGGCGAGGTTCTGCATTACAGGCTAACCTAGTGGTGTCTACGAGACGAAACATGATTTAGAGCTACGAATCTCGGGAAATGTGGCATAAAGCCCTCAAATGGCGTCTGAATCAGCATCTTTCAAATACCCTGTACAAGCCCTTCAGATTGGCAACCTCCAACACGCCATCACTCATCAGGCTGTTTGTGGCCACGAGGCGGGCCTTGAAGGCGGGAAAGAATACATGCTCGACAGCCCAGCGGACGTGCTTCCTTCTCGCCTTGACCTCCTCGTCGACCTGTTCAGCGGCGGCGGCCTCGGCCTCGCCCGGCATCGGCGGTAGGACCTCAGGTACATAGAGCGATGCCAACTCCTTCAGAAATGTCTCAAAGCAAACCCTCTCATCAGTCCAGTCCACGTGCGGGCCTAGCCGGAGCAGGAAATTTGGTAGCTTTGCCATGGACGGAGTGTAGCCCTTCACAAGGAGGGGAATGCTGATAAGCTCTCCAGCCGGGGAGATCTCGAACGAGAAGTATTCCAATAGCATCTCACGGCGCTCAATAAGCTGTGATGACACCAGGTCGACAACCTCGTCCACATCGAAGTCATCCTCTGACGTAGAGCATTTTTCCTTCTCGTGTTCGGCTGCTATGCGCAAGACCGCTCGGAGGTCTAGGGAAGGACTGAACTTCACGACTCCGAAGTTTCCGAAGTCGGTCAAGCCGACCTGATAGAAATATTCAAAGCAGGCGCGACCATAGTCAACAAGGTAAAGCTTGATGCCACCTTGTATAGCTGCAAGCCGGCGGCGCTCATCGACGACCCCGACGAAGGTGTGCGTCGCAAATACCTCTGTGAGCTCGTGGTGCATATCATCTCGGACATCTGCACGCAGCTCACGGACACTGGCGAGACGACACGGGGCTTGCTCGCGGTCATTAGTTTCATATTCGATGGCCTCTGGAGGTTGCGCATCGGGTGCAGTGGTTGGCGCTGTGCTAGAGTCTCTTGGTGTAGATGATGACTCCTCGGTTGGAGCAAACATGCTAGTTATCTTGCGCAGATTGGTATCTGTCCGGACGAGAGTATTTTCATAACGTGTCGTTTTCTTCCCGGAGGCACGTACCGCCGACGACGCGCCCGTATCGTCTTCGGTCTGCTTCTGCGTGGATGCCCAATCGGTGCCAGGAAGCAGCGTTTGTGTCAAGAAGGTCCGGCTCTGGTCAACAGCTGCGAGTTTGCTGCGAATGTGCTCACAGATGGCATGGATGATCTCATCCTCATTGAGGAAATTGATCTCTCGCTTTGTCGGATGTACATTGACATCAACCCGCCCAGGATCAATCTCGAGGCTGAGATATACGAAAGGATGGCCGCTCTTGGGCAGGAATGCTGCATATGTCTGCTCAACTGCCTTTCTGATGTTTGTTGAATCGACACATCGGTGATTGATGAACAAAAGGAGTGTCGTCTTCTTTATATGATAATTGGCATTTGTGGCATAACCCTCAGCTTTGAAGCCCCATCGGTCGTCTGAAGTGGAATATTCGATCAGCTCATTGGCGACACTGGCGCCGTAGATCTGACGAACGCGGTCGATGACAGACGCAGTGGCCGGCACAGATATGCTCGTAGACGATTCCCCTTGTTTCTTGCAAGAGAAGGCGACATGGCTGCAGTGGATGGCATACCGGCCAACCATGTCGATGATTTTGTTGTACTCGTCGGAAGCAGAGCGGAATGCACGGCGCCTTGTAGGTACATTGTAGAACAGATCCTCGACAGTGATTTGGGTGCCGTTTCTGCCCGCCACTGGCTTGGGCTCTGGGGTTTGGCCCGGCTTGGGTGCCTCGAGCTTGCCTCCGCCGTAATAAGCACGCCAGGCACAGGTCGAGTCCTTGGTCTTGGTGGTGACCGTAAGGTGGGCTATGTGGCTGATACTTGCCAAAGCCTCCCCGCGGAACCCATATGTTGCTATCGACAACAGGTCTTCAAAATTCTGCAACTTTGACGTGGTGAAACGCTCGCACAAGATAGGCAAGTCTTCTTTCTGTGGACCGGTCAGACGTTCGCCCGATTGTCACAATGATCAAAGGTGAGGGCTATAACCATTTCTCCATGGGCAAGCAACGAAGGGTACAAGCGGAGGAGTGGGAGTGAAAGTACTTACGTCTATTCCACTGCCATTGTCAGTGATCTGAAGCAATTTAAGACCACCGTCTTTGGCCAGGACCTCAAGAGCGGTGGAACCAGCATCAACGGCATTCTCGATGAGCTCCTTGAGTGCGTGAACAGGGGCAACAATGATCTCGCCGGCCGCGATCTTGTTGATGACATCTGGGTCCAGGGCTTTGATGCGCCTCGAGGTGGTCACATCAACATCATCAGCCTTCCTCTTGACGCCACGGGGGCCGTCAACGTCCATTGGCTCGGCCATCGCGGGAGGCAGTGAACATCGCAAGCCCCTGGTGCACGGGGGAACTGAGGCGATCAGGTCACGGGCAACAGTCACCGGAAGGAAAAGTTGATGTTGCCGCAAATAGAGGAGGGAAAAAATGGGATGCACTGAATTAGCGTCGGTCCTCGAAATGAACACGGCCGTACAGGAAATCGATGCTTGATTTTTTGTTTTGTTTTAATGCTGTCTTGCTCCAAATCGTCACTCATGAGGCAGGCAGCTGCAGGCGACGCGCCTGCCTTGACGCGAGCAGCTTCGCAATTAAGCAGCTGGGAAGTCGCGTTTGCAAATGGCCCAGGTGCCTTACCGCCTAATTGACCTTGATCCTGGCACTAGCGTAACCGCCTGCTTTACCCTCTACCCGCCTAACTAGGTACCTAGGTACCTAGGAGTTCTGACGACCTCACTACAATTGCGCTGTCTCATGGGGGTACCGTCCCTTTCTATGTAGACATGTGCATAACGGTGCTTACGTCTTGATAAACATGGACGCATTTACCGGTAACATCATAGGATTTCCACTTTAACCAAGTCTCGGTCTGAATTGATACGCACTATAAGCGTGACTGAAACGCCACATAGGTAGGATCATCATAATGGATCCAGGGCCAGTTATCCGGGAAGAAGCAAGTCCTTCATTCCACACCACTTCTTTAAGTCTTAACCCTGATACGACAGACTGCAGCCACTCACTCCCATAGACAGAAAAAGCGAGCCTCAATGCTCTCTCTAGGGGGCTCGTCCTGCGAGTCCGGAAGCACAATCGCCGTATGCGCTCCAGCGTATCCGGTGAACCCAGGCTCGCCCTGTTTGCTGTCGCAACCTTTGAATAGGAACATCTCGTTTGGCTTCATCTCGTGCACATAATGCCACTTGTGTTTCTCTTCTTTTTCGGGGTGTGATAGCAGTGAGTAGGCAATATTTGGGTCCTCGGCCTGGCGGAACCTTGTTGAAATGAGAAAGTCAGCATATGAGTGCTAAACCAAGACCACACTGCGAGGTGTGGGTGCATCCATTTTCCTCTGTAGTTCAACTGACCTCCAGTCTTCCTTGCTCAGAGTCGACGAGTCACAGAGCGCGAGAGGGTCGCGCTTCAGCGTCTTGAGAGGCTTCCAGATCTATCCCCAATTCTTGATTAGCTTTGAAGTGATTTATGGACCACCAAAACACCATCCATGCAGGCCCAGAGATGGATCTAAATGTAGCCCGCTCAAGGTCGTAGTCGCCACAAAACGGCGATATGCAAATCATCAGGCAACGTCTCTCCGGTAATTCTGGGCGTTTCCAGCAAAACACAGCACTACGTCCTGATCACGAAGGGGATCCCGCTCGCAACTCACCTGCACAAAAGCCCACCGCGAGGCAGACTTCGTGGCCCGCTGCAGCTCCTCCCGCTGGTCCGCGGGGATGCCGTCGTACTTGAGGATTGCCTCTTTGAGATAGGGCAACCGCTCTGGGTAAACGACGGTGAAGTCGCTGTGCGGCCACACCGTGGCAAAGCGGTTATAGCGCTCCGTGTCCACGGCCTCTGCGAAAAACTTGTTCTCGGTCCGGCGAAGCACGTGGGCGAAGGGGACGACGATCGAGGCTCCCGTCCTGCGGGGGGCCCGTCAGTCGGTTCTGACATATAAATAGAGAGGATGGTTTTGGATGGACAGACCTCTCCTTAATGACGTCCATCACCTCCGGCAGGAAGTCTTCCCTTATCTTGTCGTCGGTGGAAATATCCCGCTCCTTCTCAGGGAGGGTGACGATCTCAAAGCCATTTGTGTCCAGCTTGAACGAATCCTCCTTTCCCCTAGCGTTGTAAAATGTCACTACGTAGGTCGCCAGTCAGCAAATTCTGTCAACTCCTGCAACAATATTGGCACATTCAAACTGGTTCACATGGCCAACATGTCTTGTAGGCAACGTGTGATGTAGGCGACATACTGTACCTGCTAGACTCGATGAATTCACCAAATTTCTTCGGTGCCGGCATGTCATCTGGTCCGAAGTCCATCTTGTCCAACGGCAAGTAGTTCACCCGCGCCCTCACATCGTGTTGATCATTGATATAAGTCGAAGTGCAAACCTCGGTCGCCATAGTGTTCCACTCACGTTCTTTCGGTTCTTTCTTGACTGCTAGATTATGTCATTTACAAAACATCGATGACTGGAAACAAAGTCAGAGTTAGGTCTAAGGACTGGTTGACGGCCGCTTTAAGTAGACGAGAATGTAGCATGAGGCAAACAGTGCGGGGCATGCGTCGCATCCAGCAACATTGTGCTTGACCAAACCGACTTAAGACTTCCCACTCGTATTCAGATCCAATCAAAGTTTAGAACGTGCTTGAAAATTATACCCCAAAACCGTACCTCGTATTGTACAGAGTTTCGCACTTCTGAAGTATCCGCAGGGACCTTGAACCGCTGGGATCGAACCCTCGACGGTGTTACTTGTATTTGGCAGGGATGGCCGGGGGCCAAATGGTGCCTTTCGAAGGCGCGGCATCTTAAATGACAAAGTCTAGACATCTAATTCATGTATTGTATATGGCGGTACTACTGGTGGTGCTTTGCCATAGTCGTCGGCCCTGTTTCTGGCGTTGCATGAGGCTACGAGCCTGTGAAGCGGGTGGGCTGCGAGTCCCTCATGAACAAGGATGATGAGCTGAAGTACTGGCTTGGTGGGAGAAGAATGGACTTAATCAGCTGACTTCGTGTTATTAGCATGTCGAGTGAATGCACTCACTTCGCGTAGGTGCTTTCTTTGCTGGCCGGGCAGTTGAAGTTCTGACTAGCCGTCTCAACTGGGAAATCGCCTGTCACGGTCATTCTGCCAATTCGTATCCTATACAGCGAGAAATGGCAATAAGCCTTCTTGAATTTGAGGAGTCCCAGAGAACTCGAAGTCGCGGATGGGGCCCACGAGGCCTCATTCTCCCGTCAGTGGCGCTCGTACGCTTGACCTGATCGCCACGGCCTGTCTCATCGGTTCAATGGGCATTTGCACTTCAATAATCTCCTGGATGTCGGCAGCCGCATTGTCGTGTGCCAGGCGGCATTCCAGCCAGCGCCTACAAAGCCAGCGACTTCTCTTGCACAGCCAGACGCATGCTTTCCAAAGCAGAAACTCTGCGGATATATGCCACATCGTGTGTGTCGTCATCAACTGAGGCCATGCTTCTCAATGCCTTGACGCGTTATGGCATCTATTGATCCCAAGTGTGGGATGAACCACACACACCAAAAGCGCTGCTGGGGGTCGGTCACCTACTGGCTCTACGGACGCACTGAAACACGTGTTAGAGAGAAGTCAAGACGCAGGCCTCAGGGCTGAGCCCTTCGGGCGAACGTCCAGCATATCCACAACGCTTCGTTTGGCACGATGCTCCACCAAAAGGGTATCCAAGAGCTAAAGCGACGGCAATGGATAGCTTGTGATTTCTTGCATCACAGAGTCGGTATGCAGTACATCAACGTTCGAAGCCCTGTAGACGTCATCATACGCATGCCCTTGTCTCGTCCATGCTATATCTGGCAGGATTTCGAGCTGATCTGGGGACTCTGCTAATTACTTATCCTCGATGGCTAAGGAAGCCTCATATGGGTAAGTGACCGATGAGTCTAGCCATAACATATCGTCATATCCAATATATCAAAGCAAGCCCAGCCTTATAGGTCAGGAATCTCCGGTAATAACGGGCAGAAGCACAATTCCAGTTAAAGTTTTGCCGATGACTACCCAACGCAGACAAACGAAGGTGGTCTTGAGCAATGCGATTTCGCAGGCCCCGTGGTGCGCCCCCTGCGCGGCCCAGGAGAGAAAGATATTGGTTGCTTGGCCCGGGCGAAGCATTCCCAGATTCCGGTTGCGCGCTTCCTGTCTGGCCTGTCTACGTCTGGTCAAGAGGAGCGCGTGGGTTTTGCCCAGGGAGTTCGGCACCAGGGCAGTGAGTAATATGCTGCCAAGCTGTGGCTGCAGTGGCGAGCGGCGCCCCTTTTATCCTCAAAGGGCCGAACAATCCCTCCATTGAGCTGCTGCATGATGCCGGATTGTTTTTCCTCTTGCACTCGCAAGCCGTGACAAAACTAGCAAACTCTTCGCAATTGTCTCAATGGCGAACGCCAAGTGCTCACAGTTGCCAATTGTTGAGTTTCAGCACATCGACAGAATGGTACGATCTGCCTCCACCAAGATGCCGGAACCACTTTTTCGTCGGGATGGGGACAAAAAGCCAGGGCTGGTTCTGCAGCCCGCGTAGCACCCCTTGATTCGTTTGAAGTGTCTCCTCAGAGCAGGCCTGGGATGCGAGTCTGCGCGCCTGAAACCTCATCTCGTCTTGCTTGTGTGCTGGTGTGGCGCAATGGGGGGAAAGCCCAAGGCAGGCGAGCGTCAAGCTGATGGCCGCGAGAGGCGGCAAAGCGGAAGGGATCGGCGAGGAGAATGCGTGCCCAGGCGCGGGACCACCCTCGAAGTTGGGAACCCTGTGTGCCCTGGTCCCAGGCAAGAGTCGTCAGCAGATGGGGTCGCGACTGAATGTTGGGAGGAGAGTCCCCATCAGAATATGGCAGTGCGGCCGAAATAAGGAAGTCGGAAGGTTCAGAGCCTCATCCAATGGCTAGCTCGATTAAGAGGAGCTCATTTAAGGTTGTGGCCGAGGAGACTTTCCAAATCCGATGGCGCCCGGACGTGTTATTGCCAGCTATAGCCATTTCGGGCCCCTCACAACGGGCAAGTGTCGGCTGCGTAGCGCGGTAGTGCGGTGGTGTGGGCGGTCGGTTGGTGGTTCTGGCCGCCTGCATTGTCGACCTGTTGCTCTGGGCGAATTCTTCCGCCCGCCCGCCTTTTCCCCCTTGGCCCCACTTGACAGGCGGACATCGGGATATTTCCACGAGCCTGGCGACCCGGGGACCCCCCTTGATGCCGTGCAGCCCATCCAGCCTGTTAGCTGCCCTGTCCCGCGAGCCCGCAGGAGGCTGTGGCAGAAGAGCCGCGATGCTTAGCAGCTGGGTGTGTAGTGCTGCTGGGCCGCTGCCGGTGGTTGACTGGCCCAGGTCTCGGGGAATTTTATGCACACCATGCAGTGCTTGGCACTGCACTGATCAACCCAGCTGCCCGCCCCAAGAGGAAGTAGGTCCCACAAGACGGTGACAGCCCCTACCTGTACTCCGTACTGCGTACCCACCCCAGGGCTGCTGTCATGCGCGGTGCCTGGCCTGGGTGCGACGCAGCGGCTTGACGGGGCGGGCCTCCCCAAGACACGCAGCCGTGTGGGTGTGCGTGTATGCGTGCGTGTGTGCGTGTGTGGCTCTGATGGAAAAAAGGGAGGAGGAGGGGGTGGTGGGAAGCAAGACTAACCCTGCCCTGTTCCTAGCCCACATTATGAGACTCTCGTCGAGGGTGACCAAGGTCTTCGTTTGCTGCTGGGGATTGAGCTTCTGCAGTGTCCGAGTGCAGGAGCAAAAGGTTCGACCGACAGCATGTACAGATAGTCCGTGTGGTAATAATAAAAGAGTTGGGTAGGGTCCGGGGCAGTATACAAAAGGGAGGAGAAAATGGATACCAAGGTAAATAGTTCGGTTGTCGAGTCTGCATAAGGGCAAGTGCCTCCTACTCACGGCCCCCTTGCTCGACTTGTTACTGCCTTCAACACAGACGTTTCCGCGTTTTGTTTCCTGGAGCTAGCAACATAACCTTGCGTGGCTGTCGAAATTGCTATATGTTTCTCTGATATTCCTGGGTCAACTTTGCCTCATTACCACTTACCACTTGCTCACTCCTTCTGCCTTGCTTTGCTCCTTTTCCATCCTTTGTTCTCACCTTCCCTGCCTTTCCCTCCCTCCTCGTCACATCTCCTCCCTCTCCCTCTCTCTCGTCAAGTAATTACACACCATATCCCCCCAGGTATCCTTTTTAAGTTTTGTTGTGTTGCGTGCTCCTGGCACAGATTGCGAGCCTGAGGCTTCAACGTCCCTTGGCTACCACTTGAGTACCCAACACCGTTCAAGGTGTTTTTGGAGACTCGATCCCGCTGGTTTTTCTTCTGTACAACGTTCCTACTGCTGCAGAATACGCCGACAAGAGCTCGCTCCTGCGCACGGATGCTCCACTCCAGCTCGCCAGGTGGTGTGCCCGTGGCTAAGCTGGAGGCACAGCGGATCCTCTCAACATGGAGGCGGTCGCATACAAGAATTCACAAGTACTCAGGACTCCAGGACATCTGAACATACAAGGCAGCAACAAGAATCGATAGTCAAGAACGAGCCAACTCAAGCAACGTGGTGTCTAAGGTGTTACCCACGGCCGCCGAACAAACGGGTACCAACAGGTGCTTTCTTGTCCAAACGCCAACCAAATCATGGAAAGGCCCGGCCGGCTAACCTCTCCAGCCGCAACTCCGGCAAACTCTGCGATGCATTGTGGAAGAGAGGCCCCCGAGAGCAGAATCCCACGGTCCGCCCGGGAGGCCATCTACCTCCACCTTCTATGCTAGCAACACGCGCTCGGGCCGGCCGCTCCCTTTTCCCATCCAAAACCAAACCGATGCAGAACTCGCACAATGGTATCATCGCGACCCGATCTTTAACCAACACGACCATAGCGCGCACAACAAATCGATATATGCCGTACTAGTTACAATGCGCCACCGATCCCCACCGAGTCGACCCCAAGCGCTCGACAACGAGGCCCGCCAAAGTACGGCACTCAGCTGGAGTTGGAGCCGGCCTTGGAGGGCAAAGAAGTCCAAGAAGTAGCAGGGTGTGTTGGCGCGCCGGACAAGATCAGAGCTGGTCGTCCGGGCCACCACGGGGATCCCCACCACAGCGCCGACTAATTAGGTCCGCGAAATTATCAACAACAACGGATGTGGCCGTGTTGCCTTCAACCTTGCTGCCGATGAGCGGGGTCAGGCCTGTCTATGAGGCCTTCGATGTGAACCCTCTGCCTGTCATCACGAGGCCAGCCCTGCTCGGATGGACCGCCCGGCTGCTGAGGTTGATGGTGGTACTGAGGCTGCTGGGACTGGGCCTGAGTCTGCGCCGGGGTCTGGAACTGCGCAGGCTGTCTTATGGGAGGCAACTGATATCCTGGCGCCTGAGAAGTTCGTGGGGCCGTCGACAGCTCGCTGCGAGGGATCTGGTACGCAGGATGTCCGACGGAATAGTCGGGCCTGCTGGGCGACGCGGCGTACGACGACGGGAGCCGAGGGCTCAGGCCTGGCATTATTTGCCCAGGCGTGCCAGGCTGTCTCGGGAGGTATGCCACATCGCTCGCTGATCTCCCTCGCCCGTGGTCGAAAGTGGCTGAGACAGGTGTTGGCTGCGGATAGGGCATTTGAGCCGCCGGGTACGAGTACGCCAAATCCCGAGGGTCTCGGCCCTGCGGCGAGGGCGTCGGTGGCTGGAAACCTCGAAATGGCGTGTTCGTGTTCACGACGAGAACAATGAAGTATATCGACCCGCGTTTCGCGAGACCGAGGCGTACTGACAAATGCCTTAGGTGTCCTGCCTGGTCGTTGAAGCGCAGGTTCTCCAGAAGCTCAAGAGAATAATTGGCCATCTCCTCCCTGCTGAATCCAAGCGACCGGAGCACATTGTCCTCCTCCTGCTTGGCATACATGGGTGGTAGGTAATTCGGCTCTCTACGTGCCTGCTCGTCTTGCATCTGCCGTTGGAGCGCTACCATCTTCTCTTTGTCACCAAGAGCAAGCATCTCCGTGATTCGCAGGCCTTGTATGACTGGGCGGCCAAGAGCTTCCCAGAATGTGCTGGAGGCTTTCACCACCTCCAGGTCCATGGTAAGGAATGCTGCCGGCTCTGGTGGTGTTGTCGAAATGGCAAGAGGGGCTGGATATACGTTCGCGCCGCTTGCCGAGCCTCGCTCCAGGAAGCGGGGTGCCATAGGCTCCGTCGGTTGGGACTTCAGCACCCGATATGACTGCGTTCGTCTGAGGGAATCGTCGAAGCCCGAGCCGATGGAACCTTGTGGGGCGTACAAGGACAACGGCCGCCTGAGGTTCTGATCTTGACTTTGTGCCATTCGAGAGTCGAATCCAGTACCGCGATGGTCATCTCGAAGCCTTGGGCGACCGCGCTTCTTGTGTTGAACATCAACGCACGCATCTTCCTTGCCGTTCTGCATACATCTCGTGCACGGCCTCTGGGCTGTCAACACCAAAACGTCAGCTTCTTCTTCAGCACTCAAAAGTAGTCCGGCAGTAGCTGGTAGTCGACAAAAGGGGAACAAGTGTTGCCTGCCCACTGAGAACCGTTCGCTAGCACTTGCTATTCAACGTCGTCTCCAGGAAAATTCTTCGGGCATTGCCACCTGCGTCTCGCTTTTGGAGAGTGTCTACAGCTGCTCCCACATGACGCCAGAAAGTTCTTGACTGGTCATGATGTGACAAGGGTCACTTGTTGAAACATAATGCAAGTGCAGAGCCTGGTCGAAGTACCCGGCTTGACCCAACTTGCTTCAACGCAATGGCCTTCGGCGCAAGGACCAGTCCCAAAAGAAGGGACTCGCAAGGTGAGGAAAGGAGGTTTCAAACGTACCGTCGCATCTGGCACGGGTTAGTATGTTTTTGACTCGTGATGGAAGGCAACTCGACGCTTACCTGAGATGGGCCTTCTTGCACGGAACACATGCCGAGGCCACGTGCCCTTTCGTCTTTCTCTGGGACTTTGGCGAGGCGAATGATTGCTGGCTCTCTTGTGTCGGTGGTCGGGAAGTAATGGGGTAGCCTGGGATGGGTCCAGGTGCTGGAATCGGGCCTGGGGCAGGGAGGTAAGGGGGTTGCGACATGACCTGGCTCTGTTGCGATGCATACGGCACAAAGGGTCTTTGCATTGGGTTCTCGGGGCGCGGGAACGCGTATGGCATGCGCTCCGAGAGATCTGGCTGGTAGGGCCTGACGGGTGCCAATATGCCTGGCAACATTCTCGAATCTGCTTGTGTCGCGGAGCTTCCGCGATACACATCATGGCTGGCCGTCTGGTACACTCCCTGAACTCGGTCGTCGGCCTCTTGAGTTACTCTGGGTGGAATCGGTGGGGACCCTGACATGGGCGGAGATGGGTAGTCTCCTGCTGACCCGGAAGCAGGACTTTCAGAGCCTGCCCTGGGCCACGGGATGTCAAGAGCGAAGCGCACCAGGTCTGAACAGCCACGGCGTTGGCCGAACGAGTTCTGAGAGATGTCTCGGTGATGGAGTATGGTTTGCATGGAAAAGATTCTAAGAGATTTAGCGCCTGGGCCAAATCACCGCTTGCCCTCGCTTCGACGACGCAGTCACCCTCACGATCCCGCGCGGCAGGAGGCCTGGAACCGATCTGGCTTCCCACGTCCTGGCCAGCTGGCTGTGCCTTGCGGAATGCACCTGGGTGCAGGGAGGGTCAAATCTCGAAAGGCCGGGTGGTAGTGGGAATGGTGACGGCCTGCCTGTTTGAGCCTGCTTGTCGATAGTGGCGAATTTTCTAGGATTGTGCGTCCTGGTCTTGGGTCTTGGATGTGCTAGGCTGTCTCTGCAGGTGCCAATGTCGCGACGAGGAAGGATCGAACACTCCGGTCGGCAGCATCCAGTGGAAGGATGTCGCGCTTTCAGAGAGATGGGGCGACTGGCAGATTCGGTCCGGTAGGGCCCGTCGAGTCCCGGTGGTGACAGAAGCTGACACAGTTCCAGCACTCGGGCAGAGCAAACGTGCACTGTAATACTAGGTCGATGGCTCCTGAGGTCTCAGTGGTACGGCATGCGGAGGTGTTCGTGGTCGTGTTTGGGGGTGTCGGAGAGCTGCAGTAGAAGCACCAGGAAACTCTCTGGATGTCATGGAAGCTATGGAAAAGCCAGGGCCGCAGTGCTTGGGAGAGATCACACGCGGTCAGGGTCGAGAGCAAAGTAAAGAGGATGCAACGGTGGTTTATGGTCTTTGTCTTATGGATCCCCGGAACCCATGTCACGGTCGAGAATGGTGCAGCAGCCCAGATAGAAAATAAAGAACCGTGTGTTAGTTGTCCGAGGCCTTTTGTGCGACTTAAAGAGGACGGAGCAATTGAGATGGAGCCAAGATCAAGACAAGGGTGCTTCAGGGTTGAGATGGTCTGGAGAGCGGAGTGGATGCCAGGGACCACCCCTGGCCCATCCTGATGTGTGGTGCTAATTCAAGGGTACCTCCAATGCCTGTATGCCACCAGCAATCCCCTGCACGTAACTCGCAACTCTCATGTGCACGTAGTACGCCGTATGTCGTAGTGCAAGGGCCGGGGGGATACTCTATGTGGTGAGCGAGGGTGTTGGCGGGCCAGTCCCAGCATGCTGAATGATGTTGTCGTTGATGCGGTCATCAGCTCTTCTCGGCCTGCACATATGCACGTACACACTTATACACACGGCACACACACTCGCACACTTTCATAACACATGCTACCTGATCTGTGCGCAGCGGATGAATGCCTGCGCCTCAAACGTCAAGTCAGCTGAGCTTGATAGCACGTTGTTCGAGCGGCCCCGCGGAGTGCTTCGTGCCAAAGCCACCCTTGTTTCCTTCTTTTGAGTTTCCCTAGGAAAATGCGAGGACCAGCAGAGGCAGGTGGGGGGACAGGAAATGATCTGATATCGTGCCGATGGGCGCCTCTGCTCTCATCCCATGTCCGTCAGCCAGCCCACCTGCAGGTAGCGAGGCATGGCAAGGCGAGGGTGGACAGGGGGAGACAGGTACTCGCACAGGGACAGGGACAGGTGTCAGGCACGGGTCGAGAAGCGTGGACGGCGTCAAGAGAGACCCAAGACAAGACAGATTCGAATACTGCAGAGGGGCATTGATGATAGGCAAGGCAGGCCGAGAAAGCGTGGGTCCAGTCTATTACGGACCGCCGCAAATTCTCCGGCAGGTTTCGTCGTGGATTATCAAGTAAAATTGAGAAGAAATTCGTCCAAAAGTAGTAAGACAAGTCCTCAGCGCAATTTGCTTTTTGGGGGACGTACTGGGACGGGGTGTGTCTCGCGTGTCGGGTTTGGCAGCGGCAGCAGCAGCGCTGCAGCAACTGCAGCAACTGCAGCAATCTAGGCTGGATGTCTCGAACTGCACACAGCTGCTATACAAGGGCCTTTTCTCGATTACTGGTGACAGCGGTGGGATATGAAACCCTGTCAGGACCCAGCCCTGCCAGAGCTGCAGAAATATGCCCCAGTCAACGAAGATCAGCCTCGGGCCATGCTCGATGAGTGCACAGCACCGCAGCGAGCATCATGAGCCAAGGCCGAGGATGGCTACTCACACGGCACGGAGCAAGTGTTAGTTATTGTGGGAGGACCCATGCATGCCTAGTGTATTCCGGCAGGACGTGATCTGGCGCGGGTTGATCGTCCATGAACTCAACTGTGTCGCATCCATCCTGATCCTTGGGGCCGAAAAAGACTAGTCAGCCCTTTTCTCGTGGCTGCTGGCTGGAGGAGGGTTGAATCTGATGCGGAGGGGCTACACCTCTTTGGGTAGCTTTTGAGAGCGAGCGTGTGGAGCAGGGGGGGCGCTGGCGGGCCATGACTGACAGCTGTTCATGCTCGCAAGTGGCGGCAGAAGGCCTGGGCGACGGTGGTCGTGTGTGGGCAGCGGTGAGTGTGATGGCAGCAGGATGAAGTACATGAAATAAAGCGTCCGTGGCGTTTCGCAGCATGGGCCCTGAATCCCAGGATGGGACAGCGACTGTCCAAAAAAGGACGTCGACGACAAAACAACGGGGGTGGGTGTCATGACGGGACGGCGTGAACACACGATTTGCAGGGCGAGAGGCTGATGGCAAAAGAGCGCACCTTGCTATGTATCCGGGTCGATGGACGGGCTCGGCCAGGAACCCTTGACCATCTGATGCCAGCCCAGGGTGACGGGCCAAACCTTGGGGGAGCGGAGGGAAGGATCAAGCGCATGAATGTCGAGCTCGAGGCACGATGGGGGGTGGTCGTAAGAGCAGGTGGTCAGGGCCAGCATGTGCAGCAGGGCACCCTCTCAACGATCCCATTGCCTCGGCGGGACCTGAGCCGGTGGCATCCAATTTCTCGTGATGGATTCCTCCGGGCGCGGAAATGATGCATCGTGGCATGTGTCGTCATTCGCGGCCAGGCCATTGGTTGGCAAGGGCCTTCTTTGCGTGACCGTCCAAAGATGTGAGATGGGGTGTCGTCCCAAGGCACGGTCGCGGTAGCGGTACGGGATGGGCATTGCGTGCAGCAAGCAACACTTTAGCCGAAGAATAGGCAAAGGTGGGTACTGATCCAGCTCTGGCGAAGGTCGCCAGGATTTCATAGCGTACCAGGCTCAGGCTCTGTGTCTACGATACGATACGATACAATACTGGTTCAGATCTAGGAATCGGTCGAGGGCCACGTCCAGGCTCGGGCTCAGGCTCAGTCAGGCTCAGGCTCAGGTTCAGGTTCAGCTTTCTCAGGCCGCTTCGGCATGGGCAGTGTGTGTTGGGTGACAGCAGACCATCCTTGCCTGCCTTGGTAGGTACCGTGGCATCCGTACTGGGCTGGGCTGGGCTTGTGGTTGGATTGATCTGGTGATTGGGTCGTGGTCGATCCGGCAAGTCTGATACACAGAGTAGCAGCCCGAACGCGAAGGCAATCTCGTGGATAAATAGAATGAGGTTGCAGCCGCCGCGAGCTTCTGTGGCGCGCGTGCTCGATGGCAAGCAGGATGGCAGGATGGCAGGATGGACCGGCGTCAGAGCATCAGCAGCGGCATCAGGGCAATCGGGAGGGGGCATTGAGGGCGCCTCAGGATGACTCAAGACAAGTCGAGTCGAGCCGAGTTGAGTCGACTCGATTGGATCGGTCTGGCCCGCCGAAGACGCCTCGCTTGGGCTAAGGCACGTTTTGCCGGGGGTCTTGAGATGAAGTTGCAGTCGCGCGCTGACTACGGGCTGCTGGTGCTGCAGTCGCAGATGCTGAGGCGCCGTTGCATTTGGCAGGCTGGCAGGAGGCTTTGTGCTTGTCAGGGTATCCGTGCACGCCCAGGCACCATCTACATGCACGTACTGTAACTGTGCGGCAGGTGCGACCCGGAGTAGGTAAGCACGGTGGCGTAGGCACGCAAAGACGACTACGAGTTTTCCATACACGTCTACGACGATCAATAACAATTGTTCTTACCGGATCGTTGTAGCTGGAGACAGATGTGATGGTTAAGACCTACCTTGTCCTGTCTGCCGGAAAGGAGCATATGGCTCTCCTATCGTGTCTGGCCGTCGACGATGGCGGGCAGCAAACGGACGTGCTGAAGAACGACCTACCTACCTACCAACACCAACTTCCGTTAAGATTGGCGTCCGGGAGGAGGAGATGGGTGTGGGTGCAATAACCTCCATCCCAAAAGAATCACAGCGACCAAGAACTCAGACACCACAACCACAACCAAATCCACATCCACATCCACATCCACACATGCTGGCCATCCTGGCATCACAACCAAAGCACAAGACGCGCCGATGGGTTTAATGACAGGGGCCTGGGAGGTGCCACTGCCGAAGCCCATTCCTCGGCAGCTTTCGCTACACAGTACACACGCTCGAGTACTCCGTACACTGCATGTCGCCATCAAATGGATCCGCCGGGCCCGGTCCGTGCTGCGCTCTCCTGTGCTGTATCTAGATGTGTACGTTCATGCAGGTGCAGGTGCAGGTGCAGGTGCAGGTGGAAATGCAAGTGCAGAATGCGGGTTGGCAGCCAAGTACCATGGTTGGTGGCGGCACAATACGTACCATGCAGATGTGGCTGGCCGCTCCATCTCAACCGCAATTTGCGTCGCGGCCCTGCAGCTCGAGACGCCGCGCCTAGCGCTGCAGCAGATTTTGGGTGGTGGTAGTGCTGCGCGGCGGCGGTGGTGGTGGTGAGATAAAACCACCCCAAGTGGCAAGCGAGTCCACATGGAACCGACCGAACGGCGTACCGTAATCTGCCCGCAGCCAGTTCCACGGTTTCCTCCCACTCCCACCTGCATGGGCCCCGTTGCATGCAGTAGCGCCGCCTGTTGAAGATCAACTGTGGCTTGCCCATCCCACCTGCTGGATCACAAGCGTGCCTAATTAGCTACATCCCTAGCTAAGTAAAGTAGCAGGCCACTCCAGACAGATGTGCTGGTTTTGCCTACATGTCTGCGCCAGTATGTGTCCCCGGATCTGAACCAAACACGGCGAGCAGGCGCCTAGCCTGCCCAGCTGCCCCGCTGCCCTGCCCAGGTACCTAGGTAGGTACTGTAGATACCTCTCTTCTGGCAGCAGCCCAGTCCGCCAATCCACCAGGCAGCCGCAGCAACGTGGCACGGGACAACCTGGACTGCGTCGGGATTGCTTCGGGAGTCTCTTTCGCCGGTTCCTTCACCGTCTCCCGCCCGCCTCCCGTCCTCTCCCATCAAGCCGTGACACACGCCTCACCAGATCCGCTAGTCGAATCTCCGCGCCTGGGGCCTAGGAAGGGGAGGGGGGGGGCGCGGCAGGCGACTCACCGTTGCACCTTCCGAGCCCTCCACTTCCACTTCCGCCTCCACCTCACCCTGTACCGTGGTATCGCCGTACGGAACGTAACCCAACCCACCCATCAACTTTCCCAGGCAACAGGCAGCAGGCAACAGGCCAGACAGGCAACATACAGGCCGAGAGCAAACCTCCGGCTGAGTCCGAGTCAAGGCCACCAAACCTGGGGATAGGGTTCCATGTGCAGCTCCACATGCCATACTGGTATGTGATAGATACTATTATTATTTGTTTACTCACCAATGAGTGCAGTAGTCTACATGATGATTACGGCCCATGTGCACATATGCGGTAGCTCGGATCCGGTGACCAGGCCCGCCCCTGACAGCCACATGTGCACTACTGCGCAGGCCTGGGGGGGAGCTAGGAGGGGGAAGGGTTGAGAACCGGGGGGTCCGCAGTCTGTGGGATTTCGTCCGAACTTTCCACGACGTGTCCATCTCCCGAGAAAAATGCAAGGCTGACAAAATTTCCCGCAGCCGAACTCTACCACGGACCCCTCCCAGGGCTGGGGGGGGGGGTCTCATGCATGAATCGTCAGATCTGAAACCTGTGCAGTGTTGTGGTCATGTGGACAAAAGAGAGACGAGGTGATGCTGGTTTGCAGTCAGGCGTACTCGTGTTGCGACCGAGAACCAAGAATGCGGAAAGTGAAAAGTAAATGCAAAAGTGGTGTGGACGAATGTGTGTGTGTGTGTGTGTTGGCGTAGCACCGGGATTGGAAGGAGGAAGTCGATGCGGCTCAAACCATGTGGTCACGCCTGCCGTCTGGAGGGGAGGCTGAATGTGCGACATCGACGCTCATTCATCCCATCTTTTTCGGGGCTAGCAGCCTATAGCGGCCTCCTCCTATTGCCCCATCTTGTTACCGCTGCCACCCTGTCGATCTCTCGTCCCATCTTTGTGTGAGACCATCCGCACAAGTTATGCGATCGGAGCTTGTTCGCGCCTCTTGATGCACTCGCCTTCATGCACCTCGGCGCCCACACGTCCTCTAATGTCGGTGTCGGCATCGTCCTGACAGCCTTGAGAGGAACACTGGTGTCGCCACGCGGAGCCATCGTGCCCCGACCGACGAGCCGGACCTGCTCACCTGCATCGGGAGCACAGTAGCATACAGTACAAGATACACGGTGACTCTGGGCCCGTCAAGCGCCGAAGCAGGCTGGGTGGAGCTCCGCGTATTCCCACCGTAGCAACGGTGGCAGGAGACTCCTGCGGGTCTGGAAGCGCCATGGAAGCATTTTGGAAGCATTCTAGTGTAGCTCGTGAGATCCGAGCCCGTACCTGTGCCCACCGTCTATGGTACTGGCCGCCCCTTGATTCGGCGGGTCTTGCACTTTCTTCCCTTCCTTTTCAAATGTGTACACATTAATCTTATCCACCCTCTCTTCTTCTCTCCAATGGCCCTCCTCTCTCGTCGGCGCCTGCCCCACTGTGGCTTGAGTTCCTGACATAGCCCAAGCCTCGGCCAAATCCCCTCCCCTCCCCCCAAACGGCCAAAACAAGCTCTCAGAGCTTCCGGAGACACGGTCTGCGAGAGTGGTTCCTGGCGTGCACAAATCGAAAGTACCACTCGCTATCCCGCTGCAAGATGGGCCGAGTTGCGCCTGCATGCCAGCCTACCCCTCCGCCGACTTCATTGCACCGCGTTTCGGATGCTCGACCGACTGACTCAGCAGTCGCCCATTTACTCAATGTGGTTTACTCGAGCACAACACTTTGTTGGTCTAACACACCGCTACCTTCTCCGCTTGTCAACACAAATTACGGACGGTCCACGGTCCACGGAGGGGAAGCCCTCACGGGTCACTGCGCAATTGCACTCACAATACCTGCCAGAAGAAGCCTCAACGGTCCACTCAGGCCAAGGTACCCAGTCATCAAGTACCGCTCACCGTAGGCCCCTGGTCCGTCCCCACGTCATCCCACATGGGAGCGTGGAGAGGCCCGACAATCTTTAATTAAGCTAATATAAGACGCAGGAACAGGGGGCCTTGGGCTCGATGGGCTGGAGGGTTGGCAGAGACTGGGGAGGCAAGGCCACATTCTGGCCCATCCACCCGGCCGGGGTTCGAAATATCGCCCGAACCCTTGGCTGCCGCTCGGAGCTGCGGTGGCAGTTTGGCACTCTGCGAGAGCTATGGCCTCCTGCGGCTACCCCGGCTGGCTCTGATATATGATACAACATTCGTGCGGGATGGGGCCGCTGGAGACCTTTTATTTTTTTTTCTTTCCTCTCCGGCGGGTCACCTAAAGGAAAAGTTCCATACCGAGATCCCGGCATCCTTTGGAACCCCGGAGGCCAAGCCGTGCGCTGACTTTTTGGCTCTTTTCCTCCTTGCGACAAGCTTTCACCCTCAGCACTGCCTCCCGGGTCCCGCAGACAGCCAGTTTGCGAATCTCCCGTTCCGGACTGCTCCCCTGGGAGGTTTCTATCTATGGAAGAATGCAACGTGACGCGTAGGTGGGGAGGGCCGCCGTCAGCTGAGGATGCGGTCTTCACATGCTAGATCATCCGCCAGCTGGCCTGCCTGCCTGCCTATTTGCAGCGCAGGGTCCCGGCCGGAAGGTTTCCATGGCATGATGCTCGCCAGCCTCATCATACCCAAAGTGACAAGATGACGGACAGGGCGGGGCCGCCAGATAGCAATAGGATGACGCGATCTGACCGGTCCCAGCGGGTACCTGACGGGAGCCGCGGACAGTCTTTGAGATGACAAGGGATCAATTTCGTTTCAAGGTCGATGCGTTCGGCCCCATCGACCTGCTCTCTGTCTCCATCTAATAAGGGTGCAGTGCTGGCTGAGGATACGGCGGCTGGAGTACGCTTGCGTTGCGAGCAATGCGCGGTACGCACGTGCTGCAATACGCCAACGGTTCACGTCAAGTGCAGCTGAACTAACCTACCTTGGCACTAACGCACAAGCCAGAGTTATGTCGGGTGTTGCCAGCCCGAGCAGCTATCCACCATGAGGCCCTCACCCTCTTCGGTCCTTTTCTCCGACATTGTTATACACATGTCCTGGAGCTTTCCGCAGAGATTGACAGGGGTTGTGGCAAATGAATTTCTCCGTCTTTTGTCCGGCTCGCGATGCACGCAGTCAGGATGGGGACACAGGAGCCTCCACGCCACGGATGCCATCGGCAGCCAGACACACAAATCTGACCAGTGCTGTACTTGTGATACCGCATGGAAACTGCGTACTGTATACGGGCACCTGATCTCTCCAGCGGCTAATGACCATGCGTCTCCCCTGTTGCAAAGTTGAACGGGTCAGGTAGAAAATAGCAAACGCTGCTGCCATGTCTCTCTCGAGCAATCGGAGCTTTTCCTGCAAGGCCTTGAAGCCGGGCTGAGAAGCGCTCGTGTCTCGAATTTCCTCTGTTACAACCGGCCACAGCACCAGCACAAGCATATCCATCTAATGGCCTTGGCCTCATGGACCTGCCAAACGTCACCAAGCTTGCTAAGGATCCAGCATTTCGTTACTGTGCCCGGCCCCGACCATGCCGGGCGTTTGCATTCAGCCACCTAGGGCAGATCCTCGACATTGACAGCCGTTGCGCAAGATTGAGAAGAAGAAAAGTACCCCCGCTACCAGAGATGCATATGAGACGCATCGGACAGCGGAAGCCACTGCAACCGCCCAGGTGGAGAGCCGCAAACCTCCTTCAATTTACACGAGGCCATGCGGGTGCCGAGGGAGACGCTGCCATGTTAACCCCCAGAGATCGCACCAAAATCTTGTGTCCTAAGGAGGGTAAGTAGGTAGCACTGTCGTATGTAACCACGGCGAGGCCGGCGGCCAAAGAGTCATGCCGAGACAGAGGCTCTTTCTGAAAGGGTCAGGCCCAGCGGGAAGAGTTAGGACACCGCGGATTTACTGGCACTGCTGACTCGTGCAGTCGTGTTTCAGCAACCAAAGTTATCCTCCTTCGCACCCCCCCCCCTCGTCGATTGGACGCTGGATCTCTGTTGGGCCATCTGCCGCCTGTCGCTCAGTCGTTCCCACCCCGCGCGACAGTCGGCAAAGAAGGAGGAAAATCCGGAGGTTTTTCATCGAGTCAAAGATCAGACGGCCACCCCGGTTCACCGTTCAGTTGATTTGCAGCATGTCAGTGCCTCAGCCCCTTGTTGACCCTTCTAATCTTCCGATTCGACTCGGACCGCGGTTAAAACCTCTTCCCCGTCCCTATCCCCACAACCTTGTCGACGAACTACTGGAGCGACCAAGCGTGGGAAGACCTGACGAACCACGCCTGCCATATTATTTTCGGCATGGCTCTTGGCACTATACATGCGCTTTGCCTTGTGGATAGACCACGATCATTGTGATGATGATGAGCATGCCGGCGCCGCCTTGTCCGGAGCGGCCACGTCGCCGTCGCAGCAGGCACCAGGGGGGAGCAAGGTGAGGGTCGCTGGTCTGCATAAGCCGATCCCCAATCTCCAGTTGATACGCCCACCCCGGGCGGCCTGCGAGCTAGCTGCCGGTTGGAATTGCATCACGCGGAGAATTTCTCGAACTCTTCCCTCTGGTGCTGGCCTAGCTTGCATGGGGCTGACGCGCGGATCAGCAAGAGGACCAGACCCCTTAAATTTTCCCTATCCCCTTGTCGCCATTTTCTGAGGTGCAGCGCTGCATTGACTGTGTAGCACCGCGATGGCGACACGGACGACGACGTCTACTTCTTTACGGATGCACTGGTATGGTTTGGTGTGGTATGGTGCAGGTGGCATTTAGCTAGCTACATGCATGTTCGAGCCGCGCGCCGCCCAGGATGGGCCGCAACTCATTTCAGACGTGCTCAGCGTCTCGAATTTCCCGAAAAGCTTCTTGCAGTGGGTGTGCACTTGCCATGCATGCATGCGTGTACGTCTACCTACGTGCTCACATATGTGTGTATGTATGTATGTATGTATGTATGCATACATACATACATACATACATACACACAGCGGGACGTGATTGCGCGCGCTGCAGCGTGGGGTCAGAAGAAGCTCCCCTACGACGTCGATTAAACTATCTGGGCTGGGCTGGCTGATGTGACGGAACGGACGACGGGATCCCCTCGTTCGCCCTGGCGATACCGCTACCACCGCCTGTGTGCTTAGCAGCGCGTTGTATACGTGGTATAGATGCCACTCTACCGGATTGTCGGATTCGGCGGTGCGAGCCTGTGCGGCGATCAAGAAGCAGCACCGTGGCCGCCAAGCCTGTCTGCTCAACTGACTGACTGCCTTCCTGACCGAGTTTGAATGCAATGACGAAGGCGGCTCGGCTCACCTCGAGACCAACTCCACCAAAGGCTCTCCGAGCCTCAGCGTATTTCCGAGATAGATGGGTATCGACTGGGGGTGTGCCACGGCTTCCCCAGAAACGCTCACCGTCAAGGACAAGGGGAGGGACTGACGCATGGGTACGCGGAGGAATAAAAAGGGAAAAAGATGGGATGAAATAATTTGCTCAAAGGGGACTGTCAAGTGTCGGGGCCCGGACCAGGGTGAGGTGAGGTGAGTTTGGCCAAGGCTGTTGAAGGTTGTGAGTGACAGAGTGAGGCCCGGTTCATGGCCCCAATCTCCAAATCTCCCGGGGGCCCGCCAAAGGTGCCATCGCTACCAGGAACCAAAAGCTGTCGGCCCAGGCTGGGGAACCTGCAGCAGCTGAAACTCAGGATTCTCGGGAACCGGTCATCGATCGCTCACACCTTCACGATCTTGCTATAGCCTACCCTTGCCTATAGCACGCGGGCATTTGGGAAGAAGCCCTGCGACCGTAGCGTTCATGCTAACGTAGCTTTCCGGCACCTCGGCTTGCGACTCTCGATCCTCGAACTGTTGGATCCAGCGCGCTCCGTCCAGCGTCGCATCGCTAGGTCTGCTGGTTAATAACCTTCCTAGTCTAAGGAATAATACGCCGACCGGGCTTTGCCAGACGAAGGAGTCCTTGTCCTTGCTGACGTCCCTGTCCCTGTCCATATCCCTGTCCCGTGCATTGAGTCGGGCAGGACCTCGTGGAGCACATAGTTCATTCGCCCCCAAACCATCCAGACCGGCCTCACTTATGTTCCCATTCCCACCACCAGCGCGGCCCTGACACCAACTGAGGAATGGAACACAACCACACGAGACAGACAGAGAGAAGGCGGAAGGTCGGCGTGCCGCTGGAGGCGCCGTTGCTTCACCATCACCATCGCAGTTGGGCCAAGGTCTGGCTTTTACCCTGAGCAGACTTGCCCGCCAAGCAAGGCCACGGACAATGATAGCCCTGACCCACGACCACCAGAGAGAGCAGGGGACAGCCCAGACTGGCCCAGGTCGGGAATCAGGATGTCGACGTCTGTGTCAGTCGGAGCAGATCTCCTGTCGAGGCTTAACCTTCGAGTCGCTTGTTCCAGAAGTTCTTTCCTGTCGAACCCAATCTCGTAGGGGTGCGCGGACGACGCTGCTGCGTCCCGACTCGACGGCCGCGGCGGCATCCCAGCCCTCTTGACGTCGAAGATCTCGGGGATTTTCCCGACACTCATGCCTTGCTGGCTGCCTTTCGCTCATCGCAGCCAAATCTGGGCAACTGACTGGCGGACCGGGGCTGCCAGTGGACCACCGCATGATCCGAATGCGAGGCCACATGTCACCTGGGCCTTGGGCGAGTCGATGTAACGGCTTCCTCCTCCACCAGGCAGGCCAGATGGGGCTACCGCTCCTCCCCGGCGGGCTGCCTGGGCGGGCGGGCGGGCGGGCGTTGAAGAAGACGGGCTTGCTCACCGCCTTCCGATTCATTGCCCTCCTCTTGCCCTCTTCAGGCCAGATAGTATCATGTCCTCCGTCTGCAACTCCAGGTATATATGTCTGTCTGTCTGATACGACACGGAGGAGCAATAGAGTTAGGCTAGCCGTCTCGAGAGGTCAACTCTGTCTGAATGTGCGGCGAAGCCGGACCGGGCATTTCATCGACTTTGCAAGACACGGTACTGTATGCGCCCTACGATATTCTACATGGACCTGTGTCGTCGTTGTATTATTACTCCAGCAAGTGGGCTATTGCTACCTGCATGCTTTTCTGGTCGGTGATGGCCAGGTACTTGAAAGAGCGGGCCGCCCCGGCAGTGTGGCTCGGTAGCTGCTACCGGAACCCAGTGCAACTGGTCAGGTACCGAAGCCGTGCCTGCATGCTCGCTACTGTAACAAGAGCTGCATGCACCAACTCCGAGGCCCCTCTCGAGGGACCCAGATGCCCGGAGATCAGTCGCCAAGCGCTGTATCTTCGGACGTTTGAAATAGATTGCTCTTCGGAACAAACGACGACTCGGACGGCCGTCATCCAGGTCCAGGTCCAGGTTGTTCAGGAAGAGAGAGCGGACGTATCAATGTACACTCCCGCTTCCAAAAAAAGAGACGGCCCTCGGGGGCACACACACACACACACACACTCACTCACTCACTCACCCACACACAGACACAGACGTGCACACATGCACACCCCACCCACATCATATTACACAGATGGGACACATTTTGGGTTTCACGATTGGATCCCCACACCATAACCGCGACCGCATGTGCGCACAGTCTGTTGAGATCGACATGTCGTAGCCGCCTCGACTGTAACAGTACCCAGTGCGGTACTGTATGCTGTGTTCTGTGTCCTGTGTGCTGCGTGTCGTCTGTACGCCGTGTGCGCCTTCGGTGTGCTGTGCGACGCGGTCGTTGAGGGCTGTCGCCGCTGGGCGGCCTTCTGACACAAGCTCAAGGCCTGTGACCGACGACGCCCTCGTCTATCGTTGTCTGGTTTCATCGTCCTTCCCCCCAAAGGAGAAACGTGGCAGGCGGCCCTGCACCTGGCGATTCTGCCTTGCCAGACCCCGGCCGCGGTGTCTTCGCCCGAGGTGCCGGTCCCCTCCCCTCCCCTCTGCTCGCCCGGCTCGCTGCCCCCGTCGTCGCACCCCGTGTCACCAGAGCATCCAGACACAGAGAGAGACATTTGTTCGGTTGTGGAGAGACTTTGGGCCCCACCCATGGGCCGAGGGATCGACGCTGGAATGTCATGATGGGAGGACACGGACAATATCAGATGCCCACCCTCTCCCCAGAAGCTGACAACGTCATGGTATAAAAGTACTGCCACCGTAGCAGCGCTGGCCTTTCGACTCGCCCGGAATCTCCGTTGCAGGGGACTGTGCTATGACTAGCCAGGAATTCCCCACGGCCGCAGGGCCGGCACGTCACCTGGGAACAACCCAGGACCGCCGCCCTGTCCCGCCTATATTGCGACAAGATTATTGACTGCTGATCATCGAACAGCCCAAATTTAGACACATGCAGTCGCGAACGGGTCACGCGAGGTATGGTTCGAACACTTGGTCGCTGGGGTGGGAAACTCAAGCTTGCATGATTGATCGGGCCCCCGGCCAAAACACGGCCGCCGGGCCAGAGAACCGGAGCGCATGATCACCTTGACCTGTAGTTCACAGTTCGCCGTCGAGAACAGGAGGGGGGTGGGGGTGTTCCGCAAGGCGAGGAGAACACGGGGAGAAAGGGCATAAGGCAGCGAAAAAAGCCACGGCCTGCCTGCCTGCCTGCCCGCCTACCTACCGGCCGGGCGATTTCGCACGCACGCACGCACGCACGAAAGCACGCACGGCAGCCGGGCAGCGCGCATTTCCGTCCGGTTCCCGTCTCATGAGATTTTCCGAGGCGGGGGGCGCACGGGGCAAATGGTCGAGTACCAAGGACACGGGACCAAGGAGACGGATGCGCTGGATGCCCAGGCTTAGTTCGTCCCTTTCGGTCACAACATTTCATCCTTTTTTTTTCATTATTTCTTCAGTGCACTCCCCCTGCGTCCATCCTCCAAAACAAAAATCCCAGGCTGAAATGGGACCAAGGGTGGCATTGAGGGATGATGGGTCAGTGACAGCTGGACTAAAACTATCCGCAACTTCAGCCGAAACTCACCCAGGGCCAAACGTAGAGAGCATGGAAGCGAGACATGGGTCAGTGGGGCCATGGAGGGAGATCGGACCAGAAACCAGACACAAAGAGACAGTAGACAGTATGCACGACAGGATGCCCCCCCGTCCTGCCGCGCCAACGAGCGCAGCCGAGCGAGGAGGGAGGGACGAATACCAGCCCGGGGAACAACGGTGATCGTCGGGCGCCTGTGTCAGATTGTCCAACGTGGCACCGTGACTGTATACTCCCTTTTTGTGCGAACCTCGTCCAAAGATCTTGCAATTAAACGACGCTGTTGAACGGCGAACGGGGGGCGCCTTGTTCAACCGGATATATAACACAGCCTGAAGATATGCTCCCCTGCACAATACTCGCGCCGCAGGAACCACGCATGAACCGCACCGACAACTCGCCATCACAGTCTCCGTGTCTATTTGCGGGTTCATGTCCCTCGCCGCAGACCACCTGTTCCCCATGCCCGTTCCCTTGTCCGAATGCGTGAAGGGGTGGGCGTCCATCGATCACTGCAACCTATCGCCCGTGTCCCTGCCCAGCACGTTCGTCCTGCAGTCAAATCAAGACTTGTGGAAGGCAGTGCGGATTACACAAAGATCCCATCTCAGATTTAGACGAGAAAGCACTCTATCCGTGACGTTGGTAAGTGCCGGCCCTACTGCTGCACGACGTCGCGAGCTCGCATATGTGGGCAACGTGGGCTTCTGACATTCGTCCAACGGTCGACATTCCGGAAATGGGGGATGGGAAATCACATCAAAAGGGCCGAGGCCAATGGGAACCATTGCATTATGCTCGGGCAGGGCGGAATATTTGCCTTGGTCTTTGAGTGAGACGAACCCAGCCACAGAGACAGAGCATGTCTCGGTCACGTAGCTTGTGGTTCGCGAGCGCAGGAGCGCAAGCGACGAGGCCACGATCACAGCCGGCTCTGGAATCCCGGAAGCTCGTGATCTTCGGGCCAGTGTGCTTCTGGCCAGATGTAACGCAGGGCCTCCCAGATGTGGCTGAAGCAGCCGACGTCAGTAAGGGTGTAGATAAACGAGGTTGGGAGTTGAAAGTGGGAGGCTGTTCCGAGAGCACAGCATGAACGAGGTTAAGGGGGGGGGGGGGGTTGTGCGTACCCTACGTGGACAATGTCCAGACCGTCCTTGACCTCCTGTGGCAGGTCCTTGACGTCTTTGCGGTTTTGGGCTGGCAAGATGACGGTCTGGACACCGGCTCGAAGTGCCCCGATCAACTTCTCCTTGATGCCCCCAACTGCTGTGACGCGGCCACGGAGCGATATTTCCCCCTAAGTCGCATGTCATGTTAGCCTCCGACCCGCAACGCACGTAAGCCCTGTGAATGTGCATAGGAGTGGCACAGCACGTACCGTCATGGCCATAGTGGGTGGCACAGCTTTCCCGGAGAACAAGGATATCAGCGCAATCGCCTGCGCCATGCCGCTACTGGGCCCATCTTTGGGAATGGACCCGGAGGGACAGTGCACATGAATACTACGGTTCTTCATGATGTTCTCTGATGGGTCTTGAGCTAATCCGAGCTCGAAGGCGTGCGCCTTCACCCAGGACAGCGCGACTTCGACGCTCTCCTTCAGAACGTCCCCGAGTTTTCCAGTCAGCTGCACAGTGCCGGAACCGGGCATATCGGCGACCTCGATGAATAGGATGGAGCCATTGCCGCCAGAGCTGTAGGCCACAAGGCCCGTGACAATACCAGGGCGGCTGGTTTTCTCGGCGATCTCTTCCTCGAACTTCTCAATTCCCAATGTGTTTTCGACGTCCTCGACAGTAAGCTTGGACTTGTACTGTTCCAGGCGGCCGGCGTCTTTGGCGTCGGCGTATTCGACTGCTTTTGCTCGGCAGACACTGCCAATCTCCCGCTCCAAGTTGCGGACTCCAGCCTCGCGGGTGTAGGATTCGATGATCTTGGATACAACATCATCGGTGAACTTGACGTGATCTTCGTCAAGACCATTGACACGCACCTGCTTGGGGATGAGATGGGACGTAGCAATGTGTCGCTTCTCCAAGGTTGTATACCCGGGAAGGTAGATCATCTCCAAGCGATCCAGTAGAGGAGCGGGTATGGTATCAAGCGAGTTGGCAGTAGCGATGAAGAGGACCTTGCTCAGGTCCAGAGGGATGTTGATGTAGTGATCCACGAACGTGTGGTTCTGCTCCGGGTCGAGAACTTCTAGCATGGCAGCGGACGGATCTCCGTTGAAGTTTGTCTGTCCTATCTTGTCGATCTCATCCAAGAGAAAGACAGGGTTCGCCACCCCAACCTTGCGCAGGCCTTGAACAATGAGACCGGGCATGGCGGCGACATAAGTCCTGCGATGGCCACGGATCTCCGCCTCATCTCGAACGCCGCCCAGCGAGATTCGGTGGAATTTCCTGCCCAGGGCCTTGGCCACCGATCGCGCCAGGGACGTCTTGCCAACTCCTGGAGGACCGACGAGAAGCAGGATCGGCGACTTGTCAACCATCCGCTTGCTCTTTAGCACTTCGAGCTTGGCTGTGCTTGCCTTGACCTGGTCATCTGAATTCTCTGGAGCAGGAGTACCATCTTCGAGGCTCTTAGTTGTCTCCAGAGATGCAGTTTCTTCCTCGACCTGCTTGATTTTGGCGTCGATGTCCTCGTTCACAGACTGCTTCAGTCGCAACACAGCGAGGTACTCGAGAAGCCTGGCTTTAACTTTTTCCAGCCCGTAGTGATCGTCGTCGAGCTGCTTTCTTGCTGCTGTCAAGGTTCCAGGCCCAAGTCTGTCATCCGTAACATTAGTCCATGGGATTTCGGCCAGCGTCTCCAAGTAGTTCCTGGTAACAGCGTGTTCGGCCTGGGCCGGAATCATTTTCTTCAACCTCTTGAGCTCTCTTTCAGCCACTTTGGCCGCCTCTGGGGATAGTTTTGCCGCTTCGAGCTTCTTCTGAAGTTCCTCTATCTCGTTGGGCTCGTCATCGTCGCCGCCGGCTGGACCGTTCATTCCTCTTGAACCCGTGAACGGCGTGCCAAATCCACCACCAGGCCCACGCACTGGGCCGAGGGGCTTGCCGGGCTTGCGTTGGGGCTCCTGGTCTTTGTCGTCGGAGTCGATGATGATCGGGACAGACGAACTCGTAAACGTGGTAATGCGGATGTTGTTTTTGATGGAAGAGATTTGCCGTTCCAGCATCTCGATGACCTTGACCATCCGCTCCTTTGTGTCAAAAAGTGATAAGACCTTGAGTTTCTCCTCAAAGGATGCCTCGACAACATTGGCCATGAAATCTGCGAGGAGGCCGGCCTCAGCGAGGGTCTTCTTGTTGATGAAGAAGTCCAGTCTCCGAGCCAACAGCGGCGATAGGCCCGGAGAGCCTGACGATCTGAATATGGCAGCCACCCTGAGTATTGCGACTAATTCTCTCGACAAAAGCCTCAGAGCTTGGAATAGTTCCTCGACGGGCTTGTCTTGTGATACTGGATGGCGGGTCAGCACGTGAGGCCACGACAACATCAGATGGCCGGATAGCGCGGAACAGAGAACATAAAGAGACGAGGCTCTGAGCTTATTAGAAGCGCAGTGATTTCTTACCTTGATCTTTGAGGTAAGTGACCTTGCCCTCAAAGTATGGTTGCATTTGGTATATCTTCTCTACTTTGACCCTTGTGACGCCCTCGACTATCAAAGAGAAATCGCCAGTTCCGCGACCTTCGACGCCAGTGATCTTTGCGGCGACACCACAGGAGAACAGATCGGACTTTGATATCTTGCGTCCCGAGTCATCTTGGGCAGCCTTTGAGTAGTCACGCTCGCCATTCTCAATCAGCAGCTGGCCATTGGGTCCCATCAAAGGTGACAGGCGAGCCTGAGGGACACAAGCGATAGGGACGGTCTCTATGCGACCATTGGAGCCGCTGGAAGCGGCACGGGTAAAGACGGTTGATAGCAAGGCCGGTATGTCTGGACGACTGGGAGAAACGGGGATCCTCTGTATGGTGCCTGGCAGGAGCACGATGCCATGGGGCAGAGGAATGATGGGCAGGGTGGCGGAATGAGTTGGAGCCATTATGTGGACCTGAGCCGAGCCGAGAATCACTACACGGCTGTTGATATCTCGAAGAGTCGGCCGAGGTAGGAGCTGTATATGGATGGGAGAGACAGGACGGGCGAGTGATGGGAGATGTGGAGGCGGATATGAATGAGTTGCAGAGGATGGATGGATGACACGGAGATGGGCACGAACACAGTAGGGATGGAAAGAAGTGGGCTACGAATAAGGACGCTGTGCACAAGACTGTGACTATGTGGAGAGTGCCTCAGCAGGAAGGCGACTATTATGCTGTTGGTGTTGATGAGGAGAGTGGTGATTGATTGAGTGATTGACGTTGACGTTGACGACGTTGATGAGTGAGCCGAGGCTAAAAAAGACCCGCCCGACCCCGGCTACCGCATGGTTTGCCGCTGCGGGCTCCAGATCAGATGTCAACAGCACCGATCGCGGGGGATGCTAATGCCTCCTAGAACATTCTATGCCCTACTGGGCAGTTCACACAGCACAGTCCGATCAAAGTATGTAGGGAAGATAAGTAATCAATCAAGGACTGTATGCATACAGACTTACCTAGAAGTTCCCTTCCGGGTCGTTGAGTCCCCAATGTCTTATGTAGTCTACCTAGTATAGGCAAGGCCTCTGCTTATGTAACGGGCAACCAGGCTCCCTTCCCAGCGGGTGCCCACTAGCCCCAGGCCCCCCACCCCTCCTCAGTAAAGTCCAGTAGGCACGTTAAAGTGGTTTCCCAGCGCACGGCGCGTCAACACATTCTCGAGACGCGTCCCCCTCGATTTGATCCCAATCTTCAACCACCCGCCCAACCCGCATCCTCACCCACGCCACATTCCCCCTCTTCAGACTCACCACAGCCCTTCATCATGAGTACGTTATATCTTCCGCCATCTGTGCAAGTAAATGACAAGGAAATATAGCCTGTGCTGACAACAAATGACAGCTTCATTCGCATCATACGGCGCCAAAGGCGGCGACACTGACGGCGGTTTCGTCTACGGCGGCTCGCAGCCAGGCAGCCAAGGAGGCCAAGGCGGTGGAAGGGTAAATCACACCCGCTTCAACTACTCTCCCTGGATGCCATGTTGCCAAAAGAAAAAAGATAAATGCTAACATTGCCCCGCCCCACCACCCAGAGCTCCGCCGACGAGTCCCTCCGCCCCGTGACGATCAAGCAGCTCACCGACACCGAGGAGTCATACCCGGGCGCCGCCGACTTCTCCATCGACGGCCACCCCATCACCCAGGTCACCTTCGTCGGCCAGGTGCGCCAGGTCAACCCGCAGTCGACCAACATAACCTACCGCCTCGACGACGGCACGGGCGTCATCGACGTCAAGAAGTGGGTCGACGCCGACAAGCAGGAGGACCTCGAGCCCAAGTACCAGCTCGACCAGCACGTCCGCGTCTGGGGCCGCCTCAAGGCCTTCAGCGGCAAGCGCCACGTCGGCGCCAACTTTATGCGCGCCGTCACCGACCACAACGAGGTCCACTACCACCTGCTCGAGGCAACCTACGTGCACCTCTACCTGACAAAGGGCGAGCTGGGCGGCGGCGGCGCCGCCAATGGTAACGGGGATGGAAACGCTGGAAACGGCGACAGCATGTTCGTCGACTCGTACGGCGCCAACGGCGGCGGCGAGAACGCCGCGAAGCTCGGCGCCTGCGGGCCCAGCGCCAAGCGCATGTTCAAGTTCCTGTCCGACACACCCGGAAGCAACGAGGGCGTGCACCTCAACCTCATCACGAGCGGCACAGGCATGACGTCCCGTGAGGTCCTGGGCGCGTCGGATGAGTTGCTGGGCCAGGGGCTTGTATACACGACAGTCGACGACGAGACGTGGGCAATACTCGAGTACTGATCAGTTGGATTTAGCCGCCTGTTTTTGTTTACGTTTGTAGGAACATGGCCGCCCGGGGGGACATTTGCATCACGATTGCCCTGGTTGGGGCTGAGGTGGCGTCTTCTGCGGCAAAAGGAATGATTGCCCTTTTTGCTTTTCTTCAATTTGACGATAATACCTATGCTATGGTGTAAAGACTGGGTTGCGCGGGGGCGGGTGTTGGTTCGGGGGAACAAAATGGTAGAAATTCAAGGGCCATGACAAGCTTTCAATCTAGTGGCCATCGCAGCAAAGCGTGAAGATAATGACGGAGCATAAGGAGGGACTTCGGGTCAGTCTAGCCTGGTTGCCTCAAAAACAAGCATGAAATCACACGACCATAAGACATGCACACACGCAGGCACACACGTACATGGCACACAGTTGGGGTGCACACCCGGGGCCAATCATGACGGGGCCTCTCCCCTGTCTCTCAAGAGAACAGAACAGTCGGCCGCGCGCCGGCCCACCATCCAGGGGTTCCCTCAGGCATGAGAGGTACGGCCAACCGGTGCTGCTGTTCTAACATGGCTCTTGACGGCGGGGACGTTAGCAACCTTGGCGACGGGCTGGGGCTCTCGCACCATGATGGTAAGCTGGACCGGAACGGCCCCTCGCTTGAGGAATATCTCCTTTTTCACAATGAACCCAAACTTGGCGTAGTAGGTATTGTTAGCCAGGGAGCTCGACTCAAGGTAAACAGGCCTGTTCTCGGCATCAGCCTGTCCAGCAACGTTAGCATGTGACCACAGTCTCGGGAAGATTGCCGCCAGGAGCCCGCCGGTGGGTGGGAGTGAGGACATACCCTGGCAATCATAGTCTGTAGGAGTTTGCGGGCGTAACCTCTGCCTTGTGCGTGGGGCTTGGTGCCCAGATAGACAAGGTAGTAGGCATTCTCGTCACGGTCACCCAGAACCTCGGCCTTGGTGTCGTGCAGAAGCGGGAGCAGCTCATTGTAGTAGCGCTGTCTGCCCTCAGACGAGAGCTGGAAGTACAGCCGCCACATTCCACTCCGCAGCACGGTGTACCAGTCGTCGACATTCTTACCCGGCGGCATCCTACTTGAGTTGTCAGATTCACTGATAACATGCACTTTTACTTTCAAAGACACGGGAGTAGTGACACCCAGCTAGGACAGGGGATGGGAGGGTAGGGGAAATGCCCGGGATGTGGCGGAAACACTGACCACAACGCAACGCCCTCATGGTCCGGCCCAATAACATGAACCTCGCCGTTGAGACAGTGAGCCGCGACGATATACTGGAAGATGTCGACGTGCAGCTTCCACTTCTCTTCTGCAGACAGTCCGGCCATGTCGTCCGAGTCCAGGAGGTAACATGCGAGGTCGTCGGCAGCGAAGGCATGAGCCAGTGAAATAGCTACCTGCTGGCACTCGGTCATGTTGACGATGCGGACAGACTCCCCCCATTTCTTAGGGATGAGCGAGTGCTTCAGCTCGACGAGGGTGACGGTACTAGTACTGTTCACGGTCTCCATGCTGGGCACGCCGTTGACTGGGCAAAGGCGTCAGGAAATGTGTTCCTACGGCAGCCATCAGGGCAGGGCAAAGAAACACTCACCTTGGGCTTTACGCGGGTTCTATATTCTGGATACTATCACCCGTGTGGACTCGAGATAATTGCGATCTCGAGACGGGCATAAACCTTGAGGGGTGGGTGAGGCAGTTGAGACAGGTGCGTATATCAACAGACATCAATGTAGAGTTCGACGAATAACGCCTTGGATAAGTTGGATTTAGGAGATGAGGTTCGGTCAGTCGGCCAGTCAGGCAAATAGGCACACAGGCTATCGGGCGAGCAGACGCTGTGATGCTTTGTTTGTGAGTTTCTGAAGGGACAAAGGGCGGGGGCAGTTGTGATGGGATATCTTGTTCTAGTCGGGAACGCCCTGGTGGGTGAAGCTTGTGAGGTTGTTGGACTCCTATGCTCTGTTGGTGAGTAGTCTGGAATTCTGCTAGAAGCGTTTCTTTTCTGGAAGAGATCCGAGGAAGAGAACAGTGGCAACAGCAGCAGTAGCAGGAAGGGAGGAGAAGCAACGGGCGGGACGAGCTAGGGAAGCTTAAGTAGGCCGGCTTAGGTGGGGAGTGGGAGTGGCAGGTACATCCGACTGTCACGCCAAGATTCGGACCTGTCCGTAGCCTGCATACCACCCAACTATAGGTACTCGTGACTGCCAGGCTGCCAGGTAGTCGGGTTACCACCGGCACGCGGGATGTTTGCAGGTGCAGTAACTCAAGCAGGGGCACTGAGTGGAGGAGGACCCGTCTTGGTGAGAGCAGGGTGAGACCTGCCGGCCTTGGATGGTGACGGGCAGCATATCTGTGGCTTATCGGGCTTCAACCCGCTGCCCGGGTGGTAACAAGTGACGACGCGGGCGGGCCATTGTTGTCTGTCCCACGCAGAATCGCCGTCACCCCTCCGGAACGCCTCATCCTTTGCTATTCCTTCCCATGAGGCGTCGAATGAGGGCACGGGCACACAAACATGCATCAGCCAAGCCCGGCAGCGTCGGATGCCTGAAGTACTGGCAAGGCGTCAAGCCTGCCTGTCTATTGTGTCTGACTGCATCAGAGGTGCGGCGTATTCCACCTATTCCAAGATGCCATTGTTATCTCGCCAACCAGATACAATCAATGAATCCCGGCGGGGGGCCTCGTGCCCACGCCCGCGATGCATTGCCTGCCCTTAGGCTTCGGCCTCGCAAGCGTGGCGACACCCGTGCCCGCATCTCTCTTTGCCGAGATCCTGGCCTCATTCATGTGTCCTCAAACGGTCCTGGCCGTGGACACCTTGTGTCGTCTCGCCTGGCACACCGAACCTCAACATCTATAGGAGCCACGGGTCACAAGTCCGAGGAGGCAATTGGGTCGCTGAGGATCGGCAGTCATCCGAGGTTGTCTTCACATCACCAACACTGAAGTCGAGGTGCAAGGCTCTTGCGGTGAAAGTAGATCGCCATGCTTGCATTAGTGCTATGTGCGGAATATCGTAACAGTCCCAGTTTGCCAACAGTCGGTATGGGTATCTCAAATGCGTTGAGGACCGGTTCCCCCCACAGGAACAAGGCCTTGCGCCTAAACAAAGACAGTACCATGTCTAAAGTTTTGCTTTTGTATATCATCCTCCACAGAAAGGGAAAACGGTCAAATCGCAATAGAATCCGGCCATATCTCGCCTCACATGCGCCGAATCTGCTGCTCGTTTTCGTAGGTTTGCAGGCCGGAGTCTAGGTGCGACCACCACTCAAACAGCATAGAGTTGCAGATGAGCTTGAACCATGGTGTGAACTTGAGTGCCGGGTCGTCAAACTGCTTCTTGAGTGTCTCGGGTGTCACGTATTGCGTCGCCCGCACCTCGTTGGGGTTCGCGTCCAGGTCGACGTTGGCCTTGATGAAAAGAATGTAATCAACTGCAGACTGTCAGGACAGAGGTCTTGACCATCGCTCGGCCGCGGGGTTCAAGCCGGGGGGTGTGGGAGGGGTAATTCTATCAACGTACTCTCGTGCTCTCCCCATTTGCCGTCACTCGGTGCCTTGTAGTGGATGCGCGTGAGGAAGTGGAAGTCCTCGATAGGGACCTGCTCCTTCTTTATGCCCAGCTCGTGATCCAGCTTCCTCTGCGCCGCCCTCTTGACGCCCTCGACGCACTCCTTGAGGTTGGAGCCGGTTTCACCAGGGATATTCAGAGGGTGAGAGCAGCACGTGTTGGTCCACAGGTCGGGAAAGGTGATCTTTTCCGTGGCGCGCTGCTGCAGGAGGAGCTCGTTCTTGTCGTTGAAGAGGAACACGGAGAAGGCGCGGTGGAGCAGTCCCTTGTCGATGTTGGTCATCAAGTGGCCTGTAGTTGTGCTTGTCAGTCGGACAACGCGCCAATATAGACCAAGCGCGGCGGATAATTGTCAATACGTACAGACTTTCTTGCTGGCAGTTCCAATGGCCTCGTCGTTCTCGTCTAGGACGATGCAGACCTCGTCCATAAGGCGGATCTGCTCAGCATCGTGGCCGTCCAGCTCTGACGTGTTGGTCGTGTCGATGTCAGGGAAGAGGCGCAAGATGGTCTCAGCATTGATGCCGGAGGTCGTGACGGTGGTTGTTGTAGACATTTTGCGCGGTGTTCCTGTCAGACTGGCTGGAATTGAGCGAGACGTTGTCGGTGGAAGAGGGAGAAAGATGCAGGGTCGACTCGGGAGGGAGCTTGCCCGGGGCGTAAAAGGCGGCAAAATTCAATAAATATTGCGACTGGGGAAAGGGCCCCTTTTGCCATCCCCCGCCGCAGTCCTTGGCGGCTGCCGATGCGGGACCGACCGCTGCAGGGGAACAGGGGAAGAGCCGGCATCCTGCCGGTACCAACTCTGTCCGCAGTAGTGGGGCTGTCCGGCACACACAAAACAAACGTCTTCAAGATGCTTTCTTCAGAAAGTTCTTGCGAACACTTCCAGTCCGTGGTGCATCAGCAAAACTGTATCAGACTTCGGACCATGCCACAAACCGTATCGCACAGTGTTGAGCCTGTGTCTGCCCGCCAGTCTGCCCGTGTGTCTGCCCGTCTGCCCTTCAATGGATCATTTGAGTGGCAGGGCGATCCACCATGCTGTTACCATGGCCACCGATAGCGCGCTGCATGTTGGTGCTCCTGACTCGACGCATGGATACCCTCTTCAGCTTACCAGGCGCGCCAAACCGTGTAAGTTGATTCGTCCGACGACTACAATCGAATTAGCTATAAGCTCCAGGCCCATTGCGAGACTCGAGCTCAATGATATTGATGGCGGACATCCGTTCAGCATGTGCCTGACACCGGATGAGACCGTCAATACTGGTTGGCGACGGCACTCCAGCCGAGATTTGTCGTCTATCGACCGATTTGTCAATTCCACTTGATGCGGAAGTGTTTGAGCAGCAAACCGATTCAATTGTCTGTAGGGTAACAGTATATCCCAGGACCCGCTACGAGCAAGAAATTACTGTTGAAGATGCCTTTGTGTCAAATTATCGAGTATCATTTTCTGCATCATGTCAGGAAAAATATTTGGACCTAGGTGGTCATCGCAACTCATGGTCCCTCGGGGTTCAGGAGTAAAATTCTGATGCCGTATCAGCTGAAATCGACAGCTGTAGATTACTGACGAGCAACCCAAAAAATGCACACGGCACTAAACTGAGGCATTCCGACCTGGCCAATGACCTCGAGACTAGACTTCAAGCATTAGAGAACACCCCCGGGTGCCGCGGGTACTTGTGTGTTACGCCTCGGGCACCTGTCCATCGCATGACACATCTTCTCCAGCATCATATATCTGGTCTCTCGCCTCTGATTATACATGCATAAAGTCATGAAAGTTAGGCAACTCTTCCTCTGTCTGCTGCTGGTGATTTGTCGCATCGTGACCGCGATCACGGTCAATGATCTCCCAACCTCGGTACCAGCATCGGTGTGTTAATTAAAGCTTCAAAGGTTCGTCGGTGGAGCTCTAATGCAGCGAGTGCTTAACTCGGATCTTGATGTACTTAATGATGAACAAGTAAATGGTGTACTACTTGGATGGTCTTAGTAGGTATTGTCCGTAGTTTTTGCAGAATCTTAATCAGAGATTGTCCATATGCAATGTCACCCTAAGCACTATAATTAGAATATCATTACAGTCTCACTATATATACACTTTGTAACTAGTAACCTACATTTTAACACTTTCAATATTTACATGGGATATCTGGGTGTTCTATCTTCTTCTGGTGAGGACAGAGCTGTCTCAGGGCTCGGTTGGAGATAGAAAACACGTCTGAGGCAAACTTGTCATCCCAATCCCTCAAATAATGTTGACTGATTTTCATATCCTGCTTTTCTTCTCCACACGTCAGAAGAAGATTCAGTCCTCAAATTCTAATCTTATCGAGTGGCTGGGACTGGTTTTATTTGCACAGGTTCAGAAGGCCATCAATCCAAGCATGCCCATGTATGCATAAATCGCTGACACATCTCCTAGCAGGTGAATCTCTTAATGATATTAACAGATTATATTAATTCATTAGTCACATATGCAAGCATGTATCACAATGTATTCATAATAACGTGGTAACGGATTACTAGAAGGGGAGAGGATCCCTGAATCAAGACTCCAGCCAAAACAAAAACCAACCCATATACTAAACTGGATGTTGTCGAGGCCATTGACCACGTCTTGGGGTGATGATTACTCAGTTTTGTGATAACCGTGGCCATCCGTTAAATGCCTAGTACCTAATCTAGAATATTCACTACATGTTCTCACCGATTTGCAAACCATAAGGTATGCTCATTCCATTTTATGTCTCATATGATCGAGTGCCTTTCATGGTCTCAATTGTGTATCCAAACGCACTATGACCCAAAGTGAAATGAGATCTAAAGTATCGGTCTTGCCAAGTTGTGGCCACCTTCCTCAACCATACGAGAGCTGCTGGCTGAGCATGGTAGAATTTGTAGCCAGACGGATTTGGCTCCCTCCCGATGCGATTTTGTCCACTGAGTAGAACTGTTCGTCGATTTCCATTTGCAAATGGAATTTCTACATTATCTGGAGCTTTCCAGGAAAGGGTTTGTCTCCGAGGCCAAGGCGCAAGTTTGAGGCAGCCTGTATATTTTTCACAGGTGCGAACAGGTGTGATTATTGAAATCGACTATGAAAACACAGTTAGTACACTGCAAAGCTCATTACTTGGCAGCCTCGCTCGGTGAGCTCCCTATCGTTTGTGATATCCGCGACAAGTCCTGCTAGGCTGGATCGCCAAGGTTCCGCTAAAAATATTCGGTCCTGTAATTGAGACACCTTCTTGTCGAGTTCATGATATGGGAGAACGACCACCTGTAGTAAAGCCAAGAACATCTAATTCTCCGAGCTTGGCTTGGTATGCCTCTCGTAACGTATGGGTGACCATGACAAGGTGGACGGGAACGGTGCGCTTCACCTGGGCACTGCGGTGTCTGCATCCTAGGCGCCTGTGTGTCCCTCAAAGCTCTTCGAGTGAGATCTTGTCTTTTCTACGGTTCGATATTGACCAGACCTTGACGCGGAAAGTCTCAGTAGCCAGGTCTGTCTCTGCTCCACACAAGGTCCAGCTTGACACAGGCGGGTCTCTCAGCAGGCTTGTCCCGCAGCGGAGTCTACTTGTCAGTCACCGAGGGGCGGCGATGCGCACCAAGTGATATCGGCGGAGCATCGGCTACATCTATTGGCTTGGTACACCAGGGGGCCTGCCCATAGTCCTGTCCCGCCAGGCCTCGGCGGTCCCTCCGGCATGTTATGCTGTGCGTGGTGAGCAAGCTTGGCTCAAGAGTCAAGACATCCAGCCTTGGCCTCGGTCTCGTCTTCCGGCATTTCGCCGTGTTCGGTTCCCTCCCGATATAGAGTTCGGCCACGGTGAGGGAAAGAAGAGAGCCTGCTCTGCCTGGCTATTCAGGACAATCACGGACCTGGCCTGGGCCTTTGCAAGTTGTTGTCCGGGGAGGGGCGCCGTGCGCGAGCGCGGCTCCGAGCGAGCTTCTAATCCATGCGTAGACCTAGCAAAGTACCTCGACCCCGTCGAGCTTGATTCGTTGCCATGCATACTCCACTTGAAGTGCGTACCGGCAATCGTTGAGATTGGCTCATGGGCGTGATGCCGTGCGACCTGCTGTGCTTTGGGCGAGGGGGGGCTAAACCTTGGGACGGCATTCCTTATTAAAAGTATCTGGGCATGCTGTCCGCACGACATTCACGCCATCCTCGAACGGGAAATACAATATATACACAACGTAGCATGTGCATAAAACACACGAAAACACACAACTGGGATAGAGACGAAGATGGTGATTGCTAAATGTTGAAAGAGCCTCTGCCTCTCTCAATCCCTCCCACAACCCCTGGGGGGCTATTTGAAAGGACTTCCAAAGCCTTTTTCTGTGTTAACGGAGCGAGACTGGTCCTATTTGGGTACTTCGGAGCGGTATATTGGTTGGGTCTGGAACATTCTGCACAGGGAGGAGGCCAACGTGCTTATTCCGTCTACTACGAAACGGGAATCATCGGGTCATGGCAAAGACTTAGAAAGGCTGCATCAATGCAGTGGATCTCGTCTTACTCCTACATGGCGGAGAAGGAAGCGGGTGATGAGAATGTGTGGTCCTCCCTGAGGCTTTTAGGTCTCCGAGACAGCAGTAGTTTTCAGGAACTTGGAACTTTTGTCCACACCTTCTCAAAATAACAAATTCCATGTGCTGCTTTCGTGAAGACTTCGGAGACCGTGATGATGTCACAGAGATACCTGGCATCGTTAGTCACGCCGGAAACGCTCAAGAAGGAGATATTCGCCCCCTTTATGAGACACACAAGACAATCAACGTTGATGGGTGGTGGTACAAGTGGCGCGGGTCAGATTTGATGGGAAAATTTCTTGCACTCAATTTTCGATGACACTCTTGCATATCGAGATGTGCCGCCCCTTACACATGTGAGAGCTCCTGAGAGGAATATAACGTCTTAATACGCGAGAGCCACAGTCCACAGACGAGGGAAGGCAGACGAAAAAAAGGAGATTACAGGTCGGGATAGCAACCATAATATGAGATTCAGTTTTTCGGTGCAGATAAGACAAACCCCTCCTAAAAAAGAAAAAACAAGTTGGCAAAGTGACCTGGGTAATAGTAAATAAAAAGTTCTGTAAAGTGTCCATATGCGTCTCCGGTTGACAAGGAGAAGGGGAAAATCAAATGGAGGCCATTGCCCTGTCGTGTCCCATGAGAGTCCGAGTTCGCGCGCGTCAACTCCTCCAGAAATGCTGGCCATGTGCGTCCATATCGTCTGGAAGGGAACTCGACTCCCCAGCCTTATGCAAATATGTCGTCGTATCAAGCTTGGACGTTACCGTCGATTGACTCGTTAAGAATCAGTGCGTCCCATTCCTTGACCTCCCGGTGCTCTCTTCTCTTGATGGACGTCCTCTTGCCCCAGAACATCCCGCCTCTGCGCCGCCGCAGATCCGAAACCCCTCACATTATCACGCACTTGGAGCAGCATCCCGCCTCGGCATCGTTATCGCTGACATCCATCGGCTTGACGGCACCGTTTGGTGCAGAGGCGCCGCTGCCGGTCGAGTATCCTTGCATTTCGCGGTTGAAGCGTCGGATTTCGCGGACGATATCGTAGAATGCCTTGTCGACGTTGATCCGGGACTTTGCTGATGTCTCGATAAACTTGCAGCCGAATGACCTTGCCAAGTTCTCACCCTCTGCGACGGACCGTTAGCAAACGACCCAGCTGCACGCGGAAGATTTCAAAGAGAGGACGGGCGACATACCCTGCCTGGTAACTTCTCGTTCACCCTCCAGATCGCACTTGTTCCCTACAACGACCATGGGGAAGTAGTCCTTGTCCTTGACTCGCAGGATTTGTTGCTGGAAGGTTGTGATCTCTTCGAAACTCTGGCGGGAAGTGATGGAGTAAACGAGCAGGAAACCTTCGCCTGTCCGCATGTATTGCTCTCGCATGGCCGAGTACTCTTCTTGGCCGGCGGTGTCGAGGACATCGAGCAGCGCGACCTCGTCATCAATGACACATTGCTTTCGGTAGGAGTCTGCGACAGAGGGTCAATTGATGCAGCCAGCAGGGATTGGATTGGTGTGCGACGTACCCTCGATTGTTGGGTCGTATTCATCGACGAAATGACTTTGGATCAATTGAATCGTAAGACACGATTTACCGACACCACCTCCGCCGACAACCACCAATTTGTACTCTCTCAGAAACTGCTGGCGAAGATTGTCAGCAGGCTGGGCGCGACGCAGCAAGGCGCAATTGGGAACAGGTCACGACCGGGACAGGAGCTGGCAAGGGATGGTTGTGCGGTGCGTCTGGAGCGTACCTTGGAAGCCATTGGAGCTGCGATAAGAAGAACCGAGACGACCCAGGTCTGCAGTATTGACAAGAACCGAAACTAGTTTGTTGATATCGAACAGATGGGCGGAGCAGCTGAACGATGATGGGATGTGGCCGAATGGAGGTGCGTTTGGCTTTCCGGACAGAAGATGGAGTCGGGGCCCTCTAGTGTGGTTGTGCTTGTTTGAAGAAGAGACGGCGATCCCAGTCCAAGTTCCAGCGCCAAGCTGGGAGAGTCAAAACGCCCAAGTTCGTCCGGGGGGGGGGCGGTTGTTTAAAGGTCGGGCACGGCTTGATCAATTGGCGAGACAGGTCGTGGAGGGCCGACTATCGATGGTCCAGAAATCGGATGGTGTTGGCTGGTCCAAGGCGAGAGGAAGGCGATGGAGAGTCGAGAGTCGAGGGTTGTCGCGGCAGTTCTGATGCGCGGGAGGTTGGCAAGGAGTAGGAGTAGGCAGGAGAAAGAATTAAAATGGATGGCGTGGGTACGCCAGATTGAGGTGTGGTGTGTGGGTGCAGGGTGGGCGCCTGGGAAATGGAAACGGAAAGTGATTGCAGGTTCCAGGTTCCAGAGGCAGCGGCAGCGGCAGCGGTAACAGAGCAGGGCGCACCAAGCAAGAAAGAGCAGGAGGAGCAAGAGCACCCAGCAGCTCCCCACACCCCCCAGTCTGGGTCTTGTCAGTTGCTGTCAGTCTCTGGCTGTCTTTGGCTGGCTGTCTGCTGCTAGTAGGAGCGCTTTGTCCACCACATGGGCGCTCAGGACGTTGGAGCATGTACCTGGGTACCCCACCTGGGTACCCACCAGGGTACTTCTCACAAAGATGAGCCGAGAATGCTACCAGAGCTGCAGGCACTGAGAGCTGTGATTGGCTTCCAGGAGTTGGGGGCACCGAGGGCGGCCAGGTACACAGTGCGGATCGGCGTCGTCGATACGATGGGGTCCCAAATTGAATACTCCGTGCTTTCATTAGGCCTCAGTCTCCCGAGGTCGCCCACCTCGTCCTGGTGACAGCCCTGGGGTGCGCCACGATGTGCGCGGGGCGTCAAGAGGCAGGCACGCTTCGGGCTCTGACATGGCAAGCCGTATGTGACGGTGGGTGGTGGGCCAGCAGCTCGTCACTCGGAGGTTTGCTCAACAAGCAGCGGCTCGCCATAGCTGCATGGGGCACACAGTATACGGGGCCCAGCTGGAGACCCCCTCTGGCCGCTGAAGACTGAAGACTGTGGGTGAGCCCCGGCTGCGTATCTGTCCACCGCATTGAAGTATCTGGGTACATGTAGAGTCGTAAACACAGATCGAGTTAGCACCAGCCCATTGTCCACACCCCTCCGGCTCGCGTCACAGGTCCACGGTGAGCCTCTCGGCGCTGAGAAAGCCCCCGGGAGGCGGGTGGCAGGGGACAAGAATATCGCATGCCCCCGGTGGTGGGACGGCCTTCCTACGCGCGCTGGATGTGACCCCCCTTGGGCTCAACAGGACAGCAGGATCGTACAGATGGCTTCTTGAGCCTCACAGGGGGGCTCACCTCATCCCACCAGCACGGCCCGGCATAGGGGCCTGCGCCTGCGCCTGCGTGTGTGGCTATTTCTGCAAGTCGAAGGAATATTCTCGATGTTTGACCAGGCTGAAAAGCAAGCCGAGATGGGCGCTGCGACCCTCCCCAAGGTTGCGTTGCAGTCGTATGGGCTAGCCTGCATCGCATGCCTCGGTAGCTGCGTTGGGGACCGGACTCGCAGGCTGGCTGACTGGGCAGACGGCCAACGTCTTAACGGCATCCATCTTCAAGTAGCAGAGTAGCCACACTTGGGTATCGGACCCCTCTGGGTCTAGGGTATAGGGTCTAGCCGGATCCGCACACGTCCAGCATGAATGTACACGTTCTCCATGTTCACGTTGGGCGAGGTTGTGCGAGCCGAAGCAGAGCTACACCACAAGGTCTCGCCGCAATAAAAATAGGCTCCACGCGGGAGACGACAGCTCCTCAAGTGCCACCAGCACAGCCCGTGTCACTGCTGTTGCACCTCGACCCGAGAGGCATCCAGGCGCCCAGGCGCCCAGGCGTCCAGGCATCCCGGGCAGCGAGGAGGCCGTGGGGGGATGAAGGGGACGGGGCGGCGGGCGGAGGGCAAAAGGCAAAGAGGCACAGAGGCACGACGCGAGGGCCTCACCTCTGTCCCTGTCAAACTCCCGCCCGGGCCGTCCGTCTGGTCTGGGCGACGGTGACAACGGCAACGGCAATGACAGCGCCCGAGGCAAGGAATGACGAGCAGCAGCAGCGACGCGCATCAAAGCGCGGACCATAGCTTCTCGTGGCCGTGGTGGTAACAAACGAGAGGTATCGGGCAGGATGGAGACGGTGTCGGGACCAAGGTGTAGACTGCATCCGTGCCATCGCTCGAGCGGTTCAACCCAACACATGTCGAGGGCCGCACTGCTTCAAGCTTCTGGGGCTGCGTCTCGCGATTCCCTCGTCATGATGACGGCGCGAGATTTAGGGTCCGGGCAGCCGGGGGCGGGCATGGAGGAAGTCGTAGGCCACCTACGACTACCTAGGTACTCCAGGCTGCCGGGCTGGGCAGGCTAGGGGTCGTGCAGGAAAACATGCTGCCTCTTGAAACCGAGCCCATTGTGATGCACATCTATCTGATTGTGCAACCAGCCTTTCTCCCTCTGATCGCCGCAGCGCTCTTGCAGCTCCCAATAAACAAAACCAGCCTGCCAGCCCCGGCCCAGCCCCCCTTTCGGGCTGGCGCCCTGTTCCTGTTCAGCCGCCGGGCTGGTCAGGTTGCGTGATATGGAAATGAGAGCGGACACAGGCCAATTTCAACACCGCCAATCGTGATGTGGACCTGTCGCCCAGCACCAGGAAAAACTTCCTGGGGTTCAGTGTCGCCCGAGCCCACAATCCACAACGGTCGGATTGCCCTGCGCTGCCCATGCCCTGCCCTGCCCTGGTGCTCGGCCGCTCGGCTGGCAATGCCGAATCGACACAAGACTCGGGCCTCCCAAGTACCTGTATCTTACTATCTATATGGAACCATGGGCCATGCTGGTCCCTCGAGTTCAGCAAAGTTCAGAGTGCCAAACCCCTCGAGATCGATTCCGGGCCTGGGCTGCTTGCGCGACCACCGCCAACCCAGGACACCTTCGTCCTTTGTTGCCCTCCGTCACAGGCAGACTCGCGGCTGTCTGAGATCCACCGCCCAGGCCATCCACGTGGCCGGCCTGCCCGTCTTCAAGGATAGTGTCTTGCTCCTGCATGGCTAGTTGCAGCTTGCGGCTTGCACCAACTGGAGAACGGGAGAGGCAGAGAAAACACCACAACGGCGTCTGATAGACACCACGAGTCACACCCGTGCCACCCGTGCGGCGGGCCAATCCGCGAACCTGGCGCATCATGCTCCTCACATTGGACTCCATTATCAAATATGTCATCAGCTTCCCTGGAGCAGCTGCCCTCCGGACCCCGTCGGTAAGGGGACAGCACCAGTCTTCCTCACCCGAAACCCCGGCCACGGCTGCCGGGATACTAGCGGACGAAGCTGTCGCTAAGTAGCGTACCGTACGGTGCCTGTCTGGGTCGTCTGCTCTCCCGAGATGGGGTAGACTGCTCACTGTCCCGTACTGTACGGAAACAGGTAACAGGAGTCAGGGGAGAGAGCGTACCCCACCCCACCCAATCTTAATGAGATGAGACCAAACGGCTTAGTCTGCAATTCCACAACCACCACCGGCCACACCACCCAGGCCCGGGGTGTTCGCGCGGCGACGAAGCAACTTCGGTGATGTGCCCGTAGCTCATCCTTAGCCGCCTCAGGTTTGGTTTGATATTGGGCTTTACCTGGGTGTCCCTTCCCGGATCCCCCCTCAGGGGTGCGTAGCGCTGCGGTTCGGGTTCTCTCTCAACAACGAGCCAGACCGTTCACGTCCTTGGAGATCAGGCAGGTCCCCTAGCTCCCAAAGTGATCGAGGGTGGCATCGGAGCACATCTTCATCACGCAGCACCAACGAGGCCACCTTGGACTTGGGCCGCCCCTACCCAGAAACCAATCTACCGTGGGCCGGCGCGCGGCTGCTGTGGGAACTCCCCCAGCTGGGTATATGCATGTGCCTTCTCGGGCCACGACTCGAGACCGGTTTAGCGACCGCGGAACGCATATGGCACCCATAAGCTGGTCAGACCGGTATCAAAATCCCGGAGGGAGGCCTACCCAACGCTGCTGCCACCACCGCGGAGGATTGGGTCTTGGTGGCCCTCCTGATAGGCTCGGATACTCATGGTTGCCTTTCCGACCTGTTGGTATCGCGGGAAGCTCGATCTGGGCCGATTCCTCGTTTGAAAACGCTCACCGAAATCCACGACCTTTTGTTGAGGACAACATCTGAACCAGCTCCCACAAATCTTCTTTGCCTGCTCGAATCGGAAATCTTCCGTCAGACCGACGCTTCTACGGTCCGTCACTTGGCCCCTCCCCCCCGTCGCCGTGGGGCCTGACCTTTTGGGAAACCTTGGGGGCCGTCGATAATCTCGCCCACACGACGCCGACAAATTTTCTAGAAGAAAGTGGATACACTAACGGGAAGTCTCAGCGACGGATACCTCAAGCTTGTTGTGCTAGGGTGTTTGATCGTAGCAGGGGTCCGGCGTAAACTGTGATGAGCTCCTGCGACCAAGCTCTTGGGCCGGACATCAAATCTGCTGCCTCTCCCTGACATCACAGAGCCTATCGAGAGGAACTGCACTGTGCCGTGCCACATCTGATTTCCCATAGCTGGGACGGCGGTGACTGCTATATGCCGTATCTGATCTCGGTTCTAGCCCTTTTGTTACAGTACCTCTCTGGTTTGAGCCTGGGACAGCCCAGGGGTGGGTAGTCGCTGAACAGAACGGGCCCTCGACTCCTCGAAGCCCCGAAAGCATCATCCCGGCATTTAGTCAAATCAAATGAATATCCGTCCCGACGCATTGTCTCTCCGTCTCGGATCCTCTGATATAATCGGACATCAAGTGGATCCCGTCGTATTCGGTGCGTGTTGCTCGACATACGTCTCCATGGCACTGTCGACAGATCTGCCGGATAGATCGCACAATCACACAGTCAAACTCTCGGGCGATATACTTTGATTGCAACATGGACAGAGTGTCACCACCCCGGTCTCTATTTAGTTGGCATCGGGCAAGTCATCGTCCTCGCCTTCAACCTGTACCACCCGGCCCTTGACGTTCCGAGCCACCTCATCCTTGATGCTGTCCAAGTAGGTGCTGTCTTTCCCGACCAGAGTTACTGTGTTTCTCTTCTTCTCCCATCGAGGATAAGATCCAACCTTGACGCCCTGCGGCTCGACCTTGGCCGCCAGCTCGGTCAGGTAGGTGGCCACGGCACTCTCGGCCATTGGCGTTGATATGAGCACTCTATAAATGCCCTTGCCCTCAGGGTCAACCAGACGTGGTAGGAGAGACGGCTTCAAGCTATCCAGCAGTCCCTCAACTAGACGCATTTGTCGTTAGTGGTAGGCCAAATACACAAAAATATAGAGTTTAAAAAACGTACATAGACGAGGTACTCCCGGCAGGATGTGGACGTTCCCGTTTACTACTGCAACCGGCACCCACAGGTCTTCCCGCGGAAAGAGGAACTGCTTCTCGAGGGGAATAGAGTCCTCCGTGGGCAACTCGACCATTCTGAGCTTCGCCTTCTTGGCGGGACTGTCTTCATCCCAGTTGAAGGCTGGTTGGGAGGAGTGGGGACGTGACAGCTTCTTCATCCGCTGGTATGCCTCCTCGTACAGCTTGATCTTGAGCCCGAATGCTTTGGCTATGGATTGATAGGTGATGTCGTCATGCCTACGCTGAGTTTAGCAATCTGGTTTTCTCTCAATGCTCTTTAGGAGTCTTACGTCGGCCCAATGCCACCACTTTCGGTTCGTCTTGTCAGCAGTTTCCGAAAGAATTGGATTCCAGGTATTGGGGAGTCCAAGTATGTTCTTGCTCGAGATCTCTCCTCACCTGGTCACGACAAAGTCATATTTGTCACTCATCCTGCGGACGGCCTCGATTATCTCCGACTCATCGTCCTCTATGACTTCAATCCTTTTGAGTTGCTGTCCGGCAACACTTAGTTGACTCCCCAGAGCACGAGGACACATGCAGTACTCACAATGCCTAACGAGAAACAAAAGTTTGCCATGTAGTTCGAGTTGCTCTTGATATCGAGTACTTAGTGCATTTTCCAGACAGTGCTATCTACACACGACTTACATCTTTGGTCTGCGCAAAGCGTACACATCACGTCAGCTACAAGGCCAGAGACGGCCAATCTGGGTCGGTCAGGATTAAACATGCCTTGCCCCCAAGCACCTCGTCACCGATGATGAGGCATGCCGCAGTGTGAATCGTCCGCGCGAAGTTCCGCTCGGCTGTCGACATGTTGAGCTGTGGGCGTACTCCGGCCGAGACGACAGGAGTTGTACCGGAATAAGCGAATTGAGCGGCGGGTCTAGAGAGGTGACGCGCAATTTGAGAGACGCGGGAGAACATGAAGAAAGCTGTCGATCTAGGCTCAAAATTATGCCAGACGTGTCACAGGTACTTGACTGTCAGAGGGCAATGGCTCGCCAAAATGTCGCCCAACCCCTGGAAGAACACAGCTGTGTTGTGAAGAGGTATTTGCTGAGGTGATACCGTCATAGAGAGCTGTGAGGCTTCGACGGGGTGGGCCCGAGGGCCGGCACCGCTCTCGGCTCGTCCCTGGACGGGCGGGGCGGCGTTAGGCGGGGTGACCTTGCTCCTGAGATTACTGTGTATGGTGTCTGAATCGCCTAAGCTTGCTGTTCGACCACAGCCCATCCAAGGTATTGTGCAGCCTGAACCGACGTAACCAAACCCGGTATCGACATCGATCCACTGCAGACCACCAAGGACTCTATTGTTGCAGCGCATAAACCAGACATCATGGTATGGACTTTCTTGATCCGCGAACCAACACCTCCAAGTTGCGCCATGGCTGACCAGCTGCGCCGTTGCTAGAGCTCCGAAGCGAGGCTGTACACCTTCTCCCAGGAGACAAAGGACCACCTGCGAAAGTTCCGACTCGGGACTTCGAGGTCCAACGATGCCCAGGCCGTCATCTGTATGTATGTCTCTAGCTCGCCGCCACAGTGAGGTTATCCAGTTGCAGCTGGCGGTGCCAGGGCAAGAGAAAGAAACTGACGTGATTTCCCCGGCGCAGACATGATCGATAAAGCGACCAAGGAGATCAAGCAAGACGACGACAAGACCGTTTACAAGAGCCTCGAGGAAATCGGGGATGACCTGCCGGACCACTCGCCCAGATTCGTTCTCCTGAGCTACCCAGTGACCTTGGTATGAACACCCTACAATGATATCCCGCTGGATGGTTACGACCTGCTTTGACTTACACACTCCCACGCAAAGGACTCTGGGCGGCAGTCTGTCCCCTACGTGCTACTGTTCTATCTCCCCGTCACCTGCAACAGCGAGCTCCGCATGCTCTACGCCGGCGCAAAGGAGCTATTCCGGAACACCGCCGAGGTCAACAAGGTGATAGACCTGAGCTCAGTTGACGATCTGGAGGAGGTTCCCGAGAAGCTCGGCGCCGCTTAAGCTGTGATGAGCTTTTTTGGACATTTTTGAAAGAGACAGGAAGCAAGACCGCCTAAGACCTGTCATGCTGGAAGAAGGGAATGGCGACCCGAGACACGTGCGCATGATTCCGCCACAGACCCTTCTCGCGGGACAGGACATGCGCGAGGCGCAGGGTATTGGGGTATCACGCGGTTATTTCTTGATCGAGGTCTAGTCCTCGGGGAAGAGGGCCTCAGTGTCTAGTGCTATCTGGGAGGCCACCCCTCTCACCACCTTCTTGATCGCCTTGCAGGCCGGGCTGTCGGGGAATGAGTCGAAGTAGCTCTCTCCGTAATCGCCAGCCATGCCGATGCGAGGGTCAAGGGGCACGGCGCCGAGATATGTAATGCCGATCTCTTCTGAAAGTGCCTTGCCGCCTCCCGAGGTGGCCTCGAACACCTGACTCTCCTTTGTGCATTTCGGGCAGACGAAGCCTGCCATGTTGTCGACCAGACCTAATATCTTGATGCCCGCCTTCTGGCAAAAGTCGATCTCCTTCCGTACGTCCAGCAGTGACACCTCGTTTGGGGTCGTGACAATGATCGCGCCGTCGATGCCGCTTTCTTTCAGGTACGAGTTGACGCTGAGGTGCTCGTCGCTCGTGCCAGGGGGCGTGTCGACCAGCAGCAGGTCCAGCTCGCCCCAGTCGACATCCTTCAGGAACTGCTTGATCAGGCCATTCTTCTTGGGGCCACGCCATATGATCGCGTCGTCCTTGTTGGGCAGCATGAACTGTATGCTCATAACTCCGAGGTTATCCATGACCCACACTGGCGACCAGCCCGAATTGCTGATGTGTATCGTCTCGTTCTCGGCGCCCATCATCTTGGGTATCGACGGCCCGCAGATATCCGTGTCCATGATGCCGACGGTGCTTTCGGGGTTCAAGGCGAATGCGTGGGCGAGTAAACTTGTAAATGTCGATTCTAGAAAGCCTTTGGGTCAGCCCGTGCCGGTGGATCGAGACAACAAATTGCACTGGACGGGAATGGGTACGCACTGCCAACCCCTCCTTTGCCACTCAGGACCAGCACCCGATGCTTCACCCCCGCTAGGCGTTGTGATATGAGAGGTATATCTGGGTCGGGCCCCTTGGGCGCTGAGGCGCATATCTTCTGGTTGGGGCAGCCGGCGCATGAGTCTGCGGTGCCTGCTGTGTCGGACTCGGGGCCGGGACAGTGTTCTGGCTCGGGGGCTACCAATGACGGTTTTGTCTTGGCATGGTTTTTGAGGACGTCTTGAACGGCTTCTGGCTCTTCTAGGGAGGGCGCCATGGTGCTGTGTACGATGGCGATACTTGGGCAAGGAGTCTTCAGGATGGTACGGGAAGGTTGGATTGGCTACCTAGATATATCCTTCCAGCGGCGATTTTCCGGTCAGTCCAGCCAGTCCGGCCCGTTGATTGCTAATGCGGCGGCTGCCGAAATCGGTCCCACGGGGTCTAGACACTTTGGGCTAACGGCACAAGTAGTTCCCCAAGCACCTGGGTATGGATTGTCTTCTACACCAATACTGAAGACTGACTAGGTATGAGAATGTCAAGCCTGTTAGACCTGCACGCGATCAGGCCATCACAATACCTTTGGGTCCCGTGGTTTTACAATAGCATCCGAGTCATGTTAGTGGTACACTCAGCAGGTTTCATGCGTCCACCAGTATCCTACATCAAGTCATTTGGCACGTATGTACTGCGTTCCCATATGCATTGGCGTACACAGTACACTGACAGTAGTCCCAGGCCAGGGGTGGTGGGGTCACAGGCCATTGTATTTGTTGTGCCTGGCCCATGCACCTGCACCTGCAACGGGCAAGGATCCACCACATTGAAGCTGAACCCTGGCTTTTAGGGAAGGCACGATGCGGCGCGTCCACGACGTGCCTTCTTTGATAATCACACAGTCCTGACCTCGATTGATGGATGCCTGGCAAACAAGCCAGCCTTTCCAAGGTTCTGTCTGCGTCTCTCTCGAGCGCTGGAAGGGGATTTCGAGCAGTCAAGCCTTGTCAAGGCTCAGCGTACAATGCGCTGCATTGTAAATTTGTTCTGAAGCTCGGGAAACATCGACATTTCTCTCATCCATGGTACATACGGAATCTTTTGTATCCACCGCCACTATTTGACGGCAGGCCGAGAGTCTTCAACCCTCGGAAGCCCACACGCTCTTTCACGCCACAATAGTCTCATATTTACCACGGACTTGGGACTATCTCGTTCAAACACACCCAGCACCTCCACCGCCTCACCATTCATCCCGACACCTCGCGCCACCGCTACGATGATGGTGCCCACGGCGAAGAGGAAGATGCAGAGCTTCATCCAGAAGCATGAAGGTGCTGCGGCCATCAATCCTCATGCGCCAGGTAGTCCGCCCCTCCACACAGCGGTTCCTGCCGCGTCGCCAATAATTCCCGTCCTCGATCGTCAGGCGGCCGCGGAGGGCGCCAACTTCGCAACGCAGGATTCTAAGCCATCGGGACTCGGCGACCATGCACAGTTTTCTCTTGGGCCACCACGAGCCAGTGAATCGATGAAGCGGGAGAGAAATGATGGCTCAGGGGCTAATCATGGCTGGGAAGCTTTGAAGAAGGAGCCGCATGACGAAGACGGGCTGCGAGAGCAATGGGAGGAACAGTCCAACATCAACTCACTGTTTTCTGAAAGCGAACCTGCTCGGCCAGCCTCAGCGCAATATTCTGCTCACCACAGAGAATATGATGATGATTCCAGGTCTGACATCATTGACAACCGTCAACCTCCACGACGGGGTCGTCACGCCCACCGGAATACTGACAATGGCCCGGTTTTTGAGTATCAGAACGGTCAATTGGTGGTTCCTTCGCTCCAAGGGAAGGGCTTCAGCTCCAGTATGATAACTCATGCCCCGAAAAACCCTAGAGCAGACGCCCCCAGATTCCGGAAGAACCCCTTTGGAAGCACGTCAGACGACTCGAGTCCTCGGCCTCAGAGAGACCCTCGTTTCTTACGCTCGCAATTTCCCTTTCCTGGAATGGAGACCAAGAATTCACATCGTTTTGAACGATCACCTCCATCCACAGAACCGTCCCGGCGAAAATCTCCCGAAAAGTACAGCAACGCTCCAGAGGCTCTCAAACCCAATGCATATTTCCAGCCTTCCAAAGAGCTTTCTCAGGTCGTTCGGCACCCCATGGACTTTCAGAATGGGGGCAATCCTGCTCTGGACTGGGATACTGATGATAGTGACATCCATTCCCAAGGAGATGGGGTGCCAGACCAAGAACAAGAGCACACCCCAAGGGCAGCCCGGCAACGCGCTGTCGTTGATGACGCGACGGTGGTTCTCAACCCTACGAAGCCTGCGGCGGCAAAGAAACCCCAGAAAACCGTCACACTACAAGATGATGCCCTGCTGGGAAGCCCCATTCGTCAGGTACTCCTTGGCCCAAAGCTTTCCCCGCCCAAGAAGCGTCTTCGTGACATTGATTACGACGAGGAAGCTTTGCGGAGAATGAACTTCGCGGAATTGCAGAACGAACCCTTCGACCACGATCCCACCAGACAGGTAATAACATCACCAGCCAAACCTCCAGCCGACAACCTTGACGACCGCCTCGAATTCTATCGAGGCAAAGATGAGGATGCCCAGGCTCAAGTCTTCACCCAAATGTCCGTGCGCGAGTGGGATGAGAGCGGCGACTGGTTTCTGGAACGATTCAGCAGCATTGTGACAAGGATGAAGGAGGCGCGTCAGGCTAAACGCAAGATCGTCGAGCAGTACGAGAAGGAGGTCTCAGAGCGCGAGGAGGAAGTGCGGCGCAACAGGGAGACCATAGATCGCAAGCTGTCTAAGCTGAAGCATGACAGCAGTGCCATGTTGAATGGCAACCAGTCCAGCGGCTAGGGAACACGGCAGTCTTCCCCAAGACTCTACACATCTTTGCTTCGCACAGGCGCAGGAGCATCTGGCTTGTAATGGGGTTCTATTGGGCCGTTGTCAGGCATAATTGGCGAAGGGTTGTGTGCAGATGGCATAATATGGCATAGCCTGGACAACGCCAGGGGACGTGGCAGGTTGCTTTGAGCTGAGGTAATTGATGAGAGGTAACAACCAGATGTACTAGACCGGAAGAGAAGAATTCTGGTAGCACACAATGATACCATTTTGATTGCTAGTACATTGGACACATATGTTCAGGTCTGTGTCTTTTGCGTTCAAAGATGCTGTATCAGGAACTCGTCGCTGAAATCAGGATGTCACTATAAGAGGGCCAACCCACATTTCGCAGGTGCGGGTTGCATCCGATTTCCTCTGCAGTACAAAGTTAAATGCTGAAATAGTACGATTATGTAGACATGCTGTCGGGGAATAATCTCGAGATATTCCCGTCTTAATTAGATGGTGAAGCTGTCGACGACACCTCTGTCCTTACCCACGGTCAGCTGCAACTGACAGCCCTTGCGGTCTGCGAATATGCCTTCCCTAACCGCGTCCGAGAACAGCTCATATGCCGGGTAATAGGCGTCCACGAACTTGACCACCTGCTCATCCGTCATGCCGGACCCCTTCTCGTGCCTCAGCTGCCGTTCCTGCTGCAGTCTCCAGTCGTAGACATACTGCGTGTCCTCGGCGTCGATGTGGATAAAGGCGTCAAACAGGTCGGTCACGACGTCGTATTTCTTCAGCTGGTCGTTGACGAAGAAGAGGTCCTCGAGCTTGTGGCTGTGCAGCGTCCGGCTGGGGGCCCTCCACTTGGCCTCGACGACGTCTCGGCCGACGCCCCTGAACCCGACGCACCACCCCTCGAGCAGCACGACCTGCACGGTGGGCTGGCCGGGCTGGTTCACGGGGATCCAGCTCGACTGGGGCGAGCGGTCGCCCAGCCCGTTGAAGGCCGACTTGTCGTACTGCGGGATGAGGGTGGGCTGGCCACCGACCAGCGAGGTGAAGACGTCGTGCATGAGCACCGTGTCGTGCGTGCCCGGCTCGCCCCTCACCTGCACCAGGGCGTTGTCCGGATGGGCGGTGGCGAGGTCCAGCTGGTCCTGGTGGCGCAGGTAGAAGTCGTCTATGCTGACGACGATGGTCTGCAGGCGCTCCCGCTCCTGGAGGGTCTCGGCGAGGGCCTTGACGAGCGTCGTCTTGCCCACGCCCTGGACGCCGTTGAGGCCTATCACAAAGGGCCTGGCCGCGCTGCCGCCCGAGGCGGGCTGTCGTGCCTGGTGCGCCCTGAGGCGCTCGAGGACTACCGGGCTGTCAACCTCGTGCTTGTCCGCGGGGGAGGGCTCCCAGAGAAAGAGACTGGCACATACTGAATGGGATACATTTTGGGGACTTGTCGTCGACCACTCGCGACTGGAGTGGCACATCTGGAGTGCTCGCCATGGTGTTGGACTTTGGGAGGTGAGCCGGAACCTTTGATTACAACGAGCGTGCCACAGGGGATTTTCTCCTTGCTTCGATTGTGAGCCTGGTATTGTTCCTTGGGCGGTTCTGGATTTACAAATGCCGCAAGCTACCTCGTTGTTGGTGATGACCGAGGGGCAAGCCGCAGTCAACAAGGGTCTCCACATTAGTAGCGGTCCCAATGTCTTGAGAGCCTCGCCCGTCTTGTCTCTTCCGGCACCGGAAGGTGATTTAATTGAATTGGTACAGCTTGGCTAGATGCAGCCCGCCCGTCATAGCCCAGGGGTCATGGCCGCGCAAAGAGAGCAAGACTTCATTCCTCACGCAAGAAGCCTTCTCATGTCTAAATCGTCGCCGTCGTGACTGTCTCACAAGACCAGAATCCTGGAGCACGATGGTCTGCCTCAAGTTATGCCCATCGTGAAGCAAAGGTCAGCCCCAGGTGACCTCATTACCCCAGAAACGGTACAGTGATCAAGTACAGTGCGTGCATAAGCTCGAGTAAGCTGCTGGCGACCAAAGCATGTGAAAAGGGCGATGTGAGCGATCGCCCAGAACGGTTTGGGCCGGCTTTTCCCCACGGGCCCCTCGGTAAATCGGACTGGCATTCTGGAACCGTGTGCACAGGGGTTCAAAGCCGAGGCTCATTGCAACGGCTTGCCGACTCTCACGCCTACCACAAGGTTACTTGCTTCCTTGACGTCTTCACTTCGCTGCTCGTCTCTTTTTAAGTCCCCCAACTTGCCCTCTCCACTTTCCTCCCTGCTGCTCTCCAGTGATCGAATCTTTCTCCTTTCGATTCTCCCAATAACTCACGCAACCAGTGTCTATCCAGTATGGCGGGCCAATTAAGATATGACGGCCAGGTCGTGGTCGTCACAGGCGCCGGAGGTGGTTTGGGAAAGGCATATGCCACCTTCTTCGGGTCCCGAGGCGCCAGCGTCGTCGTGAACGACCTGGGCGGGTCTTTCAAGGGCGAAGGAACCTCCTCAAAAGTGAGATGCCCAGCAGCTCTCTTTCCACACCCGTAGCTGACGTTTCCTCGCGCACCAGGCCGCCGATGTCGTCGTCGACGAGATTAAGAAGGCCGGCGGAAAGGCCGTCGCAAACTACGACTCTGTTGAGGACGGCGACAAGATAATCGACACTGCGATCAAGGCGTTCGGCCGCATCGACGTGCTCATTAACAACGCCGGTATCCTGCGAGACGTCAGCTTCAAGAACATCAAGGACCAGGACTGGGACCTGATCTTCAAGGTCCACGTCAAGGGCGCCTATAAGTGCGCTAGGGCAGCATGGCCACACTTCAGGAAACAGAAGTACGGCCGTGTTATCAACACGGCGTCGGCTGCTGGCTTGTTTGGCAACTTTGGTCAGACGAATTACTCTGGTAAGAGGACCCTTTGCAAGGCTGGTGTGAGCCCCGTCTGACTGACATCCTGCAGCTGCCAAGCTGGGGCAGGTCGGTTTTACCGAGACTCTGGCCAAGGAGGGCATCAAGTACAACATCTTGTGCAACGTTATCGCTCCTATCGCAGCTAGCCGCATGACCGAGACCATCATGCCGCCAGACGTTCTTGACCTGATGAAGCCCGAGTGGGTTGTGCCTCTGGTTGCTGTTCTGGTCCACAAGGACAACACGACCGAGACTGGCGGCATTTTCGAGGTTGGCGGTGGCCACATGGCTAAGTACAGGTGGGAGCGCTCGGGCGGCCAGCTCCTCAAGTGCGACGACAGCTACACCCCAGGCGCCGTTCTGAAGAAGTGGGACCAAGTCATCGACTTCTCCAAGCCGCAATACCCAACCGGGCCCAACGACTTTGTTACCCTGCTGGAAGATTCTCAGAAGCTTGGCCCCAACCAAGCAGGGGAGAAGCTTGACTTCTCTGGCCGTGTCGCCCTGGTGACCGGAGGAGGCGCTGGGTGAGTACGGTCTCTTCCGACTTGACATGCGCGCGGCTAACAATGTGCCAGAATCGGTCGTGCTTACTCGCTGGCTTTCGCGAAGCACGGAGCTTCCGTTGTCGTCAACGACCTGGTCAACCCAGACGATGTGGTCAACGAGATCAAGAAGCTGGGCGGCAAGGCCGTCGGTGTCAAGGCCTCGGCTGAGGATGGCGATGCCGTTGTAAAGGCTGCCATCGACGCCTTCGGCCGAATTGACATTGTTATCAACAACGCAGGTATCCTGCGTGACAAGTCATTCCACAACATGGATGACAGCCTGTGGGACCCTGTCATGAACGTTCATGCTCGTGGAACTTACAAGGTCTCCAAGGCTGCTTGGCCTTATATGCTCAAGCAGAAGTATGGCCGTATTATTAACACCACTTCGACAAGTGGTATCTATGGAAACTTCGGCCAGGCCAACTACTCCGCGGCGGTAAGTATTTGTCTGTCCTAGGCTCCTGTCAATTCACAGAATCTGACAGGTCATCAGAAATGCGCGATTCTTGGTTTCTCACGCGCCCTTGCTCTCGAGGGTGCCAAGTATAACATCTATGTTAACACCATCGCTCCCAATGCCGGCACAGCGATGACCAAGACCATCCTGCCGGAGGAGCTGGTGCAGGCTTTCAAGCCGGAGTACATCGCCCCGGTGGTCGTTGCCCTGTCCAGTGACAAGGTCCCCAAGAACCCAACCGGAGGCCTGTACGAAGTAGGCAGTGGATGGGTCGGCGCGACCAGGTGGCAGCGGACTGGAGGCCACGGCTTCCCCACAGATGTGCCGCTCACGCCCGAGGAGGTCCTGAAGAACTGGAAGGACGTTGTCACCTTCGACGGCCGGTCCGACCACCCTGACAAGACCCAGGCCAGCTTGGAGAAGATCATGGCAAATGCCGGGAACAAGGCAGGCGGAGGTGCAAAGGTATGAGCCTCTTCCAGTTCACCTGCGTCCCGTCTATGTACTCTGTTTCTTCGATAGCATAGTGTAAAGAATACAAGTTGGTAGACATTCTGACACCGTCTCCAGAGTGATGCACCCTCGGGCGGAAATGAGTACCTGGACGCGATCCAGACTGCCCTGAAAGCCGAGTCCCCAGCTACCGAGTTCAAATTTGCCGAGCGCGATGCGATCCTCTACAACCTCGGGGTTGGTGCGAAGAGGAACGATCTCCGCTACGTCTTCGAGGGCGCCGAGGACTTCCAGGTGCTCCCGACCTACGGCGTCATCCCCCCGTTCGACGCCGAGACACCCTTCAGCCTCGACAGCCTCGTCCCCAACTTCAGCCCCATGATGCTCCTCCACGGCGAGCAGTACCTCGAGGTCCGGAAGTACCCGATCCCGACGTCGGGCCGGCTGCTCAGCTACGCCAAGCTGATCGAGGTCGTCGACAAGGGCAACGCGGCCATCGTAAGGCACGGCGTGACCACCGTCAACGCCGAGACCAAGGAGGAGCTGTTCTACAACGAGATGACCGTGTTCCTCCGCGGCTCCGGCGGCTTCGGCGGGCAGAAGAAGCCCACCGACAGGGGCGCCAGCACGGCGGCGAACAAGCCGCCCGGCCGGGCGGCAGACGTTGTCGTCGAGTCAAAGACGACGGAAGAGCAGGCCTGTGTCTACCGGCTGAGCGGCGACTACAAGTAAGTTGTTCGGTGATTGGCAGCGGCTCGCAGGCGATGATACTGACTGACACTCAAACAGCCCTCTCCACGTCGATCCCGCCTTCGCCAAGATGGGTGGCTTCAAGGTTCCCATCCTGCACGGCCTCTGCTTCATGGGCATCGCTGGCAAGGCTGTTTATGAGCAGTAAGTTCTCAATTCCCTAACCCCAAAAAAGAAAACAAAACCTTCGTAGCCCGGGTACTGACGGGATTACCACCACTTAGGTTTGGCCCATACAAGAACATCAAGGTCCGCTTCGCCGGTACGGTGCTGCCGGGCGAGACGCTGGTGACCGAGATGTGGAAGGAGGGCAACAAGGTCATCTTCCAGACAAAGGTCAAGGAGACCGGCAAGCTAGCCATCGGTGGTGCCGCGGTTGAGCTTGTCGCGGATTCAAAGGGTAAATTGTAGAAGAATTGTGGGACGTAGGATGACAGAATGGACATGTCAGAAGTGATGGCCGGCACTTGCATTTGTTAACGATGAGAACTGTCTGTATGCGGCGTTTCTGTCCTTTCTCCCTTTCTTGTACAATTCGAAGCCCTTGATTTATTATATTGCTAGTATTGTCAAATGAACTGAGCCTACAATGATGGTGAGCACTGTGGTGGCCCCTACGGCGTCCTATCTTGCCTATCCTGACAGTATCTTGTATTAGGCAGTGACTAGACTTTGTAAGTAGGCCGAATACCGGACCATTCACTATTCTGTTGCGGCTCAGAAGTGCGACGGTGGATGAATATTGGTCGTTGGCATCGTGCCTTGGATTATGAGATGTCTTGTCCAGGCCTTAGTCTTGTGAAATCATGGCAGGTGACTGGGTGGGATTATGATACCAGGGTTGGGATGGTTGTAATTTGCAATATCAGTCTTATTGTTAACACAACACTTATTATTAACCCAGCGGAAACTTGAGTAGACGAGGGCAGGCAGGAAGAACAGAGCAGAGGCAAGAGGAGGGAAAAGAAAAAGAAAAAAACATGCAACACCGGGCATTCGCTGGTCGTCACCGACCCAACTACTACTCCGGCGATCAGTGGCTTGATTAGGGGAGAGCGGACGGGATCCCATATTTTCCACTGTCTGTGGTCGCATGTGTCAGAGGCTGTGGGTTTGCAGATTATGAAGGCATCGTGCGGTGTGGGTTCACGATACTTGGGGTGGGCAGAATTGGGGAGTGATGGCTCGGTGGTCGCGAGTGGGATGCGTGATCCTGCGTGGGCTCATTCTCGCATACCCTCCCCGTTGGGACGATGGCAGGATGATGGTGAGGATGCACACTGGAGCGTGGGCTTCTCGAGGCCAGCTTATGGGTCATGTGAAGGACGAGAAGTGCAGGCAGGCATGCGCAGGCTGGCCTGGCACCGCGTGTTGATGGCAAGACCGAGCCGGGAAATGGCCTTTTGCGTAGCCCCTGCCCCCTGCCCCTTGTAGCTGCGCCTCGCTTATCGATAAATCTGGCCGCGCGGGCGAATTTGTCGGGATCCGAGGACCCCTCGTGCCAAGCAGTCAAGTCGAATTATGGAGTCCAATTTTACCTGGTCCGGGGCATGTCTCTGTAGGTGGGCATTGTGACCTATATCAATGCCCCCAACACAAATACTTCATTCGACGCCGCGCCGACTTGGACTGACTACAAAGAGCTGGCCGTGACAGAGACGTCTTGTGTCGGGTCTACGCATTGTTCTGGCGTTTCTGCGCGACTGCAGTTGTCCAGCACCCGAGTCTGCCTTCCCAGGTACCTACCAGCCCGCAGCCACCCGCGACGCGACAGACGGCTGTCCCTCACGTCTTCCAAGCCCCCTCCAGCCTGGTCGCAACAAGTCGCACGCAAATGGAAAGAAACCACGTCCCTTTTCACTACAAATCAGCGCCGCAGCCGACACCCAGGCTAGCATGACCGCAGCGGGTCACCGCGACAACAGGTCAAGATGGTCTTCTCCGCCCTGCTGCACTCCGGCCCCGTGAGGCCGGGCAACAAGCGCAAGATGAGCTCCTCCTCGGCCAAGAGTGACTCCAGCCTCGAGTACATCTCCGACGACTCTCAACTGGGCGCCTACCCCGAGCACGATGAGGCGCCCAACCTGCGAGACCTGAACGGCAGCCTGGATGCCCTTGCCGTGGTCTTCCCCGACGTCCAAGTCGAGGTGTTTCGGGAGATGCTGTCCAGCTTCTCTGAGGAGTCCAGGCTGGCAGTCGTCGCAGACGCCCTGCTCAAGAACCGGGTCGGATGGGTCAAAGGGCGCTGGAGGCAGCTCCAGCCTAAGGCAGACGCCGCCGCTTTGGTGCCCAGGTCAGAGAGATTCAAGAGCCCAGAGTATATAGCTGCCGCCAAAGATCTGGCCTGGCACGAGTTCAAGGGCCTGCCGCGCTCCACTATCAACGCCGTCCTTGCAGAATCCAACTATTCCTACCTGCCCGCAAGGAAGACCTTGGTCGACCTTTCCCAAAAGTCGTGGAGATTTACACTATCCTCACTCCTACTGTATAGGCGGAAGACGGTATCATCCACTGACACGGGGAACCATCCGTTGGTTGTGTGGAAATCATCTGGACAGGGATCCATCGTGCCGTCACTGAAAACTACGGGCAACACAGAACTCGACCGGGAATTGTTCGAAGAACTGATCACCCCGCTCAGGATATCTGCGAGGGAGAAGACGGAGGAGAAGGACCGGGAGACGGCCGCAGCCATGAACCTGGACGAGGCAGAGAGGGAGAACCAAACCCACGAGTGCTGCTGCTGCTTCACCGCCGGCTCGTTCGAGGACTTCACCACGTGCAACACCAACGGGCATATGATATGTCGCAGATGCGTTCACCTATCCATCAATGAGGCGGTTTTCGGACAAAATTGGGCCAAGACCATCGAGCCGCAGACCGGCACCCTTAGATGTCCGGCGATGCCCGAGAACGCCAACTCGGACTCATGCGACAGCTGCATCTCATTTGACCAGATGCACAGGGCGATGCTTGAGGTGAAGAAGGGTGCCGAGATCATGCGCAAGTTCGACCAGCGGCTGGCAGAGTACAGTCTCCTGGCGTCTGGGCTCCCACTGGCGCGCTGTCCGTTCTGCGACTACGCAGAGGTGGACGACGTGTACCTCACGTCGCGGGAGCTGCCACCCCACTTCGGGGCTGACGGGCCAAGCAACGGCCTCCTGAGGACGTTGCACGCCATTGCGTGGTTCCCCTTTCTCCTGATCCTGGGCCTCGTTTACCTCTTCATTGCTCTGCTGGGGGCGATGGAGCTGCCGTTCGGCAAGAGAGTACTCGGGGAGTTCAGCGCGTCCCTCAAGCGCCACAGCCGACGCCAACGCGGCCTCAAGTTCACCTGCCAGTCGCCGGACTGTGGGCGCAGCTCCTGCCTACACTGCGAGAAGGAGTGGGTCGACATCCACGTATGCAACGAGTCCAGTCTCATCGCCCTCCGCACTCAGGTCGAGCAGGCCATGAGCATGGCTGTGAAGCGTGTGTGTCCCAAGTGCAACGCCTCATTTGTCAAGACGGCCGGGTGCAACAAGATGACGTGCCAGTGTGGCTACAAGATGTGCTACGTCTGCCGCAAGGACATTGGCGGCAAGGAAGGCGGTGACGCGGGCTACCAGCACTTCTGTCAGCACTTTAGACCCGAGGGCGACGGGAGACCATGCAACTCGTGCAACAAATGCAACCTCTGGCAGAAGGAGGACACTGATGGCCTCCTGCAGAAGGCTAAGGAGGAGGCCGAACGGAAGTGGAAGGAGGTCGAGCACCGCAAACTGAGCGGTGCCGAGCTGGCCTATCTCGAGACTGGCGTCGCCATCACGAGCCGGGGCGTCGAGGAGGCCCTGACCAACGGAAGGGTGCCTACGGTCGCGGAGGTGTGCGACATGGTCGTGGGCACGCTCTTCGGGCACTGAACAACTACATTTAGGCAGTGACCAAGGCCATAATTACGTTACGACATGACACAGCAGCCTGACGGAGGCTTGCGATTACATACGAGGTTCAGCAAGCGATAGCATACGATTGTGAGCAACAGCATTATCAGGGCCCAGGCATTTTCCGGCGAAGGGCCCAGGATGGGATATGGTTCAGGGGAAATGGCGTTCGGGTGTCGGTAGATGGAATCGGTCCGTCCGGGAAGGTAAACAAGAGCAGCAAGAGCTGACAGATTCTCGTGAATACATACATACCTAATAGAAACGTACTAAAGCCGAGATTGCTTGCTCACCGGTGGTTTGCCATGTGTAGGTGTGTGTGTTGTGCCCATGTTGGGCCAGCCTCGGCTGGCAAAGGCTGGGTGCTCACCGACTGATATGTACGAGATGGAATCGAAGAGGTGGTGAGAGGGCGATCCCCACTATTTTTATACCCTCGTCGCCAACGTGGGTGACACGAGGTTTCACCAGGTCGAGGTCCGAAGCGGGCAGAGAGGCACGATGGCTGATGCGCCAAGTCTGCTGCTGACCAGAACCGATGGGGAGGGGAGTGGATTGGGCCTGGTCATCTTTCTTGGATTGAGTCGATCAGTGCGTCAGTCAGGCAGGCAGTCAGTGAGCGAGCGAGTGATACATCATCCTTCCCAGCCAGAACCTCCTTCCCAACCAGACCATTCTATACCTTCCTGACCAGACCCTTCCTAACCAGAACCTACCAGCCAGCATCCAGCTATAGACAATTCTTCAAGCCCATTTCTGAGCCGCTTTAGCGGCGCTCGGAAATTCTTGTTCTGACAACCCACCTGCAGTTTCCAGACCGGAACAGGCAGGCCTCGTGGCCAAGCCAGCGCGGCCAGCCCAGCCCAGCCAACAGAGACAGGCGGGCGTGCAGTCCGCGGGCGGCAGACCGAACAGGCCGAGAAAAGTCGGTAAGACTAACTGGACGAGACAAGCCCTGTCGGCAGCCCGCACGCGCAGCCCACCCTTTTCCTACCCTCCCTCCCCAGCCCTATCACGGCCCTCGTGGTTTGTGGTGGATGCGACGCTGCATGGGAGTGGGGACCCTCTTTTCCTGGGGGCCCTATTTTTTTCCTTCCCTGCCCTGGTCGCGCAGAGAGCAGACGGACAGACAGACTTTCGGGTGCGAGTCACTTGTCAACCCGGTGATCAAACCCAGGACTCAGGACCCGCCCCTCTTTTGCCTGGGCTCTTGTTCTTGCTGCTCGTGCATGACCTCACCCCTCCTGCCTCACCGGGGCATGGCATGGCATGGCATGGCAACAGGGCAAAACTTCGCGGGAGCTAGTCCCCCTGGTGGCACGTTGAGAGCCCGCGGCTGGATACCACACGAAACGCCGTCGCGCAAGGCAGACCCTGACGGGGCACGCAGGGCCGGCGACGTGGGTGTCGGCGACAATGACACTTCGGCTTCGGCTTCAGCTCCATCTGCACCTCTGTCGAGCTGCATCTCCAGCTCAAGCTCGGAGCTTCAGCAGCTGAGGCTTGCCCGCTCACCGACGCTGGCTTTCGTTGTAGAAATGTGAGGTGTACCGTGGTATACACAGTATTTGTAGAAAATGTGATGAGCATTTCACCTGCACACACACACACACACACACACACACACCACACACACACGCATGCACATACAGTCCCCAACCAACATAGGCTACACGGTACTCAGGCCAATCGAATGTGCAGTCTCACCTGTCTCTCTACCGTGGGTACATCCCTCGCGTGACCGCTGGAGAAAGAAGGCAGGTCTGGCGGTGTTGGGCGGGCCCTCACCCTGCCCTTCTCTCCTCCTGCACCCACTGTACCTTGCAGAACTGTGGATTAATAATGATGTCGGTGGTGAGCATGGACGAGATGGAAGAAGAAAGGAATAGCGAAAAGGAAATAAACACACATTAGCTGTGTGGATTTGGAGGGAGAATGGCCCAGGCTCGATGCTTGGATACGTAGGTACGTGGGTACGGGGGTACCTAGGTACCTCTGGGCATGCGAGCGAGTTAAGGATTGGTAGGGCTGGCAAGGCGGACGGGCTAACAGGCGGACTCTGGCACGTCTGGAAAATCCACGAGCAGGGGTGAACGCCGTGGTGGGCAGGGATCCCCTTTAGCTGTCGAAACATCGTGAAGACCCACAATGCACGGAACCAGATCCCCGGGCATCTAGAAACCGTCACGCAGCGTCAAGAAGGAAAAGAGGGAAAAAAAGATAGGACAATTTTTTCCCCTTTCCTTGGTCGCTCTGGACGGTGAAACTGTGAGACCCGTGGGGACCCGTGAGACCAATACTGCTGGCACTTACCCACCTTGGGCAGTGGGCTTGTTTCGGGCTCGACTGGTTGCAGATGACTTACTGTCGATGCGTGGTGCTATGTAGCCCCCGTCATGTCTGGGCATCTTTCTCATCTCATCTCATCTTCTGATCCCTCGAATGCGCTGCGCTGCACTGCACCCTGCCTGGCCGCCTCTCCAGCAGCACAGCAGCACAGCAGCAGGACGGCAGCAATCTGGCGTTGTGGTGCAGTGTGATGGTGCAGAGTTGCAGCACATTACGGGTGCATCGATTCGACCAGCAGTGGCATTGCGGACGAGTAGGGAAAAGAAAAAGAGGGCGAAACAAATAAACAACCTTTCGACTGATGCTGCTGGTGTCGTCGCACAGGCCGGGGGGGCCCATGTGTGTCTTAGGCTCACCGCCGAACTTTCTTCACATCAGACTCTCGGTGACAGAGCACCGCTCTACCGCTCTACCGCTCTCCCGCCGGCCCTCTGGGCCTAATGGACCATTCCCCAATGGCCGCCTTTCTTGCTTGTTTGTCCACTTTTCTGTTGGTGGGTTCACCTGCTTTTCCTTTGTGGTGTGTCCTGGGCCCCCAAACCATGCAAGCATGCACGCGTGCACCACCCCTAGCCCAGCTCCATAACCCAGCTCCCTCTCGTGCCTCTCACCGTCCGGCCTGGGGCCCCCTTCTGCTCTGACCTGACCTGGACCGGGTGAGATGTCACTGCCGCCTTTTGCTACGTAGACTACTTGCTGCTGCTGCTGCAGACCGTGCCGCCGGGTGGTTCCTGCGCTTGCTGGGCCGTCCATGCCATGTACCTGCCAGGCCCCTGTCCCGCCAGACGCCTTTTGCTGGTGGGATGCGCATTGCCAGTCCCGACTCGTTGATCTCAGCCCGTCCCCGGTCCCCCCTTATGTAGGTACAAAGTCTCAGGAATTCTTCAACAGCTTTTTCTTCCTCGCCCGCCTCCCTTCCTCTGCTCGATCTTCAGCATCTTGTATTCTACAATCTACCTGTCTGCCTGCCTGCTGTCCTGTCCGGTCTCGTGTGTTCATCTGCCGTGCCTGTCGCCCTCGGCCTCGCCATCCGACCGCTCCTCTCCCCCTTGCGTCCCTACTCGTATGCGACCTGCAGCCGCCTCAGGCAGGCTACCTGCTCCTCCATCATGGAGTCCCTCCCCGTAGAGCTGGTGCGCCTCATCTATGAGTCTTGTGACCTGCCCAGCGTCAAGAGCCTCCGCCTCATGTCCTCCTTCTTTGCCGAGATTGGCCTTGAGTACTTGATGCAGTCAAAGATCAACGTCGTCAGCTGGAGGGACGACGTCGCCAGGCTGCACTCCATCGCGACCCACCAGCGCCTGAGGAGTGCCATCCAGTCTCTGACCATCAACTTCGCCGATGTCGACGAGTACAACGCTCGCCACGCATCTTTCTTCCAGCACTACCTCGAGGACCCCGAGGAGCGCAATGAGCGTCTGCAGGCCGCCTGGCTGGCCTACTGGGAGGCAAAGCAGCAACGCATGACCGTCCCGGCCTTTGACAGCCGCCCGGACATGGTCCTGGAGGCGTTCCGGAACCTGCCAAACCTACGCGATCTCGATGTCACCTTCACCAGGTGCCCCTTCGACATTGAGGTGCTGGACCAGGTCTTCCAGGGCCTGCCCAGCTGCCGGAAGATGGACCGGGACCATGCCGCCAAGAACCTCGCACTGATCGCATCCGCCCTCAAGGAGACAAACCTGACCTCCCTGACTATCGACCGCTTCCCGCTGGAGACGCTGAGGCTGCCGGATGAGAGGAGGCACTGGTTCGACTGCGTCTCTACCTCGTTCGCAAAGCTGACGACGCTCAACATCACCGTCGACCCGTCCACGCTGAAGCTGCCCAACCAGAGGTTCAAGGCCATCAAGGGCCTGGGCCACATCCTGCGCTGTGCCACCAACGTCACCAATCTCACGCTGGCCTTCCACACCTACGGCATGCCCAAGCACAAGTTCATCATCTGGTTCGACACGCTGCTCGAGGGCTTCACCTTTGAGAAGCTCACCGACCTCAAGCTGGAGGGTATCTCCTGCGACGAGGAAGACCTGCGCGGCTTCATCCTGCGGCACGCCGGCACGCTCGAGCGGCTCCGCCTGGGCGGTCGGGGCCTCGCAAAGGCCCACGAGGGTGGCCTGGGCGGCATCCACCTCTGCCGCGGTACCTTCAGGGGCCTGTTCGTCGGCCTGCGGAACCGGCTGCCGAAGCTGGAGCGGATCCACCTGGAGGGGGATTTCGAGTGCGTGGGCGTCGAGAGGTCCTCCAACGAGGCCTACAGCTTCCACGGCGTCACCAACGACAACTGGGAGGACACCCCAGGTGACTGGCGGCCAGGCCGCGCCGTGTCGTCGACCGGAAGGACCACCAGGGACTGCCTCGACTTCGAGCGATACATGCTCCAGGGGGGAAGATACCCCGGCTCCGCGTCCGTGTCCCCTGCTGTCGTGGCCCCGGCCCAGTAGCTCACCACCCGGGACATGTGGCCTCCTGCGACGGACGACCTTGTTAAAAATACTACCACAACCTTTACGCTCTCTCACACGCACTGCATAGACCTGCAACTAGACTTGGGCTCGGCGATCGAGTGCTGGTGTTCTGGAAATTGCTTTTCGGGGGGTTGGGTTTACGAAAATTCAGGAGTTCTCTGTTGTTGCCGCCGCCGCTGCCCGCCGCTGCTGCTTCTTTTCCATATATATAGACGAATGCCCCCACGGCGCTCCAAACTGATCTACACCATTCATGTAGCTTCGAGACGATTTGACGATATCAAATAGAACATGAGCCCAGTGCCACCCATTTTAATCACCCACTCCTTGCCGCGTCCACATGCTCGTGTCTATATTCCCTATCTCTATATCCACATGCACAAGACTTTTCCAATATAGTGGTGCAACGTGTCGTCGTAGTTAGAGCAAACGCCCGCTTGCTAGCCCGTGCAGGGCGGCTTTGACGACGCCACATGGGGGCACCGAAAACCTGCTTCATGCTGCCCGGGAACTTGGAACCTGACGGCTAGCCGCGCATCACCCTTGGGCGGGGGGACGTCATCGTAGGCTACCCGCAGATCCTGGGGAGGAACTTGGATACTGTACAACCCAAACGAGTTGAAAGAAAGATATACAGTAATGAATTATTTTTTTTATAAGTAGATGGTCCAACATCAACAAGTGATCAATCTGAACTACTAATTTAATCTTCAATACTTGTCCCAATTCAGTACAGGAACCACTTCACCCGTAGAAAACTAATTCAGTCACTTGCACGCGCCCACAAGCATACAAGATGGAATCAACCTACCAAATCGCCGTCTCGCTCCTGACTGTGATCCTCGTTTTGGCGGGGTCCTACTTTGCGTACGACCAGGGCTACATGGACCCTCTGATTGAGAAATTCGGGTGAGGCCCGGCCCCGTCACCAAATTTCCCATCTCAGCCATGATGGATGATTTTGAGGGCTATGATCACTGACGTGACATTTTTTCTCACCCCCAGAGTTTTCATGATGAAGGCCAAGGCTGAGGCTGAGGCCAAGGAGATGCAGGCCAAGGGCCTGAAGAGAGGAGAGGACTTTGTTGACTGTGAGTCTCGTCATCCACCTCACGCCCGCGCGCATACCTGCTGCACGTCCCGACCTCGGTGCGTGGGCAGGCAGGCTCACGCGTTTCCCGCTCTTGCTGTGTTCCTGCCGGGCTCCCCGCCCCTCCCCGCCCTGCACGGTGTTCCCTCCGAGATGGTCTGAACACGCGGTGTGGATGTTTTGCCGCCTCTTCCTTCACGTGCACTCATCCTTTCCCCCGGGCCGAAAGGGAGTTGCGCAAGGGGCTTCTCGTCCCATGGGGCTTGCGCCAACGATTCTTTCCTCGAGCCCATGTGTGGAACGCCGGGAGGCCCCTTTTGCCCCCAGCGGTGTTGCAAAATTTCCGCCTTCGGGACACTCGCCACGACTTTGTTGCTGACTCTTTCATCTCAGCGGAGCTGAAGGGCAACAAGCAGGCGCAGGACATCAAGGAAGGCGTGGGCTCGCTGGGTGGTCTGAAGAAGAGCCTCTAGATATGGGACTGCTGCGACCACGCACGACCGAAACATGTCACGGGTTCATCACATGTTGGTGAGATGAAAGCGATTTGGATACCTTTTGATGGGTCTACTAGTATTGTATGTGGCTGATAGCAACTGGCCCTCTGTGTGGTGTGTTTTGTGTCACCTCGATTCTGCTCGGGAGCAGGGCATGTTTTGTTGGGACGTGCCGGATGGCCGGCCTGTGACTGCGCCTAGCTAGGGAGAGATAATGGTCGGCTGAAGGGTTCTGGAATATGGCGAAACCGCTCAGATAAAACAATTGACACGACTGTGACGCATAGACACCAGAGTGGAAAACGCGGTTGTGAGGTCCGAAAAGTCAAAATGGGCCTGCGTCTGTCAGCAGCCCATGCAAGACATTGCGAGCCAAGGAGGGGCCGGTCAGTCAAGAGCAAAGTTGAGTTTGGGTGACGAAGTCCGAGCCACCTTCGAGCTGAGCCCAAGCTGTGCTTGCCTCATCTCATGGCGTTGCGTGATAGGGCAAGGGAGAGGGAGTGGGAAGAGATTAGAGTTGAGGCGGATGCGTGCGATTCAAGGTTGTCTGGTCAGGATGTCAGCCGGTGGGTCTGCCCCAGTCCTTGAAATGGGCGGGCGACGGAGGGCTTGTGTCGATCGTGTGGGCCTGGATCTCCACGTGAGTGTGACAGGAGCGTCTTTGGGCGACATAAGCTCCAGGATTTCGTGTCAGCAATGTACCAAGAGTTGTCATGGTGCGTGGGTTGGTTGATTCCGCCCTGTGAAACTGCTCCTGAGGAAGGTTCTGGGGCGGAAGGCGGCTCTGCTTGAAGTTACCGAAAAGGCTGAGATGTGAATCTGGCGAGAGACACCGTCACACTCGACATCATGGCCGCTTTTAGCAACTCGGCAGCAGGCTGCGACTGCGGGTGAATCTTGTTGGGGGCCACATGAGAGACATAGGCCACAGCAGCATGCTGTGTTGGGTTGGGGCCGAGAGTTTTTTTTCCTTCTTCTTTACTTTTTTGCCTTTTGCCCGGCGGACAGCGACTCTTTCGCATTGCAATGCTCGAGCTTCGTGACACACCAGGACAGACCGGCAGGGCTCGTGTGCTTGGCAGAGTATGTTTGGGGGCGGACGTGACGAGGATTTGATGCGATTGATCGACTCGGGATCGGGAATTGGCCATGGTTGCGACGCTGTCACAAATCCTGGCCCCGTCGATATGTGCTCGCGAGGATTGCGACACCTGTCGGCCCCTCCGCTGAGCGGGACGGTGGGACGGCCGGAAATGTCGACCGAGTGCGGGCAGAAGAACAGGGCAGCACTGCCCGGCACAGGACCTTGGGCTTGGCGTCGGTGTGGATACAGGAAACAGGCCAAACGAAACATGTGAGTGCAGTTGCGATTAGCCCGGATACTGTGGTAAGGTCCCAGTACTGTGTCGGAACAAAGACATGGCAGACATGGGATGGCAGGCCAGCGGCTTCTCTCTCTGCTCGGGATCGAAATAGTCTCGGTGCTAGAGACGCAGACGGGCCTTTTGCTGCCTAGGTAGGTACCTAAGTAGGGAAACTAGCTAGTGCCAACGGCCGAAGAAGCAGTGCATCGCCCTGGTGTCCAAGCCACGGCAGGTTGCTGAAGAGAGTCATTCCCAGTCCTGGCGCTGATGAAGATGAGAGTCCGAGCGTCGTTGTATTCCGGGGGCGTTGACATCGGCATCAGGGTCCAAAGGCGGCTGGTCGAGTTTGTCTCTAATAAAACAGCATAGGAGGGCTGCAGGACTGTATAGTGCAGAGGGTAGCAGCCGTCGTATAGAAGGAGATGGCAGCAATGCGCGGGCTGGGTTGGGTTGGGTTGCCTCTGCCGTGATGGGCCATTGGCACATTGGGTCATGCCCTGGCAACCTGGGCCCTGGGTGCCTGGGTCCTGGGCCATGGGCCATGGGCCACGGGGCGAGATTGTCGGTGGGGAGGATAGGCAGTGGATTGGGGGGGGTGGAGTGGTGGAGTGGCAGTTGTGCACATGTTTCAAGGCTGTACGCAAAAGGTTCATCTCATTTCGACCCCCGCCGCGTAATGAGAGGCAGAATACCCGTGTAGCAGAGAAGCAGCCGCGGCAGCAAGTCGCACGCGAGAGCCGGCCCCTGGACACGGCGGGCTGGAACACCAAACATCCATTTCAGCAATTCAAATCTCTCCTTCGGGACGGCTGCAATGCCACCGCTGATTGGCATGGGACAAGGCAGACGGCTTTTGTAATGTATTTTTTTCAAAACGACGTCAAATTGACCCTCCCTGCCCCGTCCGCCCCTCCACTGCATTCTTGTCCGAGGGGCTTGGACTTTTTTTTCTGCAATCTAACTTGACTCGACCTGATGTGCCTTGATTTCTTGCCCCCTCTCTCCTTTTCGCACGTCCGTTCCTCACATTGTTTTGTATGGTACACTCACTGTACTGTGCCGTGCCGTGCTGCCTGTCACGGCCTGTACCCATACAATAACATAACTAGGTCGTATCGCTCACGGCGATCCCCTCGGCCCTCTGCCCTGCCTTGTCTCTTCCTGCCTCGTTTCTTCTCCTCGTCCTTTCCCCTCGTCTCCGCCTCCACACCAGCAGGACAGCCCAGCTCCAAAGCTGACTGTGACCCGACACCGATAGTACGGGAGCTTGCAGTCAAAGAGGGTGCGTCCCCACTCTATCAACCGTCAGGAACCGTTGGACTCGAGCCAGTCGACGGCCACGACGAACCACCCAGTCGGCAAGCCTGACCTTACAAGAGTTAGCCAACAACCGGATGCCACCCACGCTTGCATACGCCCCTCTACTCGCTACGTATTAGCTCCTGCAGGCCTGCACCCGTGCTGCACGCCCAGCCATCAGCTACACACGAAGCAGTCTCTGTGCATCGTCCCGGGGTCCTTGTCGTCGACGTGCCGTCGACGTCAGCAGACAGGCGCAGTTGGCCCTCCCACACGGCTACCAAGCACAGCACATACATACATACCTGCATACCTGCAGATCCAGATCCAGTCTCAAACCCAACCCAGACAGACCAAAAAACCCACACTCCCGGACGACCTGCAGTTTCTGCGCTCCCGGTAATATTATAATAATAATAACCACAAGCACACGCACACGCAGCCTGACCCGCTCGCTTGCCCGCCAGCCCGCTTGCACGCTGGCCTGCACCCACGCACCCACGCATCCACCCACGCACGCAACACTTCTGCCGAAGCTGCCGAGCGAAAACGCCGATCGGTTCTGTTTTTATCTCGTGTACAAGTACCGTTTCCTGCTTGCTCGCTCACGGCCTGGCTGGCCTGCATTTGCATCCCGTACCAGTACCAAAACACCGTGCCACACCTGCGCCCACGTCACCCGTCTTTGGCCCACTGCAGCTACAAAACGGCCCCAGAACGCCCATTTCCTCGCCCGACCTGCTGCTGCTCGCTGTTGTTCAAAGAACTAGCATAACGAGGCTGGCCCCAGACCGTGCTTGTTCGACCCGTTCTCCCGGCCTTTGAGCCAAAAAGGCGCCCTGATCCCACTACCGACCCGCGCCCGTGCCTTTCTCACCTGTTACCTCGCCTACTACCGTCACCCTGGTACCCGCCTCGAACCTGTGTGACCAGCCACCCACCCACTTCGCGACCACCACCATTCCTCAACCCACCCCGCCAACAACATCCAACCTTCACCACAACAGCATCCCACCTCCACTCCCCACCTCACCTGGACACGGGCGACGAGCGCAGGGGCCAAACACGGCCAGCTTCCGCCCCTGCCCCTTCACAACCCCAATGACTGCCCTTCTCTGTTTTCCTTTAATGGCCTGAACAATAATCCTTCAGCACACCCCGCTTTCACCATGCAGCGCATCTCTGCGTTTTGGTCTTCGAGAGACAGGCCAAAGCCCAATGCTGGGCTCACCAGTCCTGTCCCTGCGCCTGTTGCTGTCCCTGACACAACCAATGCCTTGACCCGTCGCTACGGGCCCGAGGACTACTGGCCGTCGACGTTGGACCGCGAGAGCGAAAAGGCAGCTCGCATACTTCAGGCATTTTGCAGTACGTCATTCCTGAGCACCCAAATTATTTCATGAGCCCCGGCTGACATGACACCACAGCCGAAGGTTGCGTTGCCGCCCGCGATGACAATCCCACGAACCTCGAGAGGCGCGCATCCACCACGTCCTTGCAGCACAAGAAGAGGAAGATACCGCCGAGGATAGTCCAGAACGCTGTCGGCCTTGCAATCTTCTCCTGTATGAGGTCTGGGCTGTGGAAGAGCGGCAGCGGAGGCAGTGGAATTCTGGTTGCCAGGAAGTCCGACGGAAGATGGTCCCCGCCCTCGGCGTTCCTCCTGCACACGGCGGCCCTTGGATTCGTGATAGGCGTCGATGTCTATGACTGCGTATTGGTTATCAACTCGATGTCTGACCTGGAGATGTTCACACGGCCGCAAACCACCCTCGGCACCGACGTACAGCTAGCTGTTGGGCCTACCATAACAGAGGGTCGCATCGAGAACGAGCTCCGGGGTAAAGACCCAGGGCACACGGTGTTGACCTATGTCAGGGCAAGAGGCGAACACCGGGCTGTCAATATCGATGGGTCGTCGGTTACTGAACGTGGTTCGGAGAATCAGCGATTCTACGGTAGCAGCGTCTCTGTCCTTGATGTGCTGGCCGGACAGGTGCCCGAAAAGGACGTCTCGGAAATTAAGACTCTGTACGAGGTTCTCAAATGCGCAGAGGGCAGGGTCGACTTCAACGCGCCTCTCTTGGAGAAGTTGGCGTTGCAGCCGGCCCCCGGCGACGCCGTCATCGAGGACCCAGCCGCGCTCTCTCTGCTGTCACCGGGCAGGCCCGCATTCGGGGTACCAGATAACGAGGATCCGGATCCATTTGGTGTTAGGGCGCTCGAGATGGCGGGACTCGAGATTCGAGAAGCCGGGACGAGACACAGGCCTGCTAGCAGTCAATTCGACTACAGCCCGAGTCCGAACAGTCCTTTGTTCGGCCAGTTTAACAACCGCCAGAGCACAGACACCTACATAACCCAGAGTAACAGGGGCAGCTATATGTCCAACAGGACTACTCTCAGCCGCATGACGGATGCGTTCACACAGACGACCGTCGACACTCGGGGGACCACGCCAACATCAGACGAGGGTATGGACCGAGCCTCGATTGACAAGCTGCCGGTCGTCATGGAGCCGGAGGAGATCGAGCACTCACGGGAGACCGTCGTCAGGAGCTCGTCCAGAGAGCGTCCGGAGTCGATTCCAGAGGACAGTGTGGCCGAGGAGAAGGCAGCAAATGAGATAACAACCATCTCCGAGGAAACTCCTGCCGATGGTACCGATGGCAATGCCGCAAAGGCAACCAAGACCTCTGTCGATGAGCGCGATGAGGACGCAGACGACGAGCACGACGAATTCTCAGACATCGAAACCGACCCTGAGCTGGAGGACGACGACCAGGATGTGTCAGAAGATGACGAAGACGACGACGACGACGAGCCAATCGTATTCGAATTAGCAACAGCTGCTCAGCCAGTCCGAGCGGTTCCATCGTCACCGCAGGTCACTCAGATCATCCATGCCAAGGGGGCGCTCGTCAACATCCCTAAGCGTGTTATACCGGCAATTCCACCTAGGAGCCCTGCAAGGTCGTCCCGCTTCAGTAAGAGCGATTTCGGAGAGATCCCAGCAAAGAGCCCGTTGAGGAATTCGTTCCAGTCGACGATGACGAGCAAGAGCGAAGAGGGAGCGGAACACAAGACCATGGATGGGGTAATTGAGTCTTCAGCCAAATGGGCGACTAATGTTACACCGGCAAGCCCATGTGAGCAGGATGTTGAGACACAGGAGCAGCAGTTGCAGTCTAGGGCGTCATCGCCAACATACACCACTGTCATTGAGAAGCATTTGAGCTTGGAAACGGAGGATATGCCCAGGACGCCGTCCACACTCCACACCTCTGGACCGACGTCATCCGGGGACGAGCAGGAGCCTCGCACGCCGAAGCCAGAGAACGAGGTGGCCACAACCAAAGATGCCAAGGTGGCAAGGCACGAGGTGATGAGTTTCGGGGTTGAACTCGACGCCACATACTAAAGGGCAGGCGAGTCCTTTTTTGTTTTTGGGATTGGGCATGCTTTTTTATTCGGCATTGGCGTTTTAGGCACAGAAGCGCGATATCCATCCCCTCGAGGGGCAAAACAGGTCAGGGCACGGCACGGCACGGCAGCTGGAAGCTGGAGGCTGGGAGCGGGCGACTGGCAGCTTTTATGTCTAATGTTTTATGCATTGCTACATGGGTACAATTCCTCTTGGTAGCAAACCACACCTATGATGAGCATCTACATCATGACACTATCACACACTCTCTCTCTCCACGCAGTAGTGATGCAATGGGTGTTGTTGGGACACGGATGATTGCTTCGCAACCAAATTCCCATGCTCCATCGCCTGAATACCAAGACGAGCAGGCCTTCCTTCAAGGGTGGCCTAGCTGTCTTGCTGTATAGACTAGGTTGCCAAAGAAATACATACATTACTTACAAATGTTCTATTCTTTTGACCGCCCCGTACGCCTAAGCGAGCACATAGGCCGGTGGGATATTGTGACATGGATTCAGGAACAGGTGCTAGGCAATCATCGAGCATTGGTTGCAGCCGGTCCAGGGTTAGGGGCTGTGCGCCGCCTAAGCTCCTGGTCTGCTAAAATTCCCAGTGAGCGAGCTTACAAGTTGCAAGACGCGGTCGCGACACACCAGCGCAGGCACGTCGACTTGACTGAACTTCAAACGGCGGGCATCCCCTCGCTTCCAACCTTCACCTGCGAGGCCCCAAGATGTCTTCGCAAACAAAATGGAAGGAGGAGCAGGTCCTCGTCATCTGCCCTGGCTCCTCCACAACAATGGCCCAGCTCGGCTGCAGCGAATTGACGCCGCCGTCGCAGCGCTTCACGACGCGCATGTTTAAAGACGAGCAGACCGGGGCATGGAGGCCATACCATACCGTCAAGAGGAAGAAGGAGAACCCTCTGAGCTTTAATGGAGGCGCGCTGGCCGGTGCTGTCGATGGGGTCAAGGCTGAGGAGGAGTATGAATTCGTCGAGGACCCCGACTCTAACGAGGGCGCGGTATACCCTATCCGAGGTGAGTCTCATGTGGCTGCACCTCAATTGGTGCTCATTGAAAGAAACCGCTCATACTTACGCACCTGATCTGCTGTATAGGCGGCCGCATCGTGAACATGGACGCCTTCCTCGCGTTCCTAGATCACGTCCACAGCATGCTGACCACGACATACCACAACACCCCGATCACGCTCATGGCGTCGCCTCAGTGGACACGACCCGACTGCGAAGCCATCGCGCGCTACGTGTTTGAAAAGACAAAGACACCGGCACTCTGCCTCATCCACAGCGGCGTCGCGACGCAATACGGACTTAGGTGGCCCACCATGACCGTCGTCGACATCGGCTTCCAGAAAGTTGACGTGACCTGTATATATGATAACAGGATCGTGAACCACAAGGATGTGGGTTTGACGACTCCGGAAAGCGAGGAGGAGGCGGCGATCTCCGGGGGCGAGGCTTTCACCTTGAAGCTCAAGAAACTGCTCGAGGGCCAGGGCTTCACCTACGACATGGCGGAGCAGCTGAAGAAGAGCCAGATCTGCGAGGTTTTGCCGTACGCGGCGGACGAGCCTGGGCTGATGGAGCTGCCCTCGGCGGGTGGCACCAGCCAGCACACCGCAGCGGCACCTACGGGTCAACCAGCTGCGCAAGCGGCGGCTGGCACAACAAGCGACTTGCCGGCGGGCGCGGGTGCGGACGCTGAAGATGGAGCTACTGGAGAGGACAAGGGCGCCGATAATGACGGTGTCCTTGACATTGCAAACATCGTCACGAGCGGCCAGACGAAAGAATTCCTAGCGAAGAAGGAGAGGGAGAAGCAGGAGAAGGCAAAGGCAGGGAAGAAAGGCAAAGGCCAGGATGCCGTGGACGCAAACAAACCATCGCGATTGCCAAACTCAAAGAGGCTGAAGAATGTATTCCACTACGAAGAGATCATCCACGAGGAGCCGGCACCAGCGCCGGCAAAAGCGGTCGACCAGGATAAGGAAAAAGAGAAGGAGAAGGAGGAAGTTGCAGCGCCCACAAATGGCGGGGAGCCAAAAGTGGAAGCACCAGCAGGAGAAACAGAGAAACCAACTGGGGATCAGCCGAGCGGTGATGCCTTCAAGGTAGACAACTTCTTGCCGCCCCCGGACTCGGCATCCGCACCGGCTGCATCTTCAGAACCGCAGATGAAGCGCGTCAAGAGGGATATCGAGATTGGCCTGGAGAGATTCACCTTTGCAGAACGCGCCGAGATTGACCGGATTGCGACGACGATTTACCGGGCCGTGCAGGAGATTGGCGACATGTACATGCGACCCGGCTGCTGGGACAACATCGTTTTCGTGGGCAACGGCAGCCGCATCCGCGGGCTCAAAGACAACATCCTGCAGACGCTGACGCTGCGACACCTGATCTCGCCCAGTAGCGCGACCATGTTCACGTCGGAACTGCCGTCGAACGTGGCGACGCCCACCGGGACGGGGTCACAGACGCCGACGGGCAGCTTCACGGGCCCGCCGCACACAATGCCCACGGGTGCCTCGTCCGGGGTCAACCCGCTGCTGCAGGCAGCCACGACGGCGGCGTCGCTGCAGCAGACGCCGCACCCGGGCGTGTCCACCCCGGGCGGCGCGCCGGGATCTGCGTCGGGCGACGGGTCGGCGCCGCACATGTCACACCACTTCCACAGCCAGACGCCGACGTCGATCAAGCTGGCGTCAATGCCGGCTTACTTGGCCGAGTGGACGAAGCACGGATTCGAGGAGGCCATGTTCCTGGGCTCGCTGGTGGCCGCCCGCCTGGTGTTCTGCGTACACAACCTGGACGCGCAGGGTTTGGAGGCCCAGAGGTCCATGAGCCTGCACCGGGTTGATTTTAAGTAAGTCTCTGCCCCAGTGCACGCCTGCTGGGGGGTCCATGCTGCCTGACTGGGGATATTTTTGCTGACTGTCCACCCTCTCAGTGAACTTGGTCCGAAGGCTATCCGGACGCATTCTATGCTGGGATAATAGGGCCGGATTGACCAGTAGACAAGAAAATCTAAGAACATGCAGGAGAAGGTATGTTGCCAAGGAATGAACGACTGCAGGGAGTTGTTGCTTGTTTGTGTTTCAAGGCCTGGCCTGGAGTTTAGAGGCGAGGCATGGGACGCTCAGAGTAGGTATGAATGGGACATTCAAAAGAGAAGAGCCAGGCGTGCCTGTATAGGTGGCTAGTATTTTGGACGTGGACATCCGCCGAGTAAGCAAGCATCCTGCAAAGTTCGCCCTTTGGGATGTTTGGTTATAGGCATGTATTACAAAAGACTCGGTCTTAATGATGAAGCATACCGACCTACTTCTACCTGTGAACTTGGCGCATGTATCCAAGCGGGCGTGGATCGTGACTCTGACGGAACGAGCAATGAGTGGGTCTTGGTGCCTGCATGGTTTCGGACCAGTAAGCCAGTATGGCATGTTGTAGAGGCGTCTTAATTCCGTATGTTATGTCAAATCAAGAATATAATGATCACGATGGTAATTGGGTGATTACAGAATAGATGCTTGCGTACAATTCCCAAGATGGGCCGGAGTGGGCGATTTGGGAATCCAACTACGGCATATGAAAACGGCCTGAACCTCGAGTTAGGAAGTAGTCCGTCTGCCAAACGACTTACCCTGCCTTTTTCTGCAAGTCAACCCTGGTCTTGCATACATTAGTACTCACGGGAGATTCATCGCCCAGAAGTCTGGGGTGCCACAGAGCCACGTGGTGATTCATACCTGCACGTCAAAATAGCTGCAGGAGTCTCTACTCTAATTAGAACAACCCTTGTCAAAGCCAACTTCAGTGCCTTTTCTCGCCTGTGTGCCGGTTCAAGACCCCTCACAATGTCTTCTTCATCCCCGCCCTCGTCTCGGCAGCTCATCAGCTCAGGCAGTGCCTTCGAGGCAGAGATCGGCTACTCCAGGGCCGTCGTCGACGGCGACTTTGTGTTCGTGTCGGGGTGCACAGGGTAAGTAGTGCTGCCTCCTGCTAAGAATGAGTCATTCCCCCCTCCTCCCTTAGGCTTTTTGAGGCCTGACGACGCCGCGCAACACACACCAGCTACGACTACAAGACGGGCGCCATCTCGGCCGACGTGGCGGAGCAGGCGGAGCAGTGCATGGTTAATATCGCGGCGGCGCTGACCGAGGCCGGGGCGGGCGTCGCGGACGTCGTCCGGGTGCGCTACATCCTGCCGGACCGCTCCGACTTCCCCGCGACGTGGCCGGTGCTGCGGCGCTGGCTGGGCGAGGTCAGGCCCGCCGCGACGATGATTGTCGCGGGGCTTATGAAGGAGGAGATGAGGATCGAGGTCGAGGTCACGGCGAGGAGGAGGAGGAGGGAGGGTGGGGGCGAGGGCGTCTCAAGCCTCGTGACTTAATAAATGAATGAATGGTGGTGGTTCCCTGGGGGGGGGGGGGGCGATTTGACTTTGTCCAGGTCGCCGAACGGAGACAGCGGGAGGCGGACGTCCTAGGACCAAACTTCCCCGGGTCGGCGAACCTGACGGGGCGGGCGTGGCATTTTAGTGTACGTGGTGGGTCGAGCGTTGGACTGGGTTGCCTGTCACGGTCAGTCTCTTGGCCCCTTTTCTGTTTGATTTCTAATATTCCCGAATCCAACTCTGCGCCCCCAACCTGCCCTGGTGCTGGCAATTTTAGGTTTCGTGATGTGTTGAACCCGGGAGGGCGGGCAACTAAGACACCGGCCTGACATTTGTCGTTATGACTGCCGTTTACAGAGGTTGTATGTAGTAAGGGGAAAGCTCCACCCGCCGGCTTTCCGCTGCGGAGACTACAAAGAAAGAGTCTGGCTCGAGGTTGCCGCAACCGTCCATGAACCCGGCGACCAAATGTGGACGGGATACTTATTAGCCTCGACACCGTCGAGTTCCCGTGGCTTTGGAAGTTCTAGTCTCGGATCACTTTAGCCAGCTTCAAAAAAGTCAGCCTTCCCACTCAACGACCACGCAGCAGCAACATATCCAGCACACAAGAATGTTGGACATAATTTTTAGCGGAGTGGCCTTTGGGGCTGCTCTTGTCGCCTCGGGCATGTACTCGCCCTACCTGATCGCATCACAGTTCTCGCTGGAGAAGTGGAACATGGTGCAAACCTTCCTCACGGCCACAGGTTGCAGCGCGTGAGTATTTCCCGTCCTTACTTCCTTTCTTCCTCATCAGCACCAGTAATACGAGTGACGACGGTGCTAACACTCCGTCCAGCCTCGCCGTCCACTTCCTCCCTCAATTTGGCTTCCCAGTCCCTCCGCCACGGTCCTACTCACCCATAGGTCTCCTGGGCTTCCCCCTCGACGGCAACCTCATCGGCGGCGCCGTCCTCGGTGTCGGAATGGCCCTCTCGGCCTCGTGTCCCGGCATGGTCTTCCCCCAGGTCGCCATGGGAGTCCCCTCCGCACGCTACACCCTCGCTGGGGCAGTCGCAGGCGGCATATTCTGGTCCGCGGTGCTGCGGCCCTGGGTAGCCCGCCAGCTGCGACGACAGGCCGCCAGGGGCAAGGGGCCAGCGGCGGCCGGGGCCAAGGGGTCCTCGCCCAGGACGCTGGCCCAGCTCCTCGGCACGGGGCGCGTCGAGACGCTCGTGGGCTACGAGGTGGTGCTGGGCGCCATCGTGATGACGGCGGCTGGCAGCGCGGTCTCGGCGCCGTCAGCCCTGCATCCCATCGCCGGTGGCTTGGTCATCGGGGCGGCGCAGGTGATCTCGATGCTGCTGAGGGGCTCCATGCTCGGCGTCTCGACCTGCTACGAGCACGCCGGCGACTGGTTCCTGTACCTGCTCGAGGGGGGCAGAGGTCCCCGCCCCGCCACCGGCACCCTGGTCTTCAGCGCGTCCATGATGGCCGGCGCCCTGCTGCTGGCCCGCGAGATGCCTGGGCTTACGGTGGCGCCCGGCGGCATCATGCTGTATGTGGCTCAGAGGAAGGCGTTCTGTGGCGGCTTCCTGATGGCTGTGGGCTCCAGGCTGGCCGGCGGGTGCGCGTCGGGACACGGCATCAGCGGGATGGGATTGATGTCTGTGTCGAGTTTCGTATCAATGTTTGCTACCTTTGCGGCTGCTATCGCAGTGTCGAATCTGTGAGCGTGGTTATTCTGCGATCGGATATTCTCCTGGCTCATTGCCTACAAGCACTAGAAATAGAATCTTGCGTTAAACACGGGAGGCTTGCAGGCTTATGCAGTGTATAGATATCACAATCGAAGGATTCGGCTAGACCCTGTGCCCTTGCTTTTTCCTGTCATCCGGCTCCGGTTCCCTTCAGCGTTCCCGGCCGCTCCGGCGGCACACGAGCCGAGGCACAGCGGCACCGAAATGCGGGGAGTTGGCTCATGCCCTTGTAGCCCCGGTACTTGAGATCTGAACATCATTCTCCTTGCATAGACGTCATTCGCTTTCATTGGCTTAGTAGACTCTTTCGCTTCATTTTTATCTCTTGTCTGCTCGTTTAAACACCCTTTCCTACACCGGTATAGAACCCAAGGGCCACATTGCCAAGTCAAAACAGCCAACATGCCCGTCGCATTAACCATCAAGAAGATAGACGGAAAGCCAGGAAAGGTTTACTACCCGTAAGCTACAAAGTGAATCAAACCCCAATCTTGTCAGATACTCATATCTCCAACAGTCTCCGACTCAAAGAAGTGCCCAAGCCCTCCCCCGGCCCGAAGGAGGTCCTCATCCGCCTCAATGCGGCAGCTCTGAACCACCGCGACCTTTTTGTCCGCCAGCAGCTTTACCCGGGCATCTCCTTCGAGAACCCGCTGCTGGCAGACGGCCACGGCACGGTAATCCAATCCGGGCCGCAATGCGTTCGCAATCTTCAGGACAAGGACGTCCTCATCTTCCCAGCACGCGGCTGGGACGCACACCCGGACGGGCCTGAGGACATCAAAAAGTACAGGTACGCCACGTTGCTCCCCTCGTTTTCACTCAAAGACCCCACCGCTTTGTCTTCAGCAACCCCTAGTCCTTTAGTCCCCTTCAAAAACAAGCGAACCTGACTGGATACAAAAAAGCGTCATCGGCGGGACCGCAATGTATGATGCGGGCACCGCGCAGGAGTACATAGTCTGCAACGAGGAGGACGTCGAGGTCGCCCCGGAGCACCTGTCGGCCGTCGAGGGGGCAGCGCTGCCGCTCGTGGGCTTGACGGGCTGGAGGGCGCTGGTGACCAAGACCGGAGACAATGCGAGCCGTGGCCGCAACATTCTTATCACCGGGTACGTATTTGCCATGCTTTCCCCTTCTAGCACTTTGCGCATGTTACAGTGTGTCTCGTGGCTCTCTGATCTACGTCTGAGTTAATTTGCTTGTAACATGGCGTACGTTCGTCGTGCGCTGCCTGGCCCCAAGGCAATGCTGCAGTCCGCCAAAAAGAATGTGACGCTTTACTGACAGCGTGAACAGGATTGGCGGGGGTGTTGCTTTACAGGTGTTGCAGTTTGCCGTCGAGCTTGGGTGTAACGCGTGGGTCACGAGTGGTGACAAGGCCAAAATCGACAAGGCTGTCAAGCTGGGCGCCAAGGGCGGCGTGTCCTACCGAGACAAGGACTGGGACAAGCAGCTGCAAAAGGCCCTGCCGAGTGAAAGGCCATTCTTGGATGCTGTCATCGACGGGGCTGGCGGAGACATCGTCGCGAGGTCGTCCAAGCTGCTCAAGCCGGGAGGCATCATTTCTCAGTACGGCATGACTGTAGCACCAACCATGCCGTGGGGTATGCAAGCCGTCCTGAAGAACGTCGAATTGAGAGGCAGCACGATGGGTTCGAGGGAAGAGTTCCGAGCCATGGTGGCATTCGTCAGGGAACGGCCGCTGCTGAAACCAGTCATTAGCCGGGTGGCGAAAGGCCTGAAGAACCTGGACGGCATCGACGAGCTCTTCGCCGACATGAAGGACGGCAAGCAGTTTGGCAAATTGGTCATCGATATCTCCTCGGGGGTTGCTTCGAGCTCCAAATTGTAAGGTCCGGCCGCCGCATCTCCCGCAGGTAGTCTTTCATGAACACCTCACGTACACTACTGTCCTGTCGAGCGCATGCATGGTGGGGAACACACTGCGGATTGGCCTTCTTTGTGAACGAACCCTGCGTAGTTGCAGCATCGTGTCCAGGCATAGCAACTCGATAAATGTCGCTTGTTGATTTGGATCAATTACATTTGGTCTGAGGTTCGACCGGGTATCGTGCGGGTGGTCGAGCAAGCGACCAAGAGGTGAATTAAGAAGCTCAAGCGGATGCGTCCTTGCTCTTCTTCCTCTTCTTCGGTTTCGAACCAGCTTCCTCTGGTGGGACAAACTCCTGCTCGCGCTCCCGCTTCTTCTCCTCTTTCTTCTGCCTGGCCAACTCTTCCCGTTCTGTCTTCGCGGCTCGCTCTTTTGCCTGCTTGCCCATGAAGTATGTGCCATCTTCGATCTCGAGATCCAGCTTGCTCTTCTCGGGCGCAGGAGGAAACGCCGTGTAGGTCTTCTTGGTCTTGTCGTTAACGACGTGCGGTATCCTCCGCTTGCTCAGGTTTCTCCTGAAGTTTGGCAGGAACCGGTCCCAGTTCTCGTTGGCCAGCGCCGGGTCCTTGGCCAATTCTCTCTTGACCATGAGCTCCTTGATTAGATAAATCGGGTGGATATTGTGCATGCAGTCCTCGACGACCCTGCGGACTTCTTTTAGAGACTTGAACGGGCCCATCACGCTGACGGTGTTGCCATGAACCAAGATGTATGTCGATGTGAGCAGTTCCAGCGCTTTCAAGGTGGAACCGTTGGGGCCCAGAATTCGCTGGCGCCTCTTTGCAAATTTCTCCTTGTTGCCGACCAGATTCCGGATCTTTATGATGTCGCACGCCACGCCATCCTCGAGGATCTTGATCGCCTGAGGGGCGGGCACGCTTCGGGCGAGCAGCTTGATGAGATCTCGCGCGTTCAATATGGCGGCGGGATCAAATGTTTTTCGAGTTGTCTTGGCAGTCATCATTCCTTCCACAAGATCCAAAGTGCAGGCGATACCATGCTTCTCGAGCGCTCGGGTGACGAGGGGCCACTAACAAGTCTCTGGTCAGTCTCAGGTCATGGGGGCCAGGCGATTGGTGTCGAGGGCGATGGTACTGACTGCTTCCTTCAGATATACCTCGCGATACTTTGGGAAAAGAACTGTGAAAGTTGACTCCTCTGCGAAAGTGCCGCCGGCGTTATCCTCCCGTTTGAAGGCGGGAACCTCCCACTTGTTAATGTCCTCGGTGTCCCAGCTGAAGAAGGGCGTCTTGGTCAGCAACTTTTGAGACTCATACTTGGGAAGGAAGGGGAGGGTCTCGTACGGCTTGTCTTTCTCGTGCTTTGTCGACATCTTGACTCGAAACCCCAGCGAGGAGGGTGTACGATTGTGTGTGGTGTAAGCTTGCAAACAGACAATGTATAACTGAGACTGTAGTTGATCGCCAAAATTATTTAGGCTCTCTTTTTTTTCGGTTGGCGGTCGGCAGGCAAAAGCTCCAAAGCGGCGGGTACCCTGCAAGACAGGTACCTAGGTACTTAGGTACGGACGCTTAGGTACTCGTCGCTCGGCCCCATGTCGATTTCACAAACCACCACTCGGCAACCTTACCGTCTCATCTCAAAAGCTCCTGGACCACGGCTTGAGAGGTTCGTTCAGCATATGAATTCTCAACCCCGGGCGAGACGGGTCAGGTCCTGGGCGCGCAGAGCAACGAACACGTTGTTTGTCAAGGCAGAGATTGGACGGACTCGGTACACCAGTCATAGCAAGACAAGTTCGTGGGTTGTGCCTGCATGCGCTTGTCATTCATTGCACTCTACACCTGGGTGCTATTTACTGTGCGTGGTTCTCGATTGTCAAAAGATCCAAATTAAGCTCTCACCTCCACTGCTTCCCGATATAGAAATCTCCATGGAGTAATTGCTTGGCTGATCTCTCCCCTTTCCTCCTGTAGCCTTCCACGGGGGCCGGTTTCTCCAGCTGGAGGCACGTAAGGACGAGACACCGAGTCCCGTGCAAATTTGTTAATTTGATGAAGGCAGAGGCTGTGTCTTGTGCAACTCGTCTCGGTCTGTGGCAAAAGTCTTGTACAGTATCAGTCTATCTGTCCTGCCCACAGCCACAACTCTGTTTGCTGGGTTCACCTTCAAGGGATGGCCAATAAAACGGCCACTCCGTCGCTATCTGGTCTGCTCGCACCGCAACAGTAGCACCGGGTTCGCTCTCCCAGACACACAGTACAGTGCGTGACGGCAAGGGTGAGCTTGGAGCTCGAGCTCGAGCCAGAATCCGGCCAACACGACATTGCCCAAGTACTAGTAGTACGCAGAAATCAGGGGCTCGGTCTGCTCTGGCCAGGGTCCGGGGGGCGGTTCTGTCTCTGGCTGATTGTGAAATAATTTGCCCGCTCGGTCGGTGGCTGACACGTCTGGATGGATATTCCTCCTCGTCTACTGCTATTTGAGCTTTTGTAATGCCTTTCCTATCTTCCAATCTCTCTTGTCTGTATCGATATCTGTTCCTGAAACGTTCCTCTACTTGCAAGTCAACTACATTGGCCCGTCGTGCTGTAATGTTTTGAAGTATTATTGGTGGCTGTCCATCTATTCGCTTACCCCTCCATCTTCCAGTCGCTCATTCCTCCCTCCTCTATCCAGCTTCCGTTTCGCGTGTGTACCGACCCGGGTCCCCTGGTCAGCATCGAGCCGACTCGCCAAGGGCATATTTGCGATTCTTCACGCGATCTCCCGCTGTCCGACAACTCGAGAGGTTGCCGTACCGTCTCTAAGTCACGAAAGCAGTGCTCCGGCTCCGGCTCCGGCGCTGACACCCGAACCCGACGAACAACACTCTCTTCCCCGACCTCCCTGCCCGTCGCCAAGCTGGCTTCGACTCGCTCTCCGCTGTTTCTTCCTCTGCCTGTACCCCATCCTTGCCTGACACCTCCGCCCGATCACGACCACTTGTGCCATATCGGGTTGCCGCCCTTGACCTTTTCCCCTCGGGTCAAGATGGAAGAAGGACAAGGCGGCCTGCCCCCGCCACCAACCCTCGAACCAATATCGCGGCCGAGCTCGACCTCGACCACGGCTTCTCACCCCCATCAACAGCTTCCGGGCATCTCGTCGATTGCGGCTGCGGTGGCAGCCGCCGCCGCTGCAAGTTCGACGTCAAGCCCGCCACAGCACAGGTAGGTGAATACTCAGACTCCAAATCTACGCCACCAGACAAAGTACATCTATCTTGGACGAGGCCAAGTCACCTCAGACGGGTGGGACTTGTATGTGAACGCGCTTCGCTCTGCACGCGCGCGCACATGGCACCATTTCCATCTAAGCTCGGCCTTCGCTCCCTTCAGACCCGCACTCGGCCGAATTGCACGCTGTCGTCTTTGCCAAACTTCCATCAACATTGACTCGGTCCTGAGCTGACCGGTCTCCTACACGACACAGAGCAGTGACAAGTACGCCGTCCACAATGTACTCGACACCCGCAACAGCGCCAGCTGCGACGAGCGCCGGCCCAGGTGGGAATCTGGTAAGTCGCGTTTAGCATTCATCTTCACATTCACATTCACATTCACATTCACATTCACAATCACCTGCCGCGCACCCCACTGCATTCATTGTGCTACAAAGTGAAGCGTTGCATCCTCGCGCCACGCGTCACACAAACAGCCAGAAGGACGCGGTGCGATCAAGAAAAAATCCACCAAAAAAGAGAGGTGCAGGGTGTAGACTGCCGGTGCTGATAGTAAGCGCATCATCTGATTGGCTGGGGCGAGTGAGCATGGCTATGGCTCGGGTTGGATCGCCCGCTAGTGAGAAAAAAAAACTGGGTTGTTGGCCTGTGGGCGGGTTGTGGCTCTTTCCCCCCCAAAACTTCTCCCGTTCTCAAAAGTCTCTTATCTCTGGCACCCGAGATCTTATCAACAAGCCCATTCCCTTTCCCCTACCTGTATCTCACGATAGACCCCGATACGCTACGATTATCATCCCGTCCCATCTCGCCGCGACCTTGTCTCAAGCAGCGCGCTGCTGCACTCCTCCCGACCATGATGGCCTCCATGGCGGCTAACAATGACCAACAAACATCGCAGCCCGTCTGCCAGAATTGTCAGACCTCAACCACTCCTCTGTGGCGTCGCGATGAGTCCGGCGCCGTCCTCTGCAATGCCTGCGGCCTGTTCCTCAAGCTGCACGGCCGCCCCAGGCCCATCTCGCTCAAGACAGACGTTATCAAGAGCCGCAACCGTGTCAAAACCATGCGCCCTGGCATGGACATGAAGAAGAAGGTAAGCGACCATCTTCATGCCTTACCCGACAGAACGCTTCTCGAGTCCCGCGAGGCTAATGTTCCATTCCTTCCCTCCCAACAGAACCAGGCTGTCGCCTCTGATTCCAACGTCGCTGATCTCCAGGCCCAGAACGCTGCTGCCGCTGCCCTCGGCGTCCGACGCACCTCTCAAAAGGCAGGCAACGGCCACATCGACGACAACAACTCTCCGATATCACGAACCGGGACCCCCAACATGTACGCCGGACACTTGTTGTACCATGGCCTCGATGAGCACCACCTGCAGCAGCCCTTGTCTGGGTTTGGCGTTCCAGGCCCAGGCAATGGTCGCGTATCTCCTATGAACGGCGAGGGCGTGCCACAATCACCCGAGGAACTTCTCGCCGTGAACTCGGGCCTGAAGACTCGCATCGACGAGCTGGAGGTCATCAACGACCTGATCCAGCGCCGCCTCCAGCACTACGAGACCTACGGCACCGGTGCTGGCCCAGCTGCTGGTAACGGGCTCGACGGCCACGACGTTGCGCAGGCCGAGGCCCAGCTGCGTGCCCAGGTCGAAGCGCTCTCAGCAGCCGAAGCCCAACTTCGCTCTCAACTTGACGAGAGCCACCGACGGGAGAACAGCATGAAGCGACGACTTGACGAGATGGAGCTGGAGCTCAAGGAGGCAAAGGAGTCACTCGAATTCCATGACAATGGCCGTGCAAAGAAGATGCGCATGACGGAGACCTCTGATGCAGTCTCCGCGCTGAAGGAGGAATTCCTGGCCGAGGCGCCTGCGCCTGCCATGTCAGAGATACCAACCGATCTTCCTGCAGACGTTGCGCAGGAGATCGCGCCAGAGGTCGCACCGGAGCCTGCACCAGAGCCCGCCACCGAGGCTGCTACCGAGACTACGAAGGAGGCTGCGACCGAGGCAGTCACTGATGGTTCGGGCGAGGCGCCCCAAGAGGCACCGATGGAGGCATCGATGGAGGCCCCCATGGAGGCGCCCATGGAGGCGCCCATGGAGACGACCACGGAAGTGCAAGCATCCACAGCAGACCCCGCAGAGGCTTTGCAAGCCGCGTCGTAAATGGTCAGATTTGACTTGCTGGTAGTTGCCGCACGCCATCTCGGGACGTCGAGTGCAGAACGAGATCTGCGTATCAAATCACGACTTGCTGTGCCAGTGTCCTATGACTTTGGCCCATACCCACAGCTTGATAGTTTCTTGGCGTTGAATCTGCGGGACGGGGCGGGTAGACCGTAATTTTGAGGTGTCGTTACCCTGTGCCTTTTTTCTGGTAATTCTGAGTTCGAGGCGGGAGTCAAATGGTACACCTGACATGACAGTGGGTTGTGGAGTTGTAGGAGTATCTCATTATTCACAGCCTCCACTTAGATCACGGCAATGGAAACCAAAAGTTTATTTCAAGCAGTATCGAGGAGGCGTCGGTGCCAATAATAACCTCGATGCCATGGAGATCTCTCGTGAGCGCAACAGGTGCAGTTCAAAATATTCTGCATTCCAAATATCCTGAGATCACGGATGTGTGATGGCTGCTGGCACATGAGCACGTTGTTCTTTACATGATCTGCATAGGCCCTCTTTTCAGAGAGAAATAAAAGGAGCAAGAATCACCTGCGTGGATGCGTGACACCAACTACCTGAGGTTATGAGAGGGTCTCCCTTCTGTGCCTTGAGACGTAGGCTCACCCTGGGCGTTTAAAAGCTATGGCGTATCCCCAGAAGATTGTGGTAGAGCCGTGGGTGCACCGAAAGAGATGTGAAAAAGCCACCAATGAACGCCGTGATCCGGTGACATACGACCGAGTACGCCGCTCCTGATCGCCCCGTGAGCACCTCCGTGGTCACTTCCGCAGTCGGGACGAGGAGGTGCTCTCCTTTTGGCCTACTAGCGCAAATATCCCCACGGGTTGGGCGACCAGCGCTGCGTTCAAGAAGAGAACACACGTATCAAATTACACCACTGTGGGCCGATTCCCGCTTGCGATCAGCGGAGTCGCTGTGGGTGCCAAACCACCTTCGCCTGCGACGCTGGCAGCCCTATCTGGAGGGGCGATTCCTTCCGGTCTCGCCGAACTGAGGGGAGGATAAGATGTAGTGTATTTATTCTCGTCTCGGGCCCCGAGCGGGCCTTGGGACGGACTTGCAGTTCCGGACCGTGTGTGTCCGCTCCATCAATAGGAGACCGTCTTGGCCTGCTCCCGGCTGAGGGTCCCTCTCGACGATCACACCCTCGATTTGAGCCTGTTGGTTTGACTCGCTTCACAGGGGCAGCACGCACGTGGTGCAGGAGAAGGAGATAAGCCCATTGCAAGTGTGTCGCGCCATCATGAAGACGGACGACAGTGTCTGCTGACCCCGCCAAAGGTGGTGTTCCCAAGCCCGTCGGCTCAACCTCACAATGGCCTGTCTGCCTGTGAGAGCTGTGAGAGTTCTGTGCCGGGCGTGGGACAAGATGTCATCCGCATCCAAAACGGCGTTCGATGGGCATGGGGGCAACTAGCACGGTACTGCAGAGTCGGCTCCGCCTCTGGGACCAGTAGCTCGTCAACCTGATGCAACACCCACTTATCGTGCTCACTGGAGCTCGGTGAGCGGTGTGAAGGTCCGCCCGGAAGCAACTGTTGCTTTCATAACCGTCAGTGAGGTCTAGCGTTGGGGGTAATGCGTTGGGTGTGACCCACTTATCCACAGCAGTCAGCACCTGGCACAGCTTTTACTGTGCATTGCGCACCACTCTCCTGACAGCGTTCGCATGCAGCCGGTCAGCACAATTACTACAGTACATGTATTGGACAATGAGGGCGATGGGGAGCGAGCCCATATTGATGGGACCTGGTGGTGGCCAGTGCGTATATAACCCCGGCCAGGGGAGTTCACCCCCGAGATTGAAAGGCGGCCCGTCATCTGAATAGATTAATCTGGCCCGTCGAGTCGAAATTAGGTTAGATGTGATGAGCGTTCTTGACAGGGACTGGCAGAAGCCACCTTCCCCTTAACTGAGACATTCTGTGGACCGCGCACGATTGTACTGGGGCAAACGACAAGGTGAACTTGGCGTCCGGCACTCTCTGCACTTTCGCGAAACCTTGTACATATTGTCGCGAAGGAGGAGGCCCCGGCCAGGCCCAAGATTTCGGGTCAAGGGTGATAAAAACAAAACAAAACGGGCATGGGCTCGATCCCTTTTGGCCTTGTGGATTCCACATTCCTGCCATCCCGCATGAACAGATTCCACAGGCCACAAGTGCGACATTGTATCGTGACTTGTCTCATACAGCATTGCTCCTCCCTTCCTCCGGCCCCTCGACCTCTTCAGTGAACCCCGCCTCTTCTCTTCATTCTTCTCAACGATCCTCATAATCCTCACATTCACCTCTGTGACCTCTGCAATGCTGGAGACGAGTCAATCCCAATACAACATGTCTCAAACCCTTTCACAAAACGGCGTCGACAGGACGGGATACCCGGAGATGTGTGCCAAAGACGACATCATCCCAGCCCTGATCGCAGCAGCTGCACAACAGTACGCTCCGAGCGCCTCGTCACCGTTGAACCCAACCTACTGCAGTGACAAGGAGCTCAGGAAACACAGCCGCCGTTCTACGAGACTCAGGCCGGTGAGGAGGAAGGCCACAGAGACACCCACGGAACGACTTCTGCGCCGCAAGGCTGCCATTGCGTATGAGCGTACGACGGCCTGCTCACCACCCAGGGACGCAAGCACGGTGATCTGTACCAAGATCTGCGATTCATCGGCAAAGGGGTCCAGCCTGGCCATCACCACAGTGGAGACGACCCCGGAGACGCACACAGAGACCGGCACCATGTTCCGGGTGGTCAAGGTCGGCGACGTTCGACACGGCTGGCTGTCCGACGTGGAGAGACAGGCGGCGAGCGACTTCTCCCTGCTCCAGCGGGACTCATCCGCCCGGCACCGGCTGCAGATTGTCCTGATCTTGAGCCTCCTGAGCGTTTGTTCGACGTTCCTCACCATCGTCGGGCTTGATTCATTGAGGGGTCACTACCTTGCGCGTCAGATCTGACAATGCTGGTCGTGGGGAGAAGGGGAATCGAGAAGCGGATTTGAATTTGTGTGGAGATCATCGCCCGAGGCGAGAAACTTGAGTGGGATTCGACCCGGAGGTCCCAGCTCCAGACGCACGGTGCCAGCCAGCCAGCTCTGCTCTCCTCGTGCTGCATGCTATCATAACACCATCTCCGACTCGTACTATAACATAATATCGTTGGCCACCTCTAATCATTGCGACTTTGGATCGTCCTTCTTCGAGGCGTTGCGCTCAGCATTCTGCTTCTCGATGGCAGTCTCCACCTGCCAAATCGCTCGCTCAAGCTCGATCTCGAGCTGAGGCAGGTCCAAAGCCTGCGTCATTATCTTCCCGTTCGCCTGGGACAGCAGCATCGTTTCACCGCCTTCCGGCTGGGCGTTTATGGGCAGCGTTGGATTTTTGTTCTTGGGTTCTCCTGGCGTGGTCGTCGTTTCAGGAGTTGACGGCAGCGGTGGCTCTTGCTCTGAGTAGACCTCATCGAGCTTGGGAGACGGAGTATGGATCAGGAGTTTGTTCTGGAGTAAGAACTGGATGTGTTTCCCGCCGGCCAGGGCGCGCCAATGTGACCAAGCACGGTACACGAGATAGAAGAAGGGGATATTCGGGATACTGGCCCCGCCCTCGTCAGTATAGACTTCACACACACACAAGATAGTACAGGCGATAGCACGTACATTGGAACCAATGCAAACGGAGCACTGATCGGCATTCCGACGAGACACCAGATGAGCCTTCGCCGGTGTAAAGCTTCGCGTTCCGTGCCCAGGGCGTGCAGGACCTCGGTAACCTTGTCGGCCGATACCAGCTTCCTGGGGTAGATGACCTCTACTTTGTCGTCGCCCCGCAGCTCGTCGTCCTTGCGCTTTGTCGACAGAGGTGGCACGGACTTCAACGCCCACTCCTCATAGGGGATCCTCTTCAATGCCTCATTCCCATAGCCGACCACGGTCTTCTGCCATCCTGACTGCTTCTGCTCCCAGCCCGCCCACGTTTTGGCAGCCTTGGATTGTATCCTTTCCAAAAGTGACTGCTTCGCTTGCTGCGAGGCGGTCGCAGCATTCAGACGGTGCGCATAAAGGAGCGTTCGACGCGTCGATATCGGGAGGAGGAAGATGCGCATCTTTGACGGCGGATCGCGCTGTAGCTGACGGGCACGGCACTGACTGGCGGGGAAAGACTTTCCTAAAGGTCAAAGATGGGTTGAGAAAGCTAATCCCTCATTCTTCAAGTTACCAGCCTGGGTGCAGGGAGATAGGGTCCCATCTTAGGCGAGGAGAGGCATGGTTGTGGGCGACAGGCGTGTCAAAAGCGGGTTGGGAAATCCGTGGGCGGCGAGGGAGGGAGGGAGGCCTGCGAAGCCGTCGTCACAAGCAAGCATGGTAGCTGGTGTCTATCTGGATCTAGCCTGGGGACCTGGCATTGTGATTTTTTCGGCATCGAGCTCCCTCCCTCCCCAGTCCTGGTCAAGCAGTGACGCACGAGGTGGATGCTTAGATGGCTTTTGGTGGCCCGTGCCCCTGCAGGCTAGAGAAGATACCACCGTACAGGGGCCTCGAGCTGCGGCCACTCTTGTAGCAGTGGACCCGCCTGGCGCAGGACCAGTAGCGCGTTATCATGGGCAATGATCGTGGGGTGCGTCTCTTGCGTGTGGGTCCTTCAGCTGCTGATGAGGATTGGCCCCAGTGAGCAGGAACCTTGAAATTGGCATCCAGTTGCGAGCATCGCTTGATACCTCTGCCGACCCGACTAGCCTCCCTCATTTCTCGGCGAAGGTCCTTCTCCTTCGCGCCAATTCCGCTCGCTTGCTTCTTCTGCTTTCTGACTGTTGACTCTTCTCTTCCTTCTTCTTCCTTATTTGTATTCTTTCATTCGCTCGATCAACCAAGCAAGCAGTCAGCCTCGTCTGCAGCGATGGCCAACTAAGCAATGCGTTGGCAGGACTGTATCGTGGTCCGCTGGATTTGACCGACCGTCCCGTCATCTCGTTAGGGCCGCGCCTATTTTTGTCGGCGCCAGTGAACCACCACCAGGTCGCGGCCATCCAAGCAACGACTCATTTACGGTGCCACACCAGTTTGCTGAACCAGAGAACCCGTGTGGTCGCAGTTGCAGCATTTCTTGCATTTGACCTTCGTGCTGTGTGTTAATTCATAATTCTTTTATTGGCCATTTCTTCCTGATCTCCTGCACCGCCTGTTGATACCCTGATACCTCTTTTCGGTCCCGACGCATCGTGCCAGCCGCACCATCCCGGCTTTATTTGGATGCGCCTCCAGGGATTCCACTACATTCAACCAACACCTAGGTAGAGACAGAGACAGAGACAGAGGGACACAGCGTCGATACTCGGCTGACTACCCTACAAAGAAATATCGCAGACCTCACTTCTCCGTGTTTCACCCCTTGTGGATCGGAAGCGCCTGAAGACCTTAGCGGCGCCCCTTTGTCCGACCCAACCTGTCTCTCATTATCACCCTGTCCTCGGCTGGTCTTGGGACCTGTTGTAATGGACAGCTTCCGCCCTGGGACAGGAAGCACTGCTGTCGAAGCCAATTGTGGCAGATTCCGAAGTCTACCTCGTGAGCCCTCTCAGAAACAATCATGACCTCAAACCCCGCCCTTGGCTAATGCAGCGCAGCATGGATCGCTTCTTATGAGCAAAATGGTCCGCCTCCACCAGAACCACAACAGACCGTACCAAACAGACCACCGCAGACCGTACAGGCTGACCACAACAATGCGCCGGCACCATCGCAACGAAGGGTTTCTAGGGACGGGTTCATTGCATGGGACGCTGCCGAACCGGCCATGCCCTTGAAGAAGAAGCACTTGGCGATAAAAAAGAGAAGGCAGACCCAGCGGGGAAAGAAGTGGGACCATCTTCGAAATGCCGAGCCCGTGATCATCCCGAACCATGTGATGCGATATGCGGACTCGACCTCGCCGTGGACGGGCTTTGTCCAGGCCTCGCGGTATGGCCGAATCCCTGGCGAGAGGTCGGAGCATGTCGAAGCGGAGAAGCTCGAGGAATTGATGCCCGGGTTCAACGACGTCCGTGTCCCACGCGTGACCGACACCCTGGAGCAGCAGCGGATACGGAGGAGCAGGAGGCAGGCGCTGCACGAGCAGGTGTGGCGCCTGCTTCTCAACAACCCGCTCGTGCCTGCTCTGCTGCGGCTGTTCGTCCTGGTGACATCGGCCATCTCGCTGGCCTTTTCGGGCAACCTCTGGCTGCTGTACAGCGATGCGCAGGGAGGGCCTGGGTCAACTCTCCGCTCTCAGTGGATCGTGGCTATCGTGGTGGATTGTATTGTCATGCCATACGTGTGCTACATGACATGGGACGAGTACAGAGGCCTGCAGCTGGGGCTGCGGTCGCCCATGCAGAAGGTGTCGCTGACGTTGATGGACTTGTTTTTTATCATTTTCAAGTCGGCAAGCACCACGCTGGCCTTCGACTCTCTGAATATCAATGACAGCCCCAGGGATCAGAATGTCAAGATGAAGGCTCTGGCATTGTTCCTGCTTCTGGGTCTGTTTGGGTGGATACTAAACTTCTCAGTAAATGTGTTCAGGTTGGTCCGCAGGCTGGGGGGAGAAGAGGACAGGAGACCACTCTCATAGTGTACAGTAGATAATTATAACTTTTCTAGCCTACCTATGCGGCCAGAACTTGTGGGTGCTTGAGCGTTGGTTTGGTTGCACTGGCTAGTGATGAGACCATGGGGAAGCCACATTGCTCAAGACGGCCAAATCCTCATGCAAGCATTACTTTGTGCTCGGGAGCGTCTGCCAGACGCAATTCACTTGCACAAATTCATCTGTGAATGAAACCTGACCAAGTTGAATCGAGGTTCACAATACATATTTCAACATTGAACTGGGTCCAGCCTGGAGCACGGACCCTGCCCCATCAAGAACTCAGTCCTATCGATCAGTCAGTCAGCAGCTTCAGCTTGCTAGTGGGCCTTAGTCCAGGTAGGTGCCTGCCTGCCTGGCCCCCGACCCCTTGGCTGCCTTCGACAAGGTCGCCCAATAGATGGATTCACACCCACGACCGCCTTCCCTGCCCCATTGTAGGCATCAAACCACTACCCTACCAACAACTCGCCTTCCGACTCCTGCCTCTCTCCGTCCCCGTGTGACGAGGTCAACACCAACGACGATTAAACCCTCCCCAGTGCAGGTCGAGACAGCGTTTTTGCATTGTCTTATCTTCTTCACGCACATCTGCTTTTCGATCTCTTTATTTCTTTCTCGAGGTCTGCTTTGAAGGGGCGCATTTCCAGGCCCACCACATGAGGGCGGTCCCATTTCACTGCGCCTAACCCCCCTCCGACTTCACCTCACGTCACCAACTTCACTTTCTCAACGCAACCCACGACTCGAGACTTCTACAAGTCGCCTTCGAGAATCTCGAGCACACTTCTTTGACCAGCAGCCTTCCGACTACACTACCAGTCTTCATCCGTCGGAGACACTTCGCGTCCCACTTCTCCAACCATCTCCCCCCCGCGCTCTCCAATCCTGTCAGAAGGCACATATCGTACAGCAGGGTCTTGACGAAGCATCGCCACCCGTCACCATGCCGCCCAGTGGCTCTACCACGACCACGATGCGGTCCACCGTTGGTATGCCCAAGGGTCCGGACCGTGATTCCATCCAGGATACGTGGAGCTACCTCGCGTCAGGCATCACCAAGATTATGACAGATCTTCAGAATGGAATGACCATGGACGATGTAAGCATCTCCCACCTGTTGCCGTACTGGCCGACATAACCTGTCCGCTTTTGAAATAGCACAACTAACCCGTCCGATTCACAAAAACAGTACATGGGCATCTACACTGCTGTCCACAACTTCTGCACGTCGCAGAAGGCTCACCCCATGACCAACTCGGCGCCTACATCTCCCAGCCTCGGTGGTAACCATAGGGGTGCTCACCTCTTGGGCGAGGATCTCTACAAGAAGCTGATGGACTATCTCGATCAACACCTCAAGGACCTGTTGGAGAGGGCTTTGCAGCACACAGACGAGGCGCTGCTCACGTACTACATCAAGGAGTGGGAGCGCTTTACCAACGCTGGGAAATACGTCCACCACCTGTTCCGATACCTCAACAGGCACTGGGTCAAGCGGGAGATGGACGAAGGCAAGAAGAACATCTTTGACGTGTACACCCTGCATCTCGTGCAGTGGCGCAGTGTCCTCTTCGAGAAGATTGACGAGAAGGTCATGGATGCGGTCCTGAAGCTGGTCGAGAAGCAACGAAATGGCGAGACTATTGAGCACAGCCAGATCAAACAAGTCGTCGACTCGTTCGTAGCCCTCGGCTTGGATCCCTCTGACCCCAGCAAGACAACCCTCGACTGCTACCGATACCACTTTGAGCGACCGTTCCTCGATGCAACCAGGGCCTTCTACCAACGGGAAAGCAAGCAATTTCTTGCCGAGAACAGCGTCGTGGAGTACATGAAGAAGGCTGTGGCTCGACTGGACGAGGAAGAGGAGCGTGTCAAGCTGTATCTTCATCCTGACATTGCGGTGTCTCTGAAGATGGCATGTAACGATGCCTTGATTAAAGACCACGCAAACCTCCTCAGGGACGAGTTCCAGATCCTGCTTGAGAACGACCGCGAGGAAGACATGGCGAGAATGTACGATCTGCTCGCCAGGATCCAAAACGGCCTAGACCCGCTTCGTGCCAAATTCGAGGCCCACGTTCGAGGTGCTGGTCTTGCGGCCGTCACCAAGGTCGCACAAGATGCGGACAAGCTCGAGCCCAAGGTCTACGTCGATGCCCTTCTGGAGATTCACGCCCAGTATCAGGGACTGGTGAAGCGGGCGTTCAGGGATGAGCCAGAGTTCACGAGATCACTTGACAATGCCTGCCGCGAGTTTGTCAACCGCAATGACATGTGCAAGTCCGGGTCCAACAAGTCTCCTGAGCTTCTCGCCAAGTACACAGACGTCCTGCTTCGCAAGAGTGGCACTGGCGTTGAGGAGTCGCAGCTGGAGGAGACGTTGGGTCAGATTATGACCGTTTTTAAGTACATCGAGGACAAGGACGTCTTCCAGAAATTCTACTCGCGGATGCTTGCTCGGCGGCTTGTTCACAGCAACTCGTCCTCGGACGATGCTGAGACGAGCATGATCAGCAAGCTCAAGGAGGCATGTGGTTTCGAGTACACCAACAAACTGCAACGTATGTTCCAGGACATGCAGATCTCCAAGGACCTTAACGCCGGCTTCAAGGAGCACACAAGCGGTCTCGAGGACTCTTCGTTGCTGGATTCATACTACAACATCCTTGGTACTGGCTTCTGGCCCCTGACCCCTCCGTCGACGACCTACAACCCTCCTGCCGAAATCGCAGCAGACATCGAGAGGTTCACAAGGTTTTACAAGCACAAGCACGAGGGGCGAAAACTGACATGGCTATGGCAGCTGTGCAAGGGCGAGCTGAAAGCCAACTACTGCAAGAATAGCAAGACCCCCTACACCTACCAGGTCTCCTTGTACCAGATGGCGGTCCTGTTACTCTTCAACGAGAATGACCAGAACACGTACGAGGAAATCGCCGAGGCGACGCAAATGAACGCCGAGAGCTTGGATCCCGCCCTCGGGATCCTTCTGAAGGCCAAGATTCTTACCATGTCGCCCGAAGACGGCAAGCCTGCGAAGGGCAAGACATTCCACCTCAACTACGGCTTCAAGAGCAAGAAGATCCGCGTCAACCTCAACATTGGAACCAAGTCGGAGTCCAAGCAGGAGGAGGTTGAGACAAACAAGACCATCGAGGAGGATCGCAAGCTTCTGCTTCAGGTAAGCTCATGTGTCAGCGCCCTCCGGAATTTTGCCCCCGCTAACCTGCCGTGTAGTCTGCGATCGTCCGTATCATGAAGGCGCGGAAGAAGATGAAGCATCAGCAGCTGGTCAGCGAGACTATTAATCAGATCCGAACACGGTTCGTTCCGAAGGTGGCGGACATCAAGAAGTGCATTGAGATCCTGTTGGACAAGGAATACCTAGAGCGCCTCGAGGACGACGAGCTTGGCTATCTCGCGTAGACAGCCCTGCGAAATACTGCTGATTTGTCCAACTACATCTCAAATTTTCACGTGTGGCTCAGCACATGCGCGGGCGTTGTCCGCCGTTCATGGGGCCGGAGGTCACCCTGACTTGGTCACTCGGGAGGGAGTTTAGATCGTCTTTGCATTGGCTGTCCTGTGTTCAGTCTGCATGAGAGGGTCGGCATGGACCTAGGAACGATGCTAATTTTATGCTGGCAAGAGGCTTGCCTGATTTTGCGAGCCGGATTCGTGCGGCGTTTGACGAGGCAGGAGGGTTAAGAACATGACTGGCTTGTTGCGCTGTGCAGCCGGCCTACGAGGATAGAATGACCCAGTTGCCTGTTGGGCGGAATCCAAAAATGAAAATATATGAATAAATCTGCCGCAGGCTCGTAGTGACGTGAATGCTCAAATAGGTCCAGGGAGTCGCCTTTCGTCGATGGGGCCAACCAAGTTCAGCTTACAGCATGGCCCACGTCCCTCGCCCCAGGATCTTGTCTTCTATTGGCCAAACAAATTGTGGAGAGCCATCGCCGGCGAAGAGTGGTTGCAGAGGAATGAACATCTTAGCGGGTGCATGTGTACGGAGTACCTAGGTGTTCGACCACAATTATTAAACCATCACAGCCACACTACCACCGGGCACACGTGTGGAGGAGGCGGCTTAGTTTTTGTACTCGTTACCGACCCGACACGCTGCCCAGCCCGAAATTGTTTATCGCCACACCAGCTGGGAGCGTTTTGGGAGCTAGCAGGAGGACGAACCCACGCCGAGCAACGCGGTGTAGGAGGAACCCCGGGCTCGACCGCGGCGGAGACGATGAATGCTGCGTGGGGCCGGTAACACCGAGCCCTCTCTCTTTCCAAGTTTATTCGACGTTTCCCCGTTAAAAAATCGTCGTGATCAGCGAAACAAACAGACACAAACACACACACACTCCCACTCACACACACCTACCTACCTTGGGCCCGGCAGCAAAACTTTAAAAAAGGCCCTGCAACGGCGTGCCTGGTTGGCCAGAGGTGAGGAATGTGGCCCCGCCCAGCGCCCGCCCAATCCCGTTTCCCCCAGGCTGCAAGAGCGCAGCGGCCTAGACCGCCCAGGGTGGAATCGCCACGATTGAGTGATTGATATGCAGTCGTGAGACGGCTAGCAGGCGGTAAGGTTTCCCATGACTCGCAGCCGTAAAGTATATATCCTATGCGGTACCGGGGGGCAGAGGCCCAGCGCCAGAGCCAGCTGGGGGCGGTCGTGAGGTTCGGAAAAGGCTCACCGGCTGGGCCATGCCGAAGCGTGCCCGCCGGTAGAAGGGTAGCAGGAGGTCGGTTCGTGGGTGGGGGGGAAGCATGTTGGTGTTGGTGCTGGTGATATGCAGCCAGCAGGGCGACACACGAGTGCCGCCTCCGAGGAATTGCCAGGCTGTCTGGGCCGTCAGGTTATGTGATTGGGGGGTTTGGCACTGGCGCTGCAACTGTATAGTCCAGACTATATTGTTTTGTGATATGTGGAACAACATACTGTGTATGCCATGCCACAGATCTCATTCGGGGGTTTCGGGTGGGCCTATTGCTGCGATTTCAGCCTCGTTTGGGACATGCCTATTTCGGGAGGGCGGCTGAGGTTGGACTGGGCTGGGCTGGTGGAGAGCTCTCAGCCTGTGGCCCCTTGGGCCCTTGGGCGCCTCGTCTGCGTGCTTCATGCCTGCCCCCTTGTCGGGATGAAGCACCGGGTGGGCCAGGCCAGGCCCAGCACAGAGTCTGGCACAAAACACGTGGCTCGGAGAGCGATCCCTTATTTTCCCTTGATCGTTCCTGTACGCACTCTGTAGTCTGCTGCCTTGCCCGGCCAGGGATTTCAGATATACGATTGCCCACGGGCCCGAAACGCGAGGAGGATCCCGTGGAAGCTACCCGGAGCTTGTATGAAGCCGCTGTGGCACGCATGGTCCCGCATGTCGGGACTCTTGCGTGTCCTGGCTGGCTATGCCTTGGCGGCATGGGCGCCTGCTCCGGAGACCATGGCAGCATCGACTCTGGACAAAGCTGCGAAGTATTACCTACCTATTCGGGTAAGGATATATCGTATATCTACAGGCTTGGGGCCGCGACGGCACACGCCAGATCGGAATCATCACCCAGCAGGGCCTTGGGCAGGCTAGCAACGACAGGGCAGAGGTCGGCACGAGCTGTCAAGCTGTCTTAGTCCCCTTCGCGGCATGATATCGACCGGGCACCCGAGCTGGGATATGTGCTGGTGACTGTCGGAAGCCAGGGCTCAGTTCGGCCGAGACGGCAAACCATTTTGGGGGGTGGGTGCCGGCTCAGCGTAGGGACATCCCCGACCTGTCGTCTCGAGTCAACCGAGGGAGTGGCTGCGAGAGGTGGCTGACAGGACAGCCTTGAGGCCGGCAGGCTGACGGAGGAGGCTGACATGCGGTGGCGTACGGAGTGCATGGTACATAGTAGACGGACAGCAAATCGTGGATGGGTCACACACGTCGTAGATACATGAGATGCAGCCGAAGGGCTAGGGAATATGCCGCATACATAGATTGGGTAATGCTCAGATGAACCCCGTCTTGTTCGGGTGGTAGTGGAGGGCAAGAGCTCGGGCAATTAATAATGGCGTCGTCACAGCCGGAGAGGAGGACGCTTGCTGCCACCGCCCACGAGTGGACAGTGGACGGCAGTCGAAGTCAAAAGCAAAACCAACCTTGAAAAGCCAAAAGCCAAAACCAGGATGAGATCCGAGAGACCAGACCCCGGGAAATTGCTCCTGGCCTGCCGTGTGGGCAGTGGACACTTGCTGACTGAGACTGCCCGCTGGTATCAGCCTCATCAAACCAGAGCAAGCAGAGGTCGGTTGGAATGCCTGGTGAATGCCCACACGGGAGCCCGGCCGGGACTTGATGTGGTGAGATGGTATGGAATGATGGCTATTGTCAACCCACAGCCCAGGAGACGGCTGACTGGGGGGCTTGTCGTCTAGCCTCGGTGAGCTCCTGGGCACGGGTGCTTCATCCTCCTCTTGCTGCAGGACAGTGGACTGGGAGCGTGCACGGCTTGCTGCGTGCTGCGTGCGCCCCCGAGCTGCGAGCTGCGAGCTGCGAGCTGTGGCCAGGTGGGTCCTCGGCCATCTGGGGTCCAGAGAACAAAACTGGGGCCCTGGGTTGAGATTCGCCGCTAGGCTCCTGGGTAGACCCAGCGGCCGGGCTGAGCGGTCGGCCCTTGGGGGGGCTCCAGCTCGCTGCATTTGCCGGTCAGGGCGGACACCTACAGTCGAGCACTCGCAGCAGACCCAGCAGACCCAGCAGAGGAGAACAGACTGACCTCGCCCAGGGCGCTCCGCTTTTTTTGACCGCTACCTGCAGCTTGCAGCAAGCAGCACAGGGCAGCGCAGCAGCAGTGCTCCGTTCCCGTGTGGTACCTGCCTACCGTCTTGACCTGCCCGGGCTGCTATCACCACCACCACCGCCGCTACCATCAACCGCCCGTCCTGCGCTTTGCCCTCCTCTGCCTTGCTTTCCCTTTTACACACCACCCGTTTCTCATCCTGTCCTGTCCATTCCGGTTGCCGTCCCTTAGCACCGTCCCTCGCGCTCGAGCCTGCCCTGTTGCTGCCTCTCCGCGACGTGTCTGTAGCAAGACAAAAGACGCTGCCGCCAAGCCCCGTCCGTCTTGTCGCTTCTGTTAATGGCTGCACCTGCAACTGCACCTGGCTAGGTAGATATCAGGAGGTACCTGTCCAGTACTTGTCCCTGCCGCTGCAGTCCCATATCTTGCCGTTGTTTGAGACTCGTACTCGCTTTTCGTCATTTCATCACCGAGGGGACCTCATCTCATCACAGAGTTCCCGCAGCTCGAGCAGGGAAGCACCACCACCGGCAGCACCTCACCAGGTTCCCGGCTTCCGTCCTCGTGCTGGCTCGATTGCCTCCCTCCAGATTGCTGCACCCTGCCCTGCCCTGCCCTGCCCTTCCTGGGTGGTCCTCGGTTGGTATCTGCAACTCGCCATTCACATTCACCCACACATCCACTCTCCGAGGTCACCACCGCTCAACCACTGCCGCCGCCGCCGTCAGCCACGCCTTCCGTCGGATCCTCGACTCGCCCTTTCGACCTGGGGCTGGACTTTTTTGGCTCTTGATTCTCCATCACCGACTCGACCTGACCCGACTCGACTCTGCAACACCACCACGTGTGGTTTCATGCCTGTCTGCGTCCTGTCTCTCTCCTCCACGCCAATCTGACGTCGGTCTGTCGCTCAGTTCTGTCCTCCGTCCTCGCCCATCGCAGGGACATGCCGTCGCATCGCCATTCTTACCAGCACGCCACAAGCCCGCCAGTACATAGCTACATGGTAGCCAAGTCTGCGCGAACCTGACGCCCTCGTCGCAGTCCACCATCTTCTCACGACCCAGACACCTGGGTGGCCTCTCCAGAGCATATTACCTATCAATCCTGCAGCCGATTGCGACTCCTTGCTCCTGTCTAATTCAGCAGGCGTTGTGCCGTGCTGTCCGGTGTTACGGACGAACCACCAACTCGCTATCCCTTTGCTGCACAGCTCTCTCGCTCTCTCCCTCTCTGTTGATCTATCTATCTCTCGCTCGCCCGCCTTGCGGACCCTAATTACCCAATTTCCGATAATCACAACTTTCTTTCAACCCGAAGCCCCCATTCCGATCTGACAACGCTGGTTCGTTAGGCCGCAGTCAGTGCAGGCGCGACTAACCAGACGAGAGCCAAACTCAGTCCGGCCTCTGCGGCTAAACCCGACGTCAAGCTCCCTTCCACCCACCACACCCCCCCCCCCCGCAACGGCAAGCCCAAGCCCTCAAACCTTACTTACTCTGCTACGACAACTTTGGCCTTTTAACTCAGCCCTTGGCTTCGGCGCATATGTTCCCAGTTTTGTGAAGCGACCTGCAATTGCATCAACTTCGCTCGCTCATCCACGCCAGCCATCGGCCTTCTTCAATTGCTTTGGTCGCCCGGCCTCATCAGTCGCGCCGAGGTACGCTGTTTGCCTGGACCTTGCGAACGGACCGCTCTGCTCTGCGCTGCCCCGTTCTGGCCCTCGCATCCCATCAAGCCGGCCACCATCGATCCACTGCCTGTCGTCAGCTCCGAGTCTCATGGGCGCCTACCTTATCTGGTAAACGAAACCCTCGACTCCAGTTCGCGGGCCTGTTGTACCGTCCTTGCAGCCGTTCCGTCTTGTGAACCCTGAACGCGGCTCCGTGGGAGGGCACCGACACCCCACAAGATGGGTGCCTGCATGAGCGCAAATAGTGAGGAGACGGAGCAAAAGAAGCGGAGTCAGAAGATCGACAAGGACTTGGAGGAAGACTCGAAACGTCTGCGGCGAGAATGCAAGATATTGTTGCTGGGTACGAAACGGCCCATGACCTAGACGAGGCGTGACTCGGAATGGCATTTAGACTGACCTGGCTGGTGTAGGATCCGGTGAGAGCGGCAAATCCACAATTGTGAAGCAAATGAAAATCATCCATCTCAAGGGCTACTCGGACGATGAGCTCTACAACTACAGGCCGACAGTTTTCAAAAACTTGATAGAATGTGCGAAGGCCGTCATCAACGCCATGCGCCAGTTCGACATCGAGCCAGCGAACGAGGAGAACAGGGCGTATTGCGATTACATACTAGAATACAGCGTCGAGGCCGGACCCCAGGCGATCATGGACTCCAAGGTCGGAGACGCAGTGTTCGCAATATGGAACGATCCAGCAAGGGAGCAATTGATGGATCGGCAAACCGAGTTCTACTTGATGGACTCGGCCGAATAGTGCGTGATCCAGGATCCCCACCCCAGCACCAAACCTTCCCATTATTTTCTACCGCCGAAGCTTTGTGGGCCCGAGACGGAGATACTAATCACCATGTCTACAGCTTCTTCGAGCAGGCTCAGCGGATAGTCCGTTCGGATTACCTGCCGAACGAGATGGACGTGCTTCGGGCGAGGACGAAAACCACCGGCATATACGAAACTCGATTCCAAATGGGCCAATTGAGCATTCAGTAAGACATACTAATTGCCAGCCCATTTTTGGGCCTATATGATCACCTCCAGGCTGACTCGCAGCAGCATGTTTGACGTCGGCGGACAACGCAGCGAACGCAAGAAGTGGATCCACTGTTTCGAGAATGTCACTTCAATCATCTTTTGTGTTGCGCTCAGCGAGTACGATCAAGTGTTGCTGGAGGAGAGTAGTCAGGTAGGCCTGAACCACTGATACCGTGAGACGTCCCGCCTGCTAACGTCAGCAGAACCGTATGATGGAAAGTTTACTCTTGTTTGACTCGGTTGTCAACTCAAGGTGGTTCATGCGAACGAGTATAATACTGTTTCTCAACAAAGTCGACATCTTCAAGCAGAAGCTGGGCAGGTCGCCACTTGGCAATTACTTCCCAGACTATTCTGGCGGCAACGACGTCAACAAGGCGGCCAAGTACCTATTGTGGAGATTTAATCAAGTCAACCGGGCACATCTGAACCTCTATCCTCAGTAAGTCTTGCAATCGGAGTGCTATCATCCCGTCGTCCATGTGCTGATAATGGCCGTCCAGCTTGACACAAGCCACGGACACATCAAACATCCGATTAGTCTTCGCCGCCGTGAAAGAGACCATCCTCAATAACGCACTCAAGGATTCCGGTATTCTATAATATCTCACCGAGACTTGGGCTTTTTCTTTGTTCCGGTTTCGGCTTTTCATCATGTCGACGAGCGGTCTTTACCATTTCAGTGCATCAGTTCGGCGTTCAGGACGACAGTGTGTTCGCGGCCCGGCGTTGTGGAGGGGCCAAAGGGGCCAAATTCTGGCACTGCCGTAATTGCTCTTGGTTGGAAATCTCGGGCGCGGCCGGTGGTCTCTTTTAGTGGAAAACGGCGGGGAGGGCGGCAGCCCATGACTGTTCTCACACGATGGTATTCGGTGGCCTGACAATCCTACATCTCCAGCAGGAGGAGGGGGGCAGGACGGTTGTTTTATTCTGGCAAGGAGTTGGGGCGGGTCATGAAGGGAACGAGACGAACAATCTGGTTCATGATACCTGGTTACGGGCAGGAGGTGAATTGTACATGTATTCAGGGAAGAGGCGGAGCAGCCCCAGCACGTCAACGAAATAGTGGGATTATTAGCTTAATTCAAGAAGACGATTGGAAGGTCCAGGGCTTGGGTGCAGGGCCTCGAGTTGGCTGGCGAGCAGCGGAGTGGCGCTCATGATGATGCGTGAGAAAATCAGACCATTCTTGGCTGCCGTGTCTCCACCGAGCACACATTCCTTTGAGCGCGAACAGGCAGTCTCGTTTGACAATCATCGTCCACTATCGGGGCCGATCGCGTCGAGAAGTCAAGGTCGCAGGAAGTGGATCCACACTGGGGAACTGACAGCGACCCGCCCCCGACAACCCACGCAACCCGTGGGGACTTGTGGAAACTTGGGTCTACTGTACTGTGGGATATCCTCCCGTGGCATACTCTCGTGTGGTATACCCTCCCGTGGGATACCTCCTGTGAGATAAGTCTGAAGCTCACAACGACCGAGACGATGACCCACCGCCAGGCATGCAGCCACTGAATGCGCCACCGTCAGCCCGTCAACGCAGCTAAAAGAGCACAGATCACGATGAAGGCAGGGCCGGAGACGTCGTGCATTATCTGTGTATCAGACAGCAGACCGTTGGGCCCCGCGAAGGTGGGGTTACTGCAGCTACGTGTAGCACGCAAGCTGTGCAATTACGTCTCATCGCAGGAGCTACTACCATCGCCATCGTTGTCACCGGCACCCAAAGTGTCATTCACCTAGGTAGCACGGAGACAGCCCGACTGTCCAACTGTTTCGAAGTGTTTCGATGTCTTGGCTGTCGAACAGCCTGACGGGCACCACCAGTACGACAATTCCCAACAGGCTCCCAACGGGTGCTCCATGGCAGAGTTCGACCTAGGGTGGAGGGGCAGTGAGGGGAGCATTGGGCCAGGGAGTCGTACGAGAATCGCTGGACGAGTTGCAGCTCTAGCCTCTGGCATTCCCCACCCCCAGCACCATCGAGCACCATCGAGCGAGCAGATACGGGGGGCCAACTGGAGGCCAACTGGATCTGGGAAGCCGCAGGAAAGCCAATCCCCCATGCAGCATGCAACATGCAACATGCGACTCTGCCGTCAGCGGTGTGAACTCAACGAAGGCTGTGGGTGACGGCGTTGTTGGCAGCGGCCGAGCACCCACCACCTCACCCCGCATTTGCATGGCGTGGTGGGAGGGCTGGAAGGGCTAACCGTACCTCGTTCCAAGGTACAGGCCCGCATCCAAGGGCAAGCTCTCAACTTGCGAGGAATCCTGCGCTTCCCGCCCTCCATGCACATGCCTGCACCTGCACCTGCACCTCTATTCTTGGTCCCCGTCTTGCAGGGGGCCGGCTCTTGGGGTGTGGGCAGGCGGGTGTGGGAAGGTACCACCAGCGCGGTCATGATCAGAAGATGCGGGCGTGCTCTAGCAAGCTGGCCGTGCAGGATCGAGCTCCCCATAGCTGTATAAAAGCTCTCCCAGAGTCGCTCGTGTCCGTCGTGCGGCTCCCCCTTCTAGACCCTCTTCTCTTTTATTCTTTTCCCCTTCCCAACCCTCACCTGAAAGAGGACTGGCTTGAACTGGGCTGGATTGGTCTGTTCTCATCGCTTTGTGCCTCCTGATCGCCCCCGCAAAGACCAATTCCGTCCTCCACACGCCGGCAACGTTAGCAGCATCAACTGGCTCCCGTGCTCTTGTGAGACACACAGGTATGTGGGCTGACCTCCCCTGCATGTGCCCGCGAGGAGCATAAATACACATCTTCCTGTGCCTCCGGCCTGTCTCGGTCTCATCGAGGGGATCCTGCGGTTCAAAAAAGATCGGAGAAGAGCTCCGGGGCGATGAAAGTGCAGCGTTGGACGTCCAAGCTCCGTCCAGGAGGGCGGACGGACCAATGGTCTCACCACTATCCCACCCGCTCACCCCAGCTCTTGAAGCTTCACCTACCCCACCATAGCTACAGACCACCGCTAGTGGCTCCTGCGGGGGTGTTTGAGCTGTCAGCCAGCAGCAATTCCCAGGCCGCCCCATCGGACCTTTTGTGCTGTTCTATTTTCAAGATTCCTCTTCTGGGCCAATTGCGGAATACAAGTGCTGACAGGTGATAATCTTCAAGATTTGCCCCCTTTCTCCTACCCAATGGCTTCGACCGAACCTCAGAGGGTCCCCACGAGGGAGCGCCGCCCCTCCACAAGCGCCCCCATCGTCGACATACAGGGCTCTGTCAGCCCGGCCGGTATCTCGAGGCCGAAGCATAAGCGGACCTTTACTGGTTTTGGAGCCGGCGATATCAAGAACGTCGAAGGTAGGGATATGCTGGCCCTTGCGCCGGTACTACACCGGAAACAGTGGGGCTTTTACGGAGCCGGGGGTGGGAGGACGGTTCCTGAGCGAACTGCCCCATTAATTGCGGTGGAATGACCTGCATATGCTGACGATCTTTTTCGCGCAGCTTCCATCCCTGAACCTCAGCGAGAGGCCTGGACCAAGCACAAGACCAACGGCTTCAAGGACAAGGATGGCTTCGAGAGCGAGGTCGTCCGCCACGTCGAGACGACGCTGGCGCGCAGCGTCTACAACTGCGACGAGCAGGCCGCATACGCCGCCACCGGCCTTGCCTTCCGGGACCGCCTCATCCTGGAGTGGAACAGGACCCAGCAGCGCCAGACCTTTGCCGACAGCAAGCGGGTCTACTACCTCAGTCTCGAGTTCCTGATGGGCCGGGCCCTCGACAACGCCATGCTCAACATCGGCCAGAAGGACGTGGCCAAGAGCGGGCTCGCGGACCTGGGCTTCCGCATCGAGGACATCATCAGCCAGGAGCACGACGCCGCCCTGGGCAACGGCGGCCTGGGCCGCCTGGCGGCATGTTTCCTGGACAGTCTGGCCAGCCTCGACTATCCCGCGTGGGGTTATGGGCTGCGATACCGCTATGGTATCTTCAAGCAGGAGATTATTGACGGATACCAAGTCGAAGTTCCAGATTATTGGCTTGATTTTAATCCGTGGGAGTTCCCTCGTCATGATGTGACTGTTGATGTAGGTCGATGACAATTTCCGCTGCTTGATACTGAACTAATGGGACTTTAGATTCAATTCTACGGCCATGTGACAAAGTCTCAGAATTCTGCCGGCAAGACCGTTGCGAGCTGGGAGGGCGGAGACGTTGTGACGGCCATAGCCTACGATGTGCCGATCCCTGGCTACGCCACCAAGTCCACGAACAACCTCAGACTTTGGTCGAGCAAGGCTGCCAGTGGAGAATTTGACTTCCAGAAGTTCAACTCTGGCGAGTACGAGAGCTCTGTCGCTGACCAGCAACGTGCCGAGACCATCAGTGCCGTGCTATACCCCAATGACAACCTTGACCGGGGCAAGGAGCTCCGTCTCAAGCAACAGTACTTCTGGGTTGCTGCTTCGCTGTACGACATTGTCCGTCGCTTCAAGAAGTCCAAGCGGGCATGGAGTGAATTCCCCGACCAGGTCGCTATCCAACTCAATGATACCCATCCAACCCTGGCTATTGTGGAGCTGCAGCGCATCCTGATTGATGTGGAGGGACTCGAATGGGACGAGGCATGGAACATCGTCACGCAAACATTTGGATATACAAACCATACTGTCCTTCCAGAGGCTCTGGAGAAATGGTCCGTGCCACTGTTCCAGCACCTCCTACCCCGTCACTTGCAGATCATCTACGACATCAACCTCGCCTTCCTTCAAAGTGTTGAGCGTGCTCACCCCAAGGACCGCGACCTCCTCGGCCGGGTCTCTATCATTGAGGAATCTCAGCCAAAGATGGTGCGCATGGCATACCTGGCCATTATCGGGTCACACAAGGTGAACGGTGTCGCCGAGCTGCACTCTGACCTCATCAAGACCACCATCTTCAAGGATTTCGTTGAGATCTATGGTCCAGACAAGTTCACCAACGTGACAAACGGCATAACCCCACGGCGCTGGCTGCATCAAGCTAACCCCCGTCTATCTGAGCTTATCGCCAGCAAGACCGGAAGCTACAACTTCCTGAAGGACCTGACGGAGCTTAACAAGATTGAGCTTTCCGTACAGGACAAGGACTTTAGGAAGGAGTGGCAGGAAATTAAATACGCTAACAAGGTCAGACTTGCCAAGCACATCAAGGCCAGTACCGGTGTGACTGTCAACCCTGCTGCCCTCTTTGATGTTCAGGTCAAGCGTATCCACGAGTACAAGCGACAGCAGCTGAACATCTTCGGGACGATCCATCGGTACCTGACTCTCAAGGCTATGACGCCCGAAGAGAGGAAGAAGATGCAGCCACGAGTGACTATCTTCGGTGGGAAGGCAGCACCTGGATACTGGATGGTACGTGACTTGCATTCCCCTATATTACTTTCGGAGACCGAGCAGGGTTTAAAGAATACTTCTCGAAATGGGGTATTTCTGTTAGTAATCATGACTGACTCTGTGTATCGTAGGCCAAGCAAATCATTCACCTTGTCAACAACGTCGGTTCTGTCGTCAACAAGGATGAGGACATTGGAGATCTTCTCAAGGTCGTCTTCCTGGAGGACTACAACGTCAGCAAGGCGGAGATCATCGTTCCTGCCTCAGACATCAGCGAGCACATCTCTACTGCGGGTACTGAGGCTTCAGGTACCAGCAACATGAAGTTTGTCCTGAACGGTGGTCTGATTATTGGAACCTGCGGTAAGCAGCTGTCACTTCCTGAATTCTTTGATTAGTGCGATAACTGACTTTGAGCATTGTAGACGGTGCGAACGTAAGTTACTAGTATTTCTATATCTTATACTTACACCCCCCCCCCCGGGCTACTGTGTCCGGGATCTTGTACTAACGCTGCTAATAGATCGAGATTACTCGCGAGATCGGCGAGGACAATATCTTCCTCTTCGGAAACCTGGCTGAGGATGTTGAGGACTTGCGGCACTCACACACATACGGCTCGCATGCCGTAGACGCAGACCTCGCCAAGGTGTTTGAGGCCATCGAGAAGGGCACCTTCGGACAGCCCAACGACTTCGCGGGCATGATCACGGCGGTGCGCGACCACGGCGACTACTACCTGGTGTCAGATGACTTCCACAGCTACATCGAGACGCATGCCGTCATCGACGAGGCCTACAAGAACCAGGAGGAGTGGCTTACGAAGAGCATCACCAGCGTCTCGCGCATGGGCTTCTTCAGCAGCGACCGCTGCATCAACGAGTATGCAGAGGGCATCTGGAATGTCGAACCGCTGCCAGTAGAGAAGGGGGAGGACGGGCAACTGTAAGCCCAGGCCTATGGGGCGGAGGCGCTAGCAGAGGTCATTGCTTTACATTCAGAGCACCTGCATTTCCGTATGAAATCGAGTAACAGCAGATTTTATTGATTTACAAGGGCTTGTTGCGAGTGACTCACATCTCCATGTTGATAACCCGTTGGACAGCCTTTCTTGGGACCATATATGGGAAAGCCTCCCGTGGGATCACACCGCATGGGACAACGTTCCATTTACTGTAGAACGGCCTGCTTGGCGAGATATGCCCTCAAGATGGTACCATCTCCGGCAGCCTTATGCATGATGCCCGGCGGTGGAATATGAGATATTAGGTTGGGTGTTGCTACACGGCCACAGTATCTCAACCTCTGTAGTGAACCACCTGGGTAGTACTCACCGCTCAATATCCTTTGGGTTATCCTCCTGTGGACTAAGCTCTAGAGCTCCCACAGAATAAGTTCCTATAGATTGATGTCCTATAGAGCAACCTCCTATGGGTAAACTTTCTATAGGTAAACCTCCCATGGGTAAACCTCTTGTGGCATGGTCTTCTATAGGTTAAACTCCCAGGGGTTAACCTCCTGTAGGTAGACTTCTTATAGGTAGACCTCCTGTGGGTAAACCTCTTGTGGTATGGCCTTCTATAGCTAAGACTATGGGTTGACCTCCTAGGGTTAGCCTCTTCTAGGATAATCTCCTATGGGATAATCTCCTATAGAACAACCTCCTATGTGTAAGCCTCCTACGGCTGAACCTCCTGTGGGTAAACCTCCCAAGGGTAAAACTCTCGTGGTATAGCCTTCTCCAGGTCACACTCTTCTAGGATAACCTTGCGTGGGATAATCTCCTGTAGGATAGCCAGGTAGAAGGGAATTAAGCCACAGGCGCTCCGCAATGATATTTTCGATTGTGTTTTATGTGGCTGTGTTACTGTGATAAGGTATGTGATATTAACGGACGGCAGTGAAGCACAAACGCTTCCAGTCAATATTAGCATCAGAAAAGGCAAGTACCCCCTCCCCAACCCCCACGCCGACCCTGGTCTTTTTATCATTTCAAATTTTCTTTTTATCCTTTACTTGGTTTCCTCCTTCCCTTTCCGTACTTTGTTTGAATCTCAAACTGGCAGAGCGACCCCGCCGAGTCAGATCAGGGTCCATAATGACCTAGTAATGACGAATAGAGGCACTGTCAAAGACGCTGCGCTGACAATGGGCGCCCAGTCTGCCAGTCTCGCCGTGAACCCTGCGCAAATCCAGGGTCCAAGTGGAGACATGTCTGTTGAACCCGATCAATTCTCGACAGCCGCTGGCGCACGAGGGAAAGCCCGACGCCCTCGCGAGCCTCGAGGCTCTCGTGGCTCGGCTGCTGCTCACGCCCAGGGATGACCTGCGACGGGCGCGAGAGGCGGCCCACCCCCCCTCGCTACCCTCAATGATGTCATCCGAGCTGCGCTGCGCGTGTCGTGCTGTGGGCCCGCGTGCTGCCCCTATGTCGTCATTGCCCCAGGGGAGAGGTAAGCAGTTCGCACCGGAACAGCTGTGCGGGCGCGCGCACCTCCCCTCGACTGCGGGCTTATGAGTCGTGGAGAGTGCTGGATAGATTGTGGAAGAGCTGTTAGAGTTTGTCGCCTTAAACCTAGGCGAGGACGCACTAGGTGCGGAGGCGTGGGAGGGCAAAAAGCATAAATCTGAATGTGCGGCGGGCGGGAAGGGGAAGGGATCGACGCCCGGCAAGCTGGTAAAGGTCGGCATTCGGGCAGAGCCGTGGCGGCAGACTACACTAGACACGATGGAATCTAAGTGTCCATTCTAGCTCCCTTCGCGGCGTCCGGATCTTCGTTGGGCCATGAATCGACATATCGGATATATCTCTTGTTATAGTGTAGCTGAGTGGCTGAGTGGCTGGCAAGTGAGGCCCATCCAGATAAGGTTTGTGGCGGCGGGTCCCTCTTCAGGCACAACCATAACGAAGGTATTCCTGCCTGTCGTCGCATGTAACCATACGACTCGGCCTTCTCAGGTGTTCTCGTGTAATTCGAGACTAGTATAAATAGTGATCACAGTGTCTGGCTGACCCGTGACCCTGCAAACGCAAAGACTCAGCGAGAGAAGCGCCATAGATAACGAGGATCGCTGGACAGTCACCTGGCTAATACCGGTAGCTTGTTCCACTACCGTGTGTGCTGGTGCAACGACATAATTGGCGAGTATTCCGGACAGGTTACCGACAATCATTATAGGTTCTTCATATGGCTTACCCCTCTACGTGGCTAACAGCCTTGCAAGCCTTACAAGCCTTGGTAAAAGGCACCTGATATCTTCACGGCGCTACATACTCTACTAGTGTATCCCAGGGTACTATATAGGCACACAGGCACACAGGCTAGAGATATGCTTCCGAGCTGGCACCTGACAGCTGGCGGCCGGCAAGTCGGCTTTGCATTTGCATTTGCATTCAGAGGCGGACAAAAAGGTCCGCAGTGTCAGAACGTCTAAGACAGGGATTCCGGGTCCAGGCCTGCGGGATCTTCGCCGGGCTAGACGCTTCTCGATCAGCACCGGTTTTGACGATGAGCGGAACAGGTCTTTTTGTGGGCCCGCCACAGCAAACCCGGGTATCATGTTTGTGCACCTGCGCTTTCATACGCTGAGAAGCCAACGGCGGCCCAGGAGCGGACAGTTCATGCCTGCCAGCCCGGCTGCCGAGCTCCAGAGGGACTTTGGCAGACAAACGCCATCCCCAAAGTCCTCCTCACCCAGCAACCAGGTCAAGGAGAAAAAACCCTGCAGTCGCCCGGCGAGCTCTGGTGGGGCGGGGCGCAGAGCAGGAGCACAAGAAAGGCAGGTATCTGCATCTTGTACAGTAATCTGTCAGTGTCAGAGGAAACGGTAGGGGTGGGTCCTGACGTCACCCGCAAGTAATTTTTATACCCGGATGATGGGACAGCCAGCAAGTCAAAGTCTCCCATCAGCAGCACTCGCAGCATTCGAGTGTCGGCACAAACGCTCAGAGGAGAAACAGCAACAACAGGGAACACCAAGGGCTCCTCTAGGGGCTGGGCCTGGAGCTGGAGATGAGAGAGATGCACGCTACTAGGAAAACCTTGGAATTGCGAGGCTACCCTGCACGGAGCTAGGCCGTGACGAGAGAAAGTGCCATCTGGGCCAGGTCAGTGGGCTGCCGGAAATCGATCTTTTGCGGCATGGGAAAGAGAGAAAGTGGGATGGGATGGCCACATGAGGGGCAAAACACGCACACATAGATGAACCCTTCCCACTCCCAACCAAGCCAGCACCGCCACCTCATCAGCCCGGCACCACCAGCGGCAGCAGCGCGTCTCCTTCTGTACGTGTGTATCTACACAAGTAGGGGGCTAGAATAGAAGGTGGGGTGGGGGGTTGAGAGCTCGTGGGAGACGCAAGCCTTCCCACCTCGCGCCTGCACTGTCAGTCTGCTGGCAGACACACCAAGGGCAGTAGGGTCAGCCTCAGATCACCATGCAGCCACCGCCGTCGCCCAGCCACGAGGTACCAGCCGCGGTCTTCGCCGTGGTCACCCTGTGGCCCACGAGTCACCGTTTCCGTCCCGCAACGGTAGCAGCTTGGCCACGCCTGGCTACGTCGGATTAGGCGTGCAGGCGTGCGGGAGATTCCCATCGGGAAAGGTGCCCTTTTCCAGCCTGGATTTGGGCCCTGCTCAGCTGCACTGCTGGCAGTCTGCTGCTGCTAACTGCTGCCGCCGCTGCTTCTTCGCTGCCTCTCGCCCCAGAAAAAACAAGGGGCATGGCCCAGCCCCAGTCACAGCCCAAGTAGTTCCAAGTCCACTCCCAGTCCCAGTCCCAGTCCCAGTCCCAGTCCCAGTCGCATTTGCATTCGCAGTTGCAGTTCCAGGCGTAGTCACCATCTCGATTTGGCCCTGTCTTGCAAAAGCTGTCAAGCGATTATCTTATCGTGGAGTAAGTAGCATGCCCAGTGCCAGCATCCCTAAAACCTGGTTTTTGCCCGCCCAAAACCCCCCCTTCCCCCCCATCGGCCCGCCTCAAGTCCTCTCTTCTCTTGCGAGCTCTGCGCAGTTACAGTCGAGAAACACCATAAACTCTACCCTTCATACATCCACCAGGCGAGCATCAGAAGAGCCGGAGGCGCCCGCCGGATACTACCCAACCCGACGCTGAACCATTCGCGAACTGAGAAGACTACTTGACTCAGGTACGAGCCCGCCCGTCCATAAGGAATCATCGGGACCCGGCCAGTCTGGGCAATTCTGACCTTTCCGTCCCTCTCCAAAGGCCTCGGCCGTCTTCACCACCCTTCACTTTTGTCCTTCTGCAATAGCCCTACACGCCAGTCCAGCTTTGCCAAATACCGAGATCCTCGAGCTCGTTTTTGCATTGCGGTCCTCTGCCTGTCACCGCATCATCACGACGCCCACACGTCCGTCATCCAGTCAGGCTAGTCGCCGAGGCACTCACTATACTTGGAATTGCACACCGAAGACAGGAAGCACTGATCTTTCGCGTTGGTACGTGGAGTGCTGTTGTTCCAGCCCCAAAGGCAGCAACCCCTGATTTTGGTATATGCACGATGGCAATTGCCCAAAATCCAACAGTCTCGTCCTTTTTCTGCCCCTCAATTTCAGCCCCCAAATGCTCAAACTGGGCGTGTATTGCTTGCCATTGCTGCAGTGAGCTTGCAAGGCGAGGCAGTTGCATGGCAGCACCTCGAGACTTGAAACCCAATCGAATCGCAAGCGCCCATTGCCAGGAAATTGCTAGACTGGAAAGCTAATACACCGACTTTCAGCGCCTCTCCTTCCCTTCCCCTCTGCGCCACTCCGGTTTCTCAACCCCAGCTTCCGCCAGCACCTCGGAGCCCCGCGTCGCCCACCTCTACCTACCTCCTCGTCCCCACCACAAGTTGCCAGCCCAGCCAAGCGTCCCTACAACCGAGCACACCTTAGCTCTGACGACCATTGCTGCATCCTTTTCGCTCTCCCACAACCACCCCGCAGGCCTGCTTCATTACTGCTCCTTCACAGCGACACAACAGGTTTGAGCGACTTCGTCAACATCGCATCATCTCACGTCGATCTCTGCCTCTCCTGTTGATCCCCTTCGACACGTCGCCCTGACCACCGGGTTTCCCGAATCACATTCATCATGGCTGAATTCGTCCGCGCCCAAATCTTTGGGACGACCTTCGAGATCACATCGAGGTACTCGGACCTGCAACCCGTGGGCATGGGGGCCTTTGGCCTGGTCTGTTCCGCCAGAGACCAGCTCACCAACCAAAATGTCGCCATCAAGAAGATCATGAAGCCCTTCAGCACCCCCGTCCTGGCCAAAAGGACCTACCGTGAGCTGAAACTGCTCAAGCACCTCAGGCACGAGAACGTCATCTCTCTCAGCGACATCTTCATCTCTCCCCTCGAAGACATCTACTTCGTCACCGAGCTGTTGGGGACTGACCTGCACCGGTTGTTGACCTCCAGGCCCCTCGAGAAGCAGTTCATCCAGTATTTCCTGTACCAGATCATGCGAGGCCTGAAATATGTCCACTCTGCTGGCGTGGTGCACAGGGACCTGAAACCTAGCAACATCCTGGTTAACGAGAATTGCGATCTCAAGATTTGCGACTTCGGCTTGGCCCGTATTCAAGACCCCCAGATGACGGGTTATGTGTCGACAAGATACTACCGCGCGCCCGAGATCATGCTCACGTGGCAAAAATACGATGTCGAGGTCGATATTTGGAGCGCGGGTTGCATCTTCGCCGAGATGCTCGAGGGCAAACCACTCTTCCCCGGGAAGGACCACGTCAATCAGTTTTCCATCATCACAGAGCTCCTTGGGACACCACCTGACGATGTCATCAACACCATTGCAAGCGAAAACGTAAGTCGCCCACCGTGCGTCAGATCGGAGATGCAAAGTAACTGACAGTCTGGTAGACCTTGAGATTCGTGAAGTCCCTGCCGAAGCGGGAGCGTCAACCTCTGGCAACAAAGTTTAAGAACGCTGACGAGTCTGGTTCGTAAATCCCGTCACCCCGCAGCTGTGTCAAACACGCCTTTTTTAACAATCGCTGTAGCTGTCGACCTCCTCGAGCGCATGCTGGTCTTCGACCCCAAGAAGCGCATAACAGCTGCGGATGCTCTGGCACATGAGTACCTGGCTCCCTACCACGACCCAACCGACGAGCCTGTGGCCGAGGAGAAGTTCGACTGGAGTTTCAACGATGCGGACCTGCCTGTAGACACGTGGAAGATCATGATGTGGGTTTGCCGACGACGCCCAACCTCGAAGGGGTGGGCCAAGCTTGACTATGTATTTGTGCTAATGCCTAACTGCAGGTACTCCGAAATCCTCGACTACCATAACGTGGAAGCCAGCGGCGTGGCAGCAATGGAAGGAGAATTCCACGGCCCACAGTGAACGGGACCCCGACGTGACTCGACGCGACGGTTTAGCATATTAATACGTGTTTCGGCGCGATGCTGTTCGTGATACCAAGGATTACAGGGATGTGTCAACCGGGCAGATGCAAGGGGAAAAACATGAGGGCACTGCATCACAGGCGCATTCTTAACATATGGTTGTCGTGCCTTTTACTTCAGACAATTCGGTAGATACACAACGGCGTTTTCCAAGCCCTTGCTGGCCCCCGGGCCCGTGTGCCGAGCAAGCGCAAGGCGACAAAAACAGAGACAGAGAGGTCAAACAGCAGCAGACCTTTTCTTCCGAAATTTCAGCATGTTCAGCATCTGAATCTTCCCCACGGAGGCCAAGGCGTTATGAAGAAGAAGGCGGGCGTCTTATTCATGTATTGGGGATAAATAACAAAGCCTCCAAATCAAAAGTCATGGAATGACTTGAAGTGACCAAGTCCTCCTTCCACTCCTGCTTATTGAACTGTGAAATTGTTGTGATGATATGACAAACGTCACATGTCCTTCACGAGACTTGGGGCGAGTACAGCAAGACAGAAATAGAGGAGTGGCTCATGGCTGCAATGCTAATGACCGATGGATCTTGTTTTCCCTGAAAGGTAGGAGGCGGGGGTTATGTGGCCAGGCACATGTGGATGGATCGATGGCTGTTGAAAATATGATCATATGACAAACAGACGATCAGACGGATCCTCGAAAGACAAACCTTTGACAATGATGTATCTTGGCCTATCCAAACTATGCAACGTCCTTGCTGCTGTGGCTGCCGTGGCCTTCAAGTGCCGTGAATGCTATGTATGCTATGCCATGCCGTGGTATACTTTGTTTTAATCTAAAACCATCCGAGAGATGCTTGATGCGTTCCCTATGCTTCCTTTACAAGCCGAGCGCGGCCTCAACCCAGATTATTACAGTTCGTTCCCACGCCGCGCCTCCTCAGCAGCGGGGAGAGCGGGTTCTTCCGGCGCCGCCCCCGTGCCGCCGGACGCTATGCCAGCTTGTACTCGGTGGGCGACTCGCGGTCGTTCCACACGCTCGTCTCCTTCATGGCAAAGTCGATCCGCGGCTTCTGCGGCGAGACCTCGGGCGACGACACGGTCCCGGAGTCCTCGGAGCCGAGTATGCTCTCGCTGAACGAGTGCTGGGTGCCCGGGCGCGCGTCCTCGTGCCGCGCCTTCTCCAGCTCCCTGGCGCTGTCCCCGCTCTTTCTGGTCCCGCCGAAGAAGGACGACGACGTCGACATGCGCGGGCTCTTGACGTCCTTCTCCGAGGCCGAGTGCAGCGAGGTCGTGCTGCTCCCGTCCTTCTTGCTCTTGGTCCTCCCCAGGCCGAGGCCCCACCCGCTCGTGCTGCTGCCGCTGTTCCTGTTGTCGCTGGTGCCGCGGTTGGCGAGCGCCTTGCGCTTCTCCCCCGCCCAGGTGGCCCAGCTGCTCATGTAGCCACCCACGCCTGCCTTCTCGGCATCGTTGCCATTCTTGATGGTTGGACTGGCAGGCACAGAGTCGCTGCCCTGCTGTTGCCTGGTCTCCTCCGCCCTCTTCCGCTGGGCCTCACGGTATGCCTCGAGCTCCCCGTAAAACTTGGTGATCATCGCTCCTCCCTTATCCCTCGCCGCGGCCAGGTTCCTCGAGGCCGCCTCTCTCCCCTGAGACAGCTTCTCGTCCAAGTGCAAGTCCTGTACCTGCTGAGTCATGCGCCGTGATACGTCGTCGATTGTGAGGCCGCCTGCACATATGTGTCTGGGTTCAGCAATGTCAAACAGGTGGCTGTCGGTGTTGTTGTTCCATATCCGGTAGTTCTCGGTCTTCATCCAGGCCTCGACCCAGTCCAGATTGAAGTCTGTGGCTGGATCGCCGTCAATGTGCGGAAGGAGAACTCTCGGGTTATCTTTATGCTTGGCCATGAAGGTGTGATATTTGACGGCCGACAGAAGAGCAATGATGTAATCCTCAAATTGAAGGCGGATAAACTCCTCGCTTCCCATGAAGCCCATGGTCTTCGGCCGGCTGGGATTCGCCTCGTCCCAGGTCTCGTTCACAGTCTGTGTGATGAAATCGATCCATCTCCGGTCCGGGGTTGATAGTTGCAGTGCTTGTTTTAACGACGTCGACGTGATATTGATGAAATCGTCATCGAGGTTGATCAGAATATCACTGTACCTGTCTCGTTGCTGGAGGAGGAGTGAATTAGTGCTTCCAACAATGTACGATTTCGTCTCGTGGTCTGCCAAGACATCGAGCTGCTGAAGCGGCGTATATGGTCCAAACAGGCTTCCCTGTGTCTTCGGTCAGCACCAATTCGCAGGCATCACCCAGCACAGGGCACCTACCTTGCCGAATATCTGAAGCGGCAGGCCCATGTATGCCTGTAACGATGACCGGTCACTAGATTTTAAGTTTGTGGGCATGGTCAGATGCTTCTCGTAGCTGTTCAATTCCGGGTCGGCACAGTCCTGAAGCCTTCGAATAAGACCGGGTATCAAAGATATTAAAGAAAACTGCATCATGCAAAGTCGCTCGCATCGGGAACCAAAGAACAACATCTGGAAAGATGGGGAGGTTGAGTTAGCAAAGCCCATGTGTCCGAAGGGGTTGAGGGGCCCTCAAACTAGTTCTCCTCACCTTGGGCTGCAAAAGGCAGCATTTTAACAAGACCAGGGTCTGCCACCTGAACTCGTGGATCATCTCCCTCAAGCTCATACCGAGGTAAGCGTCCCGGTTCTCCTCCTCGGTGAGAAGACCTCGCTCCTTCTCATCCGCCAGGCTCTCCTGGAAGCGACGTAGGATCTCGGTGTCTGTGAACTCGCGCTGGGCAAACCATGCGTGCGTGACGACACTGAGTCGTTCCCTGAGCGTGCCAAAGGTCTGCGGGTTGTCGGCTACGACGACGACGGCCTTCTGCACGGTCGACCGGGTAACGTCGGCGGGGCGGTTGATCAGGGCGGACGCGTCCATCTGCCTTGTACATGATATTCCAAAGAGCGACGTTGCGGGCTCATTTTCGGTTGCAGGCTTCAGCAGGGTGAAGTAGGAGAAGTCTTCCGTCGATCTGAGCCCGTGGACAACAACGATTAGCGAAAGATCTCTTCAGGCACCGCCAGGTGGCCCAGAATTGGGGATGAGCGAGCACTCACGCATGCGCGCCATCACTGAGCGCCATGAAGGGCAGCAGTGACCACCCGTAGTCGACGGCCGGGTCTGTGCCCTCCGGACTGCCATACCAGGACTCGACCTCGGGGCCCCTCGCATGGTGGAAGCCAATGACGGTGACGAGCGGCACGAAGGTGCTCCTCTTGGGGCTCTTGGGCGTGGAGGATCCTGAGCCAGCCGTGATTGGGGTCAGATTGCCAGTCGGGGTGAGGGTATCCATTGTGGACGCAATTGCAGCCCTCGAGCCTGAGCGTGTGCCTTGCCGCGCCTTGTGCTGGCTCTTTGTCTCAGCACGGGGCTTGTGTGAATGGTGGAACGGCAAGCTGTCATGAGACGGCCATGAAGCAGACAGGAGACGAGAGAAAGATCAGATGTGGGCAGCAAGCAATGACTCGCCGGTGCGATGCTTATTTGGGAGATCGAGCGAGGTTCGGTGGTCCCGAGGCTGTTCGGATCTGGAGCCGGGTGGGCGTCGATCTTGGCCTCTGGAGGCTTCGAGGCCGCCGTGGTTCGCGCGCTGGGAGTCGCGGTGCAGTCGTCGGGAGCTGGCCTCGCGGGCAAGGGGGGCGACGTGGGGCTGGTTTGATGAGTGCCGGCGAGTGGACGAGCTATCAATAATTCTCCGGCCGAGAAGCGCTGGGGCCCTGTGCAGAGAGCTGGCGCGGACCCGCTCCTAGCCAGAAGACAAGGCGAGATGTGTTCGCCAAAGGGAAATATCGTGGAGCGACAAAATGCCCATGGGGAGGGGATGACGTCTTGGGCTCAATGCAACCACGCAGAAGTCGAGGTTAAGCGAGATGAGGGTAGAAAGCGGTCTGGACGATAGCGGGTGCTGGAGAGGGAGGCTAAGAGAGGGGCGGGGATAACTGATTGCAGCACGGTCCCGTTGGCATTAGCTCGAACTTGCAAGTCGTCTAAGTCGTAAAGTTGTAAATTGGGCGGGAGGGGATTGATGAGGCCTGGACGGGGCTGGTGTTGGAGCTGCAGCCTTTTGTGTTGTTGTGGCTGCAAAATGTTGTGTAAGGTTCTGGCCGAGGGGAGGGGCGACTCGACTGGTGTGTCCAGCGGAGACAGATAGATAGATAGATAGATAGATAGAAAGATATCAATCAGGTGGTGCTCGACTAGACAGTATTCGAGACCACAATCCCAACTGGAGGAACAGGGTGAGATGTGGGTGTGGACTTTTTTTTTCTTGTTGCGTTGCGTTGGCTGATCTAAGAAAAGGCAACCCGTCAATATATATGAGATGGGACGGATGGACATGGGAGGGAGTGAGAAACGGGCATGGGTGGGCAAGGGAGTTGGCATGGATCCCCAAACCCCAAGATATTGTTTCAACGACAATCACGACCACTGACCTCGACCGTGGGCCGCCGACCGCCTGGCCCTGACTGACCAACCCAAAGTCTGTCTACTAGATACCTCCCTAGTAGACCTGCCCAGGTACCCAGGGGACGGGCCGAAGTCAGATTGTACTGTACCTACCCACCTAGACACTCTCGCCGGGCCAGGGCGGCCTGCTCGTGCATTGTCCCGGCCCACCTCGACTTGATGTTGATCTCGCATCTCGAGGTCGACGTGGTTCATGTCCCTCTCGGCTGTCCACCAGCAAGGATGCCTCTCTTGTCTGGCCTCTGACCTGCTTGCAACCTGCTTGCAGCCACCATCTACCCCCGCATCTGCTGTTCGGCCTGCTGCCCACTCTCGTTGCCTCTCTCATGGGGCACGCGTCCCCGATGCCAGCTGTCTTGCATATTGCATCAAACTTTAAATAGCCACATTCTACCCCTACTGCCCTACTAAGCTGGCTAGGACGGCCTAGCTGGCCTGTGGACGCCGGCCCCCCGGCACCGACACCACGGGCACGACCCCATCGTTTGCATCGCATCCACAAGGCGGCCACTCGCTGGCCTGTGGCCGCTGACCACACGTGGGCACTCGGCAGGCCTCACTGTTCGAGCAATCATGTCGTCACCTTGTGTTGTGGAACTCGGGCTCGAGTGCGCAGGCAGGCACATTCGAGGCTCGACGCCCGCATCTATAAATTAGACCACAGTTCCGGGTGAGCAAAAGGCAGGCTTGGTCTGGCAGGATATACTTCACCATGCACACAGTATACAGGCCGCCGTCAAGGTAGTTGTTATAAATGATCGCACCTTTGGCTCGATCCTGGCGGCCGTGAACATGCCCATGCAGCAGACAGGATGATAATGATCAGTACGGAGCAGGAGGAAATCGGCTGACTAAGTCCAGTCCCACCTGTGCCTCAGCAGCTTCCCGAACAATGCCTTGTGCGAACAGCTCAGTTTCACTGGGTCCATTTAAGTGCATGTAAGGCTAGACAGGGGGGGGGGGACGACCGTCAGCTCGAGGGCAACCTGTAAATGTTTGCGGCTTGCGACCTCAATCCTCCTCCCCTCGCGCGCCTTGCATCGTCCTTGCCGCCTTCCTCTCACTAATGCCCTTGTACTTCACAGTCCTTACATAGGCCAGTGACTGCGCTGCATTCCTTTGGACGAGGACAACAGACGGGCCTTGATGCGAACAGCTCTGCCGTCCTCACTGCGCAGCCGAGTTGGCATTGGCATCGGCATAGGCTCTGGCACTGGCAAGCTCGTCACTGGGACCTGCATCTCATCCTTCCTCAACACCACACAACCACGCTGCCGTCCGCTTCATATATTGTCATCTGGTCTCTTGCCGTCACCGCGCCAGTCACCACTTGTGCTACCTCGCTTTCGTCTCGCCAGGGCTTTCACGACAACGTCCTCCGCCTCGACCTCAGCCTCGGACCGTGTACCACTGCCGCCCACCGGCGAGTCTTCATCAAACCCTCTCAACATGAACGGCACAAACTCCTCGCCTCGCGCCAAGCGCAAGCCCTCCCCCTTCGATGCACTCGAGACCGGCCGGCCACCAAAACACCACCGCCACTCCTTGAACGGCAAGCAGTCTGCCGGCGACAACACACCCGACATCGAAGCCGCCGACCTCGACATGCACGACCACGAGTTCATCGAGGAGGCCGCCCTGCAGACCCTCCCCTCCCTGGGGCCAGATACCGCTGAGTGGCAGTTGACCATCGAGAACGTCGTGAGGAACGTTGTCTCCATTCGCTTCTGCCAGACCTGCTCCTTCGACACAGACCCTGCCCTTAACTCCGAGGCAACTGGCTTTGTTGTGGACGCAGAGAGGGGTTACATCCTGACAAACAGGCACGTCGTTGGCGCCGGCCCCTTCTGGGGATACTGCATATTTGACAACCACGAGGAGGTCGATGCCTACCCTGTCTACCGAGACCCCGTCCACGACTTTGGCATCCTCAAGTTCGACCCCAAGGCCATCAAATACATGCCGGTAAAAGCCCTGTCGCTACGGCCCGACCTCGCTAAAGGTATGCTTTCCCAATCGGAAATGGTTTGACGGCCCTTGACTGATGCGATGTGTGCAAATAGTCGGTATCGAGATTCGTGTCGTTGGTAACGATGCGGGCGAGAAACTAAGCATCCTTTCTGGTGTTATCAGCCGTTTAGACCGCAACGCTCCCGAGTACGGCGAAGGTTACAGCGATTTCAAGTAAGATGTCTCCTCCTGTCTGCTACTCACTTGTGAGCCTTGGCTTCTGGCACCAGCCTACTCTCTCAAAGTCACCACAGGCTTCCAAATTGCTGACGAGTAGTCGTCTAGTACTTCGTATTATCAAGCCAGTGCCGCTGCCAGTGGAGGTTCTTCTGGCAGTCCAGTCGTGAACCTCGATGGCTGTGCCGTTGCTCTGCAGGCCGGCGGAAGAGCAGACGGCGCTTCCACGGACTATTTCTTACCTCTGGATCGACCACTGAGGGCTCTCAAGTGTCTCCAGGAGGGTAAACCCATCACCAGAGGCGATATCCAGTGCCAGTTCCTACTGAAGCCCTTCGATGAGTGCAGGCGGCTCGGCCTGTCTTCTGATTGGGAGGCACAGATGAGGAAGCAGTTCCCCAGGGAGACCAACATGCTGGTCGCTGAAATTGTCCTTCCCGAGGGCCCATCTCATGGCAAGGTCGAGGAAGGTGATGTTCTCGTCAAAGTGAACGACGAGCTGATAACCTCATTCGTACGGCTCGATGACATTATGGACTCCAACGTCGACAGCACTGTGAAACTGCTCCTCCAGAGGGGCGGCGATGATGTCGAGGTGGAGATCAAGGTCGGTGATTTGCATGGCATCACTCCTGATCGCTTCGTGTCTGTCGCTGGCGGCAGCTTCCACACGCTGTCTTATCAGCAAGCCAGGCTATATGGTGTGGCTGCAAGGGGTGTCTACATCTGCGAAGCGACGGGCTCCTTCCGCTTCGATAACAGCGACAACGGCTGGATACTCCAGACACTCGACCACAAGAAAGTACCAGATTTGGAGACTTTCATCGAGGTCGCCAAAGGCATACCGGACAAAGCTCGGGTCGTTGTTACGTACAAACACCTCAGAGATCTACACACTCTCAACACGACTATCATCTATATTGACAGGCATTGGTCCTCCAAGATGAAGCTGGCGGTGCGCAATGACGAGAGTGGAGTGTGGGACTTTACTGATCTTGCAGACCCGATTCCACCGGTGCCCCCCGTCCCCCGCAAGGCCTCATTCATTCAGCTCGAGCATACCTCCCACCCGGCCGTGGCCGAGCTCGTCAAGAGCTTCGTGCATGTCAACTGCACGATGCCGGTCAAGCTTGACGGCTTCCCGAAGAACCGGAAGTGGGGGATGGGCTTGGTCGTGGACGCAGACAAGGGGCTGGTAGTCATTTCTCGGGCTATTGTGCCATACGACCTGTGTGACATCAGCATCACCATTGCGGACTCCATCGTTGTCGAGGGCAAGGTCGTATTCCTTCACCCCTTGCAAAATTACGCCATCATCCAGTACGACCCCAAGCTGGTTGACGCTCCTGTCCAGAGCGCGAGACTGTCAAGCGAGGAGATCACGCAGGGCGCGTCGACCTACTTCATAGGGTACAATAGGATTGGCCGCGTCGTCCACGCTGCCACGACCGTCACTGAGATCTTTGCTGTTGCCATCCCGGCCAACTCTGGGGCGCCCCGGTACAGGGCTGTCAATGTGGATGCCATAACGGTCGACACGAGCTTGAGCCAGCAGTGCGGAAGTGGCGTCTTGGTCGCGCCGGACGGCACAGTGCAGGCGCTATGGCTGACGTATCTCGGAGAGCGCAATCCGTCGACCCACAGGGACGAGGAGTATCATCTCGGCCTTGCCACGCCGACACTGCTCCCGGTGGTGTCGCAAATCTCACAAGGTGTCGTACCTGACCTTCGGATGCTTTCGGTCGAGTTCAGGTCCATCGCAATGTCGCAAGCACGCCTCATGGGCGTTTCCGAGGAGTGGATAGCCCAGGTGTCCCGGGTCAACACAAGCCATCACCAGCTGTTCATGGTGACAAAGAGGACGTTTGAGCGGAAAGACAAGGAGGGCGATGAGGCGCTGCTCGAGGGCGATATCCTGCTGACCCTCAACGACAAGCTGATCACTCGCATCTCGGAGCTGGATGTCATGTACTCGAACAAATCCCTAGAGGCCGTCATCGTCCGCGACTGTGAGGAGTTCCAACTTAAACTGCCCACAGTGGCTGCAGACGACGTCGAGACGGATCGTGCTGTCTCCTTCTGTGGTGCCGTCCTCCACAGGCCGCACCACGCCGTGCGCCAGCAGATTAGCAAGCTGTTCAGCGAGGTGTATGTTTCTGCTCGCACTCGAGGCTCCCCCGCTTATCAGTACGGGCTGGCGCCGACAAATTTCATCACACACGTGAACAACAAACCCACGCCAGACCTCGAGTCGTTCATTGCGGCTGTGGTAGACATCCCAGACAACACCTGTGAGTTTTCCCGTCCCAGAAACGCCGCACGAAACCCGTCACAAATGCTAACTGAGCCGCCCCGCAGACTTCCGACTTAGAGCTGTGACCTTCGACAGCGTGCCGTGGGTTATCACCATGAAGAAGAACGAGCATTATTTCCCCACCGTGGAGTGGATCAAGGACCCCGCCGTTGAGTGCGGCTGGCGCCGCCTCACGTACGAAGCTGGGAAGAAGATAGAGGGCGAAGGCCAGGACGGCGTCCCGTCCGTTACAGACGACACGGGAGAGCCTGACGACGCCATAGCCATCTGACGGACCGACAGAAGCAAAGATGGACGGACCTGGGTGTTCGGCTGCTTGTATGAAAGTTGTAATCGGAAATCCTCTCTCATTGGGTTCATGGAATGGGGAGTTCCCGGGGTGTGAGGGTCAGGAATCAGCTATATAGCAACACCGCATTAGGTGGAATACAGATAGAGGAGTATGCAATGCAAAGTATTGCCCTTCCATCTCAAAAAAGCTCATTTTTTTGCATGTTTCTTTCCCCGAGCTTCCCGCTGGCCATAAAAGGGTTGATCCGTTTGCACGATGCGCAGCAGCGAGAATTTCACAAGCTCCAGCTTGCGAGCCAGTGCATAGTCTGCTCCAGGAAAGAGACATCGGGCGACGGGTGTGCCACGCCGCCCAAGGAGATATAGCAGTAGAAGGCGCTTCAATTATCAGTCTTTGGGGCGGTGTATCTGCTCTATGCCTAGAGGGATCTATCCCAAGACACCAACTCCAACAGGAGGACCACACCGTTCCTTCATCCCAGCCCGGATTTCCTGTAAAAAAAAGAAAGAAAGTATACACGCTGGAACGATGCTCTTGCCGATTCATTAAATGTATATGCGAGATGGGCATTGTACCAAACCACCACCTTTCCTTCCTTGCCTATCCGTGGCCCCTTTTCCCATCCTTTCAATGCTCTTTGGCCGCCCATCCGACCAGGCGAGGCACCGCGACTCCGGGCGCCTTGTATCTACCGGCCCTTGTCCAAGGAGCCTAGTTTATCCGACGGGGACAGATCTCGAAATGTCTGTGGAGTCATATGTCGCAATGAGCCTCAACCCGATAAAGCTCGTCAATTCTCCCAGCCACTCAGCGCTCCGTGTGCCTCGATGGCCCCAACGTTAAGAGGCCCAGCAGCTCGCAAACACGGGCTGTACTCGTTGGGAACAGCCAGGGTATGAGGGTGTATCAGAGCATGGGCAGAGCGTGTTTTTCGGAAGCACACTTTTCCCTGGAGGGAGCGCTTCTGGCCCCCCAGAACAAATGTACCGGCCTGATCGGTCCCCTCTCAATGTCTGACGGTACAAAACAGGTCGTTGCGAAAACACTTCGCCGAAATGAAAATTCCCATGATACTCTGCTCTGCAGGGCTCTGCCAGGGACAAAAGAAAAAAAGTCACTTCGTCAGCCGATTTGCCGAGGACTACTTCATCATTTTGTCCCGGTGAGCCGTGAAGACCCGAACGTGCATCTCATGGTTGTCGCAAGCCTGCGTCCACGTGGCACGCACCTGTCGGTCCTGCTCGGCCCACATGAGGTACTCTTGGATGCCAGAAGCGTCCCTCGACTTGACCCAGCTGGGATCGGACACCTTCTTTTGCACCTCAAGGTTCCTTGCATGGAAGTGGTCGGCGAATTTGGTGTTAAACCTGTGCCACTCCGTAAGGTACCTGAAGAATTCCCCAGCATACTTCTCCCATGCAGCCGCAGAAGGTTTAAGACCCGGAACGGCGAACGTAGGTGGTGCGTTAGGCGGCTTCGGTGCCGCTGGCAGATGGAGGTTGGTTGCCTTGGGGCTGGGCTGGGGCTGTGCGACGGGAGCTTGGCCTGATGGGCCACTCTGGAAGGGAAGCGTTGATTTCAGGTCTCCGAACGAGTCCAGACCCGTAGGACGTTGGGCGAAGGGCTCCACGTTCTTTAGGTCAGAGAGGCTGGCCCGGAACTCTTCGGTGTCTTCCGATCCACCAGTATGAGGGACAGCGCCGGGTGTTAGACCAGGGGTCATTCCCTTGACATCACCTGCCCTCCACTCCGGGCGGGATGGCTCGACGGGGATGTTGCGGACCCCTTTCGCACTAAGATAGTCCATAGGAGGATCGATATCCATGGCATTGGGACTGGTCGTTTCGTTGATACCGTTTGTGTGCCCTGGTGTGGTCGGCTTCTTGAGAGTGTCGTCGTGCCCACTGCTGCTCTCATCAGACTCGACCATGCCGGCAGTGCCCGTCGTCATGCGAACAGGCTTTGGCTTCTTGCTGGGGTTGCGTATCGGCCTGGCCGTGTTCGCCTTCTGCGTAGCCGATGACTGAAAGATCTGCGGCCCAATCTTCTCGGACCATTCGTCGGGGTTGAAAGAGCTGTTCTGGGGTGGGCCACCCTCGTTACCAGGCTCAGCAGAGGGCGCATGAAAGGATTGGGCGCGGAAGGGCGATTTGCGGCCGACCCGACTTCCAGACTTGGATCGCGGCATGGCTGGTCGCCCAGCCTCGTCGACTGGAGACCCAGCGTTGAATTGCCAGTTACTAGCATCACTCTCGTCAGCAACAAACCTAGTGTTGATGTTGTCGGCGCTGTTCCTGGAAAATCGGTGGCGGTCAGTGAATGATTCGTCGTTGAATGGCACACCAAAGCTGCTGGGGTTTTCACTGTCAGCCCTTCTCTGCTGTTGGAAAGTCTGGGGATGATGTGCGTCTCGGTCTCCACCCGACTGCGTACCCAGCCCGTATGGCGAGTATTTCACTGCCGAGAGCTGACTCAGGATGTTGCGGACCTTGAGGTCAAAGGCAGTCAAGCCAGAGTTGGAGGCCATCGGGTCTTCACTCGAAGACAGTCGGGCATGCAGGTCGTGCAACGCTGGATTGGGGTGAAACGACTTGTTGAAGCTTTCCTCACGGCCCGCACGACTGGTCGCTTGCTGGGTCTTTGGAGGAACTTCATTGTTTGCAAACTGAGAATGGACAAATGGCTGATTGTCATACAATTTGGATCCTTCCTTGCCGTCCGCACCCTCGTGCTGGGTACGGGACGATTCCTCGGCGGTCGGGCTGAAGCCATCAGGACCCGTGTTTGGGTCGGCGGCACCATTGGCATGGCTGTCTTCCCTCCGCTTTCCCTTGGGGTCGTTGTCTAGATTGTCAGGGACACTTGCGCGACGCTGGCGCGCACTCGAGGTTGGTGAATCCTCGCCGTCGGTGTGTTGATAAGATGCAGAGTTTGTCTCTCGCGTGCTGCGGGACCGGTTGATGTTGGCGGCGCCTAGGAATGGGTCGAGTTTCTCGCCACCATGAGACATGTACGGCGTACTCTGCCTGGTGTCCATGAATGTACTATCGCGAAACTCTGAGGTAGGCGTGGGATTCGAGGGTTCGCGCCGCCGAGTCCGCGCCGCCGAAGAGGTCTCGCTGAAGAGATTGGTATGAGTCCTGGTCGTGAAATAGTTGTTGCCGGCAACGGAAGGCTCGTCCCCACTAGGCGACTGAGGCGTGTAGCCACGGCTGACACGATGTCCAAAAGACCCCTTGGCTTGTTTCTGTGGAGAGCGAGGGGGCACTGGAGGTGGTGCTGCTGCGGCGGGCTTGGGGGCACTCGATGCCCTTGCCGATGCTCCTGAGCCAGATGCCTGGCCAGCAGTAGCCTTGCCTTTGGTGCCCGCCCTCATCTCCTCCCAAGCTTTCCAATGCGCATCGGGCGTCTTCCGGCTGGGTCGAGGGGGTACATGCGGCGCACCTTTCGCGAAGTCCGCGTACCTGTCGGCGCTCGTCGTACTACCAGGTCGCTTGGGGGGAGGCGGACGCTGGGGAAAGCCTGGCGGGCGCGGCGGAGGAGGGTAGTTCTTGTGGGCATCTTGCCAGGGGTTGCCCTTGACGCCGGACGCGCCGGGGAAGCGAGAGCGACGCGAGTTGTCATATCGCTGTTTCTGCTCGGGATTTGTGAGGACCTCGTAGGCGGCCTGGATTCTCGTGAACCTCTGGCCGGCCTCGACCTCGCCGCCCGGGTTTCGGTCGGGGTGGTATTTGAGGGCTGCGAACCACGCGGGCCACGGTCAGATCGAAGACGCAATAGGAGGCCAGGTCAGGTTGGTCAGGCGAACTTACCAAGTTTTCTGTACTGCTTCTTGACAGTCTCGGTGTCGACTGACTGGGGCAGCTCCAGGTCTGCATAGTAGTCCTGGTTGACGTCTATCTTGACCATGGTGGCAGACGTCCACAACAGCCTGAACCAGCTAGAGGAAGTGGCAGAAGGGCTGCGTGTTGTGGCTCGAGATGTTGTCCAGCTTCGGATCCAGCTTCATTGGGCACGGTCTACCACGCGGGTGTAATGGAGCTGTCAGCACACCCTGTTGGGGAAAGATGATATGATATGACCAAGTCGGTGACAGTCGCTTCAGCCTTGGGCTGGGTTGGGATCTGCACTGGCTGGAACGAAGTCGGGTCTCGTGGGGGTTGATCAGCGCTGGCTAGGCCTAGTAGTCGGGCAAGTAAACAGATAAAAAGGCTTGTAAGAGATTGGATCAGAAGATGGGAGGGATGGTCAAAGCTGGTGCCCCATGGGCGTCGCGTGGAAGGCACCTGTTGCTTCTGCTGCGGTATGGGGCGAAGCGAAGGGGAGAGTGGGTGTGTGGGCGGTCTGGGCTGGGTGTTCGCGCTCTGACCGAGGATGTCTGCAGTGTGCACTGCGCCAATGTGCAAAGTGCACTCTGCAACGGCGACGTGCTTGCGGTTGGGGTCCGGGCAGCACGAGCAGGGCAGGAAAGCGGCGTTAATAATTCTGCAAGAGTCGATCAAGCGGCGTCGTCAGACAGGCTTGGCTCCAAGTAGGCAGGTGCGCATGTGCGCTGTGTGGCCGGCAGGAAAAAAACATGCATTGCTTCGCCCACAAGACACACCTGAAGTCAAGTCAGGCTTAGGCACCCGGGGTGGGTAATATGGGAAAGACTGGTGGTTGGGTACGCGACCACAAACGTCGTGACAGAGGGGCTTTGCCTGTGGTTTAAGCAGGGGCCAAGGGGCCTCAGCAAGCATCCCCGCTGCTCCACCCGTCCCTTGCGGTCCCTTGCGGTCCTGAGAGCTTGCAGAGTGGGACTGTTTACTGGCTGTCCCGGTGAACGGGAGAGATGACGTAGCAAGGCAGACCAGGCCCATCCCTACAGGGGTCTTTGTATCTATACCAGTCTTAAGCCCTTTGTGGGTACACGGTAGACCCAACCGACTCCTGCACACGTCCGGCATCGAATAAGGCTGAACAGGGCGGCCCACAACGGCGTCGATGAACCTATCGTCTCCTAGGTAACACCTTCAGTCTAGACAGGTACACTGCGGAGTACACGCAGACACGTCGACATGGTGTTGAGCCCACTGGTGTACTACCGCCCCGAGTCTCTATCCCGTTGCATCAAAACTTCAATCCAATCCATGATCAGAACACTAGGTCAAGCACTATCATTTGTTCTGCCCATGTTCTCCAATGCAAGTGCTGTTCTCGCTCGCGGGGAAACTCGCCACACTGACGGACTCTTCTTTGCTTTCCAAACCCCAGTTCTCCTCCCTCATTATCCAGGCCACACATCTAACCGTCTAGATAGCTGTACATTAAACGGGATGATAGCCCTCTCATTCTCAAGCCCCAGGCATCTATCAGTCGGAGAAGAGAGCCTTCAGAATATCGCTGGCTGGTTGTACGTCTCAGCCTGTATCTGCAGCGGCGCGCCGCCCCCAGTGCATGTTCCAGAGTGGAGAGCAGCAGTAACAGTCTGCATCGGAGAAGAGCAGTCTCCGGCGGCGAAGACGCCCTTCACCGTGGTCTGGTTAAAGGGTGGGCTAATCTTAATCACACCCATCGGCGTCAGCTCAAGCCCTAGCTGCTGTGCCAGCGAGCCCCTCAGACGTGTCTTGGGCTTATGGGCCAGAAAGGCTTCGGTCTCGGTACCGCCGTCGTCGAACTCCAATGCTATTCGGGAGCGCTCTGGTGCCTTGACGAGCCTTGCGATCTTCCTGGCATCCACCGTCATCGGGGCCGGAGCTGCCGCCAGAGCGTCTGTCAACTGCCTGGCTAGCTCTTCGTCGCCATTCGTATAGAGGGTGACTTGCTTTGCCACACGGAGTACTTGCCGGGCAAAGTGTAGGGCAACAACGACATTGCCCGTGTCACCCTCGGCTAGCATTCCTGCGGATGGCGAATACTCTTTCTCCTCCCACCCATGGCAGTAGAGACAATGAAAGCTGGGTTGGCCCGCTGGTCAGTGTAAAGCTCATTGCAGGACGAGCAACTGATCGGAGTCGACCGGCCAGCGGAACGCAGACTTACATGCCCGAGATCCAGCATTCTGCATAGCCCGGGATATCGAGAAGGACATCTTCAACACCAGTAGCCAGGATCAATTTTTTGCCTGTCCAGCTCTTCCCGCCCGCTGTGGCCTCGAAAGTGCCATCCTCATTTTTCTTGACACTCTCGATCTCGATATGCTGGATCGTTACACACCCATAGCGCTCCAAGCCGGCCAGAGAAGCAGCACGGAACTCGGCCGGGTCGCAATCATCCCAAGAGGGAACGGTGTGCATGTGTTTGACCTCGGCATTGCGGTACTTGCCAGAGTCAAAAAGTACCGTTTTGTGGTCCTGGCGAACTATGGAGGCGGCCGCACTCAGCCCGGCTGGGCCGCCACCAATAATGATGATGTCGTATTCAGAGGTCATAGTAGATTGGAAGAGAGAGCAGGCTGCAACACTTAGTGCTGTGATGGGCTGGATATGATGAACAACGTGACGGTACCGGCGACTTTTTGAGAAAGGGAAGATCAGAGTCTACGAATTGGATTCTTTCCGAAGGAACATATGTTGGCTCGGGTACTTGCACCAACAGCCAACCAACCGGCACATTTGACTTCCTCATGCTGTAGGATCCCTATCCATGTTACCTTGAAATCCACTTTCATGCAGTCGGGCTTGTTACAAAAAGTGTGTATACACTCTATGTGCTTCCATACTGGCCGAAAGCTTTGTGAACCTCCAAGGTGCATCCAACTCGGGGGCTGAAAGGTGTGAATTGTTATTACAGCCCTAGGCAGTCTTTGTGTTGTATAAGTGGCCAGTCGAATATGACCTCTTTCAGAAAGGCCAAATGTTGGCCGTGCCTGAATTGGGGATACTCTTCTCCGAGCAGGATGGTGTCTTCAGTCAACCTCGTTTGCAGGGAAGGAATATGCTGACATTGTCATAAACTCCTTGCTTGTGAATCTAAATATACCCACAACACCGATCACGGCGTGCCAGATGGCTTTTATGCCAAAGTAAACAAAGTGTTGTCCTCAAGGCCCAGAACAGTATCAATGCCAATATCACATCCCAACTCCGAAGCAATGCTATAACCAGACGCCTTCTCATCTCCGGCGCATGTGCATCAATCGCAGACCCAATCGAGGCCGCTGGCCCCTCACGGCTCTCACATGTCCTTGCTCATTTCATACGACCACCCTCCTTCGCGTCTCATTCGGTCTCTTGCGGCAATGTCCTTTCGGATCTCGTCCTCCGTCAGCCGGTCAGCCCCGCTCCAGTTGGCGCTGCTCGTCCTTGCTCGGAACTTCTGGAACCTGTCTTTGCTCTTGCTGAACACCTCTTCCATGTTGAGCGGCGCCGGAGGCCCAAACACTTGTAGTGGATCAATAGTCTCTTGTCGCATAAGCTCACGCCGAAGAGCAGGCGTGTCAGCCCATGAGGCGACCCCCAGCGCCTTGGCCCCTTCGTCCTCTTCTTCGTCGTCCTCGTCGTCAGTCTGGATCTCTGGAAGCTCGATGTTGTCGCCGTTTTGCAAGCGCGGTGACGATCGGTTGGCTGGTTTGGCGGCCGATTTGCCGGCCACAACGCTCTTTGGCCTGGCTGGGGTCTTGTGGGATGGCCCAGCAGCGTGGTGGTTGGCCGCGAATGGGATGGGTCCCTTCGAGACTTGTGCCATATCAAGAGGATGGCCAGACTTGCCATGCTGCTGCGGTGCTACCGGTGCCTTGAAGATATCGCGTGTGGTGCCCTGGGGCGCAGGGGCATAACCGCTGTATAGTGACTTGTTTGGCAGATCCTAGTGTCTCCAGTTAGCATATTGTCGCCACGGCACCATGTTCAGGCCATCAGCAACTCACTTTCTTAAAGCCGGCTGAAGGTCGGACAGGCGGCCCTTTCAAGCTGGTCCCATACGACTGGATTTCTGCCTCGTCGTCGAGGTCGAACTCGTCTGACATGCGCATACGCTTGACCTCCTTTGGCTGCGATGGGCCGCTTCGGGATGCAGCTGGTCTCTGTGTCCCATCTTCGGCGCCATCATGTTGGAGCGGCCTCTTCAGAGACATGCTCGTCGTGCTTGACAAGACAGTATTGACCGGACGGCCGACATCTTCCTGTGATCGATGGGCTGTGGAATGCTGTAGGCGAGACGGCGGCCTGGGAAGACCTGCCTTCTCCCGCACACTGTTGTATTCAGGCGCGGCATTTGGCTGGGGACGAACAGCAGGCGGCGGGGCTCTGGTCTGCTTCGCCTTCTCGATTGCAGCCTGTCGCTGTGCTTTTTTCTTGGCGTCCTCTTCCTTCGCTGCCTGTTGCCGCTCTTTGTCTCGTCGCTCCTGCTCCAGACGCCGTTCTTCCTCGCGCATTGCCGCCCGTTTCCGATCAATCTCTGCTTTGGCATCACGTCTCCGCTGAGCTTCCTTTTCTTCCTGCTGTTTTCGTTTCGCAGCAATATCCAGGGCTTTGGGGCGACCTGTCGTTGAGTTGACAGAACTATTGAAAGATTGCTGTGACGTCTTGTTCTGCAACGCCGGCTGGCTAGCCTTGCTCTTGAGTTGCTGTTGAGAAGAAGGTCCAAGGGTGTTCTCCAGTGTTGCTGCCAAGATGCTGTTCGAGGGGTGAAACCCGGTATTCTGAGAAGACGTGTTCACGCGTATCAGTGTGGGCGCCTGCCTCGGCTTCGTGGCCGGTTCTCTAGTCGGCCTTGATGGTCGTTTTATCTCTTGATTCCTTAAAGACGAGCCAGGCGTTGGGCGCGGAATGGAAGCAGGTGCTACCTTACTCGCAGGAGCATCGGTCATCTCTACGTCCTGATCCGCAAATCCGGGTTCAGCCATCTTTGCCGCGGCCCTGGAATCGGCTTCCTGTTGGGTCTTCGCTTTGCGCGGGCTACTTCGCGTCGGTTTGGTGACTTCTTTCGGTGCCGGCGTCCGCATAGCCTTCTCGCGTTCTTTCTGCGCAGCAAGCTGTTTCTCAGCTGCGATTCTCTCCTGCTCTTTGCTGAAAACGCGTGCCTTCTCCCGTTCCTTCTCCCGCTCTTTCTCAAGCTTGTCCATCTGATTGGCGATGTGCGCTGCTTCCTTATCCTCTCTGCCCTTGTGTTTCTGCTCCTTTCTATCTCGCTCCGCAGACGCACGAGTCCTACGCCCATTGGATCGCGACGGGCTTGATGATGTTGGCGCAGGTTGTGAATCCCATGAGGCATGACGCGTAAGATCTGGGTACAGAGGCTCAGGCTCTTTGCCTGATCGCAGGGAATCGGTCGAGTTGGTCGTCTGCTTCGTCAATCTCGCGGTTGAGGGCGAATTTACCAGCGACGCTTTGCCCTCCGCACTAATTGCTGCACTGCTTGCCAATAGGCCCTTGGAGTTCTTAAGTATGGAGGAAAACTTGTTCTTAACCTGTTTCAAGGCGCTGTGTTTCAACGGACTCTCGCGGAAAGTTCTTGAAGGCGATTTAGGGGGCTCATCTATGTCATTCTGCTGGTCTGTCAACGACACGGGGTTCGAAGCCGAAACGATCTTCCTAGGGCTAGAATCAGAGGCTTCTGGCAGATGATTGTGATTTGACAAATCGACCGACGCCGATTTGATGTGGCCAACGATGGAGGGAGCCAGGTCTTGCTTGTTGGCAGGTGGCTTAGGTGGTGAATCCGACCCGCCGGGCTTTGATGAGTGCTGGGGAATGACGAATTCATCACCACCAACAGTATCCTTGCCATGCAGTCCCTCCATCACGTCCGCAGTATAGCTTTTTGCAATCGCGGGACGAGGGCTCTGCACGGCAGCCTGGATTGTGGTAGGTGGAGCAATCCAGTCGTCCTCGTCGTCTTCAGGGAAAGCCCCAGGGGTTTTTGCCACGTGCTGCTTCCTCGGTGGTGTCTGGTCAATTTCCATGTCCATGCGAGTAGTCTCCGATACTTGAGACTGGTTGTTGGGCACGGCTTTCTGAGTGCCAACAAGACTCTGGATCGATTTTGAGAGTCTTGCTCCGCCAGACTGCGATTTCCCGAGCATACTGATCTGATCCTGCAGCCTCTGGGTGTATGTCTTGCTGTGAGCGACGACATTGCTTTCTTTGGTGCTGGCTTCTGCCATGTCATCCTCGTCGATATCCATGGCCTCGTGATCATCTCCGCGCCTTTCTTGTCGGATCCCTAGGCTCTTACCTCCGGTGGCTCTAGGGTAGAAGCTGGTACGGGGCTGGTCGATGTGGCTTGTTCTAGATAACCGCGCACCGAGACTCTTGTTAGAGGCCATAGGTTCGCGTGCAGGAAGAGAAGCAAAGTTCAGACTGCTCTTGCGTATCAGAGGCCGTATTGGGCTCGATCCGTCTGACGGCGATCGGGTAACGTCCGCAACTTCATCATCCTCAGCGGGGCTTCCTAATGCGGGCTCTGGTGCAGTTCCCTCTGGATGCTCCTCGCCACCTTCATCAGCAGCAGGCGGTTCTGGCCGAGCTGGTGAGGATTTCATTGGCGACGCTTGGACTGGTGACTTCTCGGGCATTTCCGGACCCAGCAAGTTGACCGGCGATGATGCCGGCACTGGCTCTGCTTCCAATTCTTGATCGACCGGTGCCTCCGGGGAAACAGCTCTGGTGTGATTTGTCTCTGCAGCCCTGACAGACTCAGCAGGATCTTCAAAAATTTCGTTGGTCATGTCCAGGTCATCGATGGCGTCGGATTCTGTTAGAGCCGCCAACGGCTGTCTCGACGGTTCCAGCGTCCGTTGAGGACTCCCAGGTTGTAATGGCTCGGCATTCCCAAACAAGTCGTCACTTTGGAAAGTGACCTCTTGACTCTGGCTCCCATAATAGCCAGAGTCAGCGACTGCAACTGGTTCCTGATTTGCGGGCTTCGTAGGCACGGGCTTGCGATTTACAGCAGGGCGCGTGGCTGGACTGGCTGGATTGTCCTCGGCGATTCGGAATTTGGGGGTTCTGTCATTGTGCAACGCGGATGTTGTGAATGGATTTGGCTCGCCTTGGGGCGTCGCAGAGAATATGTTTGACAAGGGCTTCCGAGCTTGTCAGTCTGGAAGGTGAAGACGATATGGACGCGGCATAACTCTTACCACTCTATTTTCATGTTGGATAGGCTTGCGCGTGGTCCTCGGGGTCTTCCCACGGAGCTTTCCTGGCGTTTTGAAGACCTCTGCGACGTTTCTATGTCATTGTCAGTAGGTGAATGCGACACTTGACGCGTCTGACACGTACATCTGGTTCTCGGAGAAGACATCTGCCATGTGCTCGTTGAGCCATTCCAGCTCGTTCCTTGCAGAGTAACCAAACTCTTCCACCTCTGACTGTGAGATCTGGAGTGCCGACGATCGCTCCTCGGTGCACCACGCCGTAGACCCCACGGTCTGGCGCGGCGGTCCAGGACGCATTGCCATGATGTCGCGCAGGCTCGAGACGTGTAACGTGTGTCGCAATGCAAAATTGGTATAATGTGGCGAGGCTGTCAGGATAAGGCAAGCATATTTGAGCCCGGTAGGAAAAGAGGAAGCTAGGGCGTTAGAGCGAGGTCCGAGTCGGTGTCACGATGTGTGTGAAGGATGACGGTATACGCGACATTGCACCGATCGTGTGAAGGGGGTTCGGAGTGTACCAGAGCTTGTTTGTCCATTGTTTACTTGGGTGGACCACTACAGCGGGCGCTGACCAATCACAGCCAACCAGCTCCTAGACCCCATTGCCGACATGCCGCACCAAGGTCCCAAGCTCTCGTACTAGACTGACCACATAGCAGGCCCTCGACTCGAGTACACAATGTCTGTTTTCTGTTTTCCCTTTCCCATGATTCGACGGACTGTTCGTCCAGCTTATCCAATGGTGAAATTCGAATGCTCTGCGGCGACATGTTTTGACGCGCTATTAACCATGGATATCAAACCCTGTCATTCGTCAAGTGAATGCCAGCAAGGTCCGCGAAAGAGTCACATTCTCTCCGTGTTGTGTACAACGCGCGCATGGCCGGTTTCAATTCAAGCTGCCAGGCGGTAACCCTTTTTGGCGGGCCCCGTCACGAACTATACGGGCATCATTTGCAAGGGCCATCTCCTCCTCAGCTGGACACCCGATATCTACCAATTCAGGCGAATTGTTCCAATGGTCTGCCTGGGTAATACCTGCTGGCTTACACTGGTGTGATACGACAGAACATGTACACATTTCATCCACAAAGGGTTGGCCAGCAACAGTAGCCACCGCTGCTTCCAGTCACCTGCAGTCCCTGACTGGTAGGCACAGCCCACTGGGTGCATGTATATCGAGGAACGGAACTCGTGACCTCTCCTCAAGCCGCGGCGCACATGAGGTACTCTGCTGTACGAGGGGACTCCGCATGCCTTTTCGAGGTTGAAACTGGCATCCTTGTGTTGACGCTGATAATTCGGCCTACATATCCATTCCCGTCTACAAGCTCCTACGAGCCCAGAGACCCAACACACATGATTTCACGTCCGGACTCGGAGCAACGGCACCCGCTACGGTCCCCGAAATCAACTGCGCGAGGACGGCGTAGCGACTTCTGGCAGTAACTCTGGTCTGCGGATGTGCGGCACAGATGCGTTGCATCTGCCACAATTATCTGCTACTCAAAAGTGTGGTTCTTTGGCCTGAGGATACAACACAGGGGCCGTCCTGCAGGAGTTGGCCGAAAACAGCAGATGTTTCTGCAGCAAGACCACAGCGTTATTGGTTCGGCTTACGAGCTATGTGTCGCGTGGAAGTATTCCTGCTTTCCACGGTGTGCTGGCAAACACACGGCCTTCTTGGTGCCGGAGAGATCCGCGGCGTTGGACCACTTATGAAGTCTCAAAGATGAATTAGCCATCCACGCGCATTGTGGCTTACGGGCAAATTGCAAGTCCTGGGGCACCCAACGCCAACCCGCTGAAAGTGCGAGAGCTCTCGAGTGATCTCGGACTACGCTCATCATCACTTTAGGATACTGGCTTTCGCTTGAGTCATGACATCGGAGGGCGTACGAGCAGAGAGGACAAGGCCGTTCACCTTGCCGGCATGGGGAACGTGTTACTTTCCCATAATTAGTACTTCTCGACCCGGCGATAATGGTGGAGCATGCATATCGGTTGCCGTTATGAGTACCCCTCCTTGTCAGGAATGGTTGACACGGACGAAAGTGTGGCCGCGTTGAGACGATGTGCACAGGAAACCACAGGACAGTCAGATCGACTGGCAAAGGGCCTGCATGAGCTCCAGCGGAGATCACGAGTGTCGGCAGCCTTTGGCCTCTGGCCGTCGTCTTGTGCACAGTCGTCTCCATCAGACAAAAGCAGGGGGGCTGACTGATGGTGGTTGTTGTGCAAGGCTAGTTCGCAAATGGAAGGTGAAGCAGACGTACAGACCGCCATCTGTGTGATTTACATTGCGGCGACTGCAGAACGCAAGGTAGGCGTGGATCATCCAGTGGAAGCCGCCGTTCGGCAAGTAGCGTTGCATCTCGGGGCCAGGGCCCGAGACCGGCAAGCCGAAGAGCACGGGTGCCGTAAAGAGCGCCTTGTGCCTGCAAGCACGGCGACAGCATGATGGCCACCCACGCAAGCAGCCAGCCTGGGGCACAGGCATTTGACACCGGTTGGCTGCAGCAAGCGGCAGATCTCCGTTCCAGATGTGGCATAAAAGTTGTCTACACAGCAGGCCGGCGATGACCACAACTTTACACCTTGGGTAGCCAGTGCTCCTGTGATATTTCATGGGGCATTGGCCGTTCGTGCCGAATCCCGTCGGCTCCGTCAGCACATCTCGTGCCGAGTCGACATGATCCGAAGGATCACTGCCGGTACTAAGGACGGCGTGTACTGTACTTGACGAACTAGCGTCCTGAGTCAGGGGCACAGGACAAATCGGAGGTCGTACATGGACTTTTTAGCCCAAGTCCAAGTTCGCTCCACAAAACCACACCACCGGCGGCCATTCGAGTCCGGTAGCTTGACCGAATGTTGCCCATTTTCATTCCTCCGGCTTGCGGCACGGCAGAAAGACCAAGCGCGTGTACCTACCGTACCTGTCCGGCTACCTTGCAGATACCTGGGCAGATGGTAGTCCACCAAGGTACTGAGTGACCATCCACCCACGTCCGGATTGCGGAGGGCGGGTCGCATCAAAAGAAGCCTTAACTTGGTGAATACGACATGTCCAGCAATGACTTAGAGGTGGAGGCGTCTCTCATTTGCATGTCTGTCTGCCTGCCGGCCCAGCTCTGAGTATATACACACATATATATACCGACACCTACTGTGTAGACCCCGGCTAGCCCGATAGTCTTGAGCATGTCAACTTGACAGTAACGGCTGATTGTCTACCACCGCCAATCTCTCCCATCTGTTCTACTCTACATTGCCATTTACTTGCTCCTACCCTGATACTATGACCCAACTCCAGCTTGACAACTCCAACGGAGCCGTCGAGCCCGGCAGCGTTATCAAGCGGAATGGCGCCCCAAAATCCGCCGTGCTCCACCGGCACCTTCACCATGAGTTCCTCAAAATCCAGCGGGGCGAGGGTCACTATCTCATTCTGGAAGATGGACGGAGGATTTTCGATGCCTCAGGCGGTGCAGCTGTAGCTTGCGTTGGTGTATGTCTAACCCGTATCGTTGATGTCTCGAGTGAGATGCGGTTCCATCATGACGGGCTTTACCCCCCCTCCCCAACCCATTTCCCCGGAATTCTTTCGAGTCCATATAACCCCGCTGACCTGCCCCAGCACGGGAATGCTGCCGTGAATCAGGCCATGTTTGATCAGATTCAAAAGCTGAGTTACTGTGCCTCGACCTTCTTCACAACACCAATTGTGGAGCAGGCTGCGCGGGCCATGATTGACACAACGGACGGGCAAATGACACGGGCATACATTGTTGGCTCAGGTCAGTGCCATATTTATCCACGAGGTAGAGCTGAGCTGACAAGCAGCAGGTTCGGAAGCCATGGAAGCAGCAATGGTAAGCTTCGATCTGATGCAACCTCGCAAGACCCTGCTGCTCGTCGTAGGAGGCGGATGACTGACTGCCGATAGAAACTGGCCCGGCAATACTTTCTGGAGAAAGAGACTCCCGAGCCAGCTAGAGTCCGATTCATCTCTCGGAATCAGTCATATCATGGGACAACTCTCGGGTCTCTTGCAATGGGCGGCCACGTTGCCCGACGGGCGAAGTTTGAGCCCTTGCTCACAGATACAATCTCCAAGGTCTCGCCTTGCTTCGCATATCGCGGTCAGGAGCAAGGCGAGTCAGATGAGTCGTATGTCAAGAGACTTGCCTTGGAGCTTGATCAAGAATTCCAGGCGGTCGGCCCCGAGACAGTGTGCGCATTTGTTGCGGAACCAGTTGTTGGTGCTGTAAGTGACTGGCTTCCGCCGGTAAGCGCCGTTAGCTAACTCTTTTGTCACAGGCCTTGGGCTGTGTCCCGGCTGTCCCACGCTACTTCAAGGCCATGAAGGAAGTGTGTCGCAAGTACGGCGCTCTGCTCATCTTGGATGAGGTTATGTGTGGTATGGGGCGTACCGGAACGCATCATGCTTGGCAACAAGAGGGCGTTGTGCCGGATATTCAAACTGTCGGCAAGGGACTGAGCGGTGGTTACCAACCCGTGGCTGGAGTACTCATCCACAAGAACGTTGTCGACACACTTGAGAATGGCAGCGCGTGAGTACCTCTTGGCCGTGTGAGATGAGCACTTGTTAACGCCATCGCAGAGCATTTGTGCATGGCCACACATACCAGGCTCACGTCGTGGGTTGCGCAGCAGTTGTGGCGGTACAGCAGATCATCCGAGAGGATAATCTCATTGCCAACGTTCGTTCTATGGGTGACCTTCTCGGGAAATCACTGCAGGCACGCTTGGGTTCCCACAAACACGTAGGCAACATCAGAGGGCGCGGGCTGTTCTGGGCGGTCGAGTTTGTCCAAGACAAAGCAACCAAGACGCCATTCCCAGCCAAGAACACCGTGTCCATGGAGATTAGCGAGTTGGGACTGACGGAACCATACTGCGTGATGGTTTATCCTGGTGCAGGAACCGTAGATGGAGTCAACGGAGACCACATGTGCGTACAAGATTGCTCCCTACAATCCCTCCACCATCCACACAGAGCCTTGATCCGGGCTTTGAAATCAAGTGCTAACTTGTCGCAGTATCATTGCACCACCATACACGGTGACACATGATGACATTGAATTCATTGTCCAGGGTGTTTCGAGGCTTGTGGTGGACTATTTTACCCGACGGGACGGGGCTTTCGCCCAGTAGGAATGAGAATATGGGAAGACATTGGGCTCGATATGTCAGGAAATGAAATGTTAAAAGATTCCGCTCCTACGCGACGAAGCCGAAACCGTGACACTGTAGAGTATCCGGATCCATCCACCGGACTTCGGCCCCTCTGCGGATCTGTAAATGAGACGGCTGTTCACCTGAAGACGGATGCTATGCATGTAATTGGCATGTGAGTGGTGCCCAGCACGTTTGTGCGGGACGACGCTTTACCAAACCGTCCTCTTCGGTCAGTGCTCCTGCAGTACCTAGCCTGGTTCCCCTGAATCAGCCGAGCATCCCTGCGCACTTATCCAACGTTTGTCTGTGCTCCCCGCCCCGTCAGCCCGTCTAGGCCCGTTTGCTTGATGTGCGTCATGCGCTCGCTGCGACATATTAGCGGGCCTGCCACCCGGAGTTTGGGTGTTTCAGGCCCCATCTGAGCCATCTCCCTTGAGGGCGCTCTCCATCCCAACCCACCCCGTGGACCTCCTCCCCATGTCATCGTGAAATTGCCGAATTGAGGGTTTGGCCACCCCTTTCCCACGTGTCCCATCACAGCATTTCGAGAGATCTTCACTCACTTTCATTCGCATCCGTACTGCGAAGGGCGCTGGAATCGCAACAGCAGTGCCATGGTTTCCGCCCCCTCCAGTCGGCATGCTGCCGAGGAGGAGGCGCGCGCCGAGGTCGACGTCCTCAAGTCGCATCTCGACAAGAGGGCCCAGCTGACCAAGAAGATCGAGGCCCAGCTCTCTCGCGTGCAAGGCACGGGCAAGCGCCTTAACGAGGCCGTCGGCCCCCTCAACGGAGAGACAAAGCAGCTGCAGGTCTTCTGCAACAGTACGTGATGTGTCGCAAGAGGCCCCACAACACCGCTTCATTGGCGCATTGCACTCTGACAATCACCCCATTCACAGACATCGACGGCGTACTCGCAGCCATCGGCAGGCTGCGCCAACAGTCCGACAGCAAGAATGACGAGGAGCAGATCATCCGCATGGGCCCAGAGAAGGCCGGCCTCTCCAGCTACCTGAGCTCGCTCAAGCGTTTGAACAAGGCCCTCGCCGACATGAAAGCCTCGAACCTACGCTCCACACAGCAGACGACGTCGGATCTACAGAGGCTGATAAAGTCCGGGAATACCCAACTCGAGGCTTACTTCGACAAGATGCTGCGAAGCGAGACACCACGCTCCATCGAGCCACTACACTACATCACCAAGCAGCAGCCCTTCCCCGTGCTGTCCCAGGATAAGAACACGAGGCTGGGCCTGTTGAACTCGTACATCGCCGGCGCTCACCGGGAGAGCGGCGTCATGCAGGAGTCTCCGGCAGCCAAGATTTATGCCGAGGTTCGCGGGCAGTACCTGACGGCAACGCTGTTGAATCTGGCGTCGGCAAGTGTGAATACTGCAAAGAGGAAAGACACGTCGTCCAACTACCGCGCCGGAACAAGTGGCATCGGCACGTATGCGCAAGCAATGGAAGGCTTGTTCTTGGCCGAGTACGAGATAATATGTCGCATCTTTACGAGAGAGGACTGGGGCCCTGTGTTTCAATCGACCTGCCAGTCACCCCTTGCCGAACTCGCGCGGACCTTGCGGGAGCTGAACATCCACATCAGAAGCCATCTCAATACTGACTGCTTCTTGGCATACGAAATAGTGGAGGTCATGTCGAGCCTTTCGAACAACTTGGAGTCAACAACAGGCGAGCTGAAGGCATCGCTCTCAGCAGCGCTTAAGCCTGTCAAGGAGGCGGCCAAGTCGTCACTGACTGAACTGCTAGATATCTTGCAGACGAAGATCAATAGCTTGCAGATGCTGCCCACGGATGGCGCTCCCGTGCCCGTTGTGTCGGACACCATGCAGAGGCTACAAACCATGGCGAATTTTCTGCGACCCATGTCGATGATCATGGTATCGATAGGCGACGGAGGTTGGAAGTCGTCGGGCGCGGCAGCAAGGAATGCTGGCGACAGCGTGCCTAACCTGGCTTCGTTTGACGTCAGCGCTGATGGCAAGGAGATATTCGCTAATTATTGCGCCGACACCATTGAGACACTCTTCTCGTCATTGGATTCGCGCGCCAGAGCTCTCTTCGGGCGGAAACCAGTCGTCGGGGTCTTCATGGCCAACAATATTGTTATTGTCGAGCGCATGATTCGGGACTCTGATCTTGGGCCTATGCTGCAGCAGAGGATACCGAGCGTTATCGACACCTGGCGAAAGAAGGCTAACGCGACGTACATGGACGTGTGCAAGGACGTATCGGTTCATCTCCTGGATGTTATCCACACCTCCCGAGCGAACCGGCCAACGTCTGGACAGGGTGTCGTGGACTCGGCGTCGATCATGAAGGGGCTCTCGTCCAAAGACCGGGAGAAGATCAAGGACAAGTTCACGTCATTCAACGCCAGCTTTGACGACATGGTCGCGAAGCACAAGCAGTACAGCATGGAGCCCGAGGTCCGCCGAATGTTCGCAAAGGCAGTCCAGCAGACCGTCGAGCCGTTGTACAATCGATTCTGGGACCGATATCACGAGGTCGACAAGGGCAAGGGCAAATACGTCAAATTTGACAAGTCGAGCATCGCGGCAGTTTTCCACACACTCTATTAGCCAGCCCTCACTCGGTGTACCACGTTTAATTCAATAATACCCCATCTTTTCTCCAGCACTCCTCTCATGCACGATGTGCCTGCCTGCCTGGCCTTGCAGAAGCAAAACCGCGCGGGGCAAAGTGATTGTCACGCACGTGTGAAGAAGCAGTTATTCTGGTACAGGTCATCTTGCGGCAGATTGTCCCGCGTGAGGTCATACCAAAGGACACTGCATCGTCGGCAGGGTAGGTAGCTGCTTCGGCTTTGAGGCCAATGGGTACATGCCACGATGAGTTCCCAGTCGAGAGGGGGCATGGCCGCGGCGGGTGCACACGGGAAAGGGCACCCATGACGGAGGCAATCGCTCAACAGACGACGGGCGTCCATGACGCCCGAGTCACAGGATCAAGGCCGTCGGTAGCTTGCCCGTGGCCTCGTCCTCTGCAGCCTGGCTAGTGCTGACCACTTTACCGCCCATGTGCTGCTGGGTGGCCCAGGCCGGCTCGTCATTTATGATATCTGCTACCCTGCCCGGCGGCCTGGGATTACCAAGCGTGCGGCCGGCTTCTCCCTTGGCCTAATCCTCTTTTTCCACCTGCCATCCCCGGCCGCTTCGGGGTGGGTCCGGGCTGCTGGGTAATCTCGGCCCCCATCCCAGGCAACAGTTCCCGCAGCCATGGGGGCAGCAGGAGAAGGGGAGGGGGTGGGTTTAGGTGGAATTGAGCCTTTCGAAATGCCGTTCGCGTCCTTGGGCCCATCCGACCGAGTACATGCACGTGCACGGCCGAGCTGCCGGTGTGTCTTCATGAGGAAAGGCCCGGACGTGGTGCGCTGGCCGCATGGTCGTGCCCAGCCTTGCATTCGCAGGGTGGGGGTCAAGCCTGCTGTTGAGCAGTGCGGAAGCGGTTGAGAAAGGACTCATTGTGCATAGAAGAGGCGGACAGGCTGCGCAGATGTGGTGGTAAGCATGGGCGATGCATCTGAGGAATTTTCTGGACGGACCAGTCAGGCCCCTTGCCGTTGCCGAGGGGAGCTTCAAGCTCACTGGGAGACTGGCGACCGTTACAACAGCATTAGGTGGGAAGTCAGCACTTGTTGTGTGAGGAGAGACGTATCAGATTCCGCAGCCGTGTCATATGCTTGGGGGTCATGGCCTGACATGACATCGACCATCAGCCGGCTCCCAAATTATCACTTTTGCTTTTTCATTCCCCGTGCAGGTCCCCCGTCGTAAAGTCCCCAGCAAAAGTCTCATTATTAGACGGCATGACATTCTGCTGATCATTTCCCCGTAAAGGCCATCGGAGAGAGGGGAGAGTACGTAGCACGCGGGCAAAAGCTTCACGGTAATTGAATTGATCCACACCCATGACGATGGTAGCAACAGCTCTGGTGCTTTAATGTGCATACATACATGTATGCATTCCAACCTCCCGAGTACACCCCAAGACGCCGATATGTCCCATGAATAGTAACCTCCCAAAACACCTAGACCCCCCAGACATGACCAATCATGGGCCAGTCGGTTCCCGAGAAAAGAATCAAAAAAGGACAAACTCCCGCGCAAAGCGATGGTGATATGGGTATAATATAAGGATGCCTCGCTGGCTAGCAGCGGGATAGCGCGAGAAGTGAAGAACGGTCCAACGAGTAAGTCGTGCCGAGACAGTGGGTGTGTGCAAGGGGTTTTGTGGGTGTGAGTCTGCCCCGGCCATTGCTGCATGCATGCAGTAGACTAGATGCAAAAACCACAGACATCCTCGGGCCTGCATTGGCGTCCGTCCGCAAAAACACGTACAAGTCGGGCGATGCCAGGGCTGGGGCGAAATCCCAACACCCGTGTGCGTGCCCTCCCACCGAAACCAACCCCCCCACCCCCCCGGGAGCCCGACTTCCCAAAGGAGCAGCCCATCAGCCAGCCCATCTGCAGCCTTGCACGCCAGGCAGGCAGATAGTGGCCGCCGAGCGGCAGCCTCTCGAAATCTCGGGAGGTACAGGGGGACCGGGGGAAGGGGGCGGCGGTGAGGCGCTGTCGAAGCGAGATTTGCAAGGCGAGGTGAAGGCCGTCCGTAGGTGATACGAGGTCGTGCTCGACGACCGGAGAGGGCACAGAGGAGAGAGGTGAGAGGTGCTGCGGTGGAGCCCAGGCAAGGAGCGGCGATGGCGCATCAGGGGCCCCGGGCGGGCGCGAGAGGGGGCGCCCGGGAAGAGGTGGAGGAGGATTGGAGGATGTTGTCTGTTCGTCGAGGGTTGCATGGTTGCATGGTTGCACCGAGCGCAGATGTTGCTCGACCAGGAGGGCGGAGGAGGAGATGTTTCTGGGGCGGGTTTGGGCCAGCTCAGGGGGTGGTGGTGGCCAGCTGCAGGACTAAGGCAGGCGCAGGCTTTGCCCTGGCCCTGGGAGATGCGGCTCGCCCAGAACGGCGGGATGTAGGACCAGGGTTGCGCGGGACGAGAGGCGGGCGAGGAGTGAGAGGGAGAAGAAAAAAACAAAACTGTCGCAGGTGCATGGTGCCTTAATGGGGACACCGAGGGCAGTAGTAGGAGCTGCCGGAGCAGTAGTCGTGGGTACCTTGACCGGGAGTTAGCAAACGGGAGTCATTTTGGTGTTGACGTCCTGGTGGACCACAGAGTGCATACCGAAGTCGGCTGCTTTACAGCAGGTCGAGCAGCAGTGGACGACGAGCTCGGTATGCTCCTTGACGGACATTTTGGTAGCGGGGCAGGTTATGTGTAAGGCGAGTAGTGCGGCAAGGCAGGGCTGTTTGTCTGCTGTGTGTGTGTGCAGCTCAGGATGGCGGAGTGGTGCGAGGTGACTGATATATATCTGGATATAAATGTGTGTAGAAACCTTGAGTCACTCAAGCCGAGCGAGAAGTTGCGCAATAGGGCAGAAGATTTGATGACTGGTGGTGGTGAAGGGAAAATAGGACGAAAAATGCCAGACACGGGAGTGAGGATGAGGGCCGGCTGAGACTTATACAAGTTTTTTTTTCCTTGTGTTGTGTGTTCCTTCCCTGGGCTTCCATGTGTGAGATGTGAAATAAGGCGATGCAACGATCACCGAGTAGAAGAGACTGGGCCGCAGGCGGCCGATCGGTGTGTAGTCCGTGCAACGTGCAAAGTGGAGGGGGTACCGATCAACACTCGAGTTGGACGGGCACGGCGGGACGGGACAGACGTGGGCTGACTCTAGATACGTACTGCTCTTGTACATGTGGGCGAAGCAACTAAGGTTTATTAGGTCCTGCCAGAAGGCTCCTAATAAATTGGTCGAAAGGGGGAAAATCTTTCGAAGTTGCAACCAAGGGGGCATGCCAAACGCCCACGCGGACGGGGCCGGGACTAGGGCCCTGTCAGGTCACTTTGCTGGCTTCTCTCGTCCATCCGTCCATTCATCCTTCCATCAATCAATTCTGCCCTACCTCTTAGCTCGCCGCGCCTGTGCTTGCAAGTACTTGTGCTCGGGATTGCGTTCGCAGGGGCGGCATTGGGGGAGGGAGACGCGCCGAGTCACCAAGGGGAAATTGCACAAAAGCCCACGGAAACAACAAGCGTCATCCATGTATGCAAGTGGAGGGTATGTTTGTAAATTTATACCGTGTATACTGACTGTACATGCATGAATCCTGCATACTTGCCCTGCGTGGCTTCGGCTGCCAAAGGGAAGAAAACACCGGCGGTACTGCACCTGCCGTGCGACGTCGAGCTGAGAAGAAAGGCAGCCACAACAAGGCTCCTCGAGGCAGATTCTGCATGCAGGACAGCAGCGGTGAGACTCGCACCTTCGAAGTTCGACCGGATCGGTCATGGTCCTCGGGGCGAGCTACACTACATGGATGCCTGGGCAGCCTCGCTCGAGTGCAGTCCCGAGACATGGTACAACACGCAGCTGCTCTCGGGCACGTATTTGCGTATCCGTATCGTGTGCTCCTTCGGACCAACAGCAGGCTATGCCCGTCATCCCGACAAAACCTTGGAAGGCAGACACATTTGCGATCGCGTTTCATCCATCGTCCGACTGGACGGACAAGACGCTTGGCCAGATCGGTAGTCACTGACGACGACCCCAATTCCTGGATGCCACCCTTGGTCGTGGTCGTCGTCGTCGTCGTTGCCGTCGCCGCCGCCGTCCCCCAAACTACTCCTCTCCGTTGCCTCCTCCTCGACAGACCGACCAGGGGCGTCGACGTCTCCCGAGTCTCAGATCAGCTGACGTACCCTGGCCGGCGATCATGATACAGCGGTACGTAGGCCATGGCGTTGCCCTCGCCCGCGGTGTCTTGACCTGCGGTTGCCTTGTCTCACGACTCGTTCGATTTGTGGCATTGAAACGGCACCGATCAGTGTCAGATTGGCAAGCGTGGGGAGACTCCACCAGAAGCAACTTCTCGAAAGGGATGTTTTCTGTCTCTCTTGCCCTGGTGGGCCGTGGATCTCCCTTTTCTCCGGGATCCGGGGTCTTCGACCCTCCGGTCTAGAACACTCCTTGCTCATCAGGCCGACCCGGCGGCCGACTCCTCTCATTCAACTGCCCGCCCACCCACCGATCAGACTTAATCAATCGTCCCCAATCGTTCGCGGCACCTGAGCGACGTTTCCAGGCCAGTTCATCCGAGCATGCCGGGCTTGATCGTCCACGCCTCGGCAGCGTCACCTCCCTCCCCAGCGTGCTAACGTGTTGCTGCAGCTCCTCGTCCCGCGCTATATGACAGCATACTTGACCTCGTCGAATGAGGCGTGCAGGCCGTCGGAGCGTGTGACCAGCACGTGGGGATTCCTGGTCCTTCGCTGCATGATGATACCACCCTCCCCTGTGAGAGATCTTGCAGCCACCTTTAAATCCCCCATGCTTGGCGCCTGATCTTCGACGAACGCAAGGCATTGCGAACCTGGCTCCGGACGACTCATAGGGGCAAGGGGAGGGTAGCGCAAGATCAATCAATCGAACTCGAATGGAAGGACCTGCTAGCCTTCTAGGCCCTGAGCCACGTTACATGCAACTCAGGGCTACCTCGTGGCTTCTTGTCAAGCTGTCAAAGGCGAGCCTGGCAGAGCCTCTTGCCAAAATCTGCCACTGAGACTGAGACGCAGTTCACGTGGTTTGTCTATACCTCAGACGGCCTGCCTTGTCACCCCCAGCCCGATGAAACTACCAAAAATGCCCAGAGATCGGCAATACAAGCAGAGGGCATCTGCCTGGCACGGCCTCGATTCTCCGCGAACGCGTCTCAAGAACTCTTGGGCCGTTGAACCAGGGTAGCTCCCTGACACCCGGGGATTCGGCAGCCAAGCGGAGCCGGGATATATAACGTGTCAAGCTCTGGTACCAGCCTGGTATTTTGGGGGGCAACAACTGACCACATCCTCGCTCGGGGTTGACTACCGTAGCCCCGGAATCATCGTAGACGCGAGCCGGCCAAGCCGGCATTGTTGACTTCGAAATCAGTAGCAAACATCTGAAGAGTGCCGTCTCAGTGGCGTGATCTTTTGATTTCGTTCCGCCTTAAACCAAGCTTGGGATAGATGACTCTACGCGCTCCTGTAATTTTCTGTTCGTTACCCTTATCAACGAGGCCTAGCAAAGGCGGGAAAGTGATGGCTTAATTACATTTTGATAAGTCCAAATTGATCGCATGGTCCCTGATTGATACCCCAAGAATTGTTCAGAACATGGGTCTTTTTTCCTCCTTGTGCCGTAGAATCTCACTGTACCGTACAACCTGGTCGACAGGCAGTATGTGTTTACTACGCGATGATATCTTTGTTGCGGTTGGAACCAGGTTAAGCATCTCAGCAGATAAGAAGTGTGACTCCGAGAGAAAGGTCGCTCTCCCCCAGGGCGGCAGACCCCATAGAAAGACTAATCCGACAGAGTGACTGCCAATTTCCGCGAGTGAAAATGTGTCACCTTGATCGTCACCCACTTATTATTACTCCCTGCTTATTTGGCATCCACATTTGCCCTGCAAGCTATGATCCAGCGCCGGCTGTTACTACCGGTCCTGACAACCCAATCGGGTTCTGTCAACCCATCTGATGGGCTCCTCAGCCTTCTCGGGCTATCCTGGTATGACATGACCCGGGATCGCTTGAACACCTCCCAGGGCAAGAGTTCGCTGCTCTATTAACATGACACTAGCTAAAGCCTAGTGCCCTTTTGCCTCCTACACAGTGCAGGGTCGGAACTATGCCGGTTCCTTCTAAGCTCCGCGGGCGGAAAGTGGGATCCTGAGAATCCACTGTCAAATTGGCTTGTCATGCTTGTATGAGCAACGCGATGTTGCACAACAAAGCCGTTGGGCACGTCCGGCAGTTCGTGGTCACGAAGTATGTTCTGCAGCCTTATGATTAGCGCTTGGGCACCACAGTTCTTGGTGACGTTGTCTCGTAAGATTTGACCAGCAATGATGCCACAGTTCCAAGGCATTTTGGACTGTAAGAGGAGTTTTCAGTCAACGCAAGATAATGTTACTGGGAGTTGTGATCAAGGCTGTCACAGGCAATCAACGACGTGCATGATATGTGTCACGAAAGCATCACATCAATGGCTGGGTGTGACGAGTATTTCGCCACAGGGCTGGCCTGCCTCACAGGTCGCCAATCGAAAGGTTGAGTCATACCTTGTCGAGAATGGTCTCCGGCAAGTCTTCCCATTCCAAGGATAGTAGGAAGTTGCCCGGCCAATCTCATTTTATCACTAACACCTACTCTCAGCTACGAGGACCGTTGCCACAGGACTGCTACACGCCAAGGGACATCTGGATGTATGCATGCGCGGTCTGCAACCTTGACTACACGGTCACGCGGAAGCGCTATCAAACTGAAATAATTTACAGGGACACTTCTCACTGGCACAAGAATCTACTGTGACTTCTGATACTTTGGAGTCGCTGCGTGGAAACCCATGCAGCTGTGCAGATCTTGACACAATCAATGATGATTCTATCTCTGCATAACTCCTATTGGCTCTCCGCAAGCCGCGCTGCAGACACAACTCAGCAGTGATTAGTCTTTTTCTGTTCAATTGTGACCGCACTCAGCCAATGCATGTTTTTTAGCATCGGACCTGGATTCGAAGCCTATTCTTTATTGCCGAGTTCTCCGAGCTCAAGTATCTCCGAGGCGAGCTGCCCAGGCCGGCCCCTACTTGGAAAGCCTGGCACGGGCCGAGGACATTCGGACTTGCGGAAATAAAACAACCACCGCCCACCCGGTACCGTGAATATATCTCTCTTCATGACCCTGGGCCAGAACTTCTTAGTGGAGGATTCTATTGATCAAACACAATTCAAACTCATTCATAAGCGACTGCTCTCACGTATTTGCACTGAAGAAAATGGCAGCAACAGAAAGCGGGAAACCGGCCGGCCCGTTCAGGCTGGTAACTGTTAATTCCTCCCCCGAACGAGCAAAGAAACTCTGTGGCAGGCTGTGCGAGGAGATGAGAGCAACGCATCACATTGATCATGTTGCCAATACGACCAGTAAGTAAATGAACTCCAAAATGGGGGCGTGGGATCTCCTCACGAACTAAAAATGCATGACCAGGCATAGATGGCGTGAGAGCCGTTGTAGAGGAACACAAACCAGATCTCATGGTACGTAGTCCCCATCAGTCTTCAATCTGAATAAAGGCTGAGCAAAAGCCTTTCTCTCTCAGTTTACGGCGTCAATGTGGACTCCTGAGGAGGCAGCGCAGGCCATCTCTATTGCAAGAGAAATAGTACCAGACATAAAGGTCATGTCTTTACCAAAGGGGCTGCAAGTCGAAAAGGGTCCTGAGGGGGTGATTGAGTATGGGATGGCCCATCTACCTGGAATTCTTGACTCGTGATGCATTTTTTGTTTATTCCAATACCTAGAAACACCAGAAGATGCGAAAAAGAAGTCCGAGAGAGGCGAAAATAGTTTCGGGGCGAGCATGTAGTTCTGTTTCTCCTTGATGGAAATTCGATTATTTCTAGAAATCAAAAGCTCGAGACCCAGGTATCTATGAAATAAAGAGGCTGAATAGATATGTCAAGCAGGAGCATGGTGCTTACGAAAGTGTGTGGAGATATTTGCCCCTAGTCATACAATTACGTGTCTGGTGCAGTACAGTAGTTCTGAGCTAAATTCTGTTTGAATTACTCGGAGCTACCTGAGCCCCATCTTGACATACTTTCAACCAAGTTCAAGAAGGCTTTTAGTTCTGGAAACAGAATTATGAACTACACATGGGAATGAGCAGCCTACGTGTCTATGCAGGAAATCCAGTCTCACGGATCCGGTCAGATAATCATTAAACAATGAAAGGACCTGAATTGATTGGTTTTATCAGACTCGTTCTACGTAAGAAGAATGTGGGCGAGATCCAACACAGCACGACCCTTTTACCTACTCGAGTCCCGTCTATCTCAGACCCGGTGGCCTTCAAATTATTTCTCGTCCTCCAAGACGTTGTACAAGCTGCCGATTTGGGGCAGGATCTCGACAACAAACTCATCGCCCCCGTGCAGGGTAAGCTTGGGGTTGCGGCCCCAGCCAATGCCAGCGGGCGTACCGGTGATACTGCAGAGCTTCGGGTCAGATTGATGAAAAAGGTACGCGATTCACTAGGCAGGGCGAGCGGATGATGAGGATTTCGCGCGACTTACATAAGGGTTCCGGGGTTAAGTGTGGTGCCCTGAGAGCACCAGGCAACCAGAGCTGCCACGTCGAAAATGAGGTCACTGGGCACGAGAAAAAGTCAGCATGAGCCCTCGAGTCACAGCCGCGGATGAATTGTGTGGACTCACTCAAGCCCGCTCTCCTGCACGACCTTGCCATTCAATAGACCCCTAAGCTTCAACTTGGACGAGTCTGGGATCGCCTTGGTCGAGACAAGGGTTGGGCCTATGGGGCAGGCACCATCAAAGCCCTTGGAGAAGCTCCATTGGCTCTGGTCGAGCTGTTGCACGCGGCTCGAGATGTCGTTACACGCCGTGTAGCCCAGCACGTAGTCGAGCGCCTGCTCCTTGCTCACGTTCTTGGCCGTCTTGCCGATGATCACCGCGAGCTCGCTCTCATAGTCGGCGCAGTCATCCTTGAGCGTGTGCTTTGGGATCACCGTTGGCGCCGGCCAGGGGTCTGCCAGGGAGGTTGCTGGCTTCCTAAAGACGTGTTAGAGGGCTTATGGAAAGTGATATGTGAGTCGGACAACACGTACATGAAAACAACCGGGACCTCAGGTATCTTCATGCCCACTTCATTGGCATGACCTCTGTACTAAGGGCCATGTCAGCGACTACCGTCATGGGGCTTTATTCTTCGGCAGACCTACGTTCAAGCCGATGCATCGGATAGTCCCGACTTCGTGGGTGTCAAGCGGCGAGAGGACCCGGTCAATAACCTCGACTTTGTCCGTGGCCGAGCCAGCATTCAGGACAGACGAGCCGCTGAACACCTTCACCTTGACGTCCTCGCCCTTACGGACGGCGACTCCAACATCGACAGAGGAGTCAACCGGCTCGCCGATGAGAACGGAGCTGCTGCTGCCCTTGGGCACGAACCGGACAACTAACAGAGGTCAGCGAAGGCCAGACCCGCGGCGGCGGGGGAGGGGTCCCAGAAGGGCGTTAGCTTACGGCGATCGAAAGACATGGCCCGTGTATGAAATAAGTGGATGAGTGAGTGAGATGATGGTTTCCTAATTGCACATGAATACACAGCCGTGGGTCGAGTGCAGTTGAATGGGGAGAGCCTTGTACGCAAGGCCCTTCTTATGAATGGCTGCATATGGGGAGGGCCGTGATGGCGTATGGGGGCCTGTTTAATCCGCAAAGGGCGGGGGGTGCCAGAATTATGCCCGAGACGGGGAGCTTCGCAGCCAGTGACAACCCCACACTTCCGAGAAGCCGGAGCTCCGAAACTGGAAGCTGCACCAGCGACCCGGCGCGACTTCGCAGGCGGGACCTATAGGCCTTGGGTAAAAGCCTGGTCAACCTAATAATCGCAATTATGTTCAATGCCCTTGCACCGTTTGTCCGTGGATAATTCGACAAACCCTCTTCCCAAGCCTGCAATGTGGTTTTACAATGCCCCTGAAAGTACAAATGCCGGCCCAGAAGAAGCAAAGAGAATGAGCTCGAGATGAATTCAAGTCCAAAGAAAGGGACCAGAGACGCTGCAACATGTTGTTCTTTTAAAGAAGTATTGTTGTGGTTCAGTGGCTGCGCCGCATATAAGTATTCCGCCCCCCCCCCCAAACCTCTTACGGAATAAACATCCTATAGAACAGCCTCCTATAGTACAACCGCCTATGGGGCAACCTCCTACAGGACAACCTTTTACAGAATAATCTCCTATAGGAAGACCTCCTCCTGGATTAACCTCCTGTAGAAAGACCCCCTTTAGAATGACCTCCTGCGGGCTGTAGGTAATCAGGCAGATGGATATCTGAAGCTCAGCATTGAAGTGTTGCGAATTTTGAAGATGTGGCGGCGTTACTGTAATAGCATGTGACAGTGGCTGTAAGTGGAAGTGGCGGAATTCCGAATTCTCACCCTGAGAGACCCATATCTACGTTCAACGGGTTTGAGAGACCTCACAGATGAGATTGAGAGTGAAAAGGGCCCCGTGAACTGGAATTATAATTCCGCTGCTCTTGGTTTTCACTGTCCTTTTTCTTGTGTGTAATACATTCGGTGTGGGATCTGGCCTTCGACTCTGCTCATTGCACATTCCAAAGACCGCGACCAAGCAGGGCAAGCCAATAAACTGTAACCTTACTGCCTGGAAATTTTGACTATTATAATGGTGCTTAGGAAGGATTTCTCGTGCGCTCGCCGTGACGGCTTACAACGATGCCCTACTGAGGTCAAATTGGTCGAGGCAGGTAGTTGGGTGGATCGTCACCCAAGAAGGGTCACATGGAGCAACACCGGCCAACACAGTGGCGCCCTCCTCTCCCACCTCTTTCCTTTTCTTTTTCTTTCTTTCCCTTCCTTCCCCCCCCCCCCCCCCTTCCCCCTTTTTGTCATCGGTTTGGAGGGTGCCCGTGGGCACGGCGCGATTTGAATGTGGCATTCGAGTACAGCCTCACGTAAACTCCAAGATCCATCAGAATGATTTGTAACCCTTAGGCTATGTGGGAACAAGGATTTGTACTTGTACTTTGAAAAAATGGAGTCTGCAGCTGGAATAATATACAAATACTGATATGGGATATGGGAGCCACATGAGAAGAGTGTATGTGTAGTAAAGTTGTTGGACGCCCCGATGACACCCGAGACCCAGGCAATGCAGGCCGCAGAATGGGCCATGCATGCGCCGCACGGTTGACGCAAGTACGGCAACTTAATAAAGACCCAACAGGCGGGCTCTTGAGAAATAGTAGTAGATACAGTACCAAATCTGTCAATCGGTCACAGGAACGGTCCGCCCATCTGCAAGCACATCAGCCGCCAGGTCCAGGGTGGTCGCTGTAACCTGAAGCCGTCGACAGGTCATTTGCCCTTGTATGTTCCTGCCCATGTCTCCACCATAGCCCGATTCGGATCCGATCGGGAAGAATTGTTCACACCAAACACTGCCGCCTTGGTGACCGTCTCACGCGTGTGGGAAGAAAAAAAATACAAAGAGCGGCCCAGAGGCATGTTTGGGTGTAAATGCTTGACTGCGTGCTGGTTGCGTGGGACTGCCTGGGCGAAGATGCGGCGCAGGGTTGCAATGGCGGCTAGCGATCCAGCTGAGGGCCAGCGAGACGGGTTGATCCCAGCAAGGAAGGGAGCTCCCGAGCAGAGGCCGCGTCCAACAACGGGTCCGTCACTGCCTAGAACACACAGAACATTGGTGTCGTTGGGCGGCTATGACTTGGGGGGAACTCCAGCCGTTTGTCTGCTCTGGTGCATCATCGTCAAATCAATGTCTTTTCCCTGATCCCCAAGAAAACAACCCAAAGCAGCAGCGAAACCACAAGGTCAGTCTCACCACTTGCATTTGGGCAGCGCGGCAGCCCTGCCATCCTTCTTGGAGTCCGTCCCCACACCTCTGCTGCACGCCACGCAGGAGAGCGAATACGTACCGCGCCAACTACCTACCCAGGGTAGGGTACTGCGCGTGTCTGCATTTGCATTTGGGCCCAGCCAACCCACTGATGTACAGTACAGTACACACACAGCAGCACGATACATCCGCCCATCTAGCCACGAGCAGCTACCTAGCGAGAGCTTATCCCACCTCCCCACGCATTGCGCCAACCACAAGGAGCCTCCCATCGTTATGAGATTGTCGAAAGAACCTCTTTCCGTTCACATCTTGGACTGAAAGCTCTCCTCCCAACGACCTCGGAAGGGCGACCTGCCGTGACCCATCTGGCTACAAGCTTTGGTCTTTGGCCTCTGGCTTCGACGACCCCGCCCCTCTGAACCCCCCGGTCACCCGTTGCCACCAGCAAACATGGCCCAGATCCCCATGATATCGGTGCCTCTCAAGGCCACCAACGAGATCGACTGGATACATCCTCTGAAACACTACATACAGCACACCTATGGCGACGACCCCGAGAGATATGCTGAGGAGTGCGCCACCCTCAACCGCCTCAGGCAGGACATGAGAGGTGCCGGGAAAGACAGCACTGCCGGGAGGGATCTGCTCTACAGATACTACGGCCAGCTTGAACTGCTCGACTTGCGCTTCCCCGTCGACGAGCAGCACATCAAGATCTCTTTCACATGGTGCGTTGCTTGACGAGGCCTGTCCAAAGTCCTCCTGACACTCGGCTAACGTCTCTCCCAGGTTCGACGCCTTTACGCACAAGCCCACCTCCCAGTACTCCTTAGCCTTCGAAAAAGCCTCCATCATATTCAATATTTCTGCCGTCCTATCCTGCCATGCCGCGAACCAGCCCAGGTCGGAAGAGTCGGGCTTGAAGGCCGCCTACCATTCGTTCCAGGCGTCCGCCGGCATGTTCAGCTACATCAACGAGAACTTCCTCCACGCCCCGTCTGTCGATCTGAGCCGCGACACCGTCAAGACGCTCATCGCAATCACCCTTGCCCAGGCCCAGGAGGTGTTCCTGGAGAAGCAGATAGCTGACCAGAAGAAGGTTGGGCTCTTGGCCAAGCTTGCCAGTCAAGCAGGCACTTTGTACAGCCAGTCCATTGAGGGCGTCCAGGAAAATGTCACCAAGGCAATCTTCGAGAAGGTTTGGCTTCTGATGGTCCAGGTAGGAGCCAGAACCCCCCCCCCCCCCCCCCGAGGACCAGACCGATCATGTAACATGGTTTTGCTAACTACCGACGGCAGATCAAAGCCAACCTCTTGAATTCCATGGCCCAGTACTATCAGGCATTGGCAGATGACGATGCTAATGCTCATGGTGTTGCTGTCGGTAGACTCCAAGCTGCCGAGACTCTAGCAAAGGAGGCCAGCAAAGGCGCCTCGAGCTTTCCTGGATTTGTTCCACCAAGCTCGAATCTACAAGCGGACTGTGGTAGTCTTCTTGTTGAGCACACGAAGCGGCATCTTTCCACCGTCCAGGAGAAACTGAAGGAATTGGCCAAGGACAACGACTACATCTACCATCAAAATGTTCCCCCGGAGGCAGGTCTGGCTCCTGTGGCCAAACTGCCTGCTGCCAAACCCATACCGGTCTCAGAGCTCTACGCTGGCCAGGATATCCAACGAATAACTGGCCCGGACCTGTTTTCGAAGATTGTACCGATGGCAGTGACAGAATCTGCAAGTCTCTACGACGAAGAGAAGGCAAAACTGATAAGGGCCGAGACGGAACGTGTTGATCTGGCAAACAGCGAGATGGCCGCGAGCCTGGACTACCTGAGGCTCCCAGGGGCATTGCAGGTGCTCAAAGGTGGCTTTGACCAGGACATACTCCCGGACGAGGATTTTCGTACATGGTGTGACGACGTTGCAGGACATGAGAATCCACGCATGATCTTCGAAGCCTTGAGATCTGAGAGAGATTCCACGGTTTCCACATTGGATAAATGTTCACAGCAACTGGACATGGAGGAAGGCGTCTGCGAGAAGATGCGTTCCAAATACGAGAGTGAATGGACCCAACAACCCAGTGGACGATTGACTACAACACTGAGGAGCGACGTCAGGAACTACCGCGAGGCTTTGAATGAAGCATCAAGGAGCGACGCGCAGCTTGCTTCAAAGCTCGGACAGAACCAGGATGTCTTCGACGAGATGCGAACTGCGGCTCAGCATGGTGAAGTCGACGCGTTGTTCCAAAAGGTTGTGGGCAAGGTGCGCGGAAAATCAAGTGGTGTAGGAAGCCCTGCAACGGAGCCAAACCTTCTTGACGCGGATTTCGATGACAGCGGGCCTAGTGTCATGGATCAGATCAGGAAGGTTGAGGAGACTTTGAAGAAGCTGAATTTGATCAAGAGGGAGCGAAATCAGGTCCTCAAGGATCTCAAAGAGAAGGCAAGCATGCTATGATTTTCTGACCTACTGGCCCACGCTAATTGAAAACACAGGTCCACAACGACGACATCTCCCAAATTCTCATTCTGAACAAGAAGTCGATAGCAAATTATGAGAATCAGCTTTTCCAACAAGAACTGGAAAAGTTCCGGCCGCACCAGACTCGCCTGCTTCAAGCCAATCACAAGCAGTCAGCTCTGATGAAAGAGCTCTCTATGACTTTCAACAATCTTCTGCAGGACAAGCGCGTCAGGTCAGAGCAGAGCAAATACGAGGCGATTCAGAGGCAGCGAGCCTCCGTTGTTGGGAAGTACAAGAGAGCGTACCAGGAGTTCCTGGATCTCGAAGCAGGCCTGCAAAGCGCGAAGAGATGGTATGCGGAGATGAAGGAGACTGTTGAGAGCCTCGAGAAAAACGTGGAATCTTTTGTCAACAACCGCCGTGCTGAAGGTGCCCAGCTCTTGAACCAGATCGAGCAGGAGCGCGCTGCCAACAAGAGTGCGCAAGCTTCGCTTGAACAGGAACGCCTTCGCGGCCTGATGGAAAGGATGTCCATGGAGCCTCCCTCATCGCCACCGAACCCGGCCGACTCGACACGACCTACACCATCACCACTGAACTTCAATAACAATGTTCCAAGATACCCACAAACGAACTTTGCCGGCCAGTACCAAGTCCCAACGTCGCCGCCACCCTCTCAGACGCAAATGCCCCAGTATCAAAGCGCCTACAATCCGAGTACATACGGGCGAACGCCCGGGCCCACGTCGCCGCCGCCGACACAGACAAGTTTCGGGTCAGCCGCCGGAATGCGCCCCGGACCTGCGTCACCACCTCCCACGCAAACGACCTTTGGACAGTCTTCAAGACCATTCAGCACCTATGGAAATCCTCATGCACCGACAGCCACGCCGTCGCAAAGTTACGTCCCCCCTGGATTCATACCGCCTCCGCCTCCGCCGGGGCCGCCTCCACTGGGTCCCCAGCAGACTGTCCACTACGGAGCAAGCAATTATGGATATCCGGCACAGCAGCCGAATTCGCAACAACAACCGCACAGCCAAGCAGACCCATGGGCTGGCTTGAATGCATGGAAATGAGAGCTCAGGCAACAAGAATGGAAGACATAGACGGCTGATTTGGACAGTTTGATACGAGCAAGCTGCTGGTCCACCCAACTTAATCTGAGCTCTCTCGAGCCCGAGGTCAAGCAACAGTAATCCGGGAACTTGAATCATAAAGGGACTGTCTTGGGAAGAGGAGGGAACCGGGAGAAAACAGTAGTGTTTCTAGTGACAACAATCTTAGGTGGGGGTGGTGAAGGGTGAAGGGTAGGCGAATGCAGTATTAAACTTTGAATGAGATGCTTTTTTGCATCACCTCAGACCATGCGCATGATCGATCAGTTGAAGGCTTTTTTTTCCTTGCCACTGGTTTGTGAGAGCAAGTTCAAGATCTCGAGATGTCATGCTCTGATTCAAAGCCATGTGTGCTGTTTGCTGACCTAACGGCAATTTGAATGTATCTAATCTGCAGCCAGAAACAAGCGCAATATGGATTGCTTTTATGAATTTGATAGCCGCGGGCCTCTCAATGCGAACAGAAGCTACTACAGTAGGTGGGACATGGGAAGAGGGGTGGGGGTTCCTTGCAGGGATATTAATGGGAATTTTGATCAAATGATAACCCCCAGTACTTGGGAACCCTAGCAATTCATGCAGCGAAAGGAGTCGCGCCTGTTAGTAAAGCCACTTTACGCGCCAGGACGCGGTCGACCCAATCGACTTCGCGTCGACGCGTCCCAAAAAGTCGCTGCGCCCGTCGTCTTCTTCCCAAATAAACCAACCGCCCTCAGCAACCCTCTTCCATCCCCTCCTGCAAATCTCGACGTCAACCCTCCACCCGCCTCGAACTGCCGCACGAAGTGTCTAGATTCGCCTCAAATACGACATCATGGACGGTCTTATGCTGCGCGACGAGGCCGCGCGCGACCGAGTGCGCCAGGCCGAGGAGTTCCTCGATCCACGTGCGTATTTCCTCTACCGCAAGCCGGACACCCTCGGATCGACTGCTGACTGCCGTCCACAGATGACCAAAATGTGCGAAGCTACAGGTCCGACATTATCCTGATGTTGCAGAAGAATCAGAGGAGACTGGTAGTCAACATAGACCACGTTCGCGACCACAACCCACAAATCGCAGAGGGGCTTCTTGTAGAGCCCTTCGACTACACTCTCGCATTCAACCATGCCCTCAAACAGATCGTCAAGACAATCCCACAGGCGCGACCAGACCAGACCGATGACGAAATCATGTACTACTGTGCCTGGTCTGGCAGCTTCGGCCTGCACGCCTGCAACCCCCGCACCCTCTCCGCCCACCACCTGAACCACATGGTCTCCATCGAGGGCATTGTGACACGGTGCTCCCTCATTCGGCCCAAGATCGTCAAGAGTGTGCACTACAACGAGGCAGAGAACAAGTTCCACTTCCGGGAATACCGAGACCAGACCATGACCAACGGCGTCACCACAAACAGCGTCTACCCACAAGAGGACGACAAGGGGAACCCGCTGATGACAGAGTACGGCTGGTGCACCTACAGGGACCACCAGAGCATTTCCATACAAGAGATGCCCGAACGAGCCCCGGCCGGCCAGCTCCCTCGCGGCGTCGATGTCATTCTTGATGACGACCTGGTCGACAAGGTCAAGCCTGGTGACCGAATCCAGCTTGTCGGCATCTACAGGACCCTGGGTAACAGGAACGCAAACCACAGCAGCGCGCTTTTCAAGACAATAATTCTAGCCAACAATATCGTCCTTCTTGCGTCAAAGTCTGGAGGTGGCATAGCCACCGCCCCAATCACCGATACAGACCTGCGAAATATCAACAAGGTCGCCAAGGGCAAGAACCTATTCGAGATGCTCTCACAGTCACTAGCGCCTAGCATTTATGGCCATGACCACATCAAGAAGGCAATTCTGCTCATGCTTCTGGGCGGAATGGAGAAGAACTTGGAGAATGGCACCCATTTGCGTGGTGACATTAATATCCTTATGGTCGGTGACCCCTCTACCGCCAAGTCACAGCTCTTGCGATTCGTCCTCAACACTGCTCCCCTGGCTATCGCGACAACTGGTCGTGGGTCTTCAGGTGTGGGTCTCACGGCTGCTGTTACCTCGGACAAGGAGACGGGCGAGCGCCGCCTGGAAGCCGGTGCCATGGTGATGGCTGACCGCGGCGTGGTCTGTATCGACGAATTCGACAAGATGTCCGACATTGACCGTGTCGCCATCCACGAAGTCATGGAGCAGCAGACCGTCACCATTGCTAAAGCCGGCATCCACACTTCACTCAACGCACGATGCAGTGTTGTCGCAGCTGCGAATCCCATATTTGGCCAGTATGACCCCCACAAAGACCCCCACAAGAACATTGCGCTGCCCGACTCGCTCCTCTCGCGTTTCGATCTTCTGTTTGTTGTCACGGACGACATCGAGGACACCCGTGACCGGCAAGTATCGGAGCACGTCCTTCGCATGCACCGATACCGTCAGGCCGGGACAGAAGAAGGTGCGCCCGTGCGCGAGAATGCCCAGCAGTCCCTCAGCGTTGGCGGCCAGGCACAGAACGACTCTCAGCGGCCCACCGACGTCTACGAGAAATACGACGCGATGCTTCACGCCGGGGTTGTTGGCCGTGGCTCCAAGAAGCCCAAGGTACTCAGCATCCCCTTTATGAAGAAGTACATCCAGTACGCAAAGACCCGCATAAAGCCCATCCTATCCCAAGACGCCGCAGACCGCATCGCCGACATCTACGTCGGCCTGCGCAATGACGACCTCGAGGGCAACCAGCGCCGCACGAGCCCCATGACGGTGCGTACGCTCGAGACGCTCATCCGTCTGGCGACCGCGCACGCCAAGTCGCGGCTGTCCAACCGCGTCGAGGAGCGCGACGCCGTAGCCGCCGAGAGCATCCTGCGGTTCGCGCTGTTCAAGGAGGTCGTCGAGGACGAGTCCCGCAAGAAGCGCAGGCGGACGACCGCGCAGCCCCTGAGCTCCGACTCGGACGACGACTCGTCGAGCGACGACGACGAGGACGGGGACCAGCGCGCGTCGGCGCGCAACAGCCGGTCCGCGCGCGCGTCCGCGAGGGCGAGCCGCGCCAACGCCCGCGGCGGGAGGACGAACGGGGCCAACGGCACCAACGGCCACGCCAACGGCGCGCAGGAGTCTCAGGAGCAGCAAGAAGACGAGGAGGAGGAGGAGGAGGAGGAGGCCGAGGAGGCCACGCCGCGGCGCTCCAACCGCGCGGCCCGCAGCACCGGGCAGTCACAGTCGCAGTCGCAGTCCAACCTGTCGTTCGCGTCGTCGGTGCCGGCCTCGCAGCTCGAGTCGCAGAGCGCAGGCGGGAGCCAGGACGACGCGCAGCTGGCCAGCGGCGCCGCGGGCCTGAGCCTGAGCGCCGAGGAGGAGGCGCCGATCAGCGACGCGCGGTTCTCGGCCTTCACGGCCGCCCTGGGCCCGCTGATGAGCACGGACCTGTTCGACGAGGACGCCGCCGACGTGGACGAGCTGATCCAGGGCGTCAACGCGCGGGTGGGCACCCGCGGCGGAGGCGCGTTCAGCAGGGAGGAGGGTGTCAAGGCGCTCAAGAGGATGGATGAGTACGCCATGAGCATTATGTGAGTTTGACCCGGGAGTTTTCCTCCCCGAAATTTGCAACCTTTCCTTCGTCCGGCTTGCTAACGGTGATGCACCACACAGGTATACCGATGGACAGCTTGTGTATAAGATCTAATGAGAATGACGAGTGGGGAGGGAACGCATGTTATGGTCTGTCTCTGGGGTGTACTGTGCGGCATCATGGTATGGAATGTTATTTTTGGATGGTGGTTTCCTGGCGTCTGGCTCCGGATGGAAATGACATTGTCCGTCCTGTGAATATCGAAAGCAACATTTGTGTGTTCCGGTTAGATGTTCGTTTTGGTAATGCATCGCGGCAGTGAAGCATTGATTCAGTGCCTCTCATCTCCAGCCCATTGTCGGGCGGTAAGCGATTCCCACCAACGCCTGTCCCAAGTCTATTGTGTGATCTGCCCGCTGCTATATCAAAACCATGGTATCGTCGAACCTTAGTCCTGGTCCTCACTTTCTGCGCAAAGTCTGTTTGCGCTGAAAACATTTCTGGGCAGCCCCACGAGGAGTCTCCCTGCAAAGTCTAAATAACTCATTTTGTTGTCCCGCCCGAAACCAGATGCTATTCTGCCGGTAGCCCAAGGCGTGCTTGTAAAGCCTCCAGCCTGTCCTGCACTCGATCGCCGTTCCATGTCTCCTGGCCGTCGGCGTCCCTTCCCAGTTCAGGGACGCCGACCTGCTCGATGGCGAAGCTCGCGGCGATGCTGCCCCAGCACGCGGCCTGCTCCATGGTCTTCCCTCTCGCGAGTGCAACGGCCAGCCCGCCGAGGAAAGTGTTACCGCCGCCGGTGGGATCGACGACCCTCCCCGCGGCAGCGTCGTCCTTGGTGAAGAAGGCGCCAACCCACTTGTCCAGGCCGGGGTCTATGTCTACCTCGTCGAGCTCGTCCTGGATGAAGCTGAAGGTGGCGGCTCCATCTTCGTCACCGCCGTCCTCGTCGGGTGCGGACTGCTGCAGGAGGCCCGCGAAGAGGCTCATCATATCCGTGTCAGGCTGCAGGCCGCCGTGGGCAGCGTGGACCTTCTTCCGCTGCTTCAGGCCACTCTTCTTGGAATTCTTGCGCCCGCCATTCTTGGCGACTGTGAGTTTTATTTAGTAAACGTCTTGGCGCCACTATCAGAATTATTAAGGGGCAAGTGGACTCCTGTTTTCCAGGGTACTTACTATAGCAGCCCTTCTCGCCTGCCCGCACCACGAGAGTGAAGCTCGACAGTGGCATTGAGCCTAGGAGCTGTTCGCATGCCTGCTCCACGGCGTGGGTGCTGATCTCGCCGGTCTCCGGGTCGATACCAGAGTCGCCCATGAAGCCAGCCAGCTCCGAGTGGTTGGGACTGCAGACGTCCACGAGGGGCAGGCAGTTGGTCAGGTTGAGGAGCTCGTCGGGGGTGCACAGGTCGGGCACCGGCTCCCAGATTATAATAGGCCGTGAGTAGCCCCCGTGTCCGTCGTCGTCCTCGGGTGGGGCCTCGTCCTTGCGAAGGGTCAGCAGTTCTGTGACCAGCTCCCGGCACCTGGAAGGGCTACAGATGATGTGGAAGGAGCGCGACTGCAGCAGGGGCGAGCCGCTGAGGTCGGAGGCTACCAGGCGCTTCTTGGGGTTGGTGTACTTGAAGGCCCTGGTCTCGTTGTCGTCAACGTACCCATTCCAACCGCGGGTCGTGAGTCTGTCAGGGTCGTGGCGGACAAGCGCGGCGGTCTCCCAGCTGTCGATCAGGGTCGTTATGGCCGGGGGGAAGTCGGATCCCTGATCCACAATCCAGCCGACTGTCTTAGACTGGACCGGCGCTGGGGAGAAGAGGCGTGCACCAAGGGCGGCATAAGAGCCTGCACCGCCCAGCACGTCATTCTGGGGAGGCTTTGGGGCCGTGTACTCGATGTCGTCTTGGTGACGGATGTCAGCTTCGGGTTGGGAGCGGTCGTGTCGTTCCGGGGCCCGGGAGGGGCCGAGGAGACGTTGCAGCCAAGAAGGAGGATAGGGTTTGGTGAGGTAGTAGTGACAGATGTAAGAGAGGAAGGCGAACAGGCTCAGGGCGGCGTGTAACATTGTGGTGTCGCTCAAAACAGGAGATGGCATCCTGACGGCATGAGAGCAGACGGGCAGGGGAGCTGAGAATGAAGCAAGCTGCTCTCCGGCAGGGCCAGGGCAAGCATAAGAGGCATATGAGGCACAGGAGGCATCGCCAGCAGAGAAAAGGGAAAGGAAGGGAAAGGAATGGAAGGGAAGAAGGCGAGATGGTGAACAGGGAGGTTGGACAGCAGCAAGCAGGCAATCAATCACTCAATCAATCAGGCCGAAACACGAAACACAAGCGGAAGATGTGCAACGAAGGCAGACCGGGAGAGCGGCAGAGAGAGATAGAGAGAGAGCAACAAATACAACACACACACACACATGGTGCACATACCAATGATAAACATTCCCAGGGTGACGAAATCAAGATCCTGGGCAGGCGGCTCGGGGGCTGGGACCTCGCCATTGGCGGCTTGAGGCAGGCCGTCGTCAGGCGTGACAGCAGCAGCGGGCTCAGAGGTCGACTCGGCCGCCATAGCGGCGGGCGGGGAGTGCTAAGGCACGCAAAACGCGTCTTGGACCTGGGACCTGGACCTGGAGGGCGTGTGCGCATGTATGTGCATGCACGAATGCAATGCACGGGTGGTCGGTGGTGAGGGTGGTAGCAGTTGGGCCGGGTGTGTGATGAGCTGGCGGGGAGGAAAATGAACGGCGGCCTGATGCAAGCTGAAGGGGCGCGAGGCTCATTGGCGAAGGCCCAGGCCGGTGCCGAGATTGGGGGACGAGACAAGGCAAGACAAGACGAGACGAGAAGATGAGATGACACAACGTCAACGACGACGACGAAGAAGACGACGACGTGAGTAGGCAAAAATGTAGTCCAGGTAGTCAGTCTACTGTGTAGTGTAGGCACGTCGACAAGGGCCCGGCCACTTTAGGCTAAGGCTAGGGACATGTTCCTCGAGCTGAGTTGCCCGTGTTGGGTGGGATGAGGCCTCGACAAGACAAGAGCTGAAATTGGGACTTTGGAAAATTGCATCGGGTCGGGCAGCTGACAGTCAGATGCTGCTGCTCTGCTTGCCTTGCTGCTGCTGCTTGGGGACTGCCTGTTTCAGTTCCTGCCTGCCTTACTGGTCGGTCCACTCACTCGACTGCTGGAGACTGTAGATAGGTAGTATCCGTATATTGTAGATAGATACAGTACCTGGGCCGGTTGCCCCCCTGTTGCTGGCAGCACAGTACCACGGTAACACTGGATGTGGAGGATAACATGTTGAGCCGCTAGTGCTGTGCGACGGCCAGCCCGATTTGCTTACTGATGGACTGGCGCCAGGTACCTAGCCCTACTGCTTATTGCTACACCACATGCCTAGACTACCTACAGTACCTACTCAGGCAGGCTGCTACTGGGCGAGAAAGCAGTGTGCTTCCGAACCCCAATTTGCTTCGCATAGGAAGAGAAGCAACGTCGGCGCCAGCGTGCTGCTTTCTTGATTCATGTGGTATCCAGACTTTTGGACTACCATCCACCCATGCCTGCAGTCTGCGGTCTGCGGTCTGCAATCCTCCCGTGCGGGTGCCAGACGCACAGTAGCCTACTCGCAATCACCTCCTCGGAACCACCTGCATATGTAGAATAATAGTCTACATGCAGACAGCAACTGTGGTGGACCACGAAGTCGACTGACCGACTGACTAGTCTAGCCCGTCCTGCTTGTACGCGGGGGGCACCGCCAACAATAAACAACCTTCGCCCAGCCTTCCCCTCTCCCAGGATCCTCCCTGGCACCTACCAGGGGCATACCACAGTACTTACATCAAACGCACCACCACAATACTCCATCACCAGGCGCCGACGGGATTCCTCAGGCTGAGGGCAACGAAGGCAATGCAAGGGGGAGCAAATAGAAGGCCGGTACCGTGGACACACAGATGTACATTTCGTAACCACATAACCTCCACACCCTCCTCCCCCTCTCACTGACTGTATTTCCAATCTGAGCATGTCCTCGACGCCTGCCCGATCCGACTGATCGACCAACCAGTCTGACTGGCCGGCGCTGCTTCAACGGTCCTGCATATGCCTCGCCGGAATCCCTCCCCCTTCCCCGGACAGCTCGCTACGCATGCGTGCACACACACACACACACACACACAGCCACAACCAGATCAAAACATGTGAGATAGACAGCTGTCTGGGCCAAGTACCTGACATGCAGCTTGCTTCACAGATCCCCCATCTCAGCCACCAGGCAAGTGCGCCCCAAGCATCTCCGTTCTTTTCTCTCTTTCCCTCTTTTCTTCTTTGCCTGTGCCACCGCCACCTCCAAGCAAATGCATCATCGTCGTTGGTGGACATGAACGAGCTTCAGTGAACAAGGACACATGGGCATCAGTGCTGATTATATCGTCCAAAGACAAGATACAGCGGCTAGCGAATTATATGCGGTCCCCCAAGACCACGAAAGCACCTACTCACTTGGTGATTAGTACCGTCGCAGCACGTGTTACGATTCAGGACACTCAGGTCTGCTGGGTGATCGGGGTCTTGCTGTTCCCTGCCCTGGGGCCGGAGGGAAGACCGTTCTCAAAATTTTCACTTCATCCTCGCGGAATCTGCCGCCTCTCTGGGTCTATGCTCTCCTGGCCTCGTCCCTTATCTCTTCTCCCCTTCGACGACTCCTTTCCTGGGGCCTAGCTCGGCCGCCGGCTCCCTCTGATATTGGTTTGGTCCTTAACCACCTGCCGCATGCGGGGGGGATGGACGATCACGTCCCCAACCATGCATAAATCTGCTGTATTTGCACTTATTCCTATGCACAACTTGCGGTGCTGTTCCAGCCCCCAGCCACACCGCCCCCTATGCAGCTAGTCGACCAGAATGGAAAGTGACAGGTAGCATGACATCGCGGCAGTGTCGATCCAGATTCGAGCCAAGTAGATAGTCAGTCAGGTAGTCTATAAAGTGGGCTAGTCGACGCCAGCCCGCGGACGACAGGGTTGTCTGAAGTCTTGGGTGGGTTGGGGTAGTAGGAACCGTGGTGGAAACCGAGTATTTGGAACGACGGCCACTTCGCACTAGTCTCTGGGACTCGACGGCTGCCAGGTCTGACCGTCCCGCTGGCCTCATCCTGCTAGATTGAAATGACCACTGGTCAAAGAATTCCATCGGAAGTAGCCGGCTGGAGGGCAGGGAACAAACTTTAGCCCAGGGTCAGGGCCAGAGCGGGTCCCCCTTTTCAGCCTCATGCGCCCTGCGTCCGTTTAGACGGGGCTTGCCCGACGACGACATTGCCAAGCCCAGCCGAGTCCCTTTCCCTTCAGGGCAATAACGCAGGTATCTCCCATCCAATACTGGCGTCTCTTACCCTGGACACCTCGCATGACCTTCAACCCATCTGACTTTTGATGCTCCTATCCTTCCCTGCCTTGCCGGGGCTCAGCATGCTGCCCCCGGCGCCTGCTACAGGACTCGTATCGCCCCCAAGATGCAAGGCTGCGAAGACATTTTTCATGTCCTGAAGGCCCTCAGTTCGAGCTGAGCTGGCCGCCTCGTTCCTTTCATCTGCAAAAGCCCGGACGCTCTGCAGCATCGGGGTGAATCCGCGGTCATCTGGGAGCCACCAACGCACCACTGTCTCGTCTTGAAAGAGCTCTGCCATTCTTCTTCGCACCGTGATTGGGAATATATAGCTAGTGGGGTTGAAAATATGAGTCAGCGTCATGTTGGGTAGGGGAATTAGCCATACGGCTTGCAGGGAACACGCCTAGCACTCACCCAGAACTCTCAAGCAAGGCAAACTTGTTCCTCAACCATATATTGCTGCCGGGGCTTGGTGGGAGAAACATTGATGCAATCGTGATGCATGGGTGGAGCATAATCAGCAAGCCTTTTGGACTGGAAGGCCATTGCTCACTCGCGCCGAAGATCTCGCTGATGGTCTCGGCGTGCTGTGACAAACTACCCAGCTCTGATAGTATTTGCACTTGACTGCCCTGGCTTGCCTGGTACAGATGCATCATAACCGTGGCATGCCATTCGCAAAGCAGCAATGTCGTGGAGGATAAGGGGGCGTCGTACAATGGTGTCGTCCCCGAAGAAGCACTCAAGGTCTCGTCTGAGGGATGCGAGGGCAGAGTTACCCGGCGAGAAGGATCTGTGAGGGCGGGTTCAAGGGATTCCCTCCACTCTCGCAATTGCCGGGCCACATTCTCGTGTTCCGCAGCGGCTGATGCCTCTTCAATGTCCTCCCTTGCACGTCTGGCAACAAGCAGGCAGATGTCGTGACATATCAAACGCAGACGATTCTCGGCCTTCTCGTACAGCCAGTCCAAATCCTCGGGCTCGCTCGCTAGCCTTGCTCGACAATGCACGTCGAACGCCACGAACCATTCTCGTGGGAGGCTCGTCATGAATCCTCCCATCAGCCCAACAAGGATGTCGAAGCGAATGTACCAGGACAAAATGATGCGATTAAGCGACGTTTCCACGACGGACTGAGGCGTGAAGAGCTGGCTCAAGATCTCAAGGGCTGCCTTCTGGTGGCCCATCAGGTTCACCCAATCGCCAAGATATTCCTGTTCTCACAGGTTAGGATTTAGCACAAAGCCCAGACTACCCCAATCATTACGCACCTCTATTGTCGCTAGCTGCAAAATTGTCAAGAGCGTCGTGAGCTCATGCTTGTCCCCGTTCTTGAGAAGGTCGAGAAGCAGAATGACACTTCTGTTGTAGTATTTCAGGAATTCCGGCAGCTGACCGCTCGGGTCCGCTATTGTCTGATGGTATGCCGCAAATGCAACGATAGCATGCAACAGGGGCTCGTTGCGGAGCGCCAAGCTAATAAGTGTTGTTCGAAAGAAGCCGCCAAAGTCCCTGTGTACACCGTAGTGGTAGTGCGTGATGTTTTCGAGATAATACTCCAGGTAATATCTCAAATCGGCTGGAAGGTGGGAAAAGTCTGGAACTGTACTGAACATTAGATCTGGCAAGTTTGCCATTAATGGAGTGTGACTGCTAGTCGTGCCGATCGACCTTGTCGGCGACGAGCCTTTGGCGCCTTCTTGAGAAGATGTCTCAGAGGGCTGACGAGTCCTTGTCAAAAGTCGCTTCAGGTTTAAAGAAGATGCCGTGCTCATGTGCCTGAGACTTTTGTTGGGTGGCATTGATTGCTCGGAGACACTCGCTAAGTCGTCCTCGTCTTCGTCCGGGATCGGGCTCAACCTTCCGTCCTGGTCTGCGTCATCCTCGTCCTCATTTGAAGACGTCGGACTTGCTTGCCGACTAGTGTCCGCATCCTTGCCTCCATGTGGAACGGAGTGTTTTGAAGATGGGGGATCCGGATACACGCAGTCTCGTGAACCTTTGCGGCATCCTGTGACCAATGTCAGTTTCCCGGACGACGGTGAGTAACGGAATGGAATGTTGCCCACGTTCACAGACGGGATGCGTCTCGTCGCACTAGGAAGCAGTTAGGAATAGGTATCTGGGGGAAGAATTCGAGGCTGTGGCGCACCTTGACCCGTCTACTGCGGCAGGTAAAACAGCCGCTGCGAGTTCTTCTGTGTTTAATGTGATCCGCACCAGGGGCCGACTTTCGTCTGTTTCGCTGGGACCTCGGTGCTTGGAACAGCCCAGGCTCTGGAAATCCAGAATAATATGCCATGTTCTGGAACTTGTTTGGTTCGATGCTGCCGCCCGTGCCAAAGGTAGCAGGAGGTGCCGGGGACCCATCCTGCGAGTTCAAGCTGGAGTTGGTCCCCAGTCCTGACACCGAGGACAGAAAGTTATGATAGTACTCGCTCATGACTCTTCGGACTTGCGCCTATATTCTGCACTAATATGAGAATTATGCGGCGTATTGGTCTCACTTCACCCTCGTCGTCGTTGTCGTCGAAAAATAAGAACTTTTACCATGCTCTAGCATCCCTGAAATGGAATCAAGTCGTGAGGAGGCTAGGCCATCAATGAGCCACAACCCGCGCCTTTGGTTAGAAATGGATTCAGCTTCTTGTGGACAAAGCCTTTGAAGTTCAGCGCCGCGTGGCAGAGAATTAGTAGAGACAGACGCTTTCCGGAAGACGGCCGCAAATGGTGCTCCGGAACTTGGGTTCTTAGTCGTAGCTGTGACGTTTCGCCAAGGCACGCGACTTTTGCAAAATCCAGCACAGGGAGACTTGTTGCACAAGGCACTGTCCAACGATGTGAGAGACCTAGCGGCGCAGTGGTGCCATTAGTTGGGGCTCAGGAGGAGAAGAGTCTGTCCGCTCACAAGGTAGTTGTCTTTGGCTAGAGAACCTGCCACCACAGCAGTGTGTAAACCGCTTGCTCCGGGAATACCCACGACGAAGAGGGGGGGCAACTGGAATAGCGGGACGGGACGGGAGTATTGACTTGAGCTTGGGTTTTCAGTGGGGCCACTGTCCCCGTTGAGAGCCTGATCCTGAGATTGATCGAATTATTGATCAGCTTTGATTCACTGGGCTGCCAACCGCCAGGCAGAGAAAAGGCAGGTGGTTATGTGGTGAAGACTGCGCTCGGATAGAACAGGCACAGGGAGGGGCTGTGTCTCTGTATGGGAAGAAAAAGTGACCCGGGTGATAGCGGGCACGTTGCTGAGGTACCCCGGATTTGTGGCCAGGGCCTTTCTTCCTAGGGGATGACGGTGGTATTTTGAGGTACTGGTACGACTTTTGCAACAACCTTACCGGTGTGACTATGGGGGTGGCAACCTACAAGGGTATGTATGCAGCGAAGATGTATTCGCCAGCCGAGAATAGCCCCCCACAGTGTTCTGCGCGACTGCTGCCAGGTCAGGGAGACTAGAGACTCCGGGTAGCAAACACGTTCCCTTGGGGGAAGCAGCTCGTCCACGCTTCAGGGCTAGGATGCTGACGTGCTTGCGGTGTGTGAGTTACCCTCGGTGCTGTCTGCCTCGTTAGAACCTCTTTGGTCTGACACGAGATCCCTGATGCCAGTCAGAGAGTGTAGAAGCAATCCGGGGAGACCAAAGGTCCGGAAATGGCGGACGAGTGGTAGCCAGTTGTGAGCTAGGTGGATATGTGAGAGTCAATCTTTCGGGTACAATATGACAAGACACTCTCTGTTGCTCCCTGAGGCCCTCAGCAGACAAGAGCTGGGACTGAGCAGGTAAAGAGGCCGGCCTGGACCGTTATAGTGATTGGGTCCGCTGATGAGACTTGGGTCTCTGACATGAGACCACGTGCTGAGATTGGTCGAGCCACTAGAAGATGCCCTCCGGAGGTGGTGGAAGGGAGTGAAGAGAATATCTCGCTATGCCAGGGTCAGTTGCATATGCCTAGTTATTCAGTAAGGTCCAGATGTGACAAGAAGTCCTAGCATGTGTCGAAGGATCCGGGTGACCTTACATGCTATGCTGTACTGGCTGGGCTCGTGGTTCCGTTGAGGCCCGCAGCTTCTTCGTCTGGGAAAATTGTTGACCTTCGGATTTGGTGACAGACGTAGACAGAGTATAGTCGACAGGGCCGGCCGCGATGAGCTTTGTGCTAAGGCATGCTGGTCCTATATTTGAACAAGGGCTACCTTTGTATGTGCCATCCAGTGGGTATCGAAAAAGCTAGGGATGGCCCGTTCTGCTTCCGCTCACTGGGGCGGATGGTGTCTGGGTTGCGTCCACAAAGCCGCGGGTGGTCCTGCCTCACTGGTCCTGCGATTTCTGTATGGCCCAGATGAGGATTTTGGGGTGCAACTGTCAGATCCCAGTCGAAACTCTCAGTCAAGGCCCCGCAATATGAAGTGCGCAAGTACCTTGTAAGTTGGCTGATGCCGTGGTACTGTCCCAGTGTGAGGCTTGGGGATACCACCGAGGTGGAGGATTCCTACCTACAGTACAGTGAGGGCTGCATGGGCTAGACCTCAGACCTCATCTTTCATGGGTGTATGAACTGGGGTCTGGCGGACCCTTGACAGACCGTGTCAGGCAATACCCTGCAGGTTTTTGGGATCTGTACTTCCTGATACTACTGACCCATGAGCGGCTCCAGGCCTCACAGACAACTCGGACGATGGAAGTGGACAGGCGGGGGCATGGCCACCCACAGGGCTTGCCCGTCCCAAGCCCACATTTTGTCACAGCAGTGACCTGACTGGGCGTCCTGAGGCAGATTATTGTAACAGCACTTGGATGGTCAGGCGCGCGAGTGTGCAGAGGCGCCTCCTGTGGCAAGAACAGTTCTTGTCGACAATGGAGGAGGCGTCCAGGGCCAAGATGGTACTGTGTGGATCTCCCGGCGAAACCGGGGTACGAATGAATACCCTCGGGCAGCCCCCCATGTAGTCGAGGCTCCCATGCGGCACACCCTCCCAGCGCCAATGTGGAGGGTGGAAGAGCAGGGCGGCCTTGCCATCCCAGCCATTACGATGGCATGCCGGCGTGATGCATTTTGAACATGATAAGCGCCCCGCTGCCAAAGTTGGAGAATTGCTCCACATGTTCCAAGAAGGATTGCGAGATGAAGTCAAGCAGGGACTGCGTATGATAGAATTCGAAACCCAGGCTCTGGACAAAGCTTGATCCTGGTCGCGTGCAATCAAGCGGCCAAGGACGAGCAAACCCACACCCACTGGCCAGGGGGCCCTTCATCACGCGTGGAATTGTCGGGCCGCGGCCATGGGGGACATGAGAGGAGCAGGTGGTGGATCCGAGAATAGTGGTCTGGGTGAGTGTGAGGGTTAACGATGGGATGGATGGATTCTGAAAGTCCAGGGAGCTAGCTGCGTGGCTGCCCGAGTTGTCGATCAAGGAAAGGAGCCTGTCGGACAAGCTGGCGGACCCCGGGCAGTCGTTGGTTGCCGTGTGTGTGTGTGCGTGTGTGTGTGTGTTGAAGAAGGCGTTTATGGTTTCGGGCCTGTCAGTCTTAGTCCTGCTCTCCCCTTTCTTCGCACCTTCCATCTCGGCCGCCGCAGGCACGATGCTTCCTTCGTGTGCTGCAAGACACCGTTCGAACATGCACCACATGCACCAGCATGCGGGAGGGCGCAACCGCCGTCGTGGGAATGGCCCGGGCCTGGATTGTGCTGTCGAGCTGTCGAGTGACCTTGGTCGACCTGGGACGACTTTTGGCCCAGCCCAGCCCAGCCCAACGAGATCCAGATCCAAGCCCCCTGACCCCCAAGATGCAGGTCGATGTGGCGCCCACCCAGAATATGGGATTGCTGTGCCGTGACAGCCATGACCGACGGGACTCATCTGGCCTCCCTGTCTCTCCCCTCGCCCGTCGACCCTCCTCCCTGGCACAGGCTGGCACCCACCCGTGGCCAAGGGTGTGGGGTTCTTGAGCAAGGACGACTGGACGACATCTGGCTTCGGGTGATTAGTCAGGCCGCCGGGCCCATGCTGGTCAGTGCGCACCTGCATTATCGGTATCGGTACGGCAAACGCCGCTGCTGCATCCCGCAGGCCCACGGTACATGTACAAGTCAAGTTGTCATCCGAGCTGCTCCACCACACCCTCCCTGCCAAAAGGCCTGCCCGACACCCCATGCTGCGTGCCCTCCATCTCGTCCATCTATCCCATCTCCCCCTCACATGCTGGGCCAGTGAGCTGCTGATGCTGATGCTTCTGTTGCTGCTGCCGGCGCAGCTCGCAAGCCTGGCATCCATGGTCCTGCTGCACTTGGGTCAGCCCCGTCAGCCCGATCAGCCGAGTGCGACTGTGCCTGCGCGGCTGGGGCCGACCGTCCCAAGATCAGACGAACTTCACGTGGGAACAAGGCTCTCAAACTCGCAGGCTCCCAGGCTCGTACACTAGGCTAACCATCCCCAACGACCAACAACCAAGGCAAGGCATGCAATGATACACTGCCTAGCAACGGTGCCTTCCTGGTCCCGGTCTCAGTTCTGGTCCCGGTCCCTACCCTGCGGTCGTCATTTCCTCTTTGTATACACCTGGCGCCGGCTTGATTCGGGCGGACACCCACCTGACTTTGTGTCCTTCAATTTGCCATCGTCGCCAACATCCCCATCCCGAGATTCACCAGCGGGCTCATTTCAGACGTGAGCCTTGACGCGCTCGAGTCGCTGGCTCAACACACCTCCAGAAAAATCCCGTATTCCAGGACAGGCTCGATGGGCCTTGGCCAAAATCACGTCCATGCGCCCTCTGGATGCATCCCGAATCATGTGCCTTCCCGCCTTCATGCAAGGCAGGCAGGTACATGGCCTCAACAACGCGGGCCCTGGCCGTTGTCATGCAGCAATGCTATGCGTCTTCGGCACTGCGGTGCTACAGGATTGATCACAACACTGCCTCTAGTGATTCCTTAATGACGACGTTGTTCGGTGTTGGAGGTCACGTCGTTGGAAGCCGGAGTGTTTAGTCAGTCTCAAGCCCCAGCCCAGCCCAGTCCAGTCCAGTCCAATCCACTGTCCAGTCCAGTCCGGGTACCTGGCGATCTTTGCTGTCCCAGGCTGTCGGGCCACGCCTCGGCCTGGGCCAGCCCGTGTCCCAGTCCTTTGGAAAGCGACACCCGCTACCACTCCAGCCATTTAGACGGGAAATGCATGGTAGACAGTACCTGGAAAGATGAGCCGCCCAGCCAGCCAGCCTGCGCAGCTCGAGCCGGGCCCCTGGCCAATGGCCCACGACGCCCCGTCGTCCCAAAAGAGCCCAGAGGGTTCACGGGTGGACCTGCCCACCCCAGTTAAGAACCACGAATTCGGAACCACCCCAACCCTCTTTTGCCCACCGAAGAAGCCCTTGAGGCTTGGACCCTTACCACACATTAGATGCGGCTACATTGGTCTGCTGCACATAATATTTATTAGTTTACCGTTCTTTTGCACACCGGAACTCTCATGACGCGATATCCTCGAGCAGAGCCACCCTTTTTGTGGTCAAACCTCCCTAGGCGCTGCACCCCCAAGTAAGTCACGCACCTCTCATACCGTAGCAGCTGAAAGGGATCTCGATTGTATCATGCACTCAAATTCGCGGTCCCGCCAGGGAGCACTTAGACCCACAGGGGATCCAGGACCTGAGATACGATGCATTTTTCCGGTGTGATCTCCGGTGAGTACAACAGAGCGCACACACAGTCCTTACGGTCCCATTGCCATGGTCATCATCCCGGCGCCTCTCGAAATTGCTTTGCTTGATGCGCATCATATTTCGGACTTTTTGAGAAGGAAGCTTCGATGATGCCAGCTAAATTCTGGAAGCATGCAGTCGACCTCTCGCATTGCACGTAGCTCGGGGTGTTGGCCTTTTCCATCAATCACCAGTCGCTGGACAGGCCGTGGAGCATGACAATGCACCTCTCGGCGCCTGCTGGCACATCTTTCACACATCTGAGCCGGGCATGCCGAGTAACCGTCTGTTGGCGTTTGCAGATACAGTAATCGCATCACCACTGCACGGTATACACAGTCTTTTTTTTTTCTTCCGCGTAAAGATGTTCCACTACGTGCCAGGTAGTTGGCAAGATCGCCCCACAGGGTCTAACCAGGCAATTCTTCGTATGGGAACCGCTCGATTGGGCAGGCCATCTACACTACATCTTCAAATGACCACACAACCACCAGCCCGCCTCGATGCTGCTCATGGGTCGTGCGTCGGGTTGTAGCGTGCAAGCCACACATTCCTTGGGGCTCCCCTACTGCAGACTAGCAGTGGGCGATGGGCAGTTGGAAAGACGGTACCGTCCGGGATCGGGAACTGCTCGATCGACTGCCGCCCTGCAGAACCATTCCTGCAGAACCATTCCTGCAGAGATATCCGTGAGTAGATTTCCTAGCCCCGGGCTTGCAGCGGCCCGCTGGACGGCAGCATGTCAGAATGGTGGGCCGCAGGAGGCTGCCTTGAAACATGATCCATCACAAGGCCCAGGTGGCAACAGCAGCAGCAGCAACGGCTCCTGGGGAAATGTGAGCGTCACTGATGATCTATCCCGTCGACTGTCAAAATCGCGTAAAAGTACACGTGGGAGGTGGGAATGCAACAGTGCTGGGTTCCAAAGGTACAGTATCGCATGACACGGTACGGCACGGTACGGTCTAGTACCTGCAAGTGATCTAATCTCGATAAGCAAGGGCGAAGCCGTTGGACCGATCAGCCAAGATGAAGCGATGAAGCCTCACAACGTCGCATTCTGGCAGTAGTAGCATCGTGGAAGGCCCCTAATATCTCGACTGGGTTTCATCTACACAATGGAGGACCGCCAGCCGACGGGAAATGGCCACTTGTTGGCACGATGGTCGGGCAGTTGTCGGCTTGTCCACAGCCGAGCCGACCGGTCCACGGAATAGCGACTAAGTGCAAGAACTTTGAGAACAAGACAATCCATTCCGTTTCGTATGTGCCGCGAGCGAGATATCAAGGGGTGTCTGCTGTGGGTTCACCAAGGACTGCTGCTATTCATCAGCCGGCGGGCAGCAAGCAAACAAGCAAGAAAGTCGCAGTCCTTGCGTGATTTCCTGCCCAGGGCATCGTCTCGACCCTGTGGGGTTACGTTACTGTGGGTGCTAGCCTCTAGGTGCCAGGCCGCGATGGCCTGTCTCGGCCAGAGGTCTCCCCCCACAACGGCAATCTTCCACGTGGCTTTCCTCGGCCAGCTGCCGCTTGCATTGGGCTAGGGGCTCCTGGGGCTCCGGACTTGCGGTGGTCTGAGCTCTCCAGCGCCTGTCAAACGTCAAACACGCCCCTGGTCTTTTGGGGGGTTGAACGACCGACCTCAGCTTGCGTGCGTCGTGTTGGACCTGGGACAACCTCGGAGAATACAGGATTCACGACGGCTTGCAGTGCCCCAAAAACTCGTTGCAACACCAAATCCAGCATCACGAGATATCATCTTGGTCCCAATATGTAGATTGATCATGAACAATGGCAGGATTCTGGTCCCTGGTGCAGCTGGTAGCATACGTAGCGTAAGCCCGGGCAGAATCAGACGGTGACAGGTGTCTCCCAAACCTACAAGTGTCGCAAGATGACTCCTGGCCATCCGAGGGGCCCAAGCACCGACTTCTCTTCACGGGGCCAGCTCACCCACACCGTCTGTCTCTACAGCCTCGAAATATCGAGGCCGCGGAAGTGCACATTTATCGTTCCCACATAAGCCTGTTTCCTTCTATATTGCATTACATACTGTAAATACTGAGCAGCCTATTACAACCGCCTGAAACGCAGCACAGGATGGGGTACATGGACAAGTACCTGCCAGCGTCCAACGCCACCGCAGGTAACATCACCATCCCCGCCGCCGCTGCCCCCTTCGACCCGGCCTCGATACTGGTCCTGCTCGTGACCCTCTGTGCCTTCTGCGCCCCGGTCTTTGTGTTGTTCCCGCCCTTCCCGCCGCGCAAGAGCGATGCACTCCCGGTAACCCACACCAGGCTGGGCCTGCAGACGTCAAAGTCAAACCTCCGCAATCACCGCGCCGCCAACCGTGCCGGCTCGGGCGCGGCCGAGGTCAAGTCTCTCTTCGTCTACCCGGTCAAGTCGTGCAGGGGCATCGAGGTCTCTAGGGCAAAGGTCGTCCACACCGGCCTGGAGTTCGACAGGCTCTTCACCTTCGCCCAGCTCAAGAGCAGCGGCGCCCGGGACGGAGAGGCCAAGGGCGACCAGCCCGCCTGGGAGTTCATCACGCAGCGGCAGTTCCCCCTGCTCGCGACGGTCGAGACGGAGCTGTGGGAGCCGGACCTGGAGAAGCTCAGGGGCGGCGAGAGGGAGACCAAGTCGGACGAGACCTTCCTGGTCCTGCGGTTTCCCTGCAGGCGGCCCGGCGCCGCCGGCCTCCTGCAGTCGTTCGCGGCAAAGTGCCTGAGGGGCTGGAGGGCGGTGCCCGAGGAGGAGGTCCTGCTGCCGGTGGAGTTCCCCTCGGCCGCCGACATCGCCGCAAAGGGCTACACGCGCGAGCGCGTCCGCGTCTGGAAGGACACGGCCACCGCGCTCAACATGGGAAGCGAGCTGCCCGCGGAGCTGGCGCGCTACCTGGGCGTCAGCAACCCCTTGGGGCTCTTCCGCATAGACCCGGAGGGCCTGCGGCCTGTCTTCAGGTGTGCCCCGGCGAAGGAGGCGGCTGGATATCAGCCGGTCGTGAGCTTCCAGGACTCTGTGAGCGCATCTCTGCTTCCTCGAATAATAAGGGGCCATGTCACAAGTTGCGAGTTGTGTTACTGATCAGAGGAATTGTGTAGTTTCCTCTCCATATTCTCGGTCTGTCGAGTGTGCAAGACTTAGAGACCCAAGTCAAGAAGGATGCGGACCTATCCAATCTGGACCCCAAGAGATTCCGCGCCAACATCTTCGGTTCGTGCAAGCTATCTTATACCTCTCCCTATGAACCATTTGATACTGACAGAAGCTCCGACTACAGTCAGCGGTACCCCTGCATATGACGAGGACTCGTGGACAAAGATTCGGCTCACGGATCCGTCTCACAAGGAGGACCAGTCAGTCTTCCACGTTTCATGCCGGACCACGAGGTGAGTGGGAGCGCGGGAGCTCGGAGCTTCACAACTAGGACCGGAAGATACTGACGCATGTCACAGGTGCAAGTTGCCAAACACGAATCCCGAGACCGGAATCCGCCACCCTGTCGAGCCAGACAGGACACTTAGAGCTAACAGAGAAATCGACGAGGGTGCGCCGAAAAAGGGCTGTCTGGGTATGCAGGTGACGCCTCTTTTCGACAACCCCGAGTCCCCGGGGAGCTACTTGGCTGTGGGCATGTCGATAGAGGTCCTCGAGAGGGGCGAGCATTTCTTCAAGGCATAGCGCAAGGCAAGGCAAGGCGCAACACAGGATTCATTCAATGCGGCGGACCCAAGACTCGAGACTAATTAGACAAAAAAGACATGCCCATCATGAACTCATGAATACCCCAGTGCCAATTCCATGTCCCGATTGCCAGTCACTTGTGATATCAAACAGTGCTCACGACTCCCTCCCAGTTTCCTGAACTCCAAACAAACAACGAGAAAGACAGCCTTGCCCTCTTACTTGATGTCCGCAGGGGTCAACGACTGCACCATACTCGTGCCCTCGCTGAACCGCGTCTTGAAGATCCGATTGGCGTTCTGGAACATGCCGTCCTTCAGACTGACAACAATGAATTGTGAGCCCTTGAACCGCGTCTTGATCAGGCGGCCGATGTTTTGGGTGTGCGACAGGTCCAGCGCGGCGTCGACCTCGTCCAAGATGTACATGGGCGCTGGCTTAAATTGCAACAGCGCCATGATGAGCGAGAGAGCAATAAGAGACCTGTGAGAGAAATTAGCACATTTTTCAGAAAAGTCGATGCGCAAATAACATACCTCTGACCACCACTCAACTCTGTCAGACTTTGCTTCCAAACCTTGCCCAGACAGACCTTGACCTCGAGACCTTCATTGATGGTCTTCCCCTCTGGTGGGTCTAGCTTTGCGAAACTGCCTCCGGGCAGGAGCTCTGAGAAGATGCCACCGAAGTCGGCGTTGACCTTTTCCCAAGTTTCATGCAATGCCTTCTTCTTGTAATCGTCCAGGCTGATGATGGTCTCCTCGATCTTCTTCTTGTCACGAATAACCGTCTTCATCATGTGTTTTAAGGATGCTTCCTTCTTTTCGACGCTGTCGATCATGTTCATGACCTTGGGGTTGATCTTCTTTTTCATGCCTTGGAATCGTTCGGTCAGATTCTTCAGCGTTGACTTGCACTCCCCAATGTTGTGGTTCTTAAAGTCGTACGGGGTACCCGAACGACCGAAGTTGTCCTTCTCGTCGGCGATCCATTCGTGCTCTTTTTCCATGTGAGCAACGGCCTGTGTGGCGTTTTGCTGCTCCTTGTGGAATTTCTCAACCTGGTGGCCCAGCTTCTGCATTTCTAAGCCCTCCTCCGTGATCCGAGAGTTTTTCGAACGCTTCGCGTCCTCGAGAGCACGAAGTTCATCATCATAGATGCTGAGCTTGGCCCGCTCCCCATCGAGGTCGGCCTGGGCTTTCTCATGGGTCTCATTGAGTTCGTCCCGCTGCTTAGACGTCTGAGCAATCTCATCTTGTTGGGCCTTGATGGCCAAGTCGACCTCCTGGAGCTGCTCCCGTGCACCAGCAAGGTCGCCAGACACTTGTTCTGAGTCCAGCTGAGCGTTCTGCAACTCCTTCTGGAGAGTCTTGACAGATGTCCTGTTCTTCTCCAAGGAGGACCGTAGCTTGTCCAAGGAAGCCTGCAGCTCCACCAGCTTCCCGTCCTTGTTGTTGTCAAAGTCCTTCATGTCCTTCTCGATCCGTTTGGCGTCTGCCGTAGCCTCGACGTGGCGCTTCTTGGCTTCTTGAATATCCGTTTTGAGTTGCACAATGCTTTCTTTCATATTCTGCACCTCCTGGATGATGGACGAGGACGAGTTGCTTCCGATCTGCTCCTCAGCCAGCTTGATCTCATGGGACTTGAGGTCAAGTTCTTGCTTGATTCGACGGGCCTGGTCAAGCTTTGATCTTTCGCGAGCAATCCTGGCCTGAAGCTCTCGGAGCGACGCCTCAGCCTCCCTCAACTGTCTGTTCAGATCGTTGAGTTTCTGCATGGTCACCAATACTCCACTAGAATTCGGTGCACTGCCACCAGAGAGCGTGCCAGATGGATCGTACGAGTCACCTTGGAGGGTGATGCTTCTCATTCGAACGTTGGGATCGAAGGTGACCCTCTTGGCAGTGTCGGCGTCTTCGCACACAAGAGTATTGCCAAACACATATGACATGGCTGCCGAGACCTCGTCATCATAGCCGACAAGTGACAGAGCCAAGTCGACTTTCCCCGGAGCAATCCTCTGAGCCGTCGCAATCGTCTGCGCAGACGCCTTGAACGCAGCAATCTTGTTGAGAGGGATGATAGTGACGCGTTTTCGCAGCTTGCCGCCCTTGAGTAATTGCGTGCCCGTCACCTCGTTGTCGACCACAACATTGTAGAGACGGCCACCGGCACAGATTTCGAGAGCAGTTCCAGCTCTGGTGTGGTCCTTGTCGAGCGTGAAAAGCTGAGCGACAAGCCCCTTCACCTTGGATCTGTCGAAATTCGGTACTGGGTCGGCATAGTTGAAGTCAATGTTGGCGACTCTGCGCTTCAATGCATCGGACTCTTGTCGTAAGCTTCGAATCTTTTGCTGAAGGCTGCTTTCCTCTTTGTATAAATCCTCCTCGGCCCCTGGGCTGAAACCGAGTTTGCCGAGCTCTTTCTCGAGCTTCTGCGCTTGAGACTTGAGACCCTCGAGCTCATTAAGCAAGCCGGCGTTCTGTTCCTTCGCCTTCTTGGCGCGCGGCTCTTCCTCTTTGATGCGCTTCTCGAGATGAGCAATCTTGATCTTGGCTTGTTCTTGCTCCGTACCTGCAGCAGAGGCTCGGCTCCTCGCGTCTTGCAATTGGGCTTGATAACCATTTTCCTGGCCTTCCTTGGACGCAACGCCGGTCTGTAGAGTCTGCAGGAGCTCTTCCTTGGATTCGGCCTCTTGGCTCTGCCTCTCGAGCTCTTCCTTGGCGGAGTCATGCTTTGCCTTCATCGTGTCGAAAACCTTGGTCTTTTCTTGCAGAGCGGCCTCGAGTTCTGCGACATTCTTCTCCCCTGCTATCCTCCGGTCTTGCTCCTCAGTCAAACTGGATTTCTTGAGGTCCATTACCGTCGCCAGACGAACCAGCTCGTTGGAAAGCTTCTTTACGGAGTCCTCCAGAGCTTGTGCCTTGGCGCCTTTTCGGAGCTCCTTGTCACGCTGAGACTTGACCCTTTGCACATCCTCCTCCAAATGAGATATCTCGCTCTTCAGCCTCACAGCGGACTCCTCAAGATCCTGCTGCCGCTTCTTCTTGCTGCCGAGGTCAGACCCTGATTGCTCGAGGCGCTCCTGATACTTGACATAGTCATGCGCGACGACTAGCCTTGTCAAACGTTCGAGATCATTTTGCGTCTGTTGAAAGTCGAGAAAGGCCCTCTTTTCCTGACGAAGTTTCTCAAGCTTAGGCTCGATCTCCTCGTGAAGGAGTGCCTGAATCTCCTGCAATTTCATTTCCTTCTTAGACATGGTCTTCAGTGCCTTGTCCCGACGGTCTTCGAACATCCTGGTACCGGCTGCCTCTTCGATCATGGCCAAAATCTCCACCGACTTCATGTTCAGCACTTTTGTGATTTTCCCCTGCATGATAAGGAAGTTCGGGTTGTTGATGTTCAGCCCCACTGACTGGAAGAGGTTCTGTACAGTCTGCTGTTGCGCTCGGTGGCCATTGATCAGGTATTTGGACGTCCCGCCGAGGACGATCTGTCGGGTAACACTGATGGTCGAGTATTCCTCGAAACCGATGGGCGACTTGTTCTTATCCCTGTTGTCGAAGACGATTGTGACACTAGCTTTCGTAACTCCGGCTTGGCCGCGCTTGTAAATCAGATCCTGAAATCGCAAGAAAGGTCAGAACGTGGGCTATACAACGAGCAGACACGAGAGGGGCTGCTTGGGCCGCACCTGTAGGTTTTGCGCCCGAACTGTGGTCATGTTCGTGATGCCCAAAACGAAGCAGATGGAGTCCAAAATGTTGGACTTGCCACTGCCGTTGAGGCCAGTGATGGAATTGAATGTCTCGTCCCTGGGAACTTGTCAGCGGTCGTCATCCAGCCGCGCACATAGTAGGCATGTTGTTTACCATCCTGATATCACGGTGCGCTGGGCGTACGACTTGAAGCCCTGCGGGGTTGTTAGTTACGGCTCCTTGAGGTGCGGTTGAGGAACTAGACGAACATCTATAATGATCTCTGTGACCCTCATGGTGACAGGCTTGGCTTGGTCGTCGTCGTGGGTGTAGGCATTGAAAGGAAGTCGGATTCTGGCGGGACTGAGGCGCGTATTGGTAAACAAATCATTTACTCGCGGGCATGGCAACGAATCCCTGCTAGACCGTGGCCGCTTTGCATTGTCCCGCGACCTGGCCCGTGCGTGACTCTTGCCCCTCTTGGCCGGCAGGAGGGTTAGGGGCCATCCCGTGGAGCCAAGTCCTCAAGTAATATGTAACCCGAACATGATAGCCTGAACTGTAAATATGGTACATAAGGTCTTTAAATAGGCTGGGCCTTACATGCAGGACAGTATATGAAGTATCTCCTCAGTAGGTAAATATAAAGTAGAGGTCCGGCGTGCCCAGGGACGTCATTGAAGGTGCGTCTCCAAGTCCCACAATCTTGACGATGACGAGCTCGGCAGCGATACTGCTGCGCCTTGGTCACAGGAGATGTTATCGGGGGACTCGCAATTTACTTGGCTGCATACAACTTGCTGCCACCGAGTCGTGGCCACTTTACTGTGTAACGTGCAAGCCACGGGCAGAGGTCACCGACTCTGCCGTATGCGTAGCCGTAGTCATAGCCATGGCCTATGGCAGCTGCAATATCGTCGTTTCAACAATGAACGGTGTGATGTCGGGTCTAGGTCCTCTGGCATGCACTCGCCAACACACCAGGGGGGCCGTGGGCCGGCTGGGCGAGCGTAAGGAGGTAGGGAGGTTTAGAACGCTCACAATGTACCCACCCACATTCCAAACAGGCCTACAAAAGGTGACGGCTCGCCTGTAGCCGACCTGGGGGGTTGTATTTTTGGAGTCTAAGAGTACCTAGGCATGTCAGGTATGGAGTACGTATCCTTCAATTCCAACTCCCTAGTATCAATCTCCCTCCCGACATCCACGCAATTGAAACGACCGACGACGGCTCTCCCTGGGCATCCTGGGTCCTTGACGGCACTCCAGCACTCCAGGCACTCGAACGACACTCGCTATTGATCCCGCTATCGCGACACTAGCCTGCCTAGTCTTTCTCTCGCCCGAACCCGCGTCGCTGCACGGCACCCACGAACCACCCTAAGGGTCCCCTCGATCCCTTGGCTCGACGAGCCCAAAGACCATCCTGCCGTCGACCTAGACACAGCTGCGGTGGCTCCAGCCAGCGCCCCTAAACCATTACCTTTCTCAACAACGCAGACATCTCCAAGCGAACTCGTCCTTATCGCCGTCCCTGCCGCCCCTGAACTGATGGTTGCCATTCATCCCGGCGACTGCACCGCGCCGAGGTCGTAGGCCTCGTCGCGATGTCGTCTTCTGCCCGACTATCTGCTCCTGCTCACGATGCCGACGCGCGACCCCGAAACCGTCGGCTAGGAACAGGAGCCGATAGCTCCTCCAGATCTACATCCCTGCTAAGGACGTCCGCCAGTCCGTCGTCCAGCAGGGGGGCAAGCCCCATCCCAACAGCGCGAATAGGACCGACCTCGAGGTCATCAAGCAAGGTCGCCCCCACCCGGTCCAACACCGGAGACTCTCCATTTGGAAAGAGCTGGCTCGACGGGCAATGGAGCTCCAGTTGGGCATCTATTCAAGACTTCACTACAACCCTGCTGACTGGAGGTGATGTGTCAGGAGCTGGCAGCGAAGCACGCAGTAGAGGGGCCAGCCCAAGGAAGCCGATGCACAGAGCATCAAGTGGGACTCTTCGAAAGCAGCCCAGTGCGTGGGGGCCAGAGCCGCCTGATGGCCCTCGCCCGCGGATTGAGGATGTCGCGGCGGGATCAGTGGCAGAGCGGCAAGCAGCCTTCAGGGCGGCGAAGACAGCAAGCGTTCTGGAAAGCCACGATGGTGTCAACGGTGGGCTCGACGTGGCAGGCAAGTTCAAGAGGCGGAATTCTGACGAAGACCCGAGAACCAATCCCGTCATCCCGGAGGTGGAGGACCAGCTGGTCTATATACACCACACGTCGGCTACTGACACTTATGCGGGCATCATCCTGAGGTACAGATGCCAGGAGGACGCATTTAGGAAGGCGAATGGGCTGTGGTCTCGGGACAACATCCAGGTACGGAAATGGTTGGCACTTCCAGTAGACGCATGTGAGATGAAGGGGAGGCCTTGCGATGGTCCCTCGTACTATGCCAAAGAGGTAGATCTTCTTGCTACAACACCCTCTGCCGCCACACCAGGGACCTCATCGGATGCCACAAGATCAGCATCAGCCCAGCCACTCCACGATGACTTCTTTGCCTCACGGAACGAGCATGCAGTCGAGGAGTCGAAGGAGGAGGAAAAGCCTTGGACACATGTCAGATGGGTCAAACTTGACAATTGCAAGGACCCAATCGAGATTGCAAGAGTTTCGAGGAAGGCCATGGGCTACTTCCCACCAAGGCGGAAGAAGAGCTTGCGCACAGCCTCGACTCTGAGTACACCGAGGGGCTCGCTTGACGTGCCCAGCATCGCTCTCAGCTCCGATATTGTCGAAAGCCCCGGGAGCATCTCTTCCCGGCGTCACAGCCTACTCGCAAGCCGTCCGCAATTTGGCACTACGTACGCATCGTCGGCACCAACACCATCCCGCAGCAGGGTAGGGAGCGGCAATGATGACCTTCGTCCAGCATGGATGCGGAGACCGGGTGGTGTGGGAACATTGAGCAGGAGTGTGCGTGCTCCAGGCCCGGAAAAGGACTACTTCAACACCTGGACCAAAAAGCACATGCCAGGCCTAAACATCGAGTCGCTCCCCTCCATGGCAGTCATGGGATCTGAAACTGCCAGGTTTGGCTTCACCAACGACGAGGCAGCTGCCATCGTTGAGAGTCCCTTCGAAGGGGGCCACGATGCCACGGCAGCGAACAAGCAGGGCACCGGACTCGACAAAGCTGCAATGACTATTGAGACGTGGCTGCGCGGCGCATGGGCGAAGAGACCGAACACACCGATCCTAGGACCAAGTCGCACCCGGCAGCATGCGGATGGTGAGCCAGACCTGATCGAATTGGAAGACACCAATAGCGATGATGGCCGGATCGGAACTGGTCTGCTCGACCAGGCCATTCCGGACCTGCCAAACCTGGGCAATGGCTCGTCAAGCCGAAGCGACGGGAATGGGAGCGCGCTCAGGGGCCGCACGCCCCAACGTAGCGACTCTGGACTTGCTAAGGACAAGAAGGCGGATTAGATCGAAATAGACGAGGGCTCCTGGTGCCGGGGGTTTCTTCACAACGCATGCATCCAAGGCGTTAGTTCAGGGTTTTCTGTATATAAGGTGTGTACGGTTCTGGGGGCGAAGCGCTGAGCAGTCAACAGTTGGAATTAACCGAAATAGACGTTTTATTGAAGGAATAGTATTTTATTTATTTTTATTGTATCGAATCCTGATGTTTTCTCCGGTACTATTTCGTCGTAAACTGAGCTCCCACCTGGCTGCCCAGGCTTCTCCCAATGGGCACAGACGTAGTTCCTCATATCACCTATCACCCAGAACTTATATATATACAGAGCTAATTGACAACATTCTCACTCATTAGGGAATCAGAGAGCACCCATCTTTGGGAGCCATCGTGTCAGCGGAATAAGCTGCAACGGGGGTCAGGCGCTTGCATGGCGGGTGACCCTAAGTAGTCATTCATATTAAGGTGATTAGAAACCCTTGTTGATCCCCTCCCACTCCGGCTCTGCCTCCTTTGCCCTCACCAAGTCTCCTGGCCAAGAGCCCCCCGGCGCCTTGGACGGCAGAGCCACTGCCTGCTCCACAACCGCGTCACCGAGCTCCTTCTCGACGCCCAGCCGCGGCAGGCGGCCCTCGGCGAGGTCGATCGCCCCGAGACCATCGTAGATACCAAAGTCGGCCCTGACGCCTAGCCTGAGGGCCTTGATAAGCCCGCCAGCGCCCTCGGCCACATGCTGGCTGGTGTGCATCGCGATGGCGAGCCAGGCCTCGCGGACGAGGCTGCCGTCCACGTCGTGCCTCCTCAGCAGCGAGGCTGCCACGTTGGCGCCGGCAACCTCGAACCGCTCCGGATCAGCCTTGCAGGCGTCTGCTATGCCGATATCGTGGAGCATGCATGTCACAAAGAGGACATGGGGTGCGACGGGAGGGACATCGAATGCGGCAGTGGGATCAGCAAGGTGCGGGAGGGCGCGGCGCGCGTAGAGGAACACGCGGAAGCTGTGGTTGAAGACGGACTCCGGCAGGGATGACCAGGCCAGGGCGAGAGCTTCTGTGCAGGCCCGGTGCTCTGGTACCTCTGCAGCGAGCAGGGGCTCGGCGTCGCTGAATGAAGTCGCTTGTTGAGGCTGCAGCTGCGTTGAATAGTTACACATGTTGGATATTCCACTTGAATGACGACGAGTGCCGCCTTCTTAGACTACTAAACCAACCGTGATCTGCGCTTGTCGGGTGTTCCCACGTGAAAGCCGCCGCCCGGCGCCTCTGAATGCCTCCGTGAATGAGCGAGCTTGCAGGACCCCGGACTGATTGGCCCCAAGCCTGGCCGAGCCGGACTCGTACCTGAACTTGAACCTCCGAACCTTGAACGCGCCATGCTCTGCTCTCGCGACAAAGCCACTGCCCATGGTCGCCAGTCCCTCTCGAAAATGTCGAATTGCCCCTGCCTGCACCGACTGACATGACCTGACCTGACGGACGCGCGACGACGACGCAAGCGCAGCGAACTGCCCGCGATGCCGATCTGCATAGAATGCCGCCACCCCGTCAAGACGCTGTGGACCAAGTACTCTGGCGCGGGCGACAAGTCGAGCGGGCACAACATCCGCCTGACGGTGTGCCGCAACTGCGGCCGCTTCTGCGACAAATACGTCGAGCATGACTACATCGTGCTCTTCATCGACCTGGTGCTCATCAAGCCCCAGGTCTACCGCCACCTGCTGCACAACACGCTGATGCGGGACCACGACCAGTTCGACCCGTCCATCATCCGCCTCGGCATCCTCCTGCTGCTCTTTGACGTCTATCTCACCTGGGCACGCATCGAGAAGCAGTCCGTGCCGGACGGGCCCGACTCCCACGCCGACAGCAACTTTGGCCGCCTCGCCCAGCAGCCCATTGTGTTCCAGTACATGTTCTTCCGTAAGTCGATCTCGTTTACTGTGTCTCCCGTGCATGGCTGACACTCCTCCCCCAGTGATACTGTGCACCCTCTCGACCCTCGCCTTCCACGTGTCCATCCGCTTCCTGACCTCGTCGCCCTTCTCGCCCCTGGGGCTCCTCGGGTTCCTCCCGCGGTACTCGCGGCCAAACTCCGTCTCGACCGCGCTCCTCGTCTCCAGCAGCACGAAGCTGTTCCCCATACTGATGGTCATATGGGAGTACGACGTCCCCGCGGCGGCGAGGTCGCTCGGCTGGGCCGTCGTGGCGAACAACGTGGAGGCGGTCAAGATACTACTGGACTGCGGCTACGGCGTTGCTGCCCTGCTGGCTACGACGGGGGCCTTGAGCCGCTGGCTCGTCGGCAGGACCATACTATGGGCAGCAGGGTTGGACGGCGTGGACTCGCAGGGCGAAGGGAGTGTGGCAGAGGAGGGCAAAGCACTCTGGGCCTTGATTGTTTACATAAGGGACTGGGTCGGCCAGCTGGCCATATAGCGAGCGCATATAGCAATCTAATTCTTGGTAACCCCAACAGGAACCCACCACTTGTTGTTGGGTGGTTGAGGGCTTCCACTCAGTGCTTGGGACTCTATACAATGATGGCACGCCTGTCGTGTTGCCGTCAGAAGCTCCTAGCCCGCGGCACCTCTTGCTGTCCCTGTTCTGGTGCGGACCTTGACCCCTTCTCATCATTGTACCGAATATCACAGTCGATCGCAGACCCGGAGGCTTGGTGGTATGGATCCTATTATTCCCCCAACGCCGGCAATGTGATGAATTGTGAACAGTTATTTGTACACCTCCCTGCTCCCTGTCCCTCCGACCCTTCTCAGTCCGACCGCCAGCTCCCTGAGCGTACTCGTCTTACTCGTGCACAAACTTCTCTCTCAGGTCGGACCGCTTCGGCTCGATCAAGGGGTGTAGTTGGGCCAGGAACGTGAGTGCCCACATTAGATAGCAGCAGACGAATGCGAGAATGAGGGATGATCGCCAGAGCCTGTAGGCGGGCACAAGTCAGCATCAGAAACGACCAGTACACACGCTGGGGTAATGGAATCGAGTTCCGAGCGATGGGAGAGGTACTCACACTTGGTTCTCGCCCTTGGGAGACAGGAACCATGCGCCCACGCACATGGCGGCGATGATAAACAGGCCGATGAAGATGCTCCACCTGGAGGCGTAGCGTCAGCGCATGCAAAACCCCAAGGTCTACATCCCGTGCTCGTTCACGGGGATGGATTCGAGCTTACCCGTTAGCCATTTTGAAGGACTGGCGATTTGGCGCGTGGGGATGATGGGAGCGAGCTCGATTGTGACGGTTTGGACGGGTGATGATGCTCGCTTGCCTGCTTCTCGCTTGGCCTACCGAGTCGGAGCTCCGCTTACGTAACCCCAAATCCCTCCAAGGACAGACCTCCAATTCTGACCTGATGAGCAAGCGGGTGTGGCTGCCATGTGTTAATCGAACAATCTCTCTGGGAGACGTCTTATACAAATGACACAAACAACACATCGAGCGATGATTAAAGACGACCCATAACTCAGACCATCGGCCTCTTATATGCGTATAGAAATTTGGGCAAGAAACAGTGCATTTATGCTGAGAACGTTCAGCCTTATTCGGAGGCTGCCAGCTGCCCTGAATAACACAATCGAATTTGCAAATATCTAAGCATCATTCTCAAACTTCAGGCCGTTCTCTTGTCTCACGGCGCCGTAGATACCCGCAATATCGCCATTGTCCGTGTGCTCCTGGATCTTTGCCAGGTGTGCATCCGCCACCTCGAGATTCCCCAGTTTCACCCCAGAGTCCTTCGCGATCTTCAAGGCGTGCCCAGCGTCTTTCCTGGCGAGATCCACGTGGAACAGAGGCTCCTCCCTCTTCCAGTAGTCACCGCTCAGCATCCTGTTCGAGTACGGGGGGTATATGCCGGGCAGCATCAGCTCGATGAACTTGTGCGAGTACTGTGTTCCCAACCCGCTCTTCTCAGCGAGCACGTGGCCCTCGGCGACCTGCTCGACCATGTTCAGGATGAACGTGTTGCCCAGCAGCTTGAGTTGGGAGGCTTTGCTGTAAGGCTCCCCGCTCATGTCGATGATAGCACGCGAGGTGACGCCCTCAAGGTAGGGCTTGATTCTATCAACAGCCGACTTTGGCCCAGCTGGGACGGGCACAAGCTGACCAGCATCCGCCATCGGTGGTGCGCCAAAGACGGGGCAGGCGACAAACTCGGCGCCCTTGGAGGTAATCGTCTTTGCGATTGCTTCGGTGGTGTCGGGGTGAATTGTCGAGCAGTCCACGACCACCTTGCCCTTGACGTCGGCCTTCACGACAGCACTGACAGTCTCTGTGACAGCGGCGTCGTTCGCGAGGCAGATGAATATAATGTCGGCCTTTGCCACACCCGCCTCGATGGATTCTGCCACCTCCGACTTCCCTGAGGGCAGACTGGCACTTAGATCCACTGCTCGCTGCTTGGATCGGTTGTAGATGGCCAAAGGACCGGCTAGTTGGCTTTTCTCGGCGATGTTCTTGGCCATACCCTAGAACTAGGTCAGAAAGCCTGGGGATGGCCTATTGACATGGACAGCTTCACTTACACGGCCCATATTACCGAGACCGATCCAGAATACATTAGAGGCCATGGCTGCGTGATGTTCTCGAGCTTCAATGTTGTAGATATGTGAGCTGTAATTCTATGGGTCGTTCAGAGTCTGGTGACCGTGTTAGTGAACCAGATACTGGCGACCTCGGATGAAGTATGAGCCTAAGCATACGGACCGAAGCTATAGAAAGCACAGGATGGAATGGTAGAAGCCGCTCACGCACTTTGTAGTAATTAGAGCACTGATTAGCTTACACAATGGAGTCGGAGCGATGAAATTGAAGAGTCAAGCACCGTTTTATTTCAGAGAGATCTTAGTTCATGTGGACTCTGTCGGATGACGACAACGGTATTTGTATTTCTCGTGGAGTCGTGTCGGTGTTAAATCCGATCCCTTCGCTTGTTGCGGGGAAAGGCGGGTTCTCAGACAGGCACGCCAAATGGCTCTGTGATACAGCTAAACACCTCACTCGGTGAAGGCTCTACGGAATTATGCGGGGGCCTCGGAGTAAGATAGGAGCTTGCGAAACAGTACAGAATACTTCAAGGGCCTCGAAGTATCTCATTAAAGGCGTCTTTGAATCGCGTTCCGAGGTGCCATCTTGTCGAGGCCGAGCCGAGTAGCGCCGGGACCTCCGCGGGCTGAGCCGAGCATAATGTGCCTTTCGTTGTCAAACCGGCCCCGAATGTGCCATGTTTCTGCTTGCTAGATTCGTCAGCAGTATTACGGAAAGCTACAGTTTACACATGCTTCTCATATTGTATTAAAAATGCAAGATGTGTAGGCGATGCTCTAGCGGGTAGAGAAGCAGACACCCCCCCCTTGGCAGCCCCTTGCAGCAACGCATCGGGGTTCTCCCAAAGGGTTCTTATCAGCTCTTATCTTGAATATTGACTCCAAGGAGCTCGCTCATCCGCACTTACACACCGATCGCCGGACCTTGGCCAGTAAAGAAAATTACCGCTCACTTTCGTTCTCAACATCGTGTGGCTTCTTCATTCGGCTCGCGTTTCAGAAATGTGCTCCAAACCATGATACTTCGTACCTCAGCCTGGAAGAAGAAGGTGGCAGCCCTTGCAGAGGTAAGAGACGGGACCGCTGTGTTGACTCACCGAAATCGCTCCTGAACTCGGACGCCGCGGTGAACCAATTCAGCAGTCATTTTGCTGAAGCAGACCACAGGCTTCCAAGAGGACGAAATCTAGCAGTTCGAAAAGCTCGACTGCGGCTGCCACGCAGAGCTTCCGTGTGGAATCACCAAAGGATCAATTCCCCAAAGAAATCCTCAAGGAACACTATGCTTCCATCCCCAGAAAGGCACGGGAGAAGAGGTCCCAGGACAGGGTGCGCACTATTTTATCTGACCTGTCTCATGGGTCACGAAACTTACATCTGTCTAGGACCTGTACGTCTCAGTGCTAGAGTCTTCATCGGCCACAAAAAGGGATGCGAAGCAGTATCTGCAGACTTTCGCTCCCACAGTGACAAAGGTGCCCCCGGAGGCCGTGGGAGCCATCAACGTCGACCCGCTGAGGAACGGGGCGAGAGCCATCAGCGAGACGCCGAGATTTGTCCAAGGATCGGTCACGACAAAGCGAGCTCCTGTTGATCCTGTTCCCCATGCCGCTCTCATCAAGTTCAGGTTGCCGCAGGAGGCCGACGAAGCCACGCTGAGAGGCGTGGCCAAGACACTTGCGCAGCTCCGAGTGCTCGGCCTCGTGAGTGTGATCGTCCTCGACTGCGAGCTGGGGCCAGATGACAAGTACTGGTCCAGAAGTCTACACCAGCAGGCTTACAGACTGGCTGGGGCTATTGATGAATATGGAGAGCCTTGGACAACAGTCATGACGGAGTTCCCGCTATCTACTCAACATGCGTCCCCTGGGAGCCAGGGTTCGCCATTGACATCCAACACCACCATCGTTGAGGAGGGTAGCTCCTTATTGTCGGCTCTCAACAAAGGGTCGGCTGTGATTGTCCCACCAATTGTGCAACAATATGGCGGAAACTCTCAGCCTATTGACCCTGATGAAGCAGTCTTATCCCTCACACGCTACCTATCGGGATTGCAGTTAGCGAAGCCGTCCGAGCCTGGAGGAGGGTACGAAGAGGGCTTGACGTTGCCGGAAAAGAAGGCATTTGTTGACCGGGTAATTGTCCTGGATCCCGTTGGTGGCATTCCCGCAAAGAATCGATGGAACAACGCTCACGTGTTCCTCAACCTGTCGGACGAGATCGAAGTTGCAAAGACACATCTAAAGTCCCTGAACGCAAGTTCGCAAGAGAACGAGGGTGGCTCTTCTGTGCGAGCCCACATGCGAAATCTCGACTTGGCCAAGAACACGCTTGCGATTCTGCCTTCGACCTCCTCGGCGTTGATCACGACGCCTAGAGAGGCAGCGAATCTACAATCCCGAAGTGAAGATGCTTACGAAGGCGGCGTGATGGGATTTGTGGGCACAGTCGGGACGAGAAAGAGTCACAATCCCTTGATACATAACCTGCTCACAGATCGTCCAACTCACTCGTCGTCCCTCCCACTTGGCCGGATCAAACCAATTGCACGAAATACAGACCCAGCCAGCAGCCCAGTCATGTCACCTACGACCTTGGCAAAGAGAGGCATGCCTGTTACAGTCTATCCAGATCCATCCTCAGTAGGATGGGTGCCTCCAAAGCCTGGGGGGCCTCGGCTTAGACTGACGGATTCCTGCATCGACATGCCCCGGTTGGTTCACTTGATCGAAGATTCCTTCAACAGGAAATTGGACGTCCAACACTACCTGAACCGGGTCGAAAAGAGCCTTGCAGGCATCATCATCGCAGGAGAGTACGAAGGAGGCGCGATTCTGACATGGGAAAGGCCATTCGGCATGGACGAGGAGACAGCATACGAGAGTGGGCGGCTGGTTCCCTACCTGGACAAATTTGCCGTCCTCAAGAAGAGCCAGGGGGCCGGGGGCGTCGCGGACATCGTGTTTAATGCCATGGTGAGAGACTGCTTCCCGGACGGCGTGTGCTGGAGGAGCAGGAAGAACAACCCCGTCAACAAGTGGTACTTCGAGCGGTCGCGGGGGACCATGAAGCTGCCGGAGTCGAACTGGTCAATGTTCTGGACAACGCCTCGGGTGACGCTGAGGGATGAAATGATGAAGGATTACGAGGATGTGTGTCGGGAGATACTTCCTTCGTGGGCGGACAAGAAACATATTGTGGATTAGACGAGGAGTCGCTTGGGGAGAGCCGCGCGGTGGAGATTTCTGACATGCTAGGGATGATGGACGTGGTAGGACAGGACTTGGGGAAAAGAAACGGCGAAACCGTGCGAGAGCTCGACCATTTCTATTCCACCAAGCATTGGCCAAATTGCGTATCAAAAAGACCTGTTGGAAGCATCCAGTCGACTCAGGGGGCAGCAGTGTTGCTGGTTAAGGCCTCAAGAGGTCCAGAACTATCGTGGTCAAAGAGCATGGCAAGGACACAATATATGCATACTCTCCCTATCAACTCGCCACAGAAACTACTAAGCCCAGCCAACAGGTTAATGGGTAGGCAATTCCCGTTAGGACCAAGGGACCGAATGCTCCGGGAAACCCAGCCTTGTCGACACACTGTTGTGACTGGCTGGTAGTTCAACGGGCTTGCGTATTGTAGAACCAACGGTCAATTTTGTGTGCGACATATCTTGGACCGGTGGAACCCGCGATGCGGGGTCTAAGCCTTCGAAGCCGGCGCAGAGGAGGAAGAAAGTGCTCATAGAGGCTCGGAGCGGATGGGAAAGACTCGGATCATGAGCTGTTTCCGCCCCATATGCCATGAGGGCCGGCTGGTACAGGCCCAAGGTGGTTGGTTGGCTGGGAGGATATCCTGGTGAAGCTTGGGTGATCACGTTGAGGGATCGTCGCGGTTGTGGCGCGTACGGAGCAGGTCAAGAGCTCTAGTGGGTCTAGCCCTGCTGCCACGACACCGAACTGCGGGGCAGGTACTCCGTACAAGCCGTACAGGAAGAAGCTTCGGTGAGGACGAGTCCTGTTCTCCCAACGCTGAGAGACCTGCTTGGCCGTCCTTCGCGGGCAAAAGTTTATCATGTGTATCAATGCCAACGTAAAAAAAGCTCGACCCTCATGTTCGTGCATTGCTGCTTGGCGACCATACCCGACGTCTGGACGGAAACTGCTGTCACGAAGAGGCCGGGCGGCAAGAGTACTGTACGGAGTACTATGCTGTAACTATACCTGCTGAGCCACACCTGCAGGGCACTCAGCCTAACGGCATTCCGTGCAAGTGACGCAACAATGAAGCTGCTGGCGTGTTTCGAGCCACCACAGGCTGCGTGGCTGCCTTCATTTCTGTACCAGACCTCTCCTCTCTGGGTCTATTCCATGGCGTATGCAGGGATCTCTGCGGCTTAACCAAGGGTTTCCAATTGAACGGTCAGTCGATCAGTGAATACGACGCCCAGGTTTGCAACAGCAGGTAGTGGCAGGTACTGTACCCAGCAACAAGTGGTACCTATAGCAAGCCTAGGTACCAGGTCCAACGCGTGCACCCACCCTTCGTCCCTCTTTCTGACGAACTTCTCACCTTAAAGACTTGGCCTGCCTCTTCTCTTTCTTGCTCGGTGCCGATCCCGTACGCCTCCCTCGTGTCACACGCTCTTCCTTCATATAAGGTCTGTAACAGCCGTGCAACCCACGCCTGATCCTTTCACTCCTTGCGCCACCTCCAGCTTCCCGGTCTTATAAGAGATCTGCCTGCTCGTCGTAAACTGCACCCCGGACTCCTGTTTGCACAACTTCGCCCTACTCCTCCAGCTCTGGAACGAGAAGGTACCCGTGTCTTCGCCAATCAGCCCAGCGTCATATTCGACAACAACCACTCCGTACATTGGGCGCCATGGACCGAGTCAAGCAGGGTAAGTTGCCGTCCATTGCCCATCCATCCAGTACACCTGTGGTGAGATGACACACCCTGACACGACTACCATATAGCAAACCCGTTCGCAAAGAGGGAGTCCCACCCTCCTGCGGCCGTCGTGACCTACAAGGTCCTGACAATCCTCACATGGCTGCTCTCGGTCATCGTCTCGGTCTACTACTCTGCTAGATCACCCTCAGACGATATCAAGCACGGCAGGACCATCGAGGGCCAGAACTACCTGCACTGGTCCGGCTTCACGCTCAACTTCGTGCTCGTCTATATCTACTTGTGAGCTCCAGACCTATGAGGGCCGTCTCGGAAAACCACAAATGGCTAACCTAAGATATCAGCATCGTCCTGTTCATCTCACAGGTCGGCTATGTTGTGCACCTCTTCTCAACCGACATCGAAAAGTCGAACCCGGCCTGCGCCGTCGGTTCCCACTTTATCGTGAACAACCTGCTGCACTTCGCCTTCATCATGCTCTTCGTCCGTAGCCACTTCGTCTGGGCCGAGCTCATCCTGATTATCAACTTCTTCAACCTGAGCTCCATGGCCTTCCGTCACCATTCGTATCCCAGATTCATCCACACCCCTGTCGTCTCTGGGCCACTGGCCTGGACCTTCGTCGCAATTTGTAAGTGACCTTTTCTCAACAAAGACTTGACTATTCCTCGAAATGCTCTAGAAGCCGTGTTTGGGTTGTCATGTGGGGTGCTACTCCTTACAGCTCTTCCTGCGGTCTGTAAGACAGCTCGAAAGGGAATGCTTTATACGCTTGAACTCATCACATTGGATTTTCTAACTGAGAATTGCTGGACAGACTGGAACGGTGCGATCATGGTTCCGCATCAGGGCAGCCTAGTTGCAAGAATTTTCGCCAACATTTTTGTGTGGTCCATTCTTGTCTACGGCCTGTTCTTCCTTGCAATCTACAAGGTAAGCCTCGGAGCATGAAGTTGTTCAGATAGTATTACAGACTAACATCCGACCAGGACTACACGATGGGCTTCTGGCTCAGCGTTTTGGCAGCATCGTTGGGCGTTGCCCAATTCCAGCGCCAGTTTATTGCATTCCAGTGGATCTTTGCATTCGTCATCATGGCTGTGTTGTTCAGCTTGTCTACAGTCGTGGGCATTGCTGCATGGACGGGCCGTGAGATCAAACTCGGCAAGAACAAGACAGTGACCGCTGATGCGGAGCGCGCCCCCCTTCTGGCCGACGATAACCAAACAGCTTAAGCTGAATCACTCAGGTGATGCCCAAACTCGCGAGCCCCGCGTTCGCTCCAGGGCTAGAGAGCCTTTTCTGTGCGCAATTGGGATGGAGGATGGCCTCGGTGGGGAACGGCCCCGCCGGAAGACAACCTTGACCGAGTTGGCACGCCCGGATGGTGTCTCCAGGATTGAGATCACAGTGGCACGCCTGAGGCGTTGATACTCACCAGATGATAGCACTATTGTCGGTTGAGGATGTAAATGAAAAATTCACACTGAGAATGTGTTTGGGAGGAAGTATTTGACCTTTCTTTTGGGGTGGAAAAAGCACGTCAAGCTGTGACTATTTCAATGAATGCTTGCGTAGTCTAAAAAATGTGATGGTGTTCCAGGTATGAGATATGCTGCATGATTATAACAATATAGTGACAGGACGGGGAGAAGACGATAAAGGCAACAATGGAGCTTCTCTTGTCGTGAGGTTGCGCATCAAATTATGATTTGAGCATAACCGCGCTTACATAATCAAAATGCTGCCATGATCTCACTTCACGTACCGTCGCCCGGCACAGGAATCTCGTCTCTTCTCATGACAGCACGTGCAACCTCAGAAGAAGGCTTGGAGCCCGAATGCAAATGTCAGGACAGAGGATTCTGAGGAATTTCCCCTTTGCCCTGAACCTCGGCACCGATATTTGTCATGTAACCCGTATCCGAAAGATCTTGGAGTCTCCCAGAGGGGCCCGCTTCGTTCAGAAGATTCTCAATGATGAGGAGAGAAGACATCCGAAGATACAGTGCATCCTGAACAATGACCACTCACCAAGCATGGTACAGTCCGCCAAGAGCCCTGGTCTGATGGTAAAACACCACCCCGGCATTACGGCCGCCGGTGGAAAGGATCACAGTTCATCAACAGCCGCAACAAGTCTCGACGAACTCAAACTCGCCGCGACTTTCATGGCTGGAAGGTATGATTAATCTATCTCAAGTGGGCAATACTCGAAATGGGAGCCCGTATATGCGAGAGAAGAACGATTAATTGACTGAGATTGGGATCACCAGGTTCGCTGCAAAGGAGGCCGTCATCAAAGCCCACCCGCAAAAGAATCTCACCTGGCATGGTATCACGATATCACACCAGGCATCGACCCACGCAGACAGGAAGGGTGCCCCGGCGGCTATTATTAGGGGCACAAATGAGGACTACGAGGCCCTCATCAGCATTAGCCACGATGGGGACTACGCAACCGCCGTGTGTCTCGGTGCCCAGCACGAGAGCCAGACAGAGGAATGACCAAGGCACGAGGAGGCGGCGGGTCTCGTCGCACCGAATCCTACCGGTCGGGCTGGGTTTGAGCAAATCTCCGACCTCCCGCATCGCGAGGAAGAACGGCTGATGCCCTCTGGACTCGGCAGTCCCATGCAGCAACGCGTGGGAGACGCGGTGGGAAAAAAAAAGGCCCTGGCAGATTACCTCTCACGTCACACAGCATCGAAGCAGCAGGCCTGGCCTGGCTCAATTTTTTTTCTGTAGCACAGGGTTGAGCCAGCCCAGCCCATGCCATGTGTGATCACGTTGTGAGGGTAGGGCCACCGCGTGTCTGCAAAAGCAGAAACAACACCAAGCCGCAATCCTCGTGCGACCTGTGGACTGCCGGACAGCGCTGGGGGGCTACAGGGGGCCACCATGGACGATGCTGCCTGCTCGACTGGCCTGATGATTCTGGTCACCTTGAGCTGAGACAATGTGAGGGAAAACGAAGAGAAGCATTCTCGGCAGATTGCAGGAAGTTCGGCGCGAGGTTCGGCGGGCTGAATTCGCAAGGCGGCCTCTGTTCAGATGAACTGGAGCTCATAAATGGCGGGCGGATTTGATAAATAACAACCTTTTAGCTTCACCTTTTACAATCAACATGGGATGACCGTGACCTCTCGTCTGCAAGCCTTGGTCGATGAGGTTCCCACGAACCTTGCCATTCTTTCTCTGCTCTCACACTCTCTTTAACAATCCCAGCGACCCAACGTCGCAACGCTGTGTATTAGAACCAGTTGGAGTCTTGGTCGTCGCATCTACTCGCCCCAGCCATTCGTTTCCAACAACAAGACAAGACACGACTTAGCAATCAGTCAAAACAGGCGCAGGTGCTGTGACGATGCCACCTCGACTGTGGGCCTCGATCGTAGCAGCCTCGTTTTTCCACCTGTCCAATTCTTTACACATCCCTCCCAATGCCATCAAAGAGTCTCTTCGCTGCCACTACGACTACATCGTCGTCGGTGGTGGTGCTTCAGGCTTAGTCGTGGCAAACCGACTCAGCGAGGATCCTGATGGTGCGCCCACCCCCCATCGCATCTTGGTTGTGGCGGTCTGGCTGACCTTTCTTGTGTGTACAGTCATGGTTTTGGTGCTGGAGGCTGGAACACTGTTTGTCAAACGATCTGTCGCAGTCTTTCATCTTACCGCTGGCTGACAACTGTGGTAGAGATACGGGAGGAGCAAAGGTGACGATTCCAGCGGAGATAGGAGACACCCTCTGGACCGATTACGACTGGAAGCTTCAGACCGTCAAACAAGAGCACCTCAACAACAGGAATGTCGCACTCAATCAAGGCAAAGTCGTCGGCGGTGGCACCATTCTTAATGGGATGGTGTGGACCCGAGGCTCGGCCAGAGATTACGACGCTTGGGGAGATCTCAACGATGTCGAGGGTCGGTCAAACGAGTATGACTGGCGGTGGGAAGACCTCCTCCCTTATTTCCAAAAGGTACGAATCGGATTGATGAGCGTTTACTCGGGTATTGCTAACATCAGGCGCAACGACAGAGCGAGAACTTCAGCGCGGACGTAGATGTCGAAACCGAGTCAAGATTCAGCATTCGTCCAAATGCGGACGTCCATGGGGACGAGGGACCTGTGTCTGTTGCCTATCCTCGCTTCATCTACAACCAATCTGGTATGAGCCTCCTTGAAAAAATTGCTACACGCCACTAGGAGCGAGTGAGCGAAGCTGACGGAATCCTAGCCAACTTCTTGGATGGCATGGTGGAGATGGGACTGCCCATCACGTCTGAGCCCAATGACGGAACATGTGTTGGGGCCATGATCAGCCCCTCCAGCATGAACGCACAGAACCAGTCGCGGTGTGACAGTCGCACAGCATACCTCGATCCTGTGATAGACCGTCCCAATCTGCATGTCGCAACGGAGCAGATGGTCACACAGGTGCTTCTGGAGGAGGTAGACAACACCGGCTCTGGCGTTGGCGAGTCTCCATCCGATCGGATACAGAAGGCCATTGGAGTTGAGGTATGTTCGAGCAAGTATGTTCCCTTGAATTTAAACTGAAATTGTGTCTTCTGCAGTTCGCGCACTCAAGATCCAGCCCCAGGGCGAACGTCACCTGCTCGAGGGAGGTCATCATGGCAGCTGGGGCCATCTTTTCCCCCACGATTCTGCAGTTGTCCGGCATAGGCCCTGAAGATGTACTCAAGTCTCTGAACGTCACCGTACGAGTCGGCCTCCCTGGTGTCGGTGCGAATTTGCAAGACCACGGCATGTTACATCCTGTATATTCATGTATGTGCCAAATCCAGAAGCCAACCTCGGCCCCTTTTCGAGTTTTGAGAATCCCATCCGCCTGAAAGAAACACTGCTCTTGAAATCAACTAACACCAAGAGGACAGACACGAATGCCTCCCTAATCACCTCCAAATCCATCGAGGCCGACAATGCTTCCTGGGCCGCCGCTCTAAATGAATACGAACAAAACCGCGCAGGCCCGCTGACGGCGCCATTGATAAGCACAATCGCCTTCCCAGCCATGCGCCACTTCGCAGACGACTGGGTCGAGCTCATAGACGCCGCGGACCAGCGCGACGTCGACCAGACCCTCCCCCCCGGCACGCCTCCCTCCGTCAGGGCGGGCTACCTGGCCCAGCGAAAGTACCAGATCCCCCTGCTCCGCAACCCGACCGAGGGCGCCGTCGAGGTCCTGGCCGACTCGGTCGGGACGCTGTCGGTGGCGATGCAGCGGCCGCTGTCGCGCGGCACCGTGCGCCCGTCGTCGCGCGACATCTTCGACATCCCGCCGCTCGTCGACCCGCGCTACTGCGCCGAGCCGTTCGACTGCCTCGTCCTGGCGCGGGCGCTGCTCTTCAACTGCGCGCTGACCCGCACGCGCGCCATGGCCGAGCTGCAGCCCGTCGTGCGGGCGCCCTACTTCTGCCCGGACGACCTGGCCCCCGGCGGCGGCGGCGACGCCGAGCAGAGGAGCGACACGGACGCCAGGATGCTGGAGCTGGCGAGGCAGCACCTGGCCACCGAGTTCCACCCCTCGGGCTCCACGGCCATGCTGCCCCTTGACCTGGGCGGGGTGGTCGATACCGAGCTGAGGGTGTACGGGACACAGGGCCTGCGGGTCGTCGACGCCGGCGTGATGCCGATGGTGCTCGGGGCGCATCTTCAGGCTGCTGTCTATGCGATAGCCGAGAGGGCTGCTGATATTATTTCTGACCGCGATACATGATGATGGTGAGCCTGGTTGTCTTGAGGAGTTGATCGTGTGATAGACGAAAGCGGGGGCTGTACAGCTGAGGACCGAAAAGAGTTTCATGAAACTCAAGAAGTAAGATACCTTCGAAGATATTTAGTTTAATCAGAAACCAGAAATGATGGTATTGTTTCGATAGACTTGATGTTCCTTGTGATATGTGTCACTGAAAGGACCCTCATGACTTGGGCACCCATGAATTATTTGTACATGCTTCTCTTACAGGCGAACCGCTCGAGGTTCCCAGCACCGGCCTGACAAGCTTGTTGAATAGCACATGAGACTTTTCCCTGTAGCTCTAATGGCCTATATGTATTGGGCATGGAAAGGGAGAGCCCTAGGAAGCAAATCCGAGAATGACGGTGCCCGGGCAGCAGAAGAAGCTCGATCTGGCTGAAGCTCAGGAGGCGAGCTGGGTTGCCTACAATATCAATCTCAAGTAAAGAGAAACATTCAACTGAATTTCTCTACAAGTCTAAATACAAATGTGACATAAAAGAAGCGAACTCTCGGCAAAGGGGTATCTGTCTGTGACCAAGGCAGCAACCAAGTTCCCAGCTTCTCTTCCGCCAGACGCCCAGATAGATGAGTAGAGCCTAGAAAAAAAAAAGACACCAAATTGCTGTAATAATCTCCAGAAAACAGGGCCCTACTGACTCCAACCTGCAATTCCTCTGCGCGCTACTACTCTATCACGCAGCCTGTGCTGCTTCAGTCACCAATTGCTCACCCTCATCGAGCAAATCCGTCACCTTCCTCAAATTCTGAATCATGCTCTGTCCGAGCCCGACGAGCAACAACTTCTCCGCATTGGCCGGCAAGCCTAGGTATGTAGGTGGCTCGCGCTCGGGAAGCTTGTGGATCCATCCCATGAAGTCCTGCATGGAAGTGCCTGACGGCACCTCCAAATTGCTCTCCTTGTCACCGCCCTCGACCAGTTTGTGGCCAATGTCGTAGGCCGCTGGTGTCAGGAAGGAGTGGACGAGCTCCGTGAGGAGCTTGTAGTCGCCCTCGTCGTCAATCTTGCCTCCGTATGTTTCCACGACAAGGTATCGAATCATTTCCCATGGAATGTTCTGGGGTGCGATGTTTGTCCGGTTTTGGGCAGCTGTTTCAACCCACGTATCGATCACAAAGGCCGAGCACTCATACTACGATTTGTCAGTAATAGCAATGGTTTAGTTGAGGGATAGTATACTCACATCACTGTCATTGAACTCCCAGAAACCCTTCCAACCAAGACTAGGCGCATAACGGAGGCGCTCCTGAACGACAGCATGCAAGAAAGAAAGCAGGAGGTAGAGCCTCTGCCGCTCAACAGGGCTCTTTGCGGGCCTCGCAGAAAGCGACGACATCGAGTCTTTCATGTTGGCCCTGACACCAGCAGGTTGCTCGTACATGAGCACGCGAGAGGCACGAAGCAGGTTGACGGGAATCTTAGGGCTGGCTTCCATGGATAGGAAGAGCCTGAACTCTGGGTTCGGGTTGAGTGATTCCATGCGTTTCTCGAGGCTCTGCAGCCAAGTTGGTGCGAGATGAACATTCTTGACCAGGACCCAAGATCCGAGTTGTGCCGCGTTACTGATGGCTTTGTCGGCGCTCGCAACGCCTTCGTTGGAACCCATGGCGATATTCGTGCACCTAACACGTGTTCTCTCCACCAGACTGTCAACTTTGTAACTGGCATCGAAGCCAGGGCTAGACACCAAAGCAATCGGTCGAGTCGCGGGTACTTGGGTCACAGTAGCCTTGAGGTCTTCCACGATATCGAACAGTTCAGGTCCGAACACCAGGGCCACGAAGCGCTCTGCCGCAGGCACGAAGCGGTCAAGACGGAAAAGCTTCACGAGGAGTAGGGAGATGAGAGCCTTGTCGTTTTCATCCGTGCTGTCGTCCCAGACTTTGGGAACGAAGTTCTCAGCTAGCTCCTCTGTGAAGAACTGATCCCAGTCGCTGGAAGAGACCTGATCAAGTCTCTCCTTCAGACCGGGCAGCTTTCTGGCTCGAGCGAATGCCTCCTCCTTGGCATCCACCACGGTTGAGACGTCCTGACCCTCGATCTTGTCGTCCAGAATGTTGTCAATGAGGCCGCTGTCCATCTTATACGGAGATGCCTGTGCGAGGAGCATGGCAAGAGTAATGCGGTCTTTCTGGAGCACACCAAGAGCAGTCCTCTTGAATGCAGCGATGAACAGATCTCTGACGATAATATCACGGCGCACCTTGTGGTTTGTCTCGTTTGCCAGGTTCGGATTACCATGGAGCACACCGTGGAAGATATCGAGGAAGTACTGCAGGGAGAACTGGTAGAAGTGGTTGAGGTAGTGCAGCTGTTCAAGGACAGCGTACACGGCACTGCAAGACTTGGCAATGACATCGTACTCGAGCGTGATCTGCTCGACCTCAGCCATGACGCCTTCGGTGTTGTTCATCTTGGCTGATATTTCGGCGGCCTCAGTCTTGAGGGTCTCCAAGGTTTCAATGACATTGTCGTCATCCAGAATGTTTCCGCGGGACTCGTTGAGTGCCTGCAACAGGCGCTTCTCAAGCTGTCGCAAATGAACCTTGAACTCGCCCTGAAGCTTGATGAGGTTCGACCGCCTCTCGTCGACATCTGGCCGCTCAGACTTCAGCGCATCGTTAAGCGACTGTGTCTGTAGACTGCTCTGTGTGACAGTGAAGTTGACAAATGTGGTTCGACTGCAGATGTCCGGTGCAAATGTGGCAGATGGGTCCCTCGTGGAGAGGTAGATCTTGAAGGCCGGTGAGAAGTCGATCTGCTGCTTTCCAAGCTGGATAAGCACACGACCTCCCGTCTTCTGGTACTCTTTGTTGAGCACGTGGTTGAGAATGGGGTCGAGATGCTCCGCATCCTGTATGAGAATTGGGTTGCCGAAACGGAGGGAGCTCTCAAGCTGCTTGGTGAAGGAGTCGTCCAAGAAACTGGTGACGGTCAAGCGGCGTTCCTTGCACTCCTTCTGCAGGAATTCATTGACTCTGCCCGAAGGATCGATGATCAACGGGTACCTATTGAAGCGTTGCAGGATGATAGCGTTCTCAGTGCACAGGTCATCCACAGGCAGGCTGTTTTCATGCCATCCGAGACGCTCATCGGCCGTGGACAAGTACTCAGTCATCGGGTTGTGCGGCTTGAACTGAATACCAGACAGGTGCAGCTGGTGCAGCCAGTCCTCCATCATGGACTTGCGGAACGTCTGGTCGTATAGACCGCTGTAGGCAAGGAAGGCAGCGGCGACAAGCACGTCTCCCACCAATGTGCTGATCTGTGTCTCGAAGGACTTGCTGCCCTCTTCCCAACGCACACGCTCAGAGGAAAGGCTGTCGAGCAGTTTGACGCTTCGGTCGACCTTGAATTGCACCCTGGACATCTCAGACTTGATCGCCTGCGTCTCGCTGATCAGCGCCGCATACTCGGTCTTGTACGTGGCGATGCTCTGCTCCAAATGGGCGATGTTGTTCTCGATCGCTTTGGCTTCAGCCTTGGTCTGCAGAGCCTGCTCCTCCAGCTGCTCGACTTCCGCCCTCAGTGGGCCAACCCGGTCGAGGATTTCAGCAAAGTTCACTTGAGCTTCCACCCACTGGACCAGAGGACCACAAGCCTTACTGGCACGGTTGACCCTCTCAAACGTGAATTCGGGGTTGGATAAGAACTCGTTTCTCATCTTCACGCGAAGGTTCCTGGTCATCTGCTTCTCATTGTTGAAGTTGATGATGCTTGCGATAAAGTCGTCTCGTCGCACGACGGCCTGAACAGCTTTCCAATCGTTGACCTTGTGACCGATAAGCGTGCAGACGGAATCCAGTGCAAGCTTGACGCCCTGTGGCGGCGTGTTCATGGATCGGACTTCAGTCAGGTGTTGGCGCTTGATGTTGCTGACGCTGGCTTTGGCTGCCTCGACTGCAGGTTCAGCCTTCGCGAGATCTTCCAACACAACCTTCTTTCTCGTTGCGACCTCAGCTTCTTGCTTCTCGAGCGCAGCCTGGACTTCAAGAGACGTGTTCTTGCGCTGCTCAGCCTCCCTTTGGTCGGCGACCATGCGTTGCAGCTTCTCATTTGCCTCAATATCCTTCTGCTCCAGCTGGGCCTTCTTCTCAGCAAGACTCTCGCGAAGGTCTCTGACCTTGTCCACGGTGTCCCTCAGCTTCTCAAGACCCACGTTGAGATGGCGCTGTTGTTCCTCAAGGTCCTCGCGCTTTTCATTGTACAGCTTGACATACTGTGCCACAAAATCCAAGAAGTGGCGCGGTGTCAAGAAGGTGACCTTGCCCTGCTGCTTCTGTAGCTTGACATTGAAGCGCTGAAGGGAGTAGTGAATGTAGACCATAGAGTTGACAACGGATTCTCTGTGCGAAGGGGGCAGGCTGAGGCCACGGTAGGCAATAGGAATCGAGTCGGGTGCTTGGAAGTTTGAGCGGTCAAGATCCACAGAGTGCGTCAACTCATGAGCAACCTGGAATAGAGCTTGATCCGACCAGTCTCCGAACCAGTTGAGAACACAACGGTTGAACAAGGCAGGACTGGTCGCAGCCTTCGAAGAGAGGCCATCCTCTGGTGGGTTCATGGTGAAGACAACGTGCAAGTTCTTGACGATTTGCGAGGTGAACCACTTGTACAGCTCCTCCTGGGAATCAAGGAGTAACCCTTGACGTTGTGCACCTTCCTTGCAGGCCGTCATCAAGGCTGCGAAGTCATCACCTTCGAAGAGGCCAGGTACCTCAGCATTGGCGAGCAGCGTGTTCATTCTCTCGAGGAAGCCGGAGTCAAGAACGTTTGATTCGTCCATGATGAAACACATCTTCTCGCCCTTGCAGCCGCAACGCCGCAAGACTTCCCTCAAGTCCTCGTCGAAGTCCTCGGCTGAGTACTTGCCGTGCACCTTGATTTGGTAGACCTTGAGACCGTTCATCCAGGCGACGAAACGTGATAGGGTTGTCTTTCCCGAACCGCTGACGCCAATGAGAATAAGATGGCCTTGGGGCTGCCGGAAGACACGATCGATGCGAAGGACGTGCTCCAAGACATCGTTGAACAGGATAAGTGGCACATCAACCTCCTCCTCGCAGAAGGTCTTGAGGCGAGCCTTGACGAAATCACGAAGTTGTTCCCGGTCGACCGGGACATAGTTCTTAGAGAGCCAGTTGGAGTAGAGGATGGGCCCGCCGAGTGCTTGCTGTTCGTCAATAGTCGGGAAGAAGTCAATCGCAATTCTGTGCACAGCGTCATCGGTCCATTTGCGCTCGTCCTCAGCAACAAGACGATCTTGGAACAGACGCAAAGCCTCGTGCGCCCAAATCCGTACCAAGCCTTCGACAGACAAAGTCTCGAGAGGTCGGATTGCTTCATAAACACCGCGAACCCAGCGAGTTAACTCACGGGGACTGTACACGTAGTGGGGCTGGATCTTAGTTGTGAATCGCTGCTGAGACTCAAGGAAGAACCGGACCATGGACTGAGTGAGTGCATCGGCATAACCGCGCAGAGATGGGATAATCTTGAGCACGGCAGCATTGAACGTTCCGTAGATTTGGTGAAGGGATTGCTCGCCTGGGTAGTCAACCATGATGAGGGGAGCATGCCGGAGGAAACGAGCAGCCATAGGCGTACGTCCGGCATCTGTAGGCGGGTTACAAGCGCCGACGAACTGGATCCTGTCGAGGGTCACCCACGACTTGTCGGAAGTTCTCCAGAAGCCATTATGTTCGACTAGCTGGCGAATGAAGGATATAGCTCTCTGCGTGCCATACCTATCCGGAGCTGGCAGATTGATCTCGTCACAGAATATGACGAGCCAACGCCCAATTTGAGTTGGAGACAGCGTCACCCCATTCAGTGTCTTCTTGTACTCGCAGTACTGCTCGAATGTCTTGATCAGGAGGTCGGGTGTAGTAGCACTCGAGAAGTTAAGGCCAACGACCTCCATGTTTGGCAGCTTGCGCAGCGCGCTGAACAGAGTCATCGTTTTACCAGAGCCAGGCGGTCCGCACAGAAGCAGCGGCTTGTGTTCAGCCAGCCATGAGTACAGGACATCTTCGTGCCGAACGGTGTCCAGAGTCGGAATGACCACATCAGTCTGGGTGATGGAGTGCGTGTTGACTTCAATCGTCGGTACTTGATTCTGCCAAGGCGTCCATTCGGCTTGTGGGAGGGAGACATCAAAATCAATCAGGGCGCTGGACCCATCCAAAGGCGGTGACCCAAAATCTGCGAGACCACACAGGCTGTCGCCGAATGACTTGCGATCATTCAAAGGACAGTCGCCGGTCAAAGACCAGACCAAAGCAAGCAAAAGCTTCTTGGCAATGAAGCTTTCCACCTGCTCGGGATCCAGAGGGAAGTCAACGTGCTGGGAGTTGTACTCGATGATGTCGCGGACAGCCTTGTTCAGCAGCGAAAACAGGGTGTTGAGTACCCTGGCCACTGTGAACTCCATGATATGGTTATAGTCTTCTGCTTGTTGCAGAGCGGCCAGGATGAAGCCCTCAGACTCAAGATGGGAGCGGAGGAGATCAGCAGCGTGCGTCTGTACGGCGAGGGCCTTCGCAGAGCTCTGTCCAGTGGCTACCGCGTCCTCGTCCAGGTCCTCGAATGCGACTGTGCGTAGTGTCTCGAGGTAATTGGTCACCATCATGCTAGGAGTGACAGTGTCCTCGCTGAACCAGACCATACCGCACCTACTGACTGTCGCGAGAGTGGCATACTTCAAGGTTTCCACTTCGAACATAATGCGGACATTAGGTGGCAAATTGAGACGCTCGCCATTGGGAAGGGTGAGCAGTTTGTTGTCATCAAGCACACTGTTCAAGTTCTCAACCCACTCAGGGTCGACATCGCCATCAAAGACAATCCAGTGACGCTTGGTATCCTCGCCACGGAGGTTGTCCACAATTTTTCGAAGAATACTTGTAAACAGACCATCCGTCCATTCTCGGGTGGTGGAATCGAGGTTTCCGTACAGTGCCTCCTTGGACATGACTTTCGAGTCAATGACATGGGAGACGCCCTCGACGTTCTCGACCTGTTGAAGTGCGTCAAGAAGCAATCTCCAGGCAGCCGACTTTCCTGATCCAGAATTTCCGACCATCATGACACCATGATGGATCTTCTGAATTTGATACAGCTGGAGGATCTTTGTCATCCACGTCTCGTTGACAACGAGTTGCCTTTCGTCTGCCAAGCGGCGGATTGCCTCCTCCAAACTGTGTAGGTTGGCAGGGACATACTTCACGCCAGGGAAGCACACCTCTTCGATATCCATCATGATGTCAACATCAGGCTTGATCAGCTTGGGCGCAATGGTCTCGCGGATGCTTTGGACAATGATCTCCGGCTCTACTAGTTCCTCTGCGCCTATGTCGCCTCCGCTCTCGATGAGTCGGGCACGTTTCAGCCCACCAGAGCTCACTAGGACGCTCTTCAGAGCACGAAGACCGAAGTCGTAATGAGCTTGTTTCGACAGCTTGGCTGAGCATTGATCGAAGAAAGGTACTGTTTGTTTTGACAGGTGCTTAGCCTGATTGAAGCCTTGGGAGTACAACATCACCTCGGCGATGAGCTCCTTGTCAGGCTTCGACATGGCCACACTGCGGAAGAGCTTCTTGAGGTTGTCTGGCAGATTGGACCGACCAGCATAGCCGGGGTTCATTGTGATGAAGATGCCCGTATCTTCGTTGACGTGAAGCTGGCGACCTACAAGCTCAATTTGGGCTTTGTCATCCTCAGCACCCTGTTTCAGACCGAGTTGAATATTCTGGATCTGTTGGGAAACAGCGGACAGAATACGTTCCTCAAGACGATTGAACTCGTCGAAACAGCCCCAGGCTCCGACCTGACAGATACCGAGGAAGATACGACCCATGGCCTGGAAGTCGAAAGTGTCGTCACAGCAGAAGACCAGAGTGAACCTGCCCAGCTCGACACCAAGCGCCTTGACAGATTCTGTCTTGCCGGTACCGGCAGGGCCATAAGGAGATCCTCCCAGACGCTGGCACAGTCCTTGTGTGAGAGTGAGGAAGCACCTGTCAGTGAGGGGCGTTCGAACAAGCCTGTCAGGGACGCCGAGATACTCGAAGCCGTAGTTGAGCTTAGCGTTGGCCATCTTGATATGTAGGCGGTCTAGGAATTCCCCCTGAGGAGTGTAGACATAACGCATCTGAAGGAGCCACATATAGTTTGTCGGAGTCGTGGCATTGAGCTGCACAAGCTTCTCGATGACATCTCGCTGATGAACACATTCGGTGATGAGCTGCTCGCACTTCTTCCGCATCAGGACCTCCAGGTCACCCAAGACCGTGTCCGCGAGAAGGCGAAGCACCTGAATTTCCCGCTCGAACAAGGATTGGAGGTCATTGCCGCCATCATTGAGGGCTTGGTCAATGGCAGTGGTCCAGACGACCTGAGTTGCGAGGACCACGATCTGACTTGGATAAGCTGACATGAACTCGCTCATGGCTGATTGCTCGATCTTCTCGTTGGAGAAAATGGGCGTGTACTGCTCGACAGCCTCGGCTAGTAACTCGGCAAGCGTTGCTTTCATTCCGCTTTCCAGGAGGGCGAGCCAGTCGTTAATCTTGGGAGTCTTGATTACCGAAATTTCTTTCTTGAGCCGCACAACCTCGCCCTCCTTGGAGGTAAAGCCAGAAATGACACCCTCTTCGTCCATGACCAGGCCAGAGAGACCAGCAAACATCTTTTTGAAGTGTTTAGCAATACGCAAAGTGTCGTTGCTGTTGCCGATCATTTCCAAAAGGTCTTCGTCGCCGACGAAGTAGAATCGAGGGAATGAGACACGCTCCTTCTCGAGATATTCGCCCAGCGCTTTCTGGATCTTGTTGAGCAGCTCCGCCAAGCGCTCCAAAGACTTCTGTACATTCGGTATGTTGAGGACGTCAAGGACGGTGGGCTGCTTGTAGACTTTCTTCATCACCGCAGAGAACTCGCTGTTGATGTTCTGGAACCTCGAGGACTCGATCGGAAGCAGGTGCTTGATATCCGCGTTGCCAGTGAAGACACCCTCGAGGTAGACCCACTGGCGTTGAACATCAATCCAGACGTCGAAAAGGACATGCACACGATTCAGCCTATCCTCCCAGGTGGACGCCTCCTCCTCAAATTCCTTGTAGTATGGGGAGTGCTTCATTGCCTGTAGCGAGTTGAGATTCTCGCTGCACTTTGCGAACAGCTCATCCCAACCTCGAATGAGGCGGCATTTGTTCTGGTAATTGACGAGTTCGAGATGATAATTCGTCCAGTCCTCCTTCACCTGCCTCAAGAACTCCTCAAGGGCCATCTCGCCCTGGGCTTGAGCAATCACGTCCTTGATGATGACTTCGGTCGCCACGAGGTTTAGGTCCCAAACATCTCCCAATGTCATGGACACGGGAGAATACCGCTTGCCAGGCTTGATCTGCTTCCAGATTTTGGTCCAGTGTCGGTCTCGCACAGCCTCTGACTTTAGGTCTCCCAGCAGAGAGTTGACTTTCAAGTACTGCCGAAGAATGTTTTGGATGTGCTCAAATGCAGCGTACTGCCGCATCCTGCTAGGCATCTCCTTCGTCATCTTGATGAGGCCATCAATTGATGATCGGATCTTTCTTGGCTGTACGCTGGTCCATAGCATCTCGCGAAGCTCGTTCAGACTCTTCCATATCAGGGAAAGTGAAGCCCAGACAGATTTGAAGTCTTGGACCTCTTCCAGTATCACCCCCAGAGACGAATCTGCGGATGCAGGAAGATCGAGGGCTTCCTTCGCCTTGGAGACCATGGCAAATTCTTCCTGGAGCTGAGTGATTCTGATCTCGAAAGAGCTCAACGTGGCATTGGCCTCGTCAGGAGGTATAGTGCCAGACACTGGCTTCTCCTCATTCCACTGCTGTGCCACTTCGGTGATTTTATCGGCAACGACCTTGTCCTCCGCCACGATCTTTGCTCGCAAGGCGTCCGTCTGGTCCTGGACGATCTTCGATTTGCGGGCTAGAAGCTCGTTCAATGCGTCCCACATACCGTCCACCTGTTCCGCATGAAGCCAGTCATTGGGGAACTGATACCGCTGCCTCACAAGAGTGGATTCGCCTTGGCGGAAGATTTCAACCTCTGGTGCCCAAAGCTTGACCTGCCGCTTGCAACTTTGCACAATGGTGATGAACTGGACGGCTTGCGCTGTGGACGATGCTTCCAGACTATGGCTTTCTAAATCTCGCCGGGCTTTCTCGATCTCAGCATGGACCTCCCGCATGCGGTTTCCGAGACGACTCGCAAACTTGAGCAGGATATCATGCTGCCATTGATCATACTTGGCATTGACCTTGGTCTGTACCTGATCATAATCGATGGTGACATGGCCGAATGGGCGGCTGACCTCTGATGTGTCAAACGTCGATCGTGTTTTGCGGAGCTCCTGCAAAAGTTGCAACCATCGCGAAAGCTGGTCACCAAGTATTTCGTAAACTTGGTCCGATTGCAAGTCCCACAAGGACTGGAATTGCAGCCATTTGTCGACATATGCCCCAATCTCCTGTAGCTTCTTGTCAACGGACCCATGTACGCGGATGAGCATCTCGGTGCACTCAGCGGGGAGGTCGTTGAAGCGAGGCTCATCTTGAGCAGTGGTGTTCAGACTCAGGCTCATTTGATAACGAGTTGCCTTGATCTTCTTCAGGTTGCAGACAACGCCAAGCCAGTCTTGAAGCTGCAGAAACCAGCTAGCACGTGCAAATTCCAACGGAGGGTCGAGATAGATGACCTGGTTTCGCATCGTGATTTCGTGTATTAGCTGTTTCATGACTGGTTTGTCAGATTTGGAGTTCACAGCACCGTCCCCGTGTGCCCTCCGACGCGAATCGTCACCCTCGAAATAGTCATCCTCGAATGCCTCGATCCAAGCCGACATTGCGCGTTGGAGGCGGATGAGTAAGACTTCTTTGATATGGGAGTTCATTCCGTCGACCCAGAAGCCTAGATTGACGTACTGTTCCAGGTTCAACTGGTCCACTGCGTCTTGGATGATTCTGAGTCGCGAATCAAATTCAGAGGCTTCGTACGGGCAGGAGCTAAGCTCAGCAAGAGCTTTCTGGATGGTTGCGTTGATGGAGGCTAATGTCATCGTCTTGAACTGGAGCTGGGACACTGCCACGGAGAACTCTTTGACGAAAGTGACATGCTTGCTTTCACCTTTTGACGAGTCCGCTCTGAAATGTAGCTCGTACATGTTGTTAAAAGACTCCCATCTGAGCGGCATACCCCTGCGGACAAGTTCCTGGACTTCGTTCCGAAGACCGCCAAGCAGGACGGAGACGTCCGGCATATCCGCGATCTGGCGATCAGTCTGCGCGTAAGTCCTGACGCTCTCCATGAGGCTCACGGCAAAAGGATAGACTCTCTTGGCTTCTTTCGAGACACTGTTTATGGCGTGAGGCACACTGTAATTCAGCCACATGAGGTTCCGGACCTCTTTGAACAGGGCAATGACCTGCCCGTCGAAGTTGATATGAAGCTCCAGGACGTTTCCAGCAGCCCGGATCTTGCTGATGGTGAAGATAAGGCCCGAAATAGTGATGTTCTTCCTCTGCACATCGTGAAGCCAAGCCTCGTATATCGGCCGCGTGTTCAGCTTCTTCCGGAAAAGCTCGCTATCGTTCTTGAGCTTCTGACCTTCGGTGTGAAGCGCCCATTCGGAGCCGAGAACGTCTTCGACTTTCTTCATGTATCCATCGAGTTGACGCTCGATCTGACGAGCCCAAATGATAGCCCCAGAAACCGGGGGGAGATCATGCAGCTGAGCCATGGCGTGCGCCTCGGAATGACCGTACTGCTGCTTGAAGCGCTCATGGAGAGAGTTGATGGCCAGCTTGACGTTGTCAATAAGCTGGGTTTGGTACTCTGCGATGGCACCTCGAATCTTGGGCCGCACAAAAAGCGCGTTGAACTTGGAGAAGACACGGAACATTTCGTTCGCGTTCTTGGCTGTAGCAAGACGGTCTCGCAGCCGAGCAATGATGGAGTTCTCAACGCGGGATGTTCGTTCATTGTAAGTCTCCTCGGCCTTGACCCATCGCTGGGTTCCTTCGGTGGAAACATCAAGTAGGTCCACGTTTCTCAAAGCTTCCCAAGCTTGCTTGACCTCCTCAACCGCATCGACGTCGCCCATCTCTTCAACGACGACGCCTTCTGCGGTTGCGCCGTCGACCAGCTCAGTCACACTCGCCTTTGGGCCGAGGACGTTGACGATCGTCTTCTGCAGCTGCTCGTGGTTGTCGCGGAAATTACTGACATATTTCAGCCGAGATTGCAGCTCGGTGTGTTTTGGGTTGATCTTGATAGGAATGAACTTCTCGTTCCTCCGCCTGGTGACATCACGGGCGACATCGGTGAAAGCCTTTTTATTATCGTCCCAGGCCTTGAAGACGTTGTCCGTCAGGCGCATGACGTTGCTAAATTCCTGGTAATCGAGATCGACCAACTCCGTCCCCGGAAGAAGGCGGTGCAGAACCTCATCCAGATCCGCCGAGAAGGCCTCGACCAAAGGCAAGGCCCGTCGAATGGGATACGGGCAAATCCGGAGCTTCTTATTCAGGTGAGTGAATATCTGATCAATAGCATCCCGAACCTTGGGCAATGAGGTTGCCGAGAGGAGCTCATCCAAGGGAAAGTCACGCATCAGCTGGTTATACTTTTGAACTGTATCCATGGCTTCCTTCAGCCCCGTATCCGCTCCGAAACTGACAGTCGCCTGAAAACGCTTCGCATGCTTCAATATCTCCAGCGTCAAACGGACACCGTCGCTTCCAAGCTGAGTCTCGATGCCACCAAGTGCGGCCTCCATGGACAGCCAAAAATTGATCTCCTGGTTGGCCGTACCGGTGGTTGGATCACGATTCATCTTGGTGATGGCCTGGATAGATTTGATCCAGTTGTTCACGTTCGTCTGCAACTGGTTCAGGAAGGTGCTGTCCTGGAGGAGGGCGGTCGGTATCAAGTCAAGCGAGGGCTTGACCTGGCGAGATGCGGCATCGTCGAGGGCGTTCTGGACTGTTGGATGGAACGGCAGGAGAACTTCGGGGATCTCAACGTTCTGCTGCAGATGTGACAAGCTCAGCTCCAGCTCCGTCCACCTCTTCTTCGTCACGGGTATTCCAGTCTTAGCGTCGACGTCAGCTCTGCCGCGGACGCCGCCGATCATCTGCTGGCTCTTGGTGCTTGCATCAAAGTATGGCGCCAGACCATTGTGCAAGAAGAGTTGTAGATATTCGAAGGGCGAGGCTGCCGGGCCTTGCTCGCCAGCGGTGGCTGCAAGGTAGGCTGGGCCAGGGAGGTTCAGCACTTGAAGCTGCGAGGCGAGGGGCGCGGATGGATCGAGGGGCTGAGGGCGCTTGAGGAGGACCAGGAACGCTACGGTGGTGGCTGCTGAGGACAAATCGGATGCGATAGTATATGTGTGTTGTGATGGTCCTAGGGGATTACAGTTAGCATGCGTGCCACCAAACGCAGTTTGGAGGGGGGGGAGGGTAGAGGCCGCCGTACTCGAATCCACGTCGCCGTTTTCTAGTTGAGGGGCGGCGGGGAGGTCCTTTTGTATGTACAGACACACGATTGTGTCGTTGGCGAAGCGAGTACATCGCTGTAATGTGTCGTTGTACCGGGCCTTTGACAGGATACTGCCCGAAGCTTCGAGCTCGTCGCGCGATGCGCCAAGGGCGGCCTCAAGCAGATGGGCCAGATGGTCAACGACGCGGGTGGGATCCATGGCGACGAGAGGCGCGCCGGTACTGACGCCGTTGATGCCGTTGGCTCCGTTGCCGTTGACAGGCGTGCCCGGGGGCTGTGGAGATACGGCCGCGTCCATGATGGGCGTTGTCGTGGTGAGAGGGTTTGGTGGCTCAGACTATCGTGGTCATGTCTATCCGACGTTCGCAGGCGCTTTACAAGCCCGGGCCGGGGCACAGGTTGATTAAGGGGTTACACAGGCGGGCAGAGGGCAAGCAGGTGTTCGCGAGGACGAAAGAAGCAACAAATGAAGGCAGCTTGAAGGGGTATCTCGTTGCTGTAACAAATGGCCCGATGTCATGGGCGAAAGCGGGTGATGGGAAAATGCGTGTCGCACTGGCAGGGAGGGTTCGATGGCAGACGGTCATTAAAGCCCTGGGGTTATTGAATTCCAGCATGACTGAACCACCAACAGAATCGGCACCAGTGTTGACTTCCAAAACTCGGGCAGCTTGGAGCCACGCGCTGCCCGTTGGAGGACCCCTGTCGCGACTGAGAGCATGCGGGAGTGCGGGTACCTGGATTTTGATTGGCCTCGACGCCTGCCGGCATTCATGCATACAGTGCAGCCAGCACCCAGGTGAGGTAGGTAGGTACCTAGGTACAGACTACTGTGTAGTCTACATGCGGCACGGATAGAGCAGATACGTAGATTGATGGAAGCCGGCCTGCCGGGCCACTATGGTGCATTGTGCCACCTACCAACAGTAGTCTACCTGTCGCTCAAATTCACATGGCAAAACATGCACATCCTCCAGAGCTATTCAAGCTTTTCGGCTACCAGCCTCCTCTCCTCACTCCGCCGAATTCAATATTCGCGAATGGGATGGGCGTCCCCTGTGCAGCCAGACATGAACGCCTTTTTACCTCATAAAATGGTATGTGTCCGTCCGAGCAGGGCTATACGGATACCCTGCAGCAGCTGGCACCCATGTACTTCGTGCTTTACATACGAGAAGGTAGGAGCAGTTTGAGTCTACTTTGAAAAACCGGTAGAGGTCTAGTTTTGTTGGTCATGGGCCTCACATTCATGCCCGCGGAATCAAGACTTGAAGTGTCTGGCAAATAACACCAAGACAATTGTTGGTTGACTGGCCTCCATTCCGACAGCCTGCCTGCAAATGACATCTTGCCTCTTTTTTTCCGCCGCGGGATTTCTCTCAATATAAAGAAAGTCAACGCCACTGACCCCCCAGACCCAAGACACACCAGACCCCGAACCAATGCCCCCCATCTTATGCCTGGCTGAACCCATTATCAATGCGTGAAACCGTGATACTCGTGGCCTTTTCCCTTCCCATTTGTGGTCCGTTCTTGGTCCTCTTCCTCTTGATCTTCTCTTCTCTTCAAGGCCTGTTGGCATTACCATTGTCGTCGATGTCCTTGAGTTTCTCCCGCTGTATCATGACCCGCTCATTGCACAGGTCAACAAACATCTCGTACTTCTTGATGATCTTGTCCTTCTCGCGGAGCTTCTCTTCCAGCTCACTGATCTTCTTCTCGTTGTCGTCCTTCACCTTGTCGAACTCCTCCCGGGCCTTGGCGAGCTCACGCCGCAGATCGGCCCTGATGCGTTCCTCAGCGCTTGGGTGTGGCTTGCTGTAGATGGCAGGCCGGTCCTCGGCCAGAGCAGCGTTGATCTTCTGAGGGTTGCGGTTGATGGCTGCTCTTGCGTTGTATATGTCCCGCGGAAGGAGGGGCACGTGTGGGTTTTCTGTCTGCAATATCTCCAATGTCGCGCTGACACCCACGCCTATGGCTGATTAGCGGGAGTTCAAGAAACACAGCTGGTGATTCCCATGTACAACATACCACTTTCTTTGAGCTGTTTGACGGCGGCAACCATCTTGCTGTCAAGCTTGCGTGCGGCAGGGTGCAGAAGTGGGCTCTCGCTCGGGCCATGGTTGTGCTGTAGGTGAGCTGGATCTGGGCGGTAACGAACAGTCCATTGGGTCCGTTGCTCTATGGCGAAGAAACCAAATTGGCAGTCACACTTGCGGGAGGATGTTTTCCGCTTCCGCATCTCGGGGCTGACGCGTTTTGGGGGCTTCCCTGCGCGGTCACAGACGAACAACACCTTCTTCAATCCCGGGACCGTCTTTTTGGACCTGCCGATGACAATGGCGTAGCCAACCGACGTGCAATACTCCAGGACAGCCTTGTGTACGGCGTCAAGAGTAGGGAAGCTCCCACCCTGGGGAGGAGCAGACATCATGGTGCCCATTGGAGTCCGCGGCACAAACGGAGTGCCGTTGTCGGCTGTCTTATCGAGAGCGCTGTCGTCTCCGTCCTCGTCGCCCGGGCTGTCGACCTCCATGGTGTCATCGTGTTGGCCCTCCTGGCTCTGTACCGACGCCTCAGCTTGAAGCTGCTGGGGCTGCTGTGCCGGCGGTTGAGCCTGAGGTTGAGGCTGCGGCTGGGGCAGTGGGGGCGGTTGCAGTTGAGGTTGGGGTGGCTGTGGTGTCAGGACAGGCTGCTGGGCGGTGTGTGTGTGTTGAGGCGGAGGCTGGGAGATGATGGGGTTCTCGTTCGGAGAGACGTGCTGGTTTATGGACATCTGCTGGCCCACGGACTGCTGTTGCTGCTGCTGCTGCTGCTGCTGCTGTTGTTGCTGCTGCTGTTGCTGCTGGCTGATGGACTGCTGCGGTAGAGGCTGCTGGTTCATGAGGTAGTTCAGCGGAGTGCTGTTGGAGGGCATCTGATGGTTCGAAGCACGCTGCTGACGCGAGCTGGGGACGGGCAGCTGGGGGTGGGACTGCTGGGCTCTGGAGCCATTCTGAACGCTGGGTATGTTTTGGACGGGCGAGGGATTGGGAGTGTTGAAGAGGTGATGGGGGTAATGGGCCTGTGGGGGTTGCTGGGAGTTGAAGGCCTGCTGCTGGTACGAGGCGTGCTGGGGCAGCTTGTTGGGCGAGTTCGAGTAGCCCTGGGCTCGGCGGAGGCCATTGTTCATGATGGATAGGCCCGTATGTCCATTTGTGGTTGACATGTTGTTTCGACCAGAAGGGAAACCGATGGGGCAATCCGACGCCAACGCAGACAATCAATCAGGTTGGGCTACAAGTGACCGCGGGTGTGCGGTGAGGTTGCGGTGCGGCGCGCCGGTGTGGTGCAGAGAGGCGGTCCCGTCCAGGCTGTCCAGCCCAGCCCAGCTCGAGTGCAGGCTGAGTCGATCCAGTCCAATCCAGTGCAATGCGATGTGATGCAATGCGATCCGACCCAAACCAGGACGGTCGGCGTCGATGACCTGGATGTGGATGGACCTGGAGGCTCGAGGTCTACAAGCTGAGGGGGCGTCAATCTAGAGTGGAATTGTGAGGGTGAATCCAGTGAAAGAGATTGAGGAAGGGAAAGGCGAAAAGGGCAAGGGCTGAAAAGGCGAGAGGGTAGGGGTGGGCACTGAAACGGATGGGGGGCGTCTCTCTGCAATGATGTGGGGGGAGGGGGCTAGAGCTACCTAGCCTGCTAGTCTCTGTGAACCTGGACCCGTGCTGGAGTGCCTATTCTTGTGTATAGACCTCACGGTAGCTCGGCGTGCTGGGGTAGGTAGGTGGTCCACCGCGGTATCTACCTGTGGCACGACTAGGTAGGTTGTGTAGGTAAGGGTAGATAGATACCGCGTGCGGCCAGACTGCTCACAGAGGAACTGTTCAAGTTTAGCGGCCAAAGCAGGGACCACCGCGCCGCAACCCGACCCCTGGCTGTGAAACCAAACATCTGCACATCACTGACATGTCACATTTACTACCCGTCTATCGCCAATTCACACGTTCCCTGTCGTTGTCTGTCCCTGGCCCTATCTGCTGCCACTATTTCCCAACGCCAACCTTGAACCGACAGGACACCTTTTAATTGTCAGCAACAGAGAGGGAGGCCAGCCGAAGCTGTGATGTCTCATGGTAGCCAACAGGAGTAGATGCCGCCTCGCCTGTGTATGCCCAGCATGCTCTACCCTCCTCACTGGGCGAGAGCATCAAGAAAAAGTCCAACAACCTCGGAGCACCCCTTGCCTCCCTTCGACAAGGCGTCTTCCCCCACGGTCACAGGCAATGAATGCCCCGTGACGGCATCATCCCACATTGCCTGCAAGCCACTTGCATCGAAGCTGCCCATCTCCGTCGGAAGGCGGCCCCCGGGTCCAAGGTGCGTAACACAACGCTTGCTTCCGAGGTTGGGCTGGCACCTGCCAAGGACGTATATCTCCTGGAGGACCGCAAATAAAGGTTGAGTTATGCAATACAAAGGTAGCTCTTGACCGGTCTCCATCCTCGGCCGACCAGAAGGTGTCGTCGCTGTGGCCTGCGTTACCAAGCCGACTTCATTTGTGCATATAAACATGTCTGCTCAAGATGTGCTGCTGGGCTTGGCGACGGTCGTGATGAAGCACTCTCATCGAGGCCGACAGGTTGTGCAGTCAGCGACCACCAAGACGATCAACTCGACAAGATGGCCTCCCTTGATCAGCATCTGTCAGCCTGTCAGCCCGTCAAGCGTTGAGGTACGGCGCCTAACCCGCCCACAGCAGGTTACACGCTCGCTCACTTGTGTTGCCGCAAGCTGTACTCGTGTTCGACAATGTGGGCCTCGCCAACCAAAGACACCCACCCGAAAATGACACTTGAGGCGTCAGCAGGACATTCTCATCTGATCTGGTTCAAGTCAAAGCGGTACATGAACCCGGTCTCATCTCATCCGTTGCCTTGCCCAGTGCCTCAATACATGCGAGCAACAGCATTGCCTCAAAGATGCTATCAATTCCAAGGACCATTGAAAGGGCGAACAGTTGTTGCCTTTCACAATGCTTTTGAGTCTGCTGCGTCCATGCCACGGCCTGCCCACCCCTAAGAGAAGGCAACACCAACTGGCTCTTCTCGTTGCTTGTTACATGCATGTACCGGTTTCCGACGTGAGAGGCTTGGCCTACTCGACCTGTGGTGTTACCCAAGTCGCCCTGGTCAGTGTGCAACCCTCAATGAACACCTACTTGCATTGGGGTTTGGCACTCTGGCCATCCAGAGAACATCCCAGCTGCCTGCATGAACGCTCAAGTATCTATGAGCTAGAAGTGCCTAGACTAGGCAAATGTCTTAGTATTCCAAGGAGGGCGCCACTTAACATTGAACTGTCAGGCTGCGAGAGGCTAGAGCATCTGGGCTTTGTTAGGCGCCGCAACTCCTAATCTTCGCGGCATCAAATACTGTACAACCTGCCGTATTTGGCACCAGAGCCTGCTTCTCGCGGCATCAAACCCACCAGCTTTTGTTTCAGGGTCCATTACTTCAATGAGTGAGAATATGGCATCTCAGACCAGCCTGTCTCCTGAGCTGCCGTCGTCCGGCAGACCTGGGCCTTCCCACAGGCATAAAAATGGGCGGAGGCCGAGGTTGAACAGCTTCTCCGCCCGCAAGCATGGACCCTCCGAATTAGCTTGCGCTTCGTCCCGTCCCGAGCACTCCCACAACAATGCCCCCACCTTCACCAGCCGACAAACAGACCCGCCCAATATACATGGTCGCCCTGATCCTCCTTCGTCCTCGCGCGCAATGCCCCGCCCTTTGGCACCCGAGCCCCAGCGGGCGATCAGGCACGGAGACGACAATGGCCAAGAAGCACTGTTGGAGCATGCGCCCGGAGACGCAAGGGAGGCGAGGCGGTTCTCCTTCTTCGACTTCCCACCCGAGATACGCAACATGATCTATCACTGCTCGCTGCAGCGGCCTGACTGCGCAGACCTGTACCGGAGCCACTACAAGCAGGCCGCGGCGCAGCCCAAGGGCCAGATGTGGGCCCGGGCACACTTGAAGACGCCGACCATCCTGCTCCTCTGCAGGCGCATCACGGACGAGAGCATACCCATCCTCAGGCCCCAGTGGTTCGTAATCGACCGCCTGCCGCCGTGCATGCCACCCATGCCAGACGGCAGGGGCGGCTTCCTGCGCATGTCCAACTTCATGTAAGTATCACTTTTCTCTTGCAACGGATCCCCGACTTTCATATTTTGGAATGTTCTAGAATGCAACACTTTAGGATCCGTAGCAGGACTAACGCCACCATAGAGGCCGCGAGACCCTGCAGCGGCTCGAGTACATCGACATCCGCATCGGGCTGGGCGAGGGACCCCTTGGCAGCGGATGGATATGGAACAGGGTGCTCGACGAGCTCGTCGACATCCTGAGTGAGAGGAACGCGCTCGCGCATTTCCGCCTGCTCATCCGGAGGTGCAACCAGAGGGACAGCCCCTCGATATGCAGCTTTGGGAGGAAATATTTTCCATTTTGGGAAGATTTTCAAAACAAAGAAAAGCTATCAGTTATCATTGCCGAGAATCGGAGGTGCAGCGTTCATGGCTTCCGTCTGCCAGCTGCCCGCCAGCCGGCTGCCAGCTGGTAGACTGCCTTCTCAGCAGAGGCTGCACCTCATCTGAGCGCTTCAGCACCCACAATGCAAACCTCCAACCCAGACCAGAAGAACCAACCAGAATACACCCACGATACCTTCAGACAGCGAGGCCTAACCAACAGGGACTAATCAGGTAAGGGTCAGGAATACTCCTGCACTTTCTGCTCAGTAACAACCCATCAACACGTCTTCCATCTCCACACAACCCAAGCCAGGTCAGAGCACATCGCTATCATCATCAGCGATGAAGATGGACTGTCCCTCCCACTCCTTGACCGTGTCCATGACCCGGCTCCTCTTTGACTGCCGCTCGTCGTCGCTCGGCGCCCCCTTCCTCTTCAACGCCCCGCCGCCCCGCCCCTCCGAGGCCCGAGAAACTGCCACCCCCTCCCCCGTCGCGTCGGCTGCCGGAGGTGGCGTGGAGCCCGTGTGGCCCTCGCCCGTGCCCTCGGCGGACGCCTCGCTGGCGGTGGAGCTTGCATCGGCCTCCTCCTGCTCGGCCTCGACCCGGGCGAGTGTCTTCTTGCCAGGCACGGACCCGGTGGGGATTCCGCCGGCTTTCTCCCGCTCGGCCTTGATTTGTTCGACTGTCTTTATTCCGCTGGCTTCCTTCTGCTCGTCCTCGATCTGGCGGAGTGTCCTCTTGCCAGGCAGGGACTCGGCCAGGAACGGGTTCTTGTTCACCCACTCGTTTAACTCGTACTGTCCCGAGGTCAACACATGCCCTTGTTGGCACCAAGACGTGCTTACGTGAATGGCCAGCGTCAGCAGCTCGTCCGTGTTGAGCTGCGACTTGAGGCGCTCGAGGTGCGCCAATGACAAGTTGTCAAAGAGCTCCGGCTTAGAGATGCCGCGCAGGCGCCCGAGGGCTTTGAGCTTGGGATACATGTGGTAGAAGAACGGGGTCCCCCGGAAGTGCCCCGTCTCGGCGAGGGCCAAATGCGCCCAGTAGGCCTCATCCCCCTCAGCCGGGTTGAACGAATAGCTTTCGACGGCCCTTTCCCACAATTCGTAGTCGCTCGAAGACCATGCCTCCGGATCTATCCGGCTCTTGCAGGTGAGGTTGTTCAGCCAGCGCCGGACTCGTTCTTGTCCAGACATGATGACCACGAGGGACGGCTTGCATCTAATCTCCAGGAACCCCCAGCTCCTGGCGTGGGAGCACGCGGCAGGAGACCAGCTCTCATATGGCTGCAGATCTCCATGGCCTGTAGGTTGGCATCAAGGTCGAGCCCATGACAGGCAGCGATGCACCCTTCAGACCATTGTCTGCCGGGACCGCTTGTACCCTGGGCTTCCACGCAAGTGCTTATCCTCCTTTACCATAGTAGACCTTGCTCAGGCATAGATGGTGTCTAGTGTTTGTGATGGACATGAAAAGGCCTATTGACAGCCCTGCATAAAAGTCCGTCCAGTGAAGGAATGCCCTTTCCAAGCCCACAAAGAGACATGATCAAGCACCCACCCAGGAGCCCACCTAAAAGACTGCCCAAAGGCACGCGCGTATCCAAGGAGATCTCTCAGGTCAGCCCTCGCAGAGATACTAACACGGCACATGCACAAAGGCCCACCCAACCTTGAAGCCCAGGAGGCCGGTCCCGGGGTGAGGTCTAACGCCCGTCCACACGGCCTGACCCCCCTCGGAACCCCCCCTTGCCTCGTAGCCCTCACTCGGCCCTGGCTTTGATATCTGCGTCTGCTGATGGCGGATTCCAGCTTGGCTGCGACAAAGGGCAAGATCGGATCAAGCGCACACCCCCACAAGCAACACCAACAAGACCTATCCAGGCAGACGACAGCAGGTGTTGAGGCCTTGTCAGCTACCGCCTTGTCATTGCCCATCCGACGGATTGCCGTCTTCAGATGATTGATGGACCCCGGAGTCCCGTTCCAAGAGCCCTGCCAGTCGTCGCCTCGATTTTGGCCGCCCGGTGGGCTGCCTCAGATGGTATCACCGACGTGTAGGCTGTTATCCCTGTGGCAGAACCACGTCCGTCCCGGTTTGTCTCGTATAACAGGGGCGCGGTGGGAGATTGTGTTGTCTCCCAATGTACATACCCGCGCCGCCGCCTGGCGTTGATGTTTGTGGCCCAATCAGGGCCCACGACCCAGCAATCGCCTACGGCAAGCAGTGGCTACCAACTGCGGCCCCGCCCCCTGCTGCCAGAAAGGACGAAAGCCATTCGGGCATGCTGGTGCCGGCGGTGAGAGGCGGACCTCGCGGTCAGAAGTTTTCAGACGGCCTACTGGGCTGGCAGGACGGACATGACGTCAAAGGGGATGCTGCAAACCGAGACCTCTGCGGCCAGAGGTTTGCAGACAGGTAAACAGGTCAGCAGGAGGGAGACAGACATCCTCAGAAGGAAGCCCGGGACGTATAACTATACCTTCGTCTCCCGCCTTCTCCCACGTCACCGTCCTTGACCATGCTCTTCCCAACCACAATCTCCCTCACCAATCCAGCACCAGCACAAGCTTCCCACCCCTCAGCCTCATCATCCAACCCAAGCCGTCACCATGCCTCTCGACACCAAGCACTATGATGTCGGCATCACCTGTAAGTCAGCACGCCCGCTCCCCCAGGATATTGCACCCTCCTAATGTCAAAGATGCGACCAACCTCTACAATGGCCAGCAGCTGTTCCAGATGAGCAAGGTCTACACCTTGAAGCGAACCCACAACAACGAGCTCGACACGGAGATCTATGCCCTCATGGACGGAGACACCTACAGCGGTTCTCTGACATCCACTGCGATCCGCACCGCCACCCACCTGTTCCAGCCGGGATTCACCGTCAAGATCCGAGTGACCAAGGTGAACGCGACCCGGCCTGCGACCTACTCCACTTCGCTGCACCGTCTTCAGGCTTGGACGACCGGCCGCGGTGATGTCTGGCATGAGGCGGAAGAGGGCGAGAAGGCCGAGAAGGCCGACAACAACAAGGGCAACAAGGGATTTGACGAGCAGGCTGAGTCCAAGTGTGAGTTCTCCCCTTGGCCTTCTGGACGCCAGGACTGACCGTGCCAAGCCGCCGCCGCCGAGGACAGCTCGTCCGGACAGAGCTCCACCGAGTAGAGTGCCTGGGCCGACCCTGCGGTCGACCGGCCCGTCGAGATTCCGCATCCGGCGGAGATGGGCGGCGCACCAGTGAAGCACTTCGGCTTGTTCGTTTGGAGACCCGGAGGACCGGGCCAGGTGGCCCTCGATGGCTGCAAATGTAGTGACGGCCCAGCAACGGCTGCGGAAGGCGTGGGCAGAAAGCAGAGGGCCGGGTCTACATTGTCACACTCATTCTTGCTTGCTTTTCCCCGAAATTGAACGTATTTCGCCCATAGACTTTGCTGTGATAGTGCTCGTTCATGCTGATCACGTCTCTTCCTGCTGAGTGAAATGCAAGTCGAGGGGAATGCGAGATGGGGGAATTGGCAAATCGGAACTCGGAAGACACAGTTACATCTAGACCAGAATGTAACTCTAAAAAGGGACCCCCCCCTTCTGTAAGTCTTAGCCATTTAGGCGGAACACAATAGTATCCGTGCATAGCTAAGGTGAGACTCTTCGCCATTGACTTTGCCGGGCTATAGCTTAGCTACCCATGGGAAGTCAGACCAGAAAATAATACCATTGGGTTTCTGGATCAATCCTAAGTAGACGGATACCAACTTACCATGCTACGTGCTGTGAGGCTGTTGTGTGGGCTGTTATGAAAGTTGAAGGGTTTTGGCGATGCTAACAGTTATGCCCGAATACTTTTGTGTTCCGCCTGCCACTGCGAGTCCACACCCCCAATGCCAAGGCCCGGGTGATGAGACAGAGCAGACTACGAGTAATCCTACATGCCAGACCTCCCCACAAGTGTAAGGGCGCACGCATAGATTTGTTCGTCCTCGTACCGAGGTCAAGCGCAATCAGATCAACAAGATCTGCGAATCTAACCATTCCCCCGCCCCCGTTCCTCACCAGCCGACTCGTCGGCCGCCTCGTCACCACCAGCCATGTGGGCGGTGACCACATTTACCAGGCCGTCCAGCACCGCCACGCCCAGGCTCACGTGCTCCGGGCACCACGAGAAGCCAGTGCGGATGTCGCTGAGCTCTTTGCTGATGTTGTGCACGTTGTTCAGCGCCGCGCTGACCCTCTCGCCAACCCTCGACGCGAACTCGTCCCTGAACTCGGTCCCCCTCCGCAGCTCGCGGCCGGTCAGGCGGCACATCCCAAACGCCGTCGCCTCGAAGTCCTTGGGCTGGGACTGGAGAACGCCGCCGCGGCCGCTGACGCAGATTTCGTCGTGCGCGGGCTTCAGGGTGCCGCTCTGAATGGCACGGTGCTCTTTCATGAGGTCCCTGTGGGCCTTGCTGATCCTCGAGAGCACGTCCCTCACCACGTCTACCTCGCGGACCGCCACCGCGGCCGGGTGTCCCGGGCAGGGGGTTGTGTGTGTGACCCGGCCACACGACACGCAGCCGAGGCGGAGCAGCCACAGCCACCCGGCATCTTGGTAGAACTGCGCCTCGTCTCGTGCGCGGAGCAGCCTCGCTTCCAGATATGCCAGCCCGTCGGCCTCGTCCATGTCCGACTCCTCAAACTTGTTCTTCAGCGCAGACGTGCTCGCCGCCAGGCGCCTCGTCCTCTCCGCCACCTCTGCCGCCCTCGTCGCGAGCGCGTTGTCTGCCCGCGAGTTCCGCCGGGCCTGGCCCTGGAAGTGGCGCATCCACTTTATGGCATCGAAGTACATGTTGGTGGCCTTCTCGTGTTGTGCGCCGTGCGCGTCACCCCGGCTCCGGGACGATGGTGTGTAGAAGTCGCTGTTTGGGCAAACCTGCGGCGCTGAGAACCAGGCGAGGGCGGCGAGGACGAAGGAGATGAGCATAAGGATGTTGAGTATCCGCCAAGGGACGCATGCCGCCCTTGCCCAGTCTGCAAGTTGTCTGATGCCTCTTGGCAGTCGAGACGGAGTTTCAGCGCTGGGCTGCGGTTGAGGTTCGAGATTGGCACGAGGTTCGACATTGGCACGAGGTTCGACATTGGCGCGAGGTTCGACATTGGCACGAGGTTCGGCATTGGCACGAGGTTCGACATTGGCGCGAGGTTCGGCATTGGCGCGAGGCTCAGGTTCGACATCGACGCGGGGTTCGACGTCGGCGTGGGGCTCAGGATTGGCGCGACGTGCAGGCGGGGGCCTGATGCCATACTCATACCTGGACGAGGCCAGCAGCGCGCCCGGCCCTGGCATGCTGTCCTGTGAGGTATGTCGAGGGTCGCGGTGGTGGGTTGGGAGTGAGCGGTTGTTGCTGAGTTGCGGACCGTTGGCACAAGCGCGCTGTGGGAATGGGTGCAGGAGACAAGACTGCCCGTGTTGAGCCCATTGGGTTCGTTCAGGGGATCAGACTGCCTAGGCCAAGGTTGTTCTCGGCCAATATATGTCGGGGGATGTGAGACACACGGGCTTGGCAGAAATTGCGATATCGTACCTGTCAACGACGGCGGGGTAACGACCCTCGTATCATCCTGCTCGACAACAGCAGGATGTGCGGTGGAGGGGTGTGCTACGGTGCTGGACAAAGGCTGGCCAAGATGGCTATTTCTGAACCACTGAACTGGGCTTGAGGCCTTTGAGTATATCCTCTGAGCCCTCGGAAGCCCACCCCTGAGCGACTGTATCTTACTTGGTGATATGCTCCGTCCCGGCTCTTGTCAGACCTGTTAGACACTGCACTCGTCTCTTCTCGAGAATCCCCCTTTCCCAGGAACTTCCTCTCTTCCGTCGCTGTACCTCGGCCACCATGGACCCCGTTGAGAGCGCCGCCTGCGTGATCCTCGGCGTCTTTGCCGTCCTCTTCTCGTGGACCGGCTTCAGAAAGAGGAAGCCCACCGCGACGGCCTCCACCACGCCGGCACACGTCGCCCACCAGCCCACGGGGACGCTCGACCTGAGCGAGGAGGCCGCCGGCTACATACACGAGTCTTGTGGGGTCCACGCCCGCTGGTCAGGAGCCACTGGCAACCACGTCGCCTGCTTTGACCTCTTCGGCATACTCCAGACTGACAATGTCTCGTTCTCTGGGGACGCCGACGCCTTCGCCGCCGTGGTCGGGCCTGCCATGGACGGCAACATCAGGTGCGTGTACAAGGCCTACCGCGTGTGTGTTGTGGCCTCCTGGCTGACCAGGCACCGGGAAGTGGGCGGGATGATGAGAAGGTACAGGTCATGCTGCTCGCCTACCAGTACCTTTGCGACGACGGCAGGCGGGCTGTCTACGTCTCGCAACTCATGCCGCTCATCGCCGAGCAGAGAAAGGCCTCGAAGCTGGACTGCAGCTCCAACGTCCCCTTCCCGGCCCATCTGTCCAGGCCGCCAAATACGCCAGGGCCTGGTGCGATGGATCGGGCATGTGGCTGGTAAGTATGTCGCCTCGCCCTGGCTGTGGGTTGGCGTTCCGTCTGGCCTGCGCATATCCGTGATGCGCTGGAGGCGATGCCGTAGCAATTGATCTGGGTTGTGGGAAAATGGGTGGTCGAAACGGTCATCATGGGAGCAACTTGGCCGTTGAAAGCCTGACGTTTCTCGTTTGCTAACTGGACTAAAAGTAGCAACGGGGGAGGAATCTCAAAATTGGTATCAAAAGCTCGTCCCGTCCGTTTGAAGTCAATCAAACTCAGTCAAACTCAGTCTCTCAACTGTCCATCCATCAACTCTCTCAACCTACCATCTATCAACTCTCTTAACTAACCATCCATCAACTCTCTTCTCTCAACCTACCATCCATCAACTCAACCTACCATCCATCGACTCAACCTACCATCCATCAACTCAACTCTCTCAACCTACCATCCATCAACTCAACCTACCATCCATCAACTCTACTCTCTCAACCTACTATCCATCAACTCTACTTTCTCAACCTACTCTCTATCAACTCTCAACCTACCATCCATCGACTCAACCTACCATCCATCGACTCAACCTACCATCCATCAACTCTCAACCTACCACCCATCTCTTAGCTATCCGTCTCTCTCTCTATCTCCGAAGACACTTTCTCCATTTCTCAAGGTACCAAATCTTCACTCGAGACATAGTAGCCTGGTCCCTCAATATCCCCTACCTTCGGCCAGGGGCTCGCATCCACTAAGAACAGCAGCTCCCAGAGCGCAAGACGTCCGCACACTTGATCCCGACAGTCCGCCTCTTGACACCTGGTCCCTCGACACCCGGCCCCCCAGTCTCTCGCCACTCAAGACTACATCTCGCATCCTACCTACTGCCGCTTGTCCATGCCAAGATGACCAAGGCCGCGGCCAGCCACAGCGGGCCATACACGGCCAACGAGCTCGAGGCGATGTAAGTCTGATGCCCGTCGTACCTGCCCTGGCAAACTCTAACCCGGACACCTGCACAGGAAGTCGTCCCGGCGTCAGTATCGCGACGGCATGCCATTCGGCACGCTCGTCGCGAAGTTCCTCGAGCCGCTAGAAGAGATCAAGAGGAGCAGCGGGCAGCGTACGCACCCGTTCGCCAAGCGCAAGAACCGGTTGAGCCCCGACGAGCGGCGGTGGAACGTCATCAGCGACCTCATCAAGGAGACCTCGGACCGCGGAGGAGACATGTACCCGGTGATCCGCCTGGTCGCGCCAGAGCTCGACATCGAGAGCGGCCCGTTTAACATCAAGGAGAAGACCATGGCGAAGATCCTGCCCCGCGCCCTGGGGTTCTACGGCAAGTACTCGGCCGATCGCATCCGGCTGGCCGAGTGGGGACCAGAAACCCAGGACGAGGACGGGCGCCACATCCCCTTCATAGGCATCTGCCAGGACGTCATCGAGAGCAGGATATCAAGCAAGAGCAGCACCGTGACCGTCGACTGGGTCTGCGCCCTCCTGGACCAGCTGCGCCTCGAGACCAAGGAGGACAATCGCGTCCAGGTGCTGAGCGACATGAGCTGCGGGTTGACGCCCGGCGAGCTCACCTGGGTTATGCGCATCATACTCGACGATGTCCACCTGGCGGTGAACTACATCTTCATCCACAAATGGCACGACAGGGCCGCGGAGCTGATGATGTCACGGTCGTGCCTGCGCTTGGTCTGCTGGGAGCTTGATGGTAGCAGCCCGGCGGGCACAAGATGGCTCGGCGTGCAGCCGTCGCGGTGCTTCCAGCCCCAGCTCGCCTCGCGGCAGGTGAGGGAGACCGACGGCACCCTCAAGCACCTCCTGCGAAAGACCGTGGGCCGACTAGGCATGAAAAAGGGCCAGCCGTTCCACGTCGAGGAGAAACTCGACGGGGAGCGCATGCAGGTGCACGTCGCCGTGGACGAAGACGGCAAGATGCACTTTCGATGGTGGTCGAGGCAGGGAGTCGACTATACGCACAAGTACGGCAGCAGCGAGTCCGAGGGCACCCTGGCCCGGCACATCAGCGGGGCGTTGGCGCTCAGGCCGGCCGGGCAGGCGCCGCTGACGTCCCTGATCCTCGACGGCGAGATGGTCGTGTGGGACTCAACCTCGGACAAGATCCAACCGCACATCACACACTCACCAATTGCCTACCACGGCCCCTTCATCTGGCCGCTTTTCCGCGCATTCGACGTCCTGTATTGCAACGGCATGCCGCTGACCAAATATGCGCTCGACCAACGCCACAAGGTTATGTCATTGTACATTGTGGGGGTCGCAAACCGGTTCGAGTGGCACCGCGGCACCTCTGCCACCACGGTCGAGGAGCTGGAGGTGATCTTTGTAAACGCGATGATCGACGGTCACGAGGGCCTCGTCGTCAAGAGCCTCTCCTCCACCTACCAGCCAGGCGCCCGCCCGAACTCGTGGATGAAGCTCAAGCCCGAGTACTCGTCCGAGTACGGCAGACCCCTGCACTGTGTCATAATCGGCAGGTCGTACGGCAGGGGCCAGAACTCCGGGAAGCTCACGAGGCTCCTCTGCGGCATCCGGGAGGGCGACGAGTCGGGCCGCTGGCTCAGCTTCTGCGGGCTCGGCAGCGGCATATCGAGTGCTGTGCGCGATGAGATCGACATGAGGACGAACGGCAAGTGGAAAAGCTGGGGCGACGGCGCGGCCGCGTCCGAGTTCATCAAGCTCGGGCCTGCTGGGTACGAGGCTCCGGACCAGTGGATCGTGCCGGACCAGTCGGTCGTCATCTCCGTCAAGGCGGCTGCCATCAGCACCTCCCGCATGTACGCCTCGGGAACCGGGCTGTTGCACCCCAGGTTCGACCAGCTACCCGACATGGATCCTTCCCAGGCGTTGTCCATGGCCGACGTCGAGGCTATAGAGTCCGTCCGTGATATTCGCTCGGCGGCGGCGGCGGCATCGAAGAAGCCAGCCAAGCCGTACACGGGCGGCAAGTTCCTCATCCTGGCCGGGCTGCACTCGAGCGCCGCGATGGCGACCCCCGCGGAGAACTATCTGTTTGCCAACAAGTCCTTCTTCATCGGGGCCGCCTGCGAAGAGCCGGACCTGTCCAAGGACGAGATGGTGGTGATGGTCAGGAGGAACGGTGGTCAGGTCTTCTACCACGGCCACAAGTCCGACTATTTTGTGAGCGACAAGCTCACCGGGTGGGCATGGTCTCGCAAGCGGTCGGGGAAGGACGACATAATCCACCCGAGGTGGCTGGTGAAATGCGTCGAGCAGCAGCGGGTCGTGGAGCTGGACGAGGCGGACCACGTGCGTTTCCCCACCAGGAACGAGGTCCGTGTCATCAGCGACGACGATGACGACGACTCCTTTGAGCCTGTCAAGCCCAGGTAGTCGCAAGGCGCGATGGTGTGGTACGGCTACAGGCCATAGCTTCTTGGGGGCCTCGTCCCGGTCAGCCCCAGAGGACCATGGCACCCCGCGGCATCTAGGGTGGCGTAGCGGGCAATCTGGCCCCCGGGGGGTTTCTTCTTTTTGGAGTGGGGTTTCTTCTTTTTGGAGTGGGTTTTCTTCTTTTTGGAGTGGGTTTTCTTTTTGGACGGCAGTCGGCGGTGGGGAGGGACCTTTTGTCCATGCCAGTGATACGTAGCAAGACAGCGAAAACGCGCAGGCTCCCTGATCCGCCCCCAGCATCATGCTGATAGAATCTTTGACCTTGCCATCAATTCCCCGACCGGACTGTCCCCTGCCACCTTGGTCGCGTCTGTTACAACCCCTCACTGTAGACCAGGGCGACTTGTAGGGTCGCCCATCGACGGAGATGGGGTTGACCACGCTCGCTGGGCAGCCCACAAATCACGGTGTCAACAGTTGTCATATCTCCAGGCAGCTCAACCCCAATCAAGAAACGGCTAACATCATTACAATCTTTAGACGTGGACGAACGCTCCAGTACTATTCTTATCTCTATGAGATGAGGCCCACTCAGTGTAGTTGTCACGAAAGACTTGGAGCAAACATCGTCACGACCTGCCAGTTCTTATCCGATTCGAAGATGGACACAAGTTTCGGAATGCCCTGATCAAGGCGCTCCTTGTGCCCCATCGCAAGGATCATGTACGCAATGGTTCTGAAGCTTGGTGGTATTTGCTTTGAATCTTTCGTGCAGATGTGCGCAAATGAGAGTGCGAAACCACGCAAGGACGCCAACTCTCCCAAAACTTGTTCAATAAAGAGCAAGCTGGAATGGGCACTCTGAACTCAGGGATCCAAGAAAATTGTTCTTTTTGGGATTGGACCAGAACTGGCTACGTTGTATCGACTCAAAGTTGAAGGTTTGGCAGATTTCGCGGAAAGCCCACGGGTATGTTTCGGTTCATGTACTGCGGGCAGGTTCAGGGTGCAACCAAAGCCGAACCATGCATTTTTGCGCCTGTGCGAGTGTAGAAGGGCTGTGATAGCGGGATCCGGGTGGCTTACAACACCACTTACCACGGCACCTCTTGCCACCCCTGAAAGCAAGAAGGTCCGACTAAGCATGGCAATACATGCACCACAACTGCACTTGAGAGCCCGAAACTTGGAGAAGCATGGAGGGCTTGATCTTTTCATCATTGCCGTTTCTTGGATATCCTGTAAACCCTTTACCCGTAGTGCTAAAATTGCTTGAAACCCACGACTTTGTGTGGACAGAGATATGCAGGCCACTTTCCCTGAGGCCTTAGCGTAGACCGGTACTGCAATTGGTGGTTTACAACGGTTCACAATGCTAAGCCCTTCTGCACCAGTAGGATCAGGATGAGACGACCCATTGCCACAGCACGAGGAACATCACAGCGACGGCTTCAGAGCTTGAAATCCAGCCTTCATGTAGGCAGATGGGAACAAGCACCTCTGCAGCGCACCACGGCACGGCATGGATCGCCAACACTGGACCCGTGCTCGAGTGACGCAGCCGACTTGCCGAGACGGGCGGCACACCACTTCTTGGCTCCCAGCAACGGCGGCGTCCCAATGTGCTCTTCAAAGTGGTTTCGTTTTTTTAATCCGATACATCCTCCTATAGAGTGATATATGGTCCCTTCATACAGTGGTAAACGTACTCTTCAAAACAACCACCGACCAAGAGGATCCTCCAGCGGGGCTCAAGTGCGGGGAACTCTCGAGAAGACCGTGAGGAGGTCCACCGGCACCGGGCTGTCGCGGCCGGGCGGGGCAGCTGCGGGGTGTGCTTGAGGCTGAGGGCTGAGGTCCTCAGAGCGCCCGTCCCTGCCAGCGCGCACAGCCCCGAGCTCGGCCTCGAGCGTCTCGCCCGCGAGCTTCATGAAGCCCGCGAGCCGCTCCAGGACACGCGCCGGCGTCGCCCTGCCCGGGGACGAGAACCTCAGCGTCAGGTTGTGGATGTCGCGCTGGGCCGGCGCCTCGCTGAAGAACTCGCCGACGAGGTTGGCCAGGTAAGCCTGGAGTGAGCCCTGGTCGTGGATGTTGAACTCGACGTCGACATCGGCGTCGTTCTTCGGGCGGGGTGTCAGGGCGGGCACGCACGCTCTGATGTGGCGACTCACCTCTGGATGAGCGATGGAACCTCTTCCTGCCCGCGTGCCCTGGGCGGGGCTGGCCTGCTCCTCTTCCGCTCCGCCCGTGTCCTGTCCGTCGTCCTCGCGGTCTTGGTGCTGCCTCAACTCGTCCGCCAATGAGAGCCCTGACATGGCTGGGCGACAAGGGGCTGTCCTGTGTTTGGGATGCCGGGTGCTTCGAGTGCTGGCTGGCCTATCCGCGCCTGGAATGATGAGCCTTTGTCGCCCAAGTTGCTGTGGCTGGCCTGACCGGGAGGAGGGTGGACCTTAAATACCCGGACGTTGTCCTAGCAGGACGGCGTGCCGACGTCCAACCCCGACAGACCAGCAATCCGGCAAGCAGGAAGACACAACATGTGTGACGCAAGCAATGCGAACGTAAGTAGCCCCGTCCCTGACGGCAGGGCCCCCGCTGAGACGAAGCCAGGCCGTGTGCGGCATCCCAATGGACCAGATCACCGCCGGCGCCAGCGCCGGGGACAACTTTGTCATACCATTCTGCATCGCCGAGATCGCAAACGTGTTGGCCCTGCTGCGCACCTTTGGGATACACCCCAGCAACATCGACAAGAACCTCAGGCCCAGGCACGTAAACAGCGTGGCAAAGGAGGCCGCCCAGCTCTCAACACTCGGGCTTACCCTCCAGCGGCCTAAACAGCCGGCACAGGCGTACATTGTACAGCAGTTCGAGCAGCTCATGCGCGCGCTAGTCAACTTTACTCACCTACATGGCACCATTGCCCTCCGCCACAGCGTATACTCCTAGGACGCCATACTACCCATATGGACGCACCGCCAGGCTGCTGTCGAGCAGTGGCTCAGGAGCAAAGGCTACCCAATCAGGGCCCACCACCATATTGGGCCCTACCAGTAGCTGATAGCATTCATAAAGCCGAACCCCGACAGCTCAAAGCAGCACGCAGGGGTGGGAACTAGTAGGGCCCCGACATACCCCGTTAGGATAGCCTGTACTAACACTACCACCAGGCCTCACCAGCGGCAACGCCAGCCACCGGCTCCTCAGACTCATCAACTACCTAGACAAGGCTCACAACGCAGGGAACAGGGACAGCGTCAAAAAGACCGTCCGCACCATCCACCGCCTCCTCGTGGGCGAGAGGGCGGTCACGCAGTGACTGTAGATACCCCACGCTGGACCACGCATCGGCCTCTTTCCTCGTCTATGCCAACCAGCAGGGGCTCTTCCCATCCCCTTAGAGACGGTAGAGGGGCTCACGGCTTTAACAGATCAATTCTCATTTTCTTTCATCCTCCCCCCTCTCTCTCAATCCCAGGGGGTAGCGGTAAGAAAGGTCTCGCACATCGAGGTAGTACAGGAGCGCTAGCAGTTAGTATTAGCAGTTAAGTAAGTTTTCAGATTTAAGCGAGCATAGCTCATCGTAATTAGGCCGTCCCCAGTCTTCGCACAATGGCTTTCTCAACCCCGTCAGCTAGTCACCTCTTCTTTCACTGCTTACGGCTTAGCGGCGGAGAGCATAAGCAGGTTAGTTTCTTTAGTCAATAGTCAGAAACGCGGCTCCGTGCCGCAATCATGCAGACATACATGCCTAGGTAGTACTTTAGCACAGCCTGGCCCATCGGCAGGAAACGGACGCTTTGTTTCATAATCACACGCAGTCTCGCCGACGACGGAAACATATTGACATTGCTCATACTAGATCTTCCACGGCGGCAGCCGGCGCCACCAGACTCGACAACCACCGTTCAGGCAACCCTCCATAGCACAAGGTCAGGCAGATATAAGTAGTTTCGTTTTTAATCCAATACATCCTCCTATAGAGTGATATATAGTCCCTTCATACAGTGGTAAGTAGTTTCAGTAGTTTCGTTTTTAATCCAATCCATCCTCCTATAGAGTGATATATGGTCCCTTCATACAGTGGTAAACACTCGAACACCCAGTGTCAGGCAGATATAAGACCCCTATTCACAGGCCTCGGACGCAGCCGAGGGTGCCCCCGCGATAACAAAGCTCGGATCGGCGCTCGGCCTCGACCAGACATGCAGCATGGACAACCACGCGGCGGCCTTCTCGAGGCTCCGCCGCTGGTGCTTGTTCATGGCCTGCTTTGCTTGCGTCGTGAACGCCTTCTTCAGGTTTGTCCTCGACCGCGGCTCCCCTCCGACAAAGACAGTCACGCTCGCCGTCGGCCGAGATATCGTCTCGATCCTCGACCTCTACTCGCCGCTCCTGAGCGCCACCTCGCCGCTCCTGGGGCCTCGCTGCGCGGCCGGGGCGTCCTGCGACCTGGTCCACCCCCGGCTCGTGAGCAGGCCCCCCGATGCCCCGGCCTACCTATACCCAGCCGCGGACGATGCCGAGGGCGAGGGCTGGGTCCTCGCCCTGCTGAGGCGCGAGGTCTGGGTGGTCTGCACCATGCAGTCCCAATATGACCTCGGCCCGGACTTCGGCCTCCCGGACAAGTGCAACGGGCTCACGAGGGCGCTCTGGCACGCCGAGGAGAGGCACCACGAGATAGCCAACTCCCTGGCCGGCCCGCACTGGGGCGGCCTCTGGGTCAACAAGATCGCCCTCAGCTTCCTCGACTTCCTCGGCCGCCTCGAGGCCGCCACCGCGAGCCCGCAGCTCACGCTCGAACACAACCCCGGCAGCAGCGTGCTGACACGGCCCACCCCCAAGCAGACAGCTCCTGAGGGGGTGGGCACGAGTGCTGCCCGGGCTCTAGGTCTCCTCGTCGCGCAGAGTGGACCGTGGCAGTCGGTCAACAGCGCCATCCGCGACGACCTACTACCGCTGAGGGAAGACTGCGTGCAGATCGCGGAGGACCTGGAGCTGCTGTCACAGGCCTGCAGTTCCCACGACGGGGCTGGGTACTCTCTCACCTTCACGGCGGCGATGGGCAGGGCCTCCGAGCTCATACCCCACGTCAGACGCATGGTCTCGGCCATCGACAACAGTACCGCGGCCATGGATGCTGTCGAGGGGGGAATGATGGCGCTCAGGACCGTATTGGGCATAATGGCCGACGCCGGCTGGGGCTACACGGAGCACATCGACGGGCAGGACTGGACGGTCCTGTTCAGGCTGCCCCCGCCGTGGGACATCTCCCGGGCCGTCGGCAGGCGGCTGGAGATGATGGGCGAAGAAGCGCGAGGGATGCGCGAGACAGACGCCTCTGGGGCACCCTCAATGGCCGTTGCCTTTCTGGGGTGACCCCGTGCGAGCAGAGGTGCCGACGGAGATGCCTGGCCTAGCGTGTGACGAGAGAGACGGGATTGTGGGCAGAGCTTACCTTTTATGTTTGTGTGTGCTGGTGTGGACCGTTATTTGTCGGATCTTTACCTGATCCTCGTCATGTCTAGCAGCGGGATGCTGTGGTAGTGAACAGAGTGAATAAGCGGTTACATATGTGTTTAATGGTGCCCTCTGGCACTTCTGCGGTTGGATTTGGAAACCACGCCTACTTCGAAAAAGACGGTTGTAGTTTGCCATAGATGCAATCAAGAAAGATGCAGCCGCGTTGGCTGGTCTTGCAACAGGTATGGTGCTTGAGATTGGGCCCCCTCCCTCGGAGGCAGTCGCTCCATCTTATCAAGTCTTGGTTGGGCATGGGTAATACGCGGGTGCTTGTGAGATGTACCAGGAATGAGTGCTCGATATGGCAGATATAGGAGATCTCTTTCTCTGGTCTTGTGCGGAAGCACTACGACAGATCAGCCAACCCACACGACAAGACCTATATACAAACAGTCTCCAGATCGTGCGTTGGTGGGCTCGAGAGGAGGCTACAGACATAGTCACTACCGATTGCCATCTGGCTGCTACGTGCTCAGCCTTCAAGCTGTGAGACTATGACTGATATGTTCCTCCGGTTAGACGGTTGATCTAAGCTACATGATCAGGTCTGAATTGTTGCTTGTAAATTGTGATGGGATCTTGAAGGCTTGAAGTGGTCATAGAGTTGAAGTGGCAGAGTTGAAGTGGTCACAGAGTTGAAGTGGTCACAGAGTTGAAGTGGTCACAGAGTTGAAGTGGTCACAGAGTTGAAGTGGTCACAGAGTTGAAGTGGTCACAGAGTTGAAGTGGTCACAGAGTTGAAGTGGCAAAGTTGAAGTAGTTACAGAGTTGAAGTGGTCACATAGTTGAAGTGGTCACAGACTTAAAGTGGGGTTCTCCCTATGAGGCGACTTGCTTCTGAGAAGATTCTCCCTCCGGTCCCCTATAGTAGGTCTCTTGCTTTGTCTGCTAGCTGAGAGGGAGTCCCTTCCTTTTCCTTCCTATGGTGTTTTTTTTTTAGTTTGGGGCTTCTGGGTAGTATCTTGATGGATTCTGGGTTTGATTGCTGATTTTAACCTATAATCTTGGCCTCTGGTTTTGATCTTGAAGGAGGAGGTGGGGATGTGAACTTGAAATTGAGGGAAGGAGTGAGGAGGGAGGTATCTCTCCTCCCCTGTGTGCGAGGAGGTATTCTTCCCCTGCGAGCATAGGATGATGAATGGTATTGAAGAGGTAGTTGTCGACCCTGAAGTCTAGAAATCCGCGTCTGAGGATGTATTGCAAGACGCACATTTGAAAAGGGGCTCTGGATTGGGTGGACAGCACTACAACCTTCTGTCCTGCTCCTCACTAAGGGTGGTATAGGTGGTTTACAAGTTACGGCAGTGCTGTGGGTGGTCCCTGCAGTAATCACTGTGGGCCGTGGAAACGTGGGTATGGGGGTTTCTGGTGCGCGATGTAACATTGACTCCATCTACTCCTACTTGGGCCCGTGACTACCGGGGCAGCCTTGTCAAAAGATAACAATCCACCGTCTCTCCCGCTCTTGCGTTCCCCCTGTCTCTGGCGTGTTTTTCTTGACCCCGTCCCGAGCGCCCATGCCGTGTGTGTCTATCCCCGGGAATGGGCCTGGCAGCGTGACGACTGCCGAGGCGTGACCAACCCGCCCGACCTGCCGTGCTGCCCTACTCCTGGCGGAAGGCCGCGTACATGGTAGAGAGGCCGACCTCCAGCCCGACGAGGCCCCAGAACTTGAGCTTCGACACGCGCATGAGCCCGTCGTCGCCTTGGGCCGCGTTTTCCGGGGCTGCGAGGGCGGCGACCTGGCCGATGGCGTGGTTGACGATCTGGACCCGCAGGTTCCTCGAGCTGATGCCGGAGAAGTCGTGCTGCGAGTGCATGAGCGGCTCGAGGATGCCGTCGTGGTGCGCCCACAGCTTCTCGAGGGGGATGTTCCGGAGCTGCATCTCGATGGTGAGGCGGACGAGGGCAGACGCGAGGTCAGGGCTGATGTGTTCGGGCTCACAGCGGGCTGGGATCGTGACACCCTCGCACCGCGGCGCTCCCAGCGCAGCCAGGACGTGCATCTCTCAGAGCCATCTCAGGTTTGACTCGTAGTCTGCCATGTCTGTGTTGGGCTGGCGTTGCTGCGTGTGGGTGCTTTGCGGGTCTGTCGTGGTGTGGGTTCGCTGGTCTGTGTGGGTTCGTTGTGGTGTGTGTGTTCGTTGTGGTCTGTGTGTGTTCGTTGTGGTCAGGCCGGGCAGGGCGGTTGCGTGGAATCTGGTGCCGAGGTTAGCTATAATATAGTTTTCAACACTACCATTCAGGACGTATCGAAACCCACCTAGGCCTTTCATAAGCGTCGGTATTGGTCTCTACGGGCTCGAAAGTAACCGTAACGGGTAGGGTCCTTTCATGGCACTTTCTCACCAGGGCGTACCCAAACAACAGGGGCAACAACATTTACGTGGGTACAGGCTAGGGACAATGGCTTCTATCACCTAGGATATCGGGCTAGAGGCCAGTAACCTTACTAGAGTCTGAGGAAAGTAACAATGCTTTATCCGGCTCGGATCACAATGGTAACCCCTCACATTTACTCCCGGCGAGGAGGCGTACTAAGACAGGTTGCTAGTCCCCAGACAGGCCCTTACGCGTCTAACGGATCCCTAGGCCAAAGCTCAAGGAAAGAGGTGCGCTTCAGGCCATCAGAGGCGATCCTATCCCCTCGCAGGGCAGGCCACGGATACCATCGCCAATCCATCACAGCCTCCCACCGCCACCGACACCCCCGTGTGGAAAACGCACCCGTCTTGGGAGTGTCAAATATTACGAAGGATGCCGGGCCCCTGGTGACAAGCTCTGTAGGGCGAGGAGGATTGGGAGGAGAGGCGGCAGTGCCAGTGTCGCCTACAACCGTCTATTCTTGGTGTTATCCGTTTTTGAACACTGCTGGTATTAGCAGGAAGCACTAATAGAAGAAGGGAGGAGAGGGACTTACGGGGAGGACACATTAGCTACAATATTGTTGGCTTGCGCAATAAAGGTCCTCGCAGAGGCCACTCTAATAGCAGTGATACTGTCGGTTGGCTTTCGTCTGCGTACATACAGCCTGCAAACGTGCAAACGCAAGGGCGAAGTTGGTTACCATAGTGAGGTTAGGGGCCTGCACCATGGGCACAAGGTGCCCAGGTGTACACTAACTTACATTCAACCCCCCGAAGACAAGGCGGACGTATCGGCACACCTCTAAATTTGGTGCACGTTATCCAACCAGCATATCGCGGACTACTCCACGGCCAAGCCCCCTACAATGACGCAGACAGCTGGAAGCAGCCTGGTTCTTTTGGTCTAGGGCTCAGCTAGATCAGAGCGGCAGTCGTTGCAGAACGTGCGTTGGAAGTGTAGGTTTCCATAACACCTGGTCAAATCTCACCATCCTTCACAACATTTTTAAGCACAGCAGCATAGGCGCTGCCCTAATCCAGTCCGAGCCTGGATTAAAAGAATCAGGCTGCTTTTGGCTATTAACGCTCTTTTCTGTATTAATATAGAGGGTCTGCTTGTGGGGGTGTCTGTGTTTGAAGTGCACTTATGCATTGGTATCATTTGAGTGAAATGGAGTGGGTGCGTTTTTAAGGACTAGACCGCTCTGTACCTACAGGAGGTGTCGACTACTTACAAGCACCCCTCCAAAACGCCAAGACACCTAACCATCCTCGAACTTCCGATACAGATTATTCTACGGCCAGACCCTTGGTATTAAAATGAAAAGAAGTATTAGAATGCTGGGGATGCCCTCTTTCTTATTAAATTAGTCTCAAGTAGTACAGACTCTAATTAGCAGAGTTAACCTTTTGTGCACACAAGAGGTATGTGCAGATACATCCACTTCGCTCGCGCATCTTCACAAGGGTCAAATACAAGTCACCTGCTAGCTACCCTATGGGCCACAAACCTCCACACCAGCTCCTCCACAGCCCCGTCCCTGGCTTACCGCTACCCGCGCCCTCATCTCCACTGCCTCTTGGGAACAGAAGGTAGGGGCCCCGTGCTGCCCTTATCCTTTGGCCCCCGTTTTAGCGCAGCATTCCCCTGCGTGTGGGCATTGTAGCGCCTCTAGATCTCGCGCACTGCCCTGACCCAGTTTCGTGCGTCCGCGGTGTCCTTGATGCCCATGTGTACCAGCATGCCGTTAATGAACCCCGCAGCTCGGAGGTGGTTCTCAGAGGTCCAGTGTTGGCTATTTTGTGCGTAAGATGGCTTCCGCACCAACTTTGGTGCACAGCAGTCCACGCAGTCGCAAGGCCCAGGCGTGTATCCTCTGTCGAGGTTTTCGAGGCGTGCCAGGATGGTCTCTTTCCAGTTCGCGGATCTCCTAGGAGATTCAATGTCGAAGCACTGTTTTACTTTTTCGCAGAACTCTTCTTCGTTATCGGGGATCTCCACGGAGAAGTATCCGGCCAGGAAGTCCGACACTGCCCGCGGGTCCTGCCCGTGGTAGGCCGCCCGAAGCAGTTGGATGGCAGCAGCGACTCCGGCCTGGGATGACCCGAAGAACTCAAGCAGCTTCTTTGCTACCTCGTGGTGTCTGCTGGTCATGTGTGTTCTCACATGATCGGCCCTCTGTGGCAGCTTTTGCTGACAGGTGCCGCAGTGCCCATCCTCTGGCAACGTGTCTGACGGCTCAGCCTGGCCGATGGTTGCGCAGAGCCTGCTGGCCTCCCTGCCGCACAGCGATCTGAGGAGCTTAAGCTCGGCCTCCTGCCTCCTTGCGTCCGCCGCCCCGTCGTCTACCGTCGTCGTCTCCGTCTCATCGGGGCTGTCACTGTGGCGCCGGATGACCGCGCACCACTTGTCGTGCAACCTGCCGAGCGAGGGATTACCGCCGAGGCGGAGGCCACAGTTTCCGCATTCTTCATACTTGGCGTCGTCTGCGTCGTTTAGCAGCTCCATCTGCTTCTTGTGGTCTTCGCCAGCCTGGTGTTTGATAACGTTATCTTTTCGGTCAGACCAGTACAGAAGGCATTTGCACACATAGAGATATCCCCGCTTATCAGTGGGGATACCACAAGTACGAATGTGGCGAAGGAGATCTTTCAAGCAGTGAAACCGAATTCCACCTGGGCCATGCTTGCAGCCGGCGCCGCGCTGGACGACGTGGTGGCCAAAGTTCCTCTAGAACTCGAGTGCTACCTCAAGGTACCCCTCAGCCATGTGGCAGGTCGTCTCCCGGTAGTGCGCGAGGAGGTCCTCGGAGTAAAAGCGCATATCGCAATCGGGATAGAGGTACGCAAGCTCGCTATCCTCACCGCAGTGCTGCACAATATAGTAGCGGAGCAGCGTACCCAGCGGCACGCCCTGGCAGGTGCCGGAGCGCTAGCACTCTGGTAACGTACAGCTCTGCAGGAGGCGGCACAGCCAGCCGTCATCGTCATCGAACTCCTGGCTCACAATCTCGCCAGCTGGCACCGGGGGGAGGGGTATAGAGAACGGGTACTTTAGTAGCGTCCCGCAGTACTCTTCTAGCCTGGGCGATAGCCACGCGTACGCACCCAGGGAGTCGTCAAGCCTGTTTAGCGGCCCGTAGGTAACGGTACAGAGCTGGCGGGACTTGTTCTCCGGGAAGAGGGACGGGTGCTGCTTACCCAGCAACATATTTATCGCGTTGCTAGAGACCGACATCTACCACGCGCCCTTGTCCAGGGAGTCGACAAGGTCAAACTCGTCACCGCTGTCATATCTCAGGGTACCTTCGGCCTCAAGCCGCTTACCGGTCGGGCCCCGCCCATACCCGGACGTCATAGCGAGGCGCAGGTCACCAAGGCTGTCGTGGACAAAACGGTGGTTGTGGTACGCAGCGGCTATAATAGGCCTACCCTCCTTGTCCGTCAGCATGTGGGCAACCTCCTCCATAAAGCTGGGATCGTGGTCGTCGTGCGTATACTCCTACCCGTACTCCTTAGCCCACTTCTCGCAGCCCAACCTGGCGGCCTCCTTAGCGGTCACGAGCCGGTCGAGAAGCTCTGCGAATATCGGGAAGATAATCCGCAGCCAGTTCTCCTCCTTATAGAGGTCTTTCTCGTCGAGGCCGTGCTCAACCGCGGCCCTATTGCAGACCTTGAGGCCGTACTCAACCTCTTCGAGTACTATCGCGACGAGGTGGTCGGGGGTCCATTCTTGGAGGAACTGCCACTCGCTCTCGTAGAAGGGCCAGGGCACCTTACGGCGGAAGAAATACCTATCCATCTCCTTCTCACTCGGCCTGCCGGGATATTCCAAGGCGGCCCGCCAGATAGCCTCGACCAGCTCGGCATACTCCTTTTTACAGCGTTTAGCCTTCTCCGGGTTCTTTTTGTTATCTGCTTATACTCTTCTCAGCCTTTTATCGAAATACCTTCCGAATTATAGAGTGGCGCCATGGTCTCTGATCCACTCCTTAATGAGTCCCGCTATGCGCTTGTCTTCCCTGGTTGGGTGTGCGGTGAAGAGCATAGAGGCTCTTAGGTTGTCCGGGTCCTGCTTGTTATAGTGTCTCGCCCGGTTCTCGAGGCCGCCGCCGTGATAGCACGGGTCAACCATTCGCGCCGCCGCGAGGTTGGACATGGCGTTGTAGCACCACTGGAGCAGCGGCTTCCGCTGCTCCCAAGGTGTTGCGGTGTCCCAGGTGACCCGGTGGCAGAGGGCCGTCAGCATCTCGTCGTGGGCTGTGAACTGGTAGCCGAGTGCCCAGTTGCTGGCCGCGGACCGGGGGTGGACGCTCGAGGGCATGTGCCGGGTCAGCTTCCCTTTGTAGAGGCCAACCTGCAGGGCCGAGTCTGGGGACGCGCCGGAGGCTCCCCTCAGCGCGAGGGGCAGCCCCGTCGCGGAACAGAACATTGTGTACAGCGGGGCGTCACGGTCGCCGTCCTTGACAGAGTCCATCTGGACCCCGTGGGGCTCGAAAGTATCGCGCCAGGCCTCGAGGCAGAAACCCACCCGTTTCTTGTTCTCGGTGTTGCTCATCCCGCGGCCCATCCTTGTGAAGGGTTCGTCTCGGAATGATGTCACGCAACTGGTATTGGCTGCGTGTACGTCGATGACGTCCTTTGGGTACACCAAGTAGTGAGGCGTTTCGGACGTGTCGAGCGTGTCGAAGCGGACCATGATGCCGACCCCGTCCTCGTCCTCGTCGTCCTTGTAGACGACGTGGGGCTTCTTGGACTTGGGGACGGACTGGTGGAGATCCACCTGCCCGCTCATAAGCCCGAGCTCGTCGTCGCCGGCGCCCGCTGCCTCGTCCTCCGTCTTTGTGTTCTCCTGCATCAGGTTTGTGATCTGGCTCTGCAGTCTATCGCCACTGCCGCCTGTGGCTTGGCCTGCGTGGCTGCGCGGCGGGGCTAGTATTGCCTTGCTACCGACCCTGTTGTTACTGGTAGGCTTTTTGGTAACTCTTGCGCTGGTGTTCTGCATGAAGTCTGTGATGCTTGTCTGTGACTTCTTCTTGGCCTTGTCACCTGGCCTTACACCAGCGTGAGGCTTCTGGGGCCGTCTACTACCCATGGTAGATACGCACCTGGGTGAAGGCTAGTAAGTAGGGTTCTCGGGGTATTCTTAGGGCCTAGGTAGGAGTTTAGGATAGGAGAAAATAAGGCTGGGATGAGAGTAGATAAGGTTAGGGTAAGGGTAGATAAGGTTAGGATAGAAGTAATAAGGTTAAGATAAGAGTAGATAAGGTTAAGATAGAAATAGATAAGGTTAGGATAGAAGTGGAAAAGGTTAGGATAGGAGCGGATGAGAATAGGATAGAAGTGGATAAGTTTATGTTAATATATCTACATGGGTTGGTAAGAAAAAAGATAAGGCTCTTACCAGTATTTACTGCTGAGAGGCAGATGAGGCTTTTGCTGGTGTGGGTTAATGAGAGGCAGATAAGGCTTTTGCCGGTATGGGTTAATGAGATTCCTAATAATAGAGTGTTAAGAGATCTATGCTCCTCTAGGTAGGAGTAAAATGTATAGGTTAGTGAGAGGGGGAGAAGTCTTATGGGTGTTATTTGTGAGTGTCTTGGTGATGAGAGTGGTGTTTGAGGCCTGTGTGTGTTGATAAAGGGAGAGGAGGCTATTCCGAGAGTTAGTTACAGGCTTCCTGATAATGGCTGTGATGTTAGAATGCGGACTCTTGTGGGCGGGAGTGTATACGGTTTGGCATGAGGGAGAAAAGGCTCTTACGTGTGTTGGCTCAGAGGTCCTTGATGAGAATGATGGAAATTTGCGTCCTTGTGGGCGAGGTGTTTGCTGATGTGGAGTTGTGTGGGTGGATGGATTTCCCTGGTGACGGGAGTGATGCTTGGACGCGTTTATATATCATCTCGTTGCCACGGGACTGTGCCCTGCTAGCTGTCACGTCAGGCAGCTATGTGGTAAGGCGCGGTCTCGCGTCCTGGAAACGCGGTATCGTGCTGCGGGTAGGAACGACCTCTGTGGTTGTGTCCACTCTGCTACACCTGGGGCAACATGCCCTCCAGGTGTCCGACAAGCGCCATCGCCTCGGTAGCTTGCTGCACCGGGACACGGGGGCAGCCTCAACCTCCCCAACGCATCAAGTCACAATGGGTGAGACGGCCTCACTGTCTCGAAATACCAAAGGCCGCTATCTATTGTTCACCCCGTCGCCAGAGCCTCACCATCCGGGCATGCCAGCACAGGGCTGCTTCCCGTTGCGCCATGGGGATAGGTCAGTAGGAGCCCGTCCCCAAACAGCAGCAGCGTCGGTTTTCGAACCTGGTGGTTTTGGGACTTGTAGGCTGTGGCGTCGGTGAGATGTGTGCCTACCTGTGGGAGAAGGACTGTATGAGGGTGCCTGCTTTTCTTGCGTTAACTTTCTTCGCTTTGGGAGAAGGGATGTTGTGGGAAAAGTACAACCAGTCTCTCCGTTTGTAAGCCGGGCGTTGCTGGCATACAACATACAGGGGGGGACAACTTGGATGTATTGCAACATTGCGACGCGTGATGAGACTGGTGATGACAGGAACGAGCTCGGTCATGATACACCTATGCGCCCCTGTGGCGCTGGGAGCGGCTGCCAGTGAGCCCACTATAGCCAACGCGGACATCTTCTATGTTGGAAATGAACCATTGCGCTGTGTGTCGCATATCCCACGGGTGCCAAGGCGAGCTCACAAAGGGGTCTGACTTCTCGCCTTCCCACCGGCAACAACGGCTATGTGTAAGCTCCCAGACAGGTCTCAAAGGACTTCAGCCCTGGCGGCTGCGGTGCAGGGTGGCGAGTGTGCTGCTCTGCCATCGGGGTGACCTGGTGGGTACATCGGGGTGTACTTCGTGTTATGCCGTCGGAGGCTTGCGTGGAAAGTTTACGGCTAATCTGAAAGTCGGCGGCTACATCCTGTCGCCAGGCCGGGGGCCTAGCTCGGCGCTGAACGTGGGAGCGGGGTGGCGACTGGTCCAAGCCGAACGCAGTCGTGTGGGAGCCCTTATTGGCCTATTCCTACGCGGACAAGCGCGAAGATAAATAGACTAGACCGCGCCTAACACCAAGGTCCCTCCCACCTCCACCCCGTGTACCTCCGAGGTGCCCGGGTTAGCACAGCTGCGAGGTTATCATCTCATCAGCCCCGGGGGCTGGACTACGGCACGTGGCAGGTGTCGGCCCGCAGCGCACAGGGCGTGAGGTGGGAAAGGAGAGTAGCGGTCGCATATTCCCAATTGCATACTATTATCAAAGAATCTTGGCAGACAAAAAGGCTTAGCAGCCCTAACAGCCAGCCTCAGCCGTAACAGGACAATACGGGCCAGCTTATTGCCGACAGGGAGGTCAGCGGGTTTTCGCATATAACGGTTGCTCCGTTTTCATGCCGCACGCAACTATCAAAGACGTCTTTAGTCAGAAGGAGGCCTGGCTTTTTTTCTAACGGGGCTACCCAATAGTAAGAAGGTCAATTAGTTTCCGTGTATGGTCGTTCAATAGCAGTAGCTTTTTTTCTAACGGGGCTACCCAATAGTAAGAAGGTCAATTGGTTTCCGTATGTGGTCGTTCGATAGCAGGAGAGCTGCTACTATAACGTATAATATCATGCCACCAGAGATAAGATATGGGCGCCCACTACGCTTCCATATCAAGAGATTTCCTGTTCTTAGTCTTACTCTTAACTACAGTCTCTTAATCCTCCCTCTTAATTGCAATCTCTTAATCCTCACTTAATCCTTGCTCTTAACTGCAGTCTCTTAATCCTCCCTCTTAATTATAGTCTTTTAATCCTCGCTTAATACTCGCTCTTAACTACAATCTCTTAATCCTCCCTCTTACTGCCGAGAATTGTGTGTTTCGGATCCCTAGCCTACAGGTTTCCCACATAAACCAAGCCTATCGTTATATACGAATAACAATCCCGTAATTATACATAAGTACGAATCCTATTGTTATATGCAAGTACCAATCCCGTTATTATACATAAGTACCAATCCCACCGTTGTACACAAGTACTAACCCCGTTAAGCCAGCTCTAAGCTAGACTACACCATGCCAAAGTCGCACAACACCACGCCCAAGGTAAGAGAGCGGCACCCCCACGCCTTGACAGCATGCTGACCTGGCCTGATAGCTGGTCGAAGGGATACGGCTCCGCCACCTGCTGGTGAGCCCGACCAAGCGGATACCCTGGTGTGACTACTGCAACCGCGTCATGTTCCAGTTCCTCGCCACCCACAGGCCCTGCCCCCGGAACTGCGGGAGAGATATCAAGGGCCTGGCGCGGCTGATGGATTGCACGCACGCCGGCTTCGAGGAGGCGGTGTGGCCCAAGATCAAGTCGTCCCTGCGGCAGAAGCTCTTCGAGCTGCACCGCGACGGCAACATCGTCATCTACGTCAACGACGACGGCGTCGAGCAGGCGTACTGGCCCCCCGGCACCGACTGCTGGAGGGAGGACACCTGGGACGGCAGGAGGGACTGCAGGGTGGACCCGTCGATCCGGGAGCGCCTCGAGTCCCACGGCACGCTCGAGGGGACAGCGAGGGGAAGCAACCGCCGCGGCGCGTACGTCTTCACGCGGGACTCGGAGCGGGGCCGCGGCGACGGCCCGCGGCCCCCGTCCGAGCTGAGCGACGACGACTCAACCCCCCCGTCCGCCGTGAGCGACGATGAGTCGGCGCCGGCGTCGGCCACGAGCGACGACGACCAGCCGCCCCCGTCGGCGCTGAGCGACGACGGCTCGCGGCCCCCGTCCGAGCTGAGCGACGACGGCACGGGGGCCGGCGAGGATTTGGTTATGAGCGACGACCCGTTCAGCCCGCATGACGCCCTCTACTCCGCGGCCTCCGGCTCCGCGCCGCATGGCAGCTGGGCCCATTCGTGCTCGGACGAGCAGGTAAGCACCCCAGGCTGGCTCCGTCGCGGCCGCTCACTGACCATGCCCGCAGCTCAGGCAGATGGCCCGGCTCCTTCAACAGGAGAGGGGGCGTCGGAAGAGGTTGCCGTTGAGGCCCAAGAGGCCCGGGAGGTAGGCAGTGCTGTGTCGAGGGGGCTCGGGGGCGGACAGGTTTCTGCGGGATGGTTTTGGATGTGTTCAATGGGTGCTGGTTTCTTCCCCTCTTTACGTATCTTTAGGTATGGGTGCACATGATTATGGCTTATGCCGATAGAAAACGGGCGTTGTGGGAATAATAGAATGGTTTATTTTTTAAGAGACGGATTGGTCTCCCAGGATTACATGTGAGAATTGCACCACGGTAGGCAGCCCATCACCACACAGACCGCTTCCAGTACCGGTCAAACATGGCTGCGTCGGGCTGCGCACATGTTAAAGCTACCTTGCAGTAAGTTTGAGGACATCTGGAGATGGTCTTGTGATTAAGTACAAGCAAGGGTAGCAGGACCATTAGCCAGCAGCGCCGTAGACTCGAACCGTCAGTACTAGGGGCCCAAGGCTGGCTTGGGTGTTAGCGGTTTGTGGTAGCTAATGTTTTACTCGTCTCTTCCATATAGCTGCTCTTTCATATGTATTATTCCCTCTCTGTATCCTTCTAAGCGTTCAAGCTTAACCAGCTCGGCCTGAATTTTGCTTAAGCGACCTACCTCTAGGTTGAGCTCGTGGTTCCTTTCCTGTATGCCGTCTAGTTCTCCTCTCATGTCCTCAACTTCCTTCTCGTGCTCCTCGTTCTTCCCCCTGGCCGTCTGCAGCTGCGCCTCGAGCCTGCGGTTCTCGGCCTCGGACCTCTTCAGCCTCTGGCAGAGCTCCTCCCTCTCCTCCCCTGCCGACCGCGCCAGTTTGTCCGCCTCGCGCTCGCTTGCTTGGAGCTGCTGCTCTAATTTGAACTGCCGAGAGTCTGACAGTTGGCTCTGGCGTTCCTTCTCCTCGGAATCCTGGGACAGCATGTCGCGCTGCTCTTCGGCCGCGTAAGCCCTTGCGGCTAGGTCCTTGGACAACCTGCGTTCTGTGGAGAGCAGGCCCAGCATGTGGATGGCGATGTCGCGCAGCTGCTCGGCGCCGTGGTCCTGCTCGACCGTCTCCTCCAGTCGCCGCCTGATCTGCTCGATCTCCGCGGCCGTGGGTGCGACGTCGTCGGCCGCCGGCGACGGGTCTTCGGGCCCGGACAGGTTACCCCCGGGGGACTGTTGTTGCATGAGGATTTCGTCCTCCTGCCTCGGGGCAGCGATGTCCCCAGCCAGGCTGGCGCCGGGTCGTATTGTTGGGTGGCACCTGTGGTAGTATGGGTCTTCCTCGGGAAAAAAATCGTCAATGCCGACGTACGCCGTCCATTGGTCTTCGGGTCGGATTATGTTCTCCTCGGACAATTCGTCCCTGCGTACCTTCTACTGGTCCCCATGCCCAATCGCATCCTCCTCTGATAATTCGCCCTTAGGTATTGTGCTAGTAGTCAAGCCAATGCCGAGGCGTACCATCCATTGGTTTCGAGGCCCAGTTATGCTCTCCTCGCGTGATTTATTCTTACTATTCAGCTCCACCTTGGGCATTGCGTCGGCAGCCCAGCCGACACCGAAGCGTACCTTCCACTAGTCCCCATGCCCAATCGTATCCTCCTCTGATGATTTACCCTTGGGTTTTGTGCTAGTAGTCGAGCCGATGCCGAGGCGTGCCATCCATTGATTCTCGTGCCTGGTCATATCCGCCTCGGATGATTTGTTCTCAATGTTCAGGCCCTCCTCGGGTGTCGTGCCGGCGGTCCAGCCGACACCAAGGCGTACCACCCATAGGTGTCCACGCCGGTGTGTATACTCCTCGGGGCGTTGGCGATCGCGGGCGTGCGCAGCAGTGGTCGGGCTTGGTCGAGCTGGAGGTCGCGCGTGGTGTTCGGCAGCGGGCTCTGGCAGCAAGGTACGCCAAGGGCCACTGCCCGCGGCGTTGTCGTATGTGTCCCGACGGGGGTTGAGGTACATCATGGGCTTTCCTACTTGTACGGCGAGGGGTCTCTTGAGTTAGCGTGATTAAGGCAGGGACAGTCTGGCTAGCTTCGGTACGGTTTGACAGGTTATGAGTTAAGGCTACGACGGGCGGCACCGATTAGCCGCTATGCGCCTGTAGCCACACGGCCCTTCCAGCCACTCCGGTACCATGTTCTATTCACCTTGCGCTCTGTTTCCTTAGGTGGCGTCCAAGGGGGGTAGCCCTGAGTGTCGTTGTGAGGACCGCCTTTAGCCACGACTTTTAGCCAAGGCGACAAGGATAAGGCAAGGTGCTGACAGGGCGGGCGCAACTCGAGAACATCTGTGCATGGTTATCTCCAGAGCTAATCCTGCTGGGTCGGCAATTAGCCGGCAGTTCGGGCTAGGTAGAGCCCCAATAGGTCCATCGTTTATTCCTAGGTCGTTCGAGGCACTCCATAGCTATAGCGTAGGGGGCGTGATAGGTACCAGGGGCGCTTTACTGCTGTGTTCCAGGCGGACTACAGAAAGAACCGCCAGTACGGAGTACTCCAAGTACCACCAAAACTCTTCGTATTAGTATCCCAATTATTCCACAGCCACATTATATGACTTGGTTTTGATTAAATTTCCGTCTAAAGAATAAGCATTTGACCCAAATAGTATGAAATACCTATTAGCTACATGGACTATGTAGTACTGATTCTAGTATAAAGTTACAGGCAGTTTCTTCAGACTACAAAAAAAAACCACCAGTTATTCCAAATACCACCAAAACTCTTCGTATTAGCATCCCAATTGTTCCACAACCACATTATATGACTTAGTTTTGAATATATATCCGTCTATAGAATAAGCATCTGATCCGAATAATATGGCATATCTATTAGCTACATGGATTGCATGATACTGGTCCTAGGGCAGAGGTGTGAGAGGTTTCTTCTAAAGTCCGCCCCTGTCCCCAACCTTGGAAGTCTTCAAATCGCCACCCGGTCCCGGGTCTATCAACACAACAAAAACAGCAATAAACCATCATAGGCATTTTGTCCACCGTTTTTTAAGCCAGGGCACCTACTTCAATACCCAAGTCAATTGCTGGTTAGCAGAAGTTTCTCAGCGCCACTGCATTGGCGTTGAGGGGTTATCAATAGGTTAATCACACTCTCGGGAGTCAACCCATTAGCCATCATTCACCTGCCATGGTACATCTGATCAGGTTGCTCCAGGCTGTCATAGGTTACCACAGGTTATTCAGTCCCCCATTTACAACTACCAAAAGTCGATGCAGGTTGTTGCAGGTTATTTGTCCCTCTATTTGCACCTGCCAATACAACCCCCAACCCAAGCGACGTTCTTACCCTTTCATCACAGTCTCTAAAAAGCCTCCTTGATATCCATGGCAACAATACCAGCACCTAAGCCCAACTGCAACAACACGCAATGGGCTTACGGCTAAAGCAATGGCCTAGGTCACAACCTATGTGAATAGGGGGAGGGATACATCTCGATTTCCTAGACAGACTTTGCTTTATAGAAATGAGGGCTGCGGCAGTAGAGAATTAATTACTATGCTCATTCACTAAACCAAGATCATTTGCTACACCCTCACCCACTGCCAAGGGCCTGGGGCTTTAGCTAAAGGGACAGTAAGATCTTCAGCACTGGCTGAGGGCATAGGAGATAGTCCTGGGTTTTTCGCCAAGGTAGCATGACAATCACCCATATCCATCACTACTGCTATTGACGGGTATCCAAAATTCGGGATCATCCCCCTTATAGTAAAGCCCACGACAGGCGGCAACTCCACAAATCTCCCTGACAATACCTTCGTCTTTGCCCCGAAACCTAATATAAGTCCCGAGATAGATATCAACTTTAGCGTGATAATCATCAGACTATTTAGCAAGCACGGGCTAGAATCAGCGCCATCATGCCTAGCACTGAAGTGATAAGGTAGCCAGAGCTATGCTCCGTGCCCTCTACTTGCCCTCAGTCACTCATGCCCATGCTCGTAGGCCGTCAGGACACCAGGGAGGGGCACGCCGTGCGCCTCAAAGTAGCTGGCAAGGCCTGCCTTAGTAGTGGCGAAGAGGACCAGCAGGCCCCGGGAGCCGGTTGGGAAGGTCCTAGCTGCGGTCCGGACAACTTCGAGGTTGTCCTAGAGCTCCAGCAGGTCACTCACGCACGCGTTCAGCTCGCTGCCGGCCGAGGACCGCTTCCAGGCGAGACGGGCCTGCTCGAGGAGGCTGGACGCCATCGCCCGGTCGCACTCCTCGATGCGCGCAAGCAGCTCGGCGGTCGCCCGCTCGACGCGGCCGTACGCAGCCGGCAGGAGCTCCTCTAGCTCGTCCTCCATGCGCTTACTGCGGACGCACATGTCCTCGAACTCCGCGAACCACTTGTTGACCGTGTCGGAGAGGCTGTGCTTCTTTTCCGTAAACAGCTCGGCGCCTGTTACGTCGGCCGCGTCGGCGGGCATGCCAGCAGCGGTGGTGGGGTAGCGATCGGCTGTGGGCATTGAGAAAGGTCAGTAGGAAAGGGAGACATCAATGTGTACGTGATGCCTCGGACCTCATCTCGCAGTGCGGGAAGTCTTTTGTGCTGGAGGTTTGAGGACGGTGGTATTATCTCTTAAGGAGATGAACTCACTGGGGCCCTGCTATCTCAGAGACGGCTGCACCGGCGCGGCGGGCTGGGGCAAGTAGCTGAAGAGCTACTCGGCGGTGGCGAACTGGCCGAGGGTGTCCTCAGGCTCTTATCTCTCTCGGAGGAACGGGCTAAAGTCAAACCTTACAAGATCCAGGCTTACTATCTCTCCTAGGGATGACAGCTCCTCGGGCACGGATGAGGCCGGGGCCACCTCACCGGGGCTGCCCATCAACTCGTTCTCGTCTAGCGACCGCATCAGGCCCTTTCGGTAGTCAGCTTGGACAGGTAGAGCAGTCACGGGGGCCGCGTGACTAACCTTGTCGCCGCCTGGCATGTCCTCTGGCATAGGCGGGTATGGAGAAAGGACCATGTTTCCTAGGATAGTTAAGTGTTGATGATGGGTTTCGTAGTGGATGTTTTTCGTTCTGGGGTGAATAGGTACAAAAGACAGATCCTGTAGTGTGTGAAGGGTTGGTGCCTCGAGTAAGCAAGTGCCTTGCGACATTTATGTTATCGGGCAGCATGGCAGTGTACAAAATAAAAAAGAAAGATGCGGATAGGGAGGGAAACAAGAGGGATAACGCAGAGGCCTGCCGTTATCGATAGCACCTCCAACAAGCCCCTCCATGCTAGCCTATAGCTAGAGCTCGCTAGCTTATTGATGCCTTGCATATCTCTCTAATGCTACACCTACGACCTCGACACACGCCCACCCCAACCCAGCCCACAATCTCGAGCTCACGGGTGGGCCCAGCAACTTCGCCATCGGACACTCGTCCGGTCGGCGGTATCAGCAGTGCGCACACGAGCACGACAGTCATGCCCCAAGGACAGACACACTTGGCGACCTACTCCCTGGCAAAAAATGTCGGCATTATCTCTGCCATTTCCCAGCATTGTCCAGCATTTCCACCATACTGGGTAAGGGTTGTGCTCACCCTCCGGGGAGGGGGTAGGCTCTCATTTCAAACTAAGCTCCCTGGTTGCAAGACCTTGATAGAGGCCCCGGCTGCACAACCCGCAGCGGCATCACAAAAGCCACGCCGCCATGGCCAGGTACAGGCGGTATGGTGCACAGTCACGCCATTACCCGCAACAAGGACGCGGGGCACCCCTCGGCAATGCTTGCAGCGTCAAATATGGCGAGCGGTGGCTAGTGGATATCGTCAGCGAGGTCATTATCAACAGGCTCAATTGTGTGAGGACAATGGCTTGTCACATATTAAATACAGCCTTATGGTACTGTGGTTATGTGCTTATAGTGGAGAGGGGCTGTGGCCTTTGGGGATACAGATCCACGTAGACGCAGAGCCAATGGCCTTAGGTCGATTACCCAACATGGTCTTCGGCGTTATAACCTCATCCTAACGCTAGTACTTGGAAATATGAGATGCACCGAGTGTTAGGGGTATGGCGACATAACACATGCAGGCTTAACCAAGCTTCTCAGTTGGGCCCAGTACCAAGGACAAGGTCGGTACATTGGGCCAGGAGACTTGTAGTGGGTCAACATCAAGAACGCCAATTTCGGCTCAACATACACAAAGCTTATATGTACTGTAATCAAACAGTACAAATAAGCGATACTTAGGGCATTCTTTCTTGCACATTGCAACAAAACAATGTAACGCTACGCTAGTCAATCAAAACCCTAGACACTTTTTACTTACCATTACTGAGAGCTGGAGGTTTATAGTCAGTCCACAGCCTGACCACCAACAACCAACTTCACTACCCATATCTACCCATCAGCAAGGCGTACATATATAATAAAAAGCCAACCAACAACATTACTAATAAAACAAGACAGAGCAGTTTGATTCGTCAAGATAGCAGTATAGCACAAGACAAGCTAGACACAAAATGGCATTCCACCAATTCTAATCAACACGCCAAGGGGCTTAACACCTCAGTTCCCAAGCCAGGACATCATCCCATAACGCCGCCTACCCCAGCACCTACTCGATCTTAGCCATAGTCGTCAAGCTACTAGGCGGGAACCTCTCTGTGCTCGCCCAGTACGTCCTCCACTACGCTACCGACGACTTGACAACAGCGAGGCGCTCCTCTCCATCGTAGCCCGGGTGCTTGTGCGCGAGGTGGCCCCAGAGCCCAACGGCACTATTAAAGGGCTTCCCCGGCCTGCAGAATAGGCATTAGGTATCCGGTTTAGGTATCCGCCCCCTGGCGACGGCTGCAATCAGCACGGTTTCACCAGCCATCGCAAAGCCCAGCGGCAGGCGGGTCTCAAACGTCGGCAGCCGGTGGTTACGCGGCCGTATGTGCTCAACGAGGGTGATGCCTATGCGCCGGGAGAGGATACGGCCCTGGATAAGTGTGGCCTCGTGGTTTATCAGGGCCGCCAGCTACAGCATACACGGCTCCTCGTAGCGCGCGCAGCCCCACGGCACGGGCTACCCAGCCCGGCAGAGCTGGTACGCCTCCGCGAAACACAGCTCCCGCCCTTGGTTAACGGATACGGGCTCGTATACGATGTAGTTCCAGTTCACACACAGGCCGTAGCCGCAGAGGTAGCTGCCGTCGCAGCAGCACCAAGGCCCAGCCTCAAGGAAGTTATCGAGGTCAATACCCCTCCTAGGCAGGTCCCAGTCCCTGAACCAGCCCAGTGCCCTAGCGAAGGTGGTCTGGTGGTCGTCAATCTTCAGCTCCAGCCACTCGGAACCAGCGTGCGGGACGTCCTCATTCGCAAGCAAGAGAATAAGCTACTAGGGGTTGCGGGACTTCCACTTTGCGGGGACAAGCAGGCAGGAGGCGGTATATCCCGGGCTTAGGCCCCAGTCGCCCATCAGCCGGGTAGCGGCTCTGATTACCGTATCCCTCGCACCCTGGGTGAGCCAGGTAATGGCGCACTACTGTGTCGGCGTTGTGCGTAATGGCTTCACGGGGTACATCAGCAGGGCGAGGTTATACACAGCCCTTCCGCTACTGTACAAATAGACTTCTCTACTGCGGGTGGCTGTGGGCCCCTTGGGCTCGGCGGTGGCGTGGCGTTCTGCTGCGGTTTCCGTCCCATGGCTGTTCTCAGCAGGGACGAAGTGCTCAAGCTCCTCCTAGAACTTCCCATCCGGGCCGGGCACGATGTGGACGAACGTGAGGCCGCGCTTCTGACGGCTGCCCTGGTGTTGTATACGCACGTGGCGCTGTAGGTTGTCCGATCGCGTGAATGCCTCTCTGCAGGTGCTGCCGTCTGCCAGCTTCTCTGCGCAGTTGAACATCTTCTTGGGCTGGGTAATATTCTTGGTTCTGGTTGTGTTTGCGAGGAGGCTCGCTCTGCCTCAACATACTGCCTGTGGCTGCCGTCCGGTCGTATTTAAGCCGCACATCATCTCCCATAACCATCGTCGTCACATTGCAGTATTATGGCCGTTCTTCTCTTTTGTCCAGGTATCAATAGCAGGCATGGGGGCCTTTGCTGCGTGGAGTCCTATGCCCTAATGTCCGGCCTCGCGAGACCGCCAAAAGTACGTGTTATTGTTCAGGGGACAAACGTTTATGACTAGCCTCACCGGGGCACAGGCCAAGTAGCTCTTTATTCCAGTCAGCCACGGGCATTATTGTGACGTCCCGGGCCTTTAGGCGGCCTGTACAACTGCCCGGGCCACCTACTCTCACTTCCAATCAGTCGTCCTCAGGACGCACGGCAGCTTCTGCAGCGTGCGCCTCTGCTGCAATAACCCCGGGTAGGTGAGCTGTCAGGATAATATTTAAGATTGGTAGTGCTACAGCACTCAGCCCTATTCAGCCCTGCTACTACTAGGCCTTTAACTTACACATACTGCTCGGACCACATATGTGTGTGCAGGGTATGCTGAAACATCTAGACAATTGATATAATCTATCAGGCTGATACGGTTTATTGAAAAAAATCCGTAGGCCTGTCAGTTAGCTTCCTTGTCACGTATGTGAGGTTCTCGTACATAGTGGTTGCTTAGTTAATTGGTGTAGGTTGGAGGGTTACACCATAGGCGCTGAAGCGCCCTGATGATGTGCAGCTTTCAGGCCTGCTGACTAAGCAGTCTCTATTAGTCATCTGCTGAAAAGGGTAATTATTCCCTCCCAAAGCTGAACTCTGGACCACGGAGGGGGCGGAAGAGAGGGACATCAGGAAGGTGTGTGCCCCTCTCGCTTGACCTCGCCGTAGGCATACATACTAAGTATCTTACTGACATGTGAAAGAAAATTGTTCGTCTTCAGATGTCCAACCCAAATATCTTCAGACCAGGCAAGCTCACCGTAGAGACGTGGCGCATCGATGGCCAGCAAGCCACCTTCATTCCCGGGCATTACAAGTTGTATGGCGACAAGGATCCTGAGCCGCCGTGTAGGTCTTATCCTGACCCCGAACTATTCCCTGGGTCGATCATGCAGTTTGTGGACGCCTTGCCCGAGGGGGACTTGAGTGATGAGGAGTGAGGTGGGTAGGGGTCTTACACAACACGTTGAATCATTTGTACCTTGAATGCTTCAGGATGCAGCTGCTCCCTGGAGAGCATGCGGGTTGCAGTGCACGTCGAGGCCGTGCCAAGAAGGACACACCCAGGGCAGAAGAAAATAGACATAAATCAAGTCTGCTTACTGCTGGTATCGGAGATTATGACTTCATCATAGACGATGTCTCATGTGTCCCAGCCTTGCCAAACGCCTCAGAACTCCCTCATTAACATTCATAAGTTGTCATGACTCTTGGCCTGCGGCTGCTGCTACTCCGTCTCCACGGCTGAACCAGCTCCCAAAATCCAGCTTCATCAACAACCTATCTAGTCCGCCCACACGCCGCGGAACATACTGTCCCTCTTCTCTGAGAGCAGCGCCTCCGTCGCCGTCCTCGCCAGCATCGTCGCTACCCCAGGCCAGGCCCTCGTGGTCCGCCTCGAGGTTCCGCAGCACCGTGATGACGCCCTCGATCCCGGCCTTGATCTTTTCCTCGACGGACTTGACCCGCCCCTTGACATCGCGCTCCTCGCGCTCCAGGTCGACAAACGCGTCCACCACACCGACGTCTTCCTCGAGGTCTATGGCGTTCCATATCTCCTGCATCCGGTGGACCAGAGCCACGAGCTGGTCCATCTCCACGAGGAGGTGGTACATCGGGTCCGTGAAGTCCTGGTGCGTCAGGAGCAGCCGTCGGATGAGCGTGGCCAGGTACAGCCGGTGCGCAGAAGCCAGGGTCTGGGGGTCGTGGGGGTGCTTGTCCTCCACGCCGGCGTCCCGTGCCCGCGGTGTCTTGACCCCTTCGGCAAGCCACAGGTCCTCGTCGTCATCCTCGTCCATCGCATCCGGGTCAGCCCGGGGGGCGGGCGTCGGCACGCGCGACGGCCTCGTGGACTCTGGCGGCCGGTGCTCGTCGCTGCCTGTCGTGAGCCACCGCTGCAGGCCCTCCCACAGCCCTGCCACGACCTCGACCTGCAGGTACCCTTCGACCTCGGCGAGGAAGAAGATGGCCGCGCTGCATGTGGTCCACGTGCTGCGCATGGCAAGCATGCGGCGGGCTTGTCGCTCTCGCAGCAGGATCACTCGGGCCCGTCCGCCCTTGGTACTCCCTTGTGCCGGCTTGGGAGGCGGCGGGTGGTGCCTCCGAAGCGGCGTGATCTTCCAGAGGTCTGTGAGTCGGAGGTGTGCGCGGCGGATGGAGTGAAGGTAAGAGTTGATGGCCGTGTAAGCCTGCACGTCCGACTGGCTGAGGAACAGGTCCAGGGGTGAGGGGACACGGACGGTGAGAGTGACAGGAACAGAGAACATGAGATTGCGGAATGGAGTCGGCGCTATTTGGCTCGCTGGCCCCAGTCTCGCAGGGGTCGTCGATTTTGACTTTGCCAGAGCCAGCTTGAGCAGGTCTCTGGCCATTTCGAGTCCCTCGTCCTCTTCCACCCGGTGCGCTTGCATTGAGCTCATCGCGGCCCAAGTCCTGGTCAGAACAGCGATGACTTCACCTTCCTTGACGACGACGCCGCTCAGGCCGTCGCGCTTCTCGTGGGCAAGATTGTCAGCCCTTCGCCACCTGCTACGAATCTTCTCGTCCGCTTGCTGTGTGAGGGCCATGGCGAACTCGCCACGTCCGAGGAGGAAGAAGTCTCGGAGGAGATGGAGCATCTCCAGGACCCGTGATAAGGGCAGGAGCTTCTGCAAGGTATTCCGAGAAAGAAATAGCCTGATACTCGTAACTGTCCGTGAGAAGCCCGCACTGTCCAAGGGGTATGTCAACTGAGAGAGCTCTCGTAGTTGAGACGACAGGTGGTCCATCCCCTGCATGCCGCCTTCCAGGCTGCTCTTGGCCCTGATATGGTTCAGAGAACGCCCTATGAAAAGCATCGACGCGGCTGTCGGTGAGGTAACGAATGATGGGAGAAGGTCTGTGACAGACACGAAGTCATCTTCTCGGTCCGCTGGCTGCTGTATGAAGAAATCCTCGGCGCCAAACCCGGGGAGACGGCCATACAGAATCCAAGCCGACACCTGCTTCACCCAGGCCGTCTCCGCGACCTTGACCAAGCTCCGGGCCGTCTCCTCGATATCCGCATACCCCGTCTGCAACTCGCCCCGCAGCCTGTTGATGATAGCTGCCCCAGTGCAGAACGTCTCGGTTCCATCTGAGCGCCTCTCCGTAGCAAGCATGAACTGCACCGTCTCCCACATCCACTCCAGCCTCCTCGTCCAGCCGCTGAATTCGCCGACCACGGCCGTCAACGGCACGATGTTGTAAGCGCCGACCAGGCCGGCGTCCTTGCGCAGGATGGTCTCCTCGACCTCCAGCACCTTGCGCTGGAACGCGGCCAGATGCAGGCTGCTGACGGCGGTGGCTACGGCGCGGCATATCATGGACCGGTGCGAGGCGGCTATCTGGGCGCCGAAGCTGAGCAGCTTGACGTGCAGTTCGCTCAGGTGCGCGACGGAGCGCAGGAGCTCGCGCTCGGGCGGCGAGATCAGGGTACTAGCGGGCGCATTGGGGTCTGAGGCTTGGGCGGTTCGGAGCAGGGGCGAAGGGTGTCCTGAGAGTGAGAGGAGGATTTCGTGGAGCATCTTCGGGAGGTTGGACTCTTGCGCCTGGAGCCACGAGGTTGATTACATGTCAGCGAGCGTTCGGGCGCGTGGGGCCGTTTGGATTTGTGAGGGATGGCATGCTCCCGGGAGGGCCCCAGGGGAGGGGGGGTGTTTGTTTCCTGACCTTGCCCCATCAGTGGCGCGTGCCTTCTCCTGTGATTGTTTATGACGGTCTGCAAACTGGTGGTAGAACAAAATGGAGGCTCCACACAATTCCCACCGACAACACATGGGGACCGATCCAAGGCGAGGATGCCTGCTGTCGAAGGCAAGGGCAAGTGCCGAGTAACGTGGGGCCGCGGCGCTGGCGGGGACCTCAACCGAGACGCGTCGTGGAAATGTGTGTGCATACAGTACAGCCTCGACACCCTGCAGTGTGACTTCGCATTCGAGTCGGGCTACAATGTCATGGCAAGTCTGTTGCAAGCTTGTTCAACTCGAGTAGGCGCAAGGTTGAGAAAGCAACAGCGACCTGCATCTTGTTACTCCCAAGGTCTCAGACTCCAATGCGGCCTTTTTTTTTTTTAGGGCGTCTTCACTCGGCCGAGTGGCCGGCTCTGGCGGCGGTCTCACTGCATGGACAAGACTCGGCAAGAAGTGCTTGGTTACTGGGTACTGGGTGCATAAGGCAGATTCTACGGAGTACATACATATACATGTTTGTTCTTATACACAGTATGCACGTTCGTGCATACATGTGCTTACCTACAGCACAGATCCACGTGGTTGAAAAGAACTGTCCTCGCCTACTTTGTAGAGAAGATGGCCCTCGGGTGCAGTTCCTCGGCTCAAGTATTCGATTTATTGCTGCTACTGTTCATTAAAAGAGGCACCAGGCACTTATGTTTATGTACTGCGCAATCAGTGCTGTCCACCGACGCGGCCGCGTATTGAAGATCCAGAGAGACATATAAGAAGCAGCGCTCGTTCAAAAAAGGGGATCACTCAGACCTGGGTGGCTGACCGTCCAGCACCATCTCAACGAAATTTCGCCGCGGGCTTCTTACCATCCACTCCGCTTATCGAGCTGGTTTCTGAGGAAGTACCTGCTCCTTGACCCTCCAGGTACTGTTGCTGCTGGCCAGGAGGTAACGCACCACTCACGACTGCTTCGCCGCCGTCACCGCCACCAACAACGACCTCGCCGCCGCCCTTAACTCTGCCGACGACCATCCCCTTGGCCACCGACTTAAGGATTGCGCGTCGGGAAACACCCGTCACATCGATATAAACTAACCCCACGTTCTTCACGCCTCCTCCCAGGCTCCTCGACAAGTCGCCAGCCTCAGGCCCCCATCGGTGGCCCACGACAGTCGTGGCGGCGTTTGAGCTGGATTCGAGAAGCGTACGACCAGCTTGTTCTATGCCATCCGCCACTGTTGAGAAGGCCATCATACTCTTGTTGAGGATACCAGGCTTGTACGTGTCGAGAGGTTTGCCGTCCTTGTCGAAACCCTTCCCCTGGCCGTTGTTCTTACCATGCCGGCCGAGGGTAGCACCCAAGTTCTGTGCGACATGGCCGATTGCGCCGACCGTCTTGGACGACACCCCGGCCGCACCGCTCGTAAAAGTGTGGACCCTGCGGACGTGTTCCTTGGTTGTGGGTTTGAACGTCACTGGTTTGGCCACTGGCTTAGTCTTCTGGGTAAAGCTGTCTGCGCCGCCCTGCAGCGCTTTTGAAACATAGTCTGAAGTGGTTACGATCAGCCGCGATGCAGCAGCAGCATTCGAGACCAATGTTGATTTTTGGTATGCCGGGTGCATTACAAGGTCCACGTCCTCGGGTTTCGCAGGCGCGATGGCGATCTTATTTGAACCCTCCCCGGGTAGCGTGATCTGTACTGGATCTAAGCCATATGTTTAGTTCCTTGCCCCGAGATATGCACGAGGTTATCCGCTCACCTTTCGAGCCCGGCTTCAAAGAGGTGCTCTCTACCATGTCGAAGCCTTCGCCGAGCTCCCCGATGACGCTTCCATCTTCTTCGTCCACCAGGACTATCTGGCCGCCATTGGTGGAGCTGTGGCTGCCCTTCGCGTATGCCTCTCCGGGCTTATAGTTGCCTGGGTGATAGGCAGGAAGCTGTTCCTCTGCGGCCAGGGCAGCCTTTGACTTTGAAGAGCTGCCTTTCGTGGGAATCGCGCTTGACTTCGCGTCCTTGGGAAGTGGCGGTGGCGAGCGCTCCAAGAAAGCCGTGCATTGAGCTATACAGGTCTCCCAGGTATCGATATCGTCCTGGACTCCCGGGCGACTCCCCAGCTCGGGAAACTCGATTCTCGTAAAGGCGCCGCTGTCGGGGCCAAGGTCCCACCGGGGGATCAGGTAGCTCCTGGGCGGCTGGTGGTAGATCTGGGTCGTTGCAGGGAGAGGCAAGTCGAGCTCAGGTGGTAGGTGGAGGTGGAGGTAGAAGTCCTCTTCCGGTGGGGCTGACGAGGGACCCAAGGCAGAGGCATCAGCAAAGGGCGAAGAAGTAGGGACCATCAGCAGAGAGAGGGTCTGAGGCCCAGCCTGCGTGAGGCACTGCTCTTTGCCATTGGCAAGATGATAAGCTGACACGCCGTTCACGGCGTACAACAGCTTGGGATCCTACCCGCACGATTAGCGTCTCATATAGGATGATCGACCTGCATTTTCTGGTACGCACATTCTGTCCCGAAGGCATTGTGTCCCGTGTTGGAGGTGTTCCGAGCGCAGGCGTCAATGATGAGGTTCAGGCGGTCTCTTCGCAGCCAAGAAGCTCAAGGCGAATGGAGGGGTCGAGTAGCGCGCTTGTCGCGAACAGCGTGAGAGGGGTCGCAACAGGAGCTGTGTCTCAAAGCTTGAGAGAGGTGTAGCGGCAGAAAGAAAGAGAAATTGTCCAGGGAGAGAAGTGTAATCTAGGTATGTAATCTAGGTATGTAATCTAGGTATCCAAGTTGGGTCAAAAGGGGCAAATCAGGGAATGGGAGGGAGGCGGCGTACTTGCGCGCTTAATGGGAGATGCTGTGTGGGGCGGGCGTCTCGTGGTCTGGCATCCGAAAAGAGGCCTCTTGCGGCGGCCGTAGCTTTGCTTGGAGACGTCGAAGCAGTCGGCCGTCGCAGGCAAGCTTGCAAGCTTGAGCGACGTCATTGGTGTTGGCTCGCCGAGACTGACTGACTAACTGGGCGACCCCGCCAACATCTAACAGCTTGCGTCCAACAGCTGCGCTCTGCCAAGGCGACAAGACGAAAGGGCGACGACGCATTTCGCCATCCCGCCCGGAGCGACCTATTTTTGATCCTCACCCACTCAATGTGTATTGATCTTTGTTTCTTACCAGTCTCGTGATGGTCTCAGTATTTACTGGACGTGACGCGAAGACGTTGGATCTGTGCCTTTCGCCATCTCGCCCACTTGCCCACCCATGCACTCACGCACTCACATGTAAACATACGTGCATGCATACCCGCTCTCCCTCCCTCCCTCCATCTCCCTCTCTGTTTTCCACTTCCCTCCCCTTTTGCTCCTCTGCATCTTCCCAAATGGGCTGTGCGCGATCTTCACGTGCGTGCCGGTGCAGCCTGCAGCCTGCAGCCAGCTCTACTGACTCTTGTGATTTTAGCTACACGAAATCCGAGGCGTCTTGAGAACAACTCCGTGTCGGAAGAGGTTGACTGGATTGGGCTGTGAAGGTCCTCACGATGCATCGCCTGCCTATTCGGATTATTTCAGAACTCATGGGTCCAACCGTCAAACAACCAGCGGCCAATCGGCGGCCATGATGGATGGCTCCCGTGGGAACGTCAGGGTCTGTTCGGGGTACTGCGCTATCGCGTGCCGGTAGCTCGATGTAAGCTGGAGGGCCGAGCGCCCCTGATGAATGTTCTAGCGAGCCCGTGGGACCCAACCTTATCACGCTCGGAATATAGAGTTCTGGTACGGCCCGCCACGAGCAAGCTCCCAGCGTCTCAGGCATCCCAATCCATCCCGCACTGGAGACTGGGCGGTCAGTGGCACGGACCCTGCCAGCAGTCACCTCACCTCACGGTCGATCTCGTCTGCTCTACGCTATAGGACCATTCGACCTTGCATCCCAAGATGCGGTCCATGGGTCGGCCCATGGCCGGGGGAGCTCACGGCGTGACACGCGACGCATCGCTCTCCCCAGGCGGTCTTTGCCGTGGTGGTCAAACCTCGAAGGCGGCAGGCTCCCTTCCGTTCTGAATCAGAAGTCTACAGTTACGGTACAGCACACTGCTGTACTGTACAGTCACAGGAATAGACTTTAACGGTCCCCACTCACACGCGAACGGCTTCCCCGCCCAGCACACAGGGTTGCCATCGTGTTTCTTCTGGACGGCGCTTCTCATGCATGCAGCTCGAAAGAGCAATCATCTCCCTCCTACCCGCGCTTTCGGCTTCGGCATGCCCAACCAACATGGGGGTTTTGCCCATCGAGCACCCCGAGCACCCAGGGCACCTCGCTCCTTGCGCCCGCCGGGTTTTCACCCCCAGGGTTCGACAGCACCCCACGAGTCAGTCGGCCAGAATACAGTTTCTGGCTCAGCCCGAGTCGAAACGGTCTTGATATCGGCAGTCCTGCCGAGGAATCACCCACCCCAGCTGTTTAGTCACAACCGCCCGGCATTTGTGCGTTTGTAGGTGTGCCAATCGACGACATATATCCTCATGGGCATCATGCTTCATGCCATAGAGAATGCAGGCCGCAGCGCTGCAGAATGGCGCCTCGGAGGCATTGCGGGGGCTGGTGCGCGTTCCACAACCGTCGGCATGCTTCTGCATCGTCCAGGAATCGGAACGACAGACCCCCTGGCCCTCCTTACCTTCGGCCGGAGAGTCACCGACTTCCCGCGGTGCAGAAAGGCCCTTGCCTCGGCCCTGCATGTGTCCAGCAAGTTGCCTGACAGGGTCGTCTGTCCATGTGCCTGTCGGGGCGACTGCGGACCGTCTGCTGCTGGCACGCCTCGTGGCTGTCGCGCGGGAGTTATCAGACTGACTACTCGGCACCCCCCCAATACGAGCAGGAGGCAGTGTGCTGTCGAGCGGGTGTGGCATAATTGTGGCATAACTTTGGCATAATCGTGCACACAGTCTTGCCCACGGCTTCTAGTTGGGTTTCTTTTCTTGGGCGGCCTGCAGGAACCCTGTGCCTGTTTATTTTTGAGTACAGTACAGTATTGTACTTGTGTGGTGTTGCACCTGCCCGAGATGCAAGATGCGCCTGGGTGGGCCTGTCGTTGACCGGTCCGCCGCCCACAATCGCCAACTCGTTTCAACAAACCCCTCCCTGCTACAGTAGCGTGGGGTCCCCTTGTTCTGATTAGTCCCTGAGTGGGTGCCTCTAGCCGAACCGTGTTGCCCGTGTCCGGGGGACGGGACGCGCTGGGAATAACCAGCCAGGCCAGCCAGGCCAGCCTGACAGCCCTGGCCCGTTGGTCGCGCCAGGGAGGGAGGGAGCTCGGATGATCTGTGATCTCTTCTCACTTGCTCTACCAGAAAACATAGCAGCTCTGCTTTGCATGTTGGCCCTCGCCGGATGCTCTTCACAGCCAGCCTATCTGCCTCGCCGGCCCTACCCTCCCCTACCCTCACCTCCCCTGCAGCTGCCCTGCCCTGCCCTGCCCTGCCCGCGCCCAGCTCGCAGGTTGAACCCCCCTTGACACCTTGAGCGCCAGTTTCCCATATAGTCTACCATTGGCAACGCCACTGGCCGGCGCCAAACTGCTTCTTCGACCTCACCTGTCATATATCCCTAGGCATCATTCCAGATCGCCATCCTCCCACCACCGTGTTTCCCACGCCGGCCCCCATAGCGAACAAGAGTAATCCGGTGCCCAGCTTCATGTGGTCAGATCAATTGTGGCTCTCCCCACCCCTCTAGGCAACGCATCTTCCCGACACCAAAGCTTGACCTTGGCGCCGTCCTAGCAAGTTGTTCTAGAAACGTTTCTCTTCCCGTGTGTTGGACATCCCGTCATTCAGGACCTTTCAGTACTTCGCCCTATACCAGCCAGATCCGTTGGAGAGGACAGACGCGGCTGCTTGCATACCTTTGATGCCGTCACACACTGCGCAAGCAAGCGGCACCCATCCGGGATTTCTACCTCGAGCTAGAGGTCTTGCTGTGCCCAGGCGTGCTCATACCTGCCGTTGCGGAACTCGACTATAACGTATCTAGCTCTCCGGGCCACCGCGACAGCACTACGACCCGGCTCTCCCGCTCTTTTCGCCCCGGAACGATTCACTGGTTGCGCACACGGCTGGCTCTTTGAGCAGAGCAGGAGGGAAACCGTCGTCGTGTCCCTCTCATCGCAAAATCGGGTCTTTCTCAGCTGTTAGAGCTTGCGCCAGGGTCTGCCAAGGACCCAAACAACCGGCACAATTACCTCTCTACAGTCCATTCTCTCCCCACCCGACCCGTCTGCCGATGAAACGGCCAACACGCCTTCCGGCCCGTCTGTTCACTCCACACCGAAGCGAAAGTTCGAGGAGGCATTCATTGCAGGGTCTGGACAGCCTCCATCGCTGCCCCTGACCCCAACGCTGCCGCCTCCGCCGCCGACCTACCACAACCACTCCATCAAGGGCTTCGTACCGGTCGGCGGGCCTGGGGCAGGGCATGGGCAGGCCTATGATGAGAGCAGAAGCAGTGCAGGATTTCCCGTGATGAGTGCCGTTGATGACAAAAAGGCCGTCATCAAGCGGCAGCCTATGCGGTCGAGCATAGCTTGCCTTCGGTGTCGAAAGTCTAAAATCAAGTGTGACAACGACGGAGGCTCTTCACCTTGCGAGACCTGTATAAAACAGGGCAAAGACTGCAAGTACCCAGAAGCGACGCCAATCCCGCCCAAGCGGAGCGATCCTCCAACCGGCATCAAGACTGAGCGCGACCCTGGATCAGACCGGAAGCGCCTCAAGAAGATCGAAGATGTGTCACGAGCAGAAGGCCAGCACTCGGCTGCAGCTCACGCTGACGAGGTATTGTCTGCACACTACCTGACGCCGAAACTCTGGTCAGAAGTCTTCGACATCTACAGGCTCCACTTCGCCACTGAGTTGCCGTTTCTTCACGTACCGACCCTCAAGGAGAACATGGGCAATAAGTTCAGGGCCAACCAGAAGGACACCTCACCGGACACTAACCTCGTATTGCTTGGAGTTCTCACTCTCACAGCCCGATTCCATCCGGACCTGGTCAAATATGCCACTCACACGGCCAGCTCGCAGGCAGGGGCGATCAAGAGCCGGCCTGTCCAGACCAAACCAGACTCATCTGCTGCGTCCGAATACTTTGCCGAGGCTTTGCGAAAGGCTCTGGGTCCACTGGGAACTACTATGACCACGGCCTCGGTAGAAAGGGTCCAGGCTTTTTTGATGTTGGGTTTGTACGAGTGGAGCCAGGTGCAACCGAAGACGGGCGGTTTGGGAGCGTGGATGTATGTGGGCGTGGCCATTCGAATGGCTCAGGCCCTGGGCCTTGGTTTCGGGGACAAGCACGACCCGAAGTCCCGCACGCGAGCAATGAAATCTAGCAAGAGCGTATCGCCGAAGATACCTCCGTCACAGCCAGAGCTGATGATAGCCAAGGAGATCAGGAGGAGGACGATGTTTAGCTGTCTCATTCTTGACCGATTACTTGCTTGTGGCAAGGAGCGTGTGCCAACTATCCGATCCGAAGACCTCCAGATCCAGCTGCCCTGCAACGAATGGGCGTTTGACCTATCGAAAGATGTGAGGACAGGGTTTCTGAACGGGTCCCCCGATGACCAAGGTCCCAGGGACGCAGAGGATGATAGTGTGCTCAGCAGGTTCGTGCGGCTGGTGGACCTCTGGGGCGAGATCTCCAAATTCAGCTTCGCTGGTGGTCGCCTGGTTGAAGAACACCCACCATGGGACAGACGGACCAGGTTTTGCCAGCTCCGAGAGAAGCTGGAGGCGTTCTACTCCGACCTCCCATCGACATTCACCCTCTCGACCTCAAATTATCACAGGCACGAAAACCACCAAGCTTCAAGCGTGTATGTATCTCTGCATATGCTTGGTAGCGTCTGCCAGATTATGCTGCATCGGTAAGCCGACATTTCTGGTGCTCAAGTGGTTTCAGGGGGCTGCTCTCGAAGTCTCAAACCTGGCTAACCATACCGTAGCGAATACATCCCCTTCCTTCCGATTCGCTGTAGTGGTCCAGTTGGTCCATTGGATGAGCCAACCTTTCCAGCTGGCAAATATGATATCCCGAACGGCTTTTGGGAGCAAAGCGCAGAGCAGGTCTTCAAAGCTGCCAAGGACATCGTCGATGTGATGGAAATATGCCGTGATAAGTTACCGATGTCCGCGCTGGTGCTGTTCACAATCTGGACAGCAGCCTTTGTTGGGCAATATGCGTGGCATTTTCCTCACATGGATCAGCAAAGACATTTGCTAGTGGATGACGATGAAGATGGCGATGGTTCGGAAGCCGAGATGGACATGACAAAAGTCGGCCCAACCGGAGTCTGTTACCAAACCCTTGTTCGCTTCTCAGGGTGGCTCAAAATGGCTTCGACGTATCTGGGTTATTTGTAAGTCGATTGGATCCCTGGCGACTTCACAAGAGCCGCGCTGAGCCACGGTCTTTTCTGGCTACCCGCGGACTATGCTAACTATATTGCTCGAACAGCAAGGATCTGGATAATTACATGGCCAAGATCAAGTTCGAATATCGCGCGCTCAGCCACGGCAACAACAAAAGCGGGTCCGCTCCTCAAGACGACGGCAAGCACCCGATCCACGGTGGAGGATTGGCGGAATGGAAAGTACAAAACGCAAAGATCATCAACAATGGTATGATAATGGCGGAGGATGATCGTCACGGGCCATACGGATGTTCGGATCAGTCGAGGGCGAGCCCAGAGCGCGTATCTCCCACCATGCATGACATGCACCTCGCCGAGAAGACGCCGCGGTCAATCCCGTCCATGTTCACCGCGATCAACAACACACCCGCCATGGGACGTCACGAACTGCCCGCCTCGGGCCCGTTACCAAAACCCGACGGTCCCCCGGGATCAGATTATACAAGGGGTGGGCCCATGCTGCAAGGAGAGCAGCCATCGCCCCCGCCTTTTCATTCTCTGTCTGGGCCTCACGATCTGGACGTTATTTCAGAGGCACGAGTTCGAGATATACTCAGCGAGAGCGAGTCAATGCGGATCGCTGAAGCGCTGGAGGGCCTTGGCGCAGGGGACATCCAGGGTTTCTCTTATGGGGATATACCGGAGGCAATGGTCTTTGGGCAGACATTACCAGGACTGACTTTTGGAGCTTCAGGCAAGTGGCAACTTGCCGAGGAGACCGAGACGGGATGACCTCTTTGCCTGAGAGGTCTCTTTCCCCCCCTCTTTTTTCTTACTTCCAGGGCATCTTCTCGGGACTGTTTCTACGGTGGATTTTGGGAGGCAAGGTCAAGCGGTCCCTTTCCAATACTTCAAAAATAAAGTCCCGCTTCTAGGGTCGCAGAATTTCTTCAGGCGAGCGAGCATTTTTCGATGGGACCACCGCCGTGTGCGAGGCATTGGGTACCTAGACGATGGCTGGGGTTCGGGGAGTTACCATTCCTACTTACGTAGGGTTTTTTTGAATTGAATTGAACAGAGGGCTTTCATCTCTCACCCAGCCCAGCAGGTCACGCCAAGCAGGCGCGTTTTGGAACGTGCCTCTCCTTGCGTTTGTTGAGAAGGCAACTACACTGTATCACCCGGGTAGAACTTTGTTCTGGGTAGGCATCAGGCACCTGGGCATTGTTGTACGAACCAACGGCCGGCGAGGACCCCTTCGGCAACCAATCCTGCCAATCTCGTCCTTCTGTTCTGTGGCGTAGAGCCGAGCAGTAATAAGCCCAAAGATGAAGATGCTCACCCAGGGCAAAGCATAGAATAAGGGCTTCGACGGCCGGACCTTCTCGGTTCATCTTATCTCAGCCAGAAGCTGGAGGGCTGCAGTTGACCAACCCGTTACAACGTCAGTAGATCTCATGGCCTTCAAGTCCCCACAGACGCATCCAGAATTAGCGGTTTTGGCAGAGGCAACAATGTTAGCATTGTCAATGTCAAGACCTTGTGATACGTATAAGTAACAATCAAGGATCATAATCCCCCTCCCGGAGCACGCTTTTCTCTTAAGAGTCTGAACGCCATGTGCATGACCAGCATCCGAGTACTCCAATGCTCGTGTAGGCACCACTTGAATAACCTCACAGTTCACCCAACTTGGAGCAAGCATTTTGAACAATGGTACTTCTAACACTACGGAGTGTGACGAAGCAGACAATTAGCCAGGGGCTATCAAGTCGGCCGTCGAGATAGTAATACGGTGTGCCTAGCGCATGGCGGTGGGCAAATGTGGCCCGCGGCGCGGCGTTGAAGCGTAGTCGAACGAAGACTTTCAAAGTCATAAATACCAGGCGGTAGTAGTCACAGCACGTAAATTGTTCTTCCTTGCTTGAAAGGAACGGAATCTTCTGCCCAAGTCAACAGCGTCTGTAGCCTGCATGTTCATTCCAGCAGCACCTTGGGCTATTATGCGCAGCCAGCTCTCTGCCAGCACAAATCTTGAAGCTCTTCTATTCTATAGCCCGGTCCCTCCCGTCCTGGGATTTCCCAATCATTATTCGTCACCCGCTACGCCAAGCCAATGCAATTGCATCTGTATTTGAAACAGACCTTCCCCATTTGAGTTTCCATCCCACTGGGATCTTCCCGACCCCTTTATCGACCGCATTGCGTCTTAACTGCCTCCATTATATCTCGACCTCCCGGTCCCTCCTCGGAAATAATTATAACTCATGGGGTCTTCATACTCCGCCTCGGCCTGCGGCAGATTTCCGTAGCCCTGGGGCCCACCGCCTAGGGAGCCAGGCGCCGGCATTCCACCGCCCCTGGGACGGTCAAAACTTGTGGTACCGTGATCGATACTGGCGCTTCTAGAGCCAGCGTCGTTGCCGTAATAACCGACTGGTGGTGATGCTATCGGTGCTGCGGATTGGACCAGGTTTGACGTGGAGTCGCTGGCTGCGACAAGGCCGTATGGTGACCGTGTTTTTGATGGGTAATCCATGGCTGGCGAGCCGTACGGCGCCATCCTCGGTGAATACTGAGCCGAAGGACTGGCGTACCCAGGTCCAGGCCCGATGCCGTCGCCTCCGACGCCACCAACCGGTGTTTGCGCGAATCCGCCTTTGCTTGAGCTGAAATGCATACCCCCTGTCGGCGTGCCTGGCCTAGAATCCGTGTCCGACCCGCCGTACATGCTCGAAGGCGTGCCGGGTCGCGTCATGTCCCTAGAGTTGCCGAACAGGTCACCCTGCCCATGGTCTTCGGCAAATTCGCTGCGGTTCTTGTAGTACTCAAAGTCAAGCTTCCCTTCTGGGACGATCTCAAAGCCGGACAGGCCGCTTCCAGCTGCCTTGCCTGGCCTTCCCGCACGCATACGGTCGAGAGCGTAGGTGTCGCTGTATCCAGATACGCTGGTGCCTTCGGCCGACCCGGTCTCACGTCCATCGCTAAGTCGACCCTGATACACGCTTGCAAGAATGTTTTGCGCCTTCGCATGGACCATGGGCGTAATGAGAGGCCTGTAAAGAACAGGGTGGCCAAACTTGGATGCCAGGCGATCATTCTTCAGGTTCTCCTTGTTCGCGATGCCGACTTCCGGCTCCGGGCCACGAGGAACAAATCTGGTCGAGTAGAAGTGAATCTGGTTGTCGAAGGCCTTGGCGCAGTAGATCTTGAAGGCAATGGCGATGAAAGGCAGTGGCACAACAGCATAGGCCTGGGTGTATGTGCTTCGCATAAAGGCGACCAGGAATGCGACGAGGTTGGAGAGGACGAGTGCAAACATGACGCGGTTGAAGAGGACCCGCCACGACATGCCGCCGCTCTCGTTCTTGGTGACGAAGACGTACATAAGAAGGTATTTCTTCAATACACAGTCGATAGCGAAGAACAGAGCCACGGATGGGAGGACCAGAGGTTGGATGACACCATAAGACAGGGCGACGGTGGCGTAGTAGAGGCAGTAGTTGTAATAGCTGGCATACTCAAACGATTGCGGGGCGGTGAGCTCGATCATCTCGCGCGGCGTTGGGGACCCCAACTTGCGCATGATGAAGCTGTAGATAAGACTCCAGAGCTGTGCCAGGTCGACTGCCGTACTCAGCTGGCGCTGTAAGAGGTATGTCACCCAGTAAGGCGAGATTCTGCAAAGAGCAATCAGAACGGAGCCCCCGAAATCCTGCTCCAAAATCGCCTTCCAAGCGTCGGTGCCGGTCTTAGCATCATCCACCACGTTTGCCACGAAGGTCCACATGCCACTGAACAGGGAGAAGACGATCAAGTTGTTGAAGATGAAGAAGCTGAACAGCTTGCCGATGACATGGCGTTCTCGGCCGGATTTGGTCTGGTCACCGCCCCTCATTGACAGCCGGCGGAAAATGATGGGTAGCAGCAGGTACACCAACGATGTGATTGCTGGTGACGCAATACCCTGTACGATAGACCAGAACACAGGGCTCGCCTCTAGTGAGATCTGGAAGCCGTGCCAGACGGACCCAAGGTTGCTCAGGTTGACCAAGAAAATAGCGATCATGGCGTTGGGCGCGACCCACACGAGGGTCAAAAGACCGATCCACATGCTGATGAACACCTTCTTTCTGGCACGAGTAGCGGCAGTCAAGTGCATGTTATCCCAGATGATGTCGCTGGGTCGGGGGGCAAGCTTGATAATGGCGCCTTGGGGTTTCTTCTTCCGGGCCGCGTATGCGATCGCGTGTGCCTCACTGATCTCGGAATACGAGGCAAAGCCAAAGGGCCTGGTGTTGCGCTTGTCCACGCTTGACCTCACCTCTTTGATTTCATACTCCAGTGTCTTGATCCTCTGGGTAAGGTACTCGATCGCGTCGACCTTTTGCCCCTTGGGGTAGGTGGAGTACGACGGGTCACTTTTCGCGGGCGAACAGACCGGCCGGGCAGCCGGAAGACTGTGAGGGTCCTTGAGATACTTGGACAAGACCTTCTCCAATTTCCGCACACACTTCTCGTGCTGTGCCACCAGCTTCGGCAGGACCTTGACGTCGCGCGCGATAGCAGTTCTGGAGAAGGAGGAATTTGGAGCTACAATGTCGATGAGCCTGGCGATTCCTTCGTCCGATGAGAGCTTTTTTGGTATATCATAAAGCTGCGTTGTGCTGTCAGTGGCCGATGTCCGGGTTCAGGGATTGCCCACGCAAAATACTGTACGCACCATTAGAGACCTGGAGTGCAGACTCTGCTGATATTCCGGGGTCTCGAAGTACTCTCGACGCAAGCGCAGAACCTTCCTATAGTTCCACCACAAGAAGCCAAGCACAACAAAGTTGAAGAGCCAGGCGCAAAGGACGGTGGCCCACTGCGCGGTGTTCCACACGTTTGAAGGGGTCAAACGCATGAGCCACGTGTCGCTGTCGAATCGGATGGACTGGGTGTAATTGACGGGAACCAGGATCGCACAGCCTATGACAGACATGATGATGAACATGTTACGCAGCATGTTGATGAAGCGCAAGAAGATGGCAGCGTCCAAACCAGCCATTCGGATCACGTCCTTCTCTGTGGTCTGCCATAATGGCGGGATCCAAGAGAATGGGCCCTTGCCCAGCGGTGGTGGTGCTCGGTTCTCGTCGGCATGTTTTAATTTGGGCGCGTACACGACGGTGTGGTATGGGCGGAAGAATGAGAACAACAGGACGACGGCGGCGGTGACGCCCAGCGACGAGGCTAAGGAGGCCCAGACGGAGGAGGTAGCGAGCTGTGGACGGACTCTGATTAGCACTCGGATTCCGCGGCTCGGGAGGATGGAACAAGTGAGCAAGCAAACTTGCCTCGCTGGAGAAGGGATCGGATATCAAGTCGAGCAGCTTCTTGGCCGGATCATCGTCCTCTTGCCTGACCACGAAACGCGTGGCCGTCGATACGTGCTCCATCATGTGCTTCGTCTCGAGTAGTTGCGTGCCCAGCACGGGGCAATCGACCTATTTCGTTCCACCAACCGAGGCGGGAAGCGCAAAACGCTGTGTAACGAGCAGATTCAGGTCAAGGCGAAGATGACGGTCGAGAAGCGGTCGGGCCCGGGGACAGCGCAACGAGGATCCTCGGAGGTGATATCCAGAGAAGAGCGAATTTGCTCTCCAGTGCCCCTCTTTCGCGACTCGTAGATACTGGGACGGCAGAGGCAGGACAGAGGCGGCTCCCTGTCGCTCAGCCAAGCGATGCTCCGCGAATATTGTTGCGGCCCTAGACAGTGAAGCCTGTGGCGCCGGATGGTGGGATTCAGTTAGATGTCGTCGAGTCGCTTCGCTTCGATCCGAGGACGGGGTGGTCAGTGTGCCATCTGGACCGTCGGTTGATCAGTATCAAACGAGTGGATGACGCAGATTCGTCGATAAGCACGATTGGAAAAGGGTAGAGAAAGTGCCGAATCCACACGAGAGACGTTGAGGGGAAGAGAGCGGGTAGTATTACGGGAGGGAAGGGGAGAATAAACAATGACGACAATAGCGGCTTGTTGAGGGCGCCGAGAGTGGTTGGTGGGAGAAATCCGGGCCCCCGGTACTCTTGACAAGACCCCCAAGTCCAAGAGGTGGCAGTCGGCCGTCAAAGCAGAGCGATGCAAGGGATGGCCCTCGATCTGGAATTCTGGAGATGCAAAATTGTGGAGGAGGGGCCCGGGCCAGCGCCAAAAGCAGCACCGAAGCGGCCCAGAAGAGCTTCTCCTGGGCCGTCTGGACAGGTCCTGGCGAATAGAAGCAGGATTTCCCTGCCGTCGAGAAAAGTCTATCTGCTGGACCAACTAACTGCCTGCAGGGCAACGCAACGCAGGGCCGCGCCATCGACGGACAGCATGGGTTTAGTGTGCATACAGATCCGACAGAACAAGTGGTGATAAGCCTTGCTTAGGTTCTGACAGTGGGCCCGATGACCTCAGAGGCCAGCAGTCCCCTGCCAACGGGGCAGCAGAGGCCGCTGGTTCTCCTTGTTCTGCCTGTCCCTTCTGGACGTTCAGACATTCTGGCCCTGGCCAGAAGTGGTACCGAGCCTTGCGAGCTTACCTATCCCCCTTCGCACAGTAGCCAGCGTCTCCGGTCCCCTGAAAGAAGAACACTGCTGTAACTGGAGCAGGGGCCCTGTTGGGGCTGGCTCGCTCCAGGTTCCTGGGTTTTGGTGTTCTGCCGCAGTACCTGAGTACCTGAGTACCAACCTGCATTCGGCACAGTGCCACTAGGACATGAGGCAGGAAGGTGAGCGTGATGCTGCTATTTTAAGCCGACTGACTTGTTCTCAATCTCGTATTCAACCAAAGGAAGAGGTCGACATTGCACCCTTCTCACGCAACCAATACGCGTCCCGCGCGACTAGACGACCAAAGTTTCCTCCTCTGCATGTGTTCGAGAATCTAGCCAGCTCTTCTGGGCCTGGTCTTATTGCCCATCTTGTCTGATTACGTTGTGCTCTCCTCTGCTCTCCTCTTTGCTACTTCCACCCTGTGATGATGACAACGGCATTCCCGCTGTCCCGCTAGCGAAGGAGGCTGTGTCCACTTATCCCGCGAATTGGTGGGGCCCCGACGAGACCCTTCATGCCTGGGAAATAGTGATGTTCAAAGATCTGTTAATGATCTGTCAGAGCAGCTGACACCCATGGAGACAGCTGCTCCCCTTTCCCAGCCCAGCACACGGTCAAAAGAACCACACAACATGGCCATGAGATCATTTGTCAACAACGTGGACGCACTTGCCCGGTGATGGTGTCAACATCCAGTGCTCACTATCTTGTGAGGCTGCCCTAAGAGTTTGCCAAGTCTGCAGGATGCAGCCCCCCCTCGTATCCGACCTTACCGTCGGACCGACCATGATCGGCCGCCTCGAGAGCGCCGTTGCGAGCCAAGTACGCGAGCTGCGGGATTGCTAGGCCGCCACTGGCAACGCCGTCCCGATGGCTAACGGCCTCAGCCCTAAAACTGCCCCAAGAAAAAATTGATTTTCCCTTTTAGCATGCCCAGCCCGGACGGACTTGCCTTACCTATGCTGCCGCTATGGCTAAAAAGATTTCTCTTTCACGCTAACAATTGACCAACTCGGATACAGTTAACATGTGGTTATCAGGGCCAGATATCGGTCACTGCATGTACCATATCCACCAGCTCTTGATCAGTGAAAGACAGAGAAGGCCGGGATTGCTGTGTGGGGCCCAGGTTGCTGCTTGAACTAGCATGTGCTGTTTCAAAGTGAACTATAGATTCCAGCTATATGCATGGGTGACCTATGACGGTTGAATGGGTAATGGCAATTAATCCTCATGCCCCATTCACCTTGCCGGCAATAGCCACCAGCGCTGACCCCTTCACACATTGCTCATCTTCGAATCGACATGCAGACAGCAACAAGGAGAGGCAATCATCGCTAGTCACCATTTGACTGGGGGTCTTCACACCCTGTTTGACTCCAATAGCCAAGAGAGCCGGTCATCGTTGCAATAACAGAGATATTCACATTCATTTCTGTGAAACATGCCTTTTTCCATCTTTATTTTTCCCAAGCCCTGCTCTCCTATCACCATAATATGCATGTGTAGTGTGGATAAACTCTGGTGTGATGTTGAGAGCCCAGCAGAGTCTTAACAACAGTATGGTGCCACCAAATAGTTTCTCAGGTTCGCTTTAGTCGTCTTTAGGACATTCATCGGCTCATGGAATCAACAGGGGCTTAAATCTACATTGTTTGCTTCGGTCTTGAAAGTTTATTCTGCAAGATCTAATTACCATCTCTTGCCTGTATGGATAATGCGCTCCCTGATGACCATCAAACTTGAGGTAAACAATATATTTGCATCGCGAAGTGCAATCGGTGATAATAATGCACCGTCCTTTTGAGAACAACTTCCACTTCTTTGTCTGACCTGATCCTTGATGTTCTTGTAGACCAGCTTGAGCTTCAACGTTCACAATTCTCCGCGTATCTGCTCAAAAGAACATTCTATCTGCGACTGGATTGTTGTCAATATAAGGACTCTTATCAGCTTAATGGCTCCAATCGTGATGGTCAAGCAATTCAAGGGTTGAGGATCTTCCCATTTACGTTCATAGCTTCTTACTGTGATGCAGTTGTAGATGTCTCTACTCAGGCTAAGTAGGTAGGTTGTGGTAAATAAGCATGGGTTATACGCGCAATTTAACCGAAGTAATTCATGCAAGTTATCACAAGATGGTGTAGAAAGGGAGGTATCCATCACTAGATTAGACTAAGTACTTACCAGCTGGAGGTTGTCTAAAGCGGAGTGTAGAGAGATAGACATGGTCCTATACGCACAAAGTCAAGGAATTTGAGATTGTCAGTGAATTCAACAATAGAAGTGACTACCTCCCGTCTTGGTGACCTGTAACATACAATTGACAGTCACTCTAGAAGGCTCGTGCTTGCTTTTCCATCTTTGTTTCATACTTAGAGACTCGAATCAGAACTGGACACTTGACGAGCAACATAACCAAAGTTCGACTTCTACATTGCCTCCTGGGCTTGTTGATCTCAACTGCCAAGTTTTCCTCCCTCAGATCACAACAATCCAACCTTTGACAAGAGTGATCATCAACAAGCACAACATGCCACAGGAGAAGCCATCCCCCTACACCAGGGCCCAGGATTCAAAGCCATCAACCAAGCCTGTGCCCGTACGACAATCTGAGAACAGCATGCCTTCGGTTCCAGAGGCACTTTCTCTGAGCCACAACCGGACCTTGCGAACTTTCCAGGGGCTTGCACGAGTCGAATTGGGCGAGGGAAACCAACCATCCCCGGGCGCACCACCGCTGAGCATCACTCCAGCCTCGCAGCCCCTGCAGGGTAATGCCAGGCACACACCACCACCAAACACCACTTCAGCCTCGCCGCCCCATGCCGAGCTGGTGACAACTTCTGCGGGCCCTGACCAACAGGCGACCACTCCGCCAGCTCCGCCCCGGCCCACACAGCAGTTCGTCTACAAATACGTCAGGGCCGGAGCTATGCTCGGCATAGGCGGATCTGGAGGATGGATGCCACCGAGCTACGTGCGCGTTCGCGTGCCGGTCGAGACCACCGGCGGCGTGGTGCCAGCTCACCCGGGCCAGCCCCGGACTTCACCCTCGCCTCAGGGCGCCAGCGACAAACCCCGATCTCGAGACCAGAGCAGCGCGCAAGTTGCCCTTCAGCAACCCAGCACCGATGCTCAGAGGACGAGCAAGGCTGAGGGAGAATCGACCGTCCGCGCCAACGGCGAGACGCGTCGTTGAAGGATGGCCCGCATCAACGTTGTCCAGGGCTTATCGGCTTGCTCAGGTCCCTCGTCAGCCCTGAAGATTTCCATCTGGTTGGTGGCCTTGAACTGATGAGTAACTGGCGGAGGGGAGGATACAGTGGACCTTTGACTGCTGCTGAGCCATCTGATGATTTGTCTCGGCTTAGCTTGGCTTTGAAGGCCAGCATTGGCTGAAATTGGGCGACGAAAGGAAAATGGACGACGGATGGAAGACGGGCCTAGTTTAGAGCACTGCGATTTGTTGCTACGAGGCTTTCGTGCAGGAGAGGGAGGCTTTTTTGGTTGTCTCAGGAGATTCGAGGCTTGAGATAGAAGGTCTGTCGGCGACGCAATACTATTTCCCTTAGGTTGTGCTGGGCGGGCTGATGCTCTGAGCATGTCTGATGAAATGGAGTTACTGGACGTAGATAACGTGTCGAAGTCTATTGTCAAGCGTTACCTTCATGTCATGGACACCGAGGTGATGAGCATGTACCGTGTGGCACACAAGTGGTGAGACGTGTGACCTGGGAGCACTAGAACTCTTGCGAAGCCAAGCGGCCATATTCAGCAGCAGACCGGTGCCGCCCTGCCTTCTTCCCACCAGTCTCTTGCGGAAAGTCGTGTAGCTGCCTCCGTGTCACTGTCTGGCTAGAATGGTGTTCAAAGGCATGCGCCACTAGCACTGGGCAATGCGTTGCCTATGGCTTGTGAGCGGCTCCCGCTCCTGGCATCATTGATGGGGACGGTGGGGTTGCCTTGAATGGACATAGAAGGCTGCTGAGGAGTCGCTAATATTTCTCAGTTAATCTCACGTATTTCTACATCAGAGGTGAGCAGTATCGGGTCTTATCATCATTATAGTCCTGATAGAAACCCTCCCACATCACCCGATCAGCACATCTCGGCCGGTCGTCCCTCTCCTCCTCGTCCTCGGGACACTCCGGCCGGACCTTCTCAAACTCCGAGTCCGAGTGATGCCTCCAGGGCTTCGGCAGCGGCCAGTCGCTGAAGTGGACAAGGTACGCTCTCGATACCTCGGCCATGGCGTTCCAGTCGTCGTCCTCGTCGGGCGCGAGGTAGGCGCGGTGGTCCTTGGCGCGGAACTCCCCCGTCAGCAGGGCCAGCCGCCGGTGCGGCAGGATCATGACCGAGTCCTTGAACAGGTGGTTGATGACCTCCATGTCGAAGTCGCCCGAGCTGACGGCCTCCTCGACGATCTTGCTGTACCGCGCCTCGTTGGGCTCGAGCAGCATGACATGCGAGCCCAGGACCTGGTCGGCGATGGCCGCGTCCTTGTCGTTCAGCCAGTACGCGCGCGGCACCGCTAGGCCGGCCATCGGGGCGAGGAAGTAGTGGTCCATGTTGTTGAGGACCTGTGAGTCCGAGTCGAACGCTAGGACGCGAGTGTAGTCGGTCATGTTGAACGCGTGGAACTTGGTGAGGCTTTTGGCCCACGTTATGTCGCCCTTTTGCGTGGTGATAAGCCCCAACGGTCGAAGCCCAAGATTGGGAAGTGCGGTCTGGACATTTCTGATTGCTTTTGCTTCCCTCGAATCCCCTTCGGTCCACTTGTTAGGGAATATTAGGAGCTGATCGTGTTTGCTGCCGAATCGTTGTAGGCGGTTGAAATTGATCACCTGGTGTCGTCTTGTCAGCCCACTTCACGTTCAAAGCAGACGTGTCTGGTGAATGTTCAGCCAAAGACTTACCGCATTGCACAGATAATCAATATCCGTGGCATATTGCACATAGGCAAAACGGGGTTCAAGCTGCTCGGTGGTCCAGAACGGCTTCAGGTCCGTAATAAACGAGGGTATTTCGATTGATCCATTCTTCAAGACATGCTGGAGAGGATTTTGGATGTAGTTGAGCCTGAGTGACTGGTAGCCTGTCAAAAGCACAAAGACGAAGACCACACAGGTCAATGCTATTGTGCGCTTTAATGGGAGCAACATGATCGGTCAGGTGGAAATCGCTCCAGCTCGACCCGTACCCCGGAAGCACAATATAGTGTCTCTTGTCAGCACTCTCTCACCACCGTGAAGATTTGAGACAGAATGTGGACATTGAAAATGAGTGAAGAGCCTAACTATGAGGCTATCAAAGTGTGGGATGGAAAAAAAAAGGAAGGGTCCAAGATGGAGAAGAGCATTTTAACGAATTCCTGGAGAAGTGCTTCTATGTAAAGAACCCCTCCCTCCACTGGCATGCTCAATCCAGTAAGGCCCTCGGAAAAGCTGCATGCTTGGGAAATTGTTTCTATTCTAATGATAAGAGTGGTACGTAAGACACAGGCCATGTGGCCCGTATAGTCCGTACTGCAGAACTTGGCAGCGGAACCTCGCCGCGCGCCAAGCATTCAATGTTGCAAGTGCTTCGAGGCGGAACGAGGCCTGCGAGGCTTTTTACAGTAGGCTCGTGAGTCGTTAGCCTCTCTCTCCTGCCTCGGTCATTGATCGAGCAGGGGGTTTCACTGGCGCCAGAAATCTCGTATCCAGCTGTCAAATACACATTTCTCCAGATAGCCTTATGTGGGGACAGGCGCCCTGACACAGCTGTCGGAGGCACTGGAAACCGCCTAAGCCTCGGGATTCCACTACTGGGGAACCCAGCCGAAAGGTTTCGCCCAACTCCCGAATTGTGCAACACTACTTTTAAGAGAGGATCACTCGTGCTGAATAGGGTGTTGTACCTGCATCCTTTATCTCTTCGACGGTCAATATCGATCAGACACACGCGGGGCTGAAGTGAGCGGAATCACCCAACCCATGGCGGAAAGTAGCAGCTTCAGTGGGCGTTGGCCATGGACCCATGCAACGGCTGCAGTCGTTCTCGCGCTGGTAAATCTTACTCTCTGATTTTGTATCATTGAGAGCAAATGGATCTGACAAGCAAGCCTGTAGCTTATGTGTCAAAATGCTGCGAGTGTACTGGTAAGTTTGCACACTCATGGAGAAAGACCACTGGCTCTCGAGATATGCACAACTGACCGCGTATACTTGATATATCAGTTACAGCACAGGCTACAGACGCGCCAGGTGGATGAATCGGTGCAGTACGAGCCCTTGAGCGCCGTCGTCCTGTCCGAAGCTCTCAAGATGATGATCGCCCTGGCCGTCGCCGCGCACGGCTTCTTCAACAACACCGAGAGCAGCGCCGAACGATCCACCAGCTTCCTGGGCCACGTCCTAGCCGGCCACGACAGCTCCGCCGTCCCGGCCTTCCTGTACACGCTCTCTGCTGCGAGCCAGAGCCTTGGCGCGTACAACCTCGACATAGTGCCGTACCTGATGCTATCGCAGGTCAAGCTCATCCTGACCCCGGTCTTCAGCCGCGCGTTTCTCAAGCAGGCCCTGCAGCCGCACCAGTGGTTGTGCCTGGTCGTCATGGCTACTGGCATGGTTCTGGTGCAGGTTGGCTCTGCGGCGCGTTCTTTCGGGGCCCCGCGCGCAGACGATGCAGGCAAGGACATGATCTTTGGCATTGTTGCTATGCTGGTTGCCGGGTTCTGCAGTGCGTTTGCCGGCGTGTACATGGAGGCGGTCCTGAAGACCTCGGAGAATAGCTTCATGGTCCGTAACGCCCAGCTGGCAGCATACACCTGCCTTTGTGCCCTGGGTGGACTGATGTGGCAGTCAGACCTGGGCTTAAAAGGCTGCTTCCGTGGGTATACCATTTTGGTCTGGGTTCTGGTATTATTGCAGGCCGTTGGGGGATTTCTGGTGTCGTGGGCAGTTCGCATAGCGAGCACTATTGCCAAAAACTATGCGCAGAGCTTGGGTTTCCTGGCGGCGTTGACAATTCCACTAGTCTTGTCGCCTCATACTTTAAGTGCTGAGGTAAGTGTCCAGATGCTTGTAGGCCGGATCGGCACATTGGCTAACTAGTTTCCAGCTTTATTGTGGCATTGCATTGGTCTTGGGAGGTGTCTTTGGCTCCTTATGGAAGAGAGAAGTGCCTCTCAATACCGCAGAACAGGGCAAGGCCGGGGCCGAAAAGCCCAGTCATTCATCCATGGTCTAATGATTGTTGGGAAATACCCCCTGATTCAGCTATAGCGTTTTGCAGTTTTATAATGTTCATATAATCGATACCCAGCAAGTGTATTTGGCCAGGTGGATCTCTTAGCGCCCCAGCATATTAAAGTTCGCACTATAATAAGCGTACACAAAACCAGTAACCATAGGGATCCTCATACTATACCCTGGAACACAGTCCAGAGCCTTTCAATAGGGCGCGTAGTCAAATGCTCACAATCCTATTACGGCCGAGGTGATTGAGTGCAAGTCAACGTCGATTCTGCTTTTCTGCGCTCATAGCAGCGTATATACAATCATCATGAGCGCACCAGCGGTACTCAAATCAAACCGGAAGCAGGACCGGGCCGTCATGAAATCAATGAATGGCAAAAGAAATCAAAACTCCAAAGTCCGAGGCACCCATTTTCCGCCCGTTTCCGATGTTGGGCCCGCAGAACCTTCCTACCCCTACCCCAGAAGGAATGAAGAAACCTGACCTACTGGTGCTCCCTGTTCATACGGCTGCTCGATGTGCCATACCGCAGCTCAGCTGCCGCTGGTATGCAGGCCGCTATTCAATCATTCAAAATCCAGTCGCACTTCTCAACGCCACTACTCAGCGTTGCCCTGGCTCCTCGTCTTGCGCGCAGTGCGGCCTACAGGCACAGGCGCAGCTTCCTTCTTGCCCTTCTTGCTCGCCTTCCGAGTCGGACCGTTGTCCTTCTTCGGGCCGCCTTCAGCCTTCTCCTTCACATCCTCGACGACTTCCTTGGCCTTTTCAACGACCTTGCCGAGCACACCCTGCTTCTGCTTTTTCTCGGCAGGCTCCTCGGCCGCAGTGGCCCCATTGGTGCCAGCCACCTCGGCCTTGCGTTTCTCGCCGGTCTCTGCGGAGGTGCTGCCAGCCTCAATGTTGGAAGCAGGCTCAGTCGTGGCTGCGGGAGCTGGCGCCGGTTTCTCTGGGGCAACTGGCGCCGCTGAGGAAGTTGCAGAAGTCTCAGCAGCTGGGGCTGCGTCGGCACTGTCCTTCATCTCGACGTCTTTCTCGTTGGCACCGTTCAGTTCGGCGGACTTGATAGCAGCAGTAGCATCCTTGACACCGTCGTCGTTGGTTGACTCGGCCGGCTTTGGCTCAGACGCGCCAAGTGCGCCGGTCATGACAGGCGCTTGGGCGGGAGCAGTCGACTCAGAGGCGCTTGCTCCTGGGGCTGCCGAAGAAGAGGCCGGGTCCTCCACAGCCGGGGCAGGAGCTGCGGTGGTATCGGCCTTCTTCTCCTCCGGGACCACAGGCTCAAACTTGGCCCCGGTTGTAGTGCCATTGACACCGTTGCTGTTGCTTGCAGGGGCGTCAGTCGCGCCGCTGGCCTCAGCGGCAGGAGCATCTGCCTGCTTGCCGGTCTCGGGAGCTAAAGAGAGAGGCTCCGCGCCTCCTGTAGAGGTAGAGGTGGCCTCAGCCGGCTTGTCAGCTGGGGCCTCGGCGAGCGGAATCTTGGGCAGCGCATTGTCGGCAGCAGGCGCGGCAACTGGGGCGGCGACGTTCGGCTGAGCTACGCGCGTGTGGCAGAGATGTTAGCAGTGGCGCAAGCGGGCAAATTGGGAAGGAGTTGCGCAAATTGTGGAAAAGCAGACCGGGAAATCGGGATCAGGGTCGTTCAAAGCTCGCTGGAGCTGGGCTGGGCCGGTGAGGACGCAGCAGGGGCGCAATTGACGGGCAGTTGGACGATGGGATTGCAACAAGGCTGGGCTGGGCTACACGCACCTGCGCTGCTAACGGGAGCTGAGCTGTCGGCCATTGCGATATGACGTAATGATGGAACGGGTGGTTGAGAGGGCGGGAGGCGTGGCTTGGGTCGCAATCGATGCGCTGCGAGTAATGCGCGGTGCCAATGGGGCAGATGGACTGAGGTGGTAGATGATGAGGTTGATGAGGCTGTCAATGGAGCTGGATGGCGGTGCAGAGTTGTTGTGAGGAGCGCCGTGCGTCGTTTGGGGGAGAGGTTGGGAAAGAGCGAGGTCGAAGGCTTGAGGGCCGCGGCTTGCTTGCTCACCTAATCGTCCCAGGAGCGGCGGGCATGGATAATGGGGATATGGGGGCGTGGCATGACAGGCGGGAGGCGGGCAAGCATTACCGTGGCAGTCTATTGCTGTGCACTCTCACTCTTCCCCCAACTCCAACCCTCACTTTCTGAGGTGCACTGCACTACTGTGGTACGGGAGGTGGACAGTAGACGAGGCGCACTTGCACGTAGTTGGTAGCCTCTGCGTACTGCGTATCACCTGTCCACACAGTATGGTGGTGGCCGTGGTGTCCAGTACACCGTTCCGCATCCGGTGGCTGAACGAATCAGGAGCTTGGGTCCGTCTCGCCATGCCCGTCACCCCGCGAGCCATCAGGACGGGGGATGGAACCAAAACGTAAAGGTGGGTGCGGGACAGGGCCGTGATGAACCTTAAACCCTGCCCCAGGGCTAAAGGCAATCAATCACCAATCTGCTCTGGGAAGTCTACCCATCTCACACATGCACTGACTCTGGCCGTCTCTCTGCCCCATCTATTCAAGGTTGTTCGAAGTTCAGAACAAGGGCCCTCTACGGAGCTTCACCCGTCGACTGTGGCTACCCCACAGCTGCACTGTCCGGCGCCTCCACCTCACCCTGCGTCGCACAGTCTGAACCAAGCCATGCTTGTCGCAGCACGGGGCCTGGATCCATCCCCCAGGGGCGACATCCTCTCGGCGAGTGCATGTCTTGTCGCCGTTTCAGGACCTGAGGAGACAGCGATGGGGCCATCAACCACGGCTCCCATATCCAGTACATGCTAGTAGCACGTAGTCAGAAACAACCCTAGCCTTGAAGCAGCTCCTGGCAGCTGTGCGCACGCGGCAGTGAGTCCGTGCTTGCCGTGCCGATTTGTGCCGGGGTTTCGAACTTGATCAAGAGGCATTGGCCAATTGATGCTCAATGTGGGGTGAGCGGCCTGGCCTGACGTGCCTGCGTGCGTGGGAGAAGGCAAGCCGGCTGACCTACATATTACGACAACACCATGCAAACAAACATGCAGCAGTACGGTGACGCAAGACCAGAAACTGGATCAGATGCCGGGCCAGAGGGCTGGACCAAAAGATGGGAGATGAGAACTTTTCTTCCAGCGGCGCCCATCGTCCTTCAGTTGCTCCCCCGACCTCGAGCTCGGCTGTCCGGCACAGGTCACTCGGTACCGAAGCTGCGCTGTGACTGACTGATATGACTGACTTGTGGGCTGCTTCGACCAAGGCCGGCCATGCCTGTCTCTCCGTCTGTCTGCCTGCCACGACGGCCACGACGCCCTCTTCACCATGGAAACGCGGCAGCAGCCACTTCTACCGACATATGTACTCCATGCCAGAAGGCTCGATGCCGTGCCAGTCCGCCCGCAGGCCCAGCCCCCCAAAGCTTGACCAAGACGCGTGCAGGGTCCTTGTCCCTCGACCAAGCACTTCCGGAGTCTTGATATATGGTCCCAAGTGCTTGGGAGGCAAATCTTTGCTCCAACGAGGGGCAGTATCTCCTTCGACCTTCCCAGCCTCGTTCGCCCACAAGGTCTCGGCACCGGCTAACCAGGTCACGGGCGGTCTTGAGTTTGGGTGATTATCTAAGTCAGCATGGCGCCCTCATTGGCCGCCCCCAGGTTCGTCTCCCGCTCTCGGCGTTGAGCGAGCATGACAAGAGACTAGTCACATCTTGGCTCGGCCTCCGCCTGCGACCGCTCTGCGCCTCTGGTTCGATCGGGGCAACGCAAACGGCATCTTTGCTCCAGCGGCGAGGATCCTCGATGCAATTCCTGCGCCCAGAATGGCTTCCATCGGCGTCTTTCCTCGGAAAACAGGAGCAGCCAAGCCTTCCGCCCAGACTCCCGCCCCGGTGCCGCCCAGCACCGCCCAGCTGTTTGGACTGCCATGAGCCTTGGTATGATGCCATTGGACCCAATAAAACACTCCAACACTCTTGATAACGGGTTGTTGGGACACCCACATACTCACGCGAGCCTCGTCGCGAAGCTAGATACCTGGTGGTTCCTCTTATACTGCCTCGTGGTTCGTCGACGTCGTAGGTCCTGCTCTTGGCTTTGCTCGGCGCCATGGCTAAGCCCTCGCCGTCATTGTCGGTCCATCGCCTGGTCTGCCCTGGCCATTGCGTATCCTTCTAGACTCATCGAAGCTTTTCGACGACTGTTGACAAGTACTTAAGTAGCTACGTTCCCCCCTGGATCACATGCCAATCTGTTTTGGCTTGACAAAGGACTTGACCAGTCAACATTGCAAAAAAACAATTTCCGTCTTTCACAAATTCGAAAACATCTCTGGTCGACAAGTTAGCCCAGAGTCCACTCGCTTATGATCCGAATTTCCTCTACGCCCGATATCTCAACATCCATGGTCATCAAGTGAACACATAATGGCCGGCCAGTTTGACCGACACCCGTTCCTCCTTGCTCCAAATGACGTGGCAGCCGCCCTCAAGACAGATGTCGACAAAGGGTTGAATTCTGCGCAGGTTGCGCAGCTGCAACAGGAATATCCTCTCAATGAGCTCGATGTCGGGGGAGCAATCCCCTGGTACACGATCTTCATCAAGCAGCTCTTCAATGCTATGATCTTAGTATGTTCCACAAACAACCCCCCCCCCAAAAAAAAAAAAAGAAATGCAAAAGTTCATTCTTGAGTATTGTCAATCTTGGCCACTAGCTTACCACTCAAACATCTAGGTCCTCTTCTTTGCAACGATTGTCAGTCTTGCGATCCAGGACTGGATTGAAGGTGGAGTTCTTGCTGTAGTCATCGTACTCAATGTCTCAATCGGATTTCTACAAGAGTACAAGGCTGAGAAGAAGATGGATGCTCTCAGAGCTCTGTCTTCTCCTTCGGCAAGCGTTATTCGTGATGGAAAAGTTCAAGTTATCTCCAAGTATGTCTCTCTTGTCTACTACATTCTGGACTGGCCCCCGTCACAGCATCTCAACCTGATGATAAAATGTACTCTGATTGAAACCCTTACTGACTTTTCCCAGCCCTGAGGTGGTCCCTGGCGACATTGTCATTCTGAAAATGGGTGACACGGTTCCTGCCGATCTGCGAATGTTCGAAGCTATGAACCTGTCTTGCGATGAGCAGAGCTTGACAGGCGAGGCTCTCCCTGTAGAGAAATCGACCGAAAATGATATTACGGTTCCTGGCACCGACAAGTTGGCCTCCGATGAAGGTGAGGTCGGCATCGGTGATCGTGTGAACATCGCATATGCCACCACTGTTGTCCGAAAGGGCCGTGGTCGAGGTATCGTTGTTGCGACAGGAATGCAGACTGAGGTTGGCAAGATTGCTGCCTCAACCACCAAAAGAACAAGGAAGCCGGGAAGATCCATGAACTGGAAGAAATACGGCAAGGCGGCTCCTCTCAAAGGAGGGTTTAAGCGGACTTACGATTTCTTTGGCAAGTTCTTGGGCCTGACCGAGGGCACGCCGCTCCAGATTCGACTGAGCAAGCTGGCCTATGTGCTGTTCTTCTGTGCTCTGCTCTTGGCTGTCATTGTGTTTGCAGTCAATCGCTTCCGGATGACCAACGAGGTCATTATTTACGCCATTTCCACTGGAATTGCCATCATTCCCGAGAGTCTGGTCGCTGTGTTGACAATCACAATGGTCGTGGCGACGACTGTCATGCGCAAGGCTAATGTTGTTGTCCGGTACGTATCGCGCCTTTGCTGACGATGATGAACTTTACTAACGTGTGGTGTACAGGGATCTATCTGCCTTAGAAGCGCTCGGAGGTGTTACCAACATCTGCTCCGATAAGACCGGAACTCTGACTCAAGGCGCAATGATAGTTCGGAAAGCTTGGCTGCCCTTCTCCAACGTCTACACTGTTCATGACTCTGAGGACCCTAATGACCCAAGCATTGGGAGGGTCACTTATCGCAGCGTCCCTATCGATGCACCTGAGGAGCCAAAGCAGGAGCGTGACTTCGACCAGGAACGAAGTGCTCCGGCGCTTAAGTTTGACGTGCCCCAGGAGAAGCTTGAGCAGAATGACAAAGATGATACTAAAGAGAAGGAGGCTGAAGCCGGTCCAGACCTACACGCCTTCCTAGTTGCATCTTCTCTCTGCAACCTCGCGACAGTGCGATATGACGACCAGGAATCCAAGTGGCAGACAACTGGCGAGCCGACTGAAATCGCCCTGCAGGTCTTCTCTCATCGATTTGAAGTGCGCAAGAAGGAGCTTGAAGCCAACGGCTGGAAGCAAATTGCTGAGTTCCCTTTCGACAGCAGCATCAAGCGGATGTCAGTGGTGTACAACGCTCCAGAGGGCAATCCTTACAACGCGCCATCCACTGGCAGTCTCATATACACCAAAGGTGCTGTCGAGCGTGTTCTCGATCTGTGCTCAAACATTGGCATCGGTGATGTCCAGGAGCCCCTGACAGATGAGATCAAGGACAAAGTGTTGACACAGATGGACAAGCTCGCTTCGCAAGGCCTACGTGTTCTGGCCATTGCTACCAAGCAATGGGATGGTCGTTTCTCCTCAGTCTCTAGCCCAGAGGAGGCTGAGAATGATGAAGCACTCCGGGGCCAAGTCGAGAGCAACTTGACTCTCCTCGGTCTTGCCGGTATCTACGATCCGCCTCGACGAGAGACCACGCCTGCCATTGGAGAATGTGCCAGCGCCGGTATCAAGGTGCACATGCTTACAGGTGACCATCCGTCAACCGCCAGGGCCATCGCCAAAGAAGTCGGTATCATCCCACGAAACCTGTCCATCCTGCCCGCGGGTACTGCGGATTCGGTCGTTCTCAAGGCTACCGATTTTGATAAACTGACCGAAGACGAGATCGACGCCTTGGAGGAGCTGCCCTTGGTCATTGCACGTTGCGCCCCGGACACCAAGACACGAATGATTGAGGCCCTGCGAAGACGCAAGGCGTTCATGGCCATGACCGGTGATGGTGTCAATGACGCACCATCTCTGGCAAACGCCGATGTGGGTATTGCTATGGGCAGCGGATCCGACGTCGCCAAGTCGGCGGCCAAGATCGTGCTTACTGATGACAAGTTCAACTCAATTGTCGCGGCCATCCGCGAGGGAAGGCGCATGTTTGACAACATCCAGAAGTTCATCCTGCACCTGCTTACCTCCAACGTAGGCGAGGTCATCCTTCTGATTTGCGGCCTCGCATTCCAGGATGCAAGTGGGTTCTCGGTCTTCCCCATTTCGCCACTTGAGATCATCTGGATCAATATGATCACCTCGTCTTTCCCCGCGTTCGGTCTTGGCCGTGAGAAAGCCGCGGCAGACGTCATGAGGAAGCCGCCCCACGCCAAGGGCATCTTCACGAAGCAAATCATGGTAGACATGGCGGTTTACGGACTGCTCATGGGTGTCTGTACCCTCGCCACGTTCATCATTGTCATATACGGAGTCAACGACGGAAACCTGGGCATGGACTGCAACAGGACTTACTCCGAGCAGTGCATCCCCGTCTTCCGGGCCCGAGCCGCCGTATTCGCGGAGCTCACATGGCTGATCCTGCTGTCTGCGTGGGAGTTCAAGCACCTGCGGAGGTCTATGTTCGCGCTCAACCCGGAGAGCCACGGGCCCTTCCAGTTCTTCAAGGACGTCTACGCCAACCGATTCCTCTTCTGGGCCGTGTCGATCGGCATGGTGTCCGTGTTCCTGACCGTCAACATCCCCGTGGTGAGCACCGACTTCTTCAAGCACACGAGAATCACGTGGGAGTGGGGCCTGGTGGTCGGGTTCACGATCGTGTTCATCGCGGGCATGGAGACGTGGAAGGCCATCAAGCGGGCCTTCCACCTCCTGGACGACCACGCCGTCGTGCAGGGCGCCTTCTCGCAGGGCAGCGTCGAGGGCAGGAGGCTCAGCACCGCGCTCAGTTTCTCCAGTCTCAAGGGCTGGGCGAGCTTCGGGAAGAGGCACAACACCGGGGAGGCCTCTACCAACGGCCGGACGAGGTCCGCGGAGAAGATTTCGACGAATGTTTAAGGGTGTGCATGCATGCGCGTGCATCAGACGCGTTCGGTGTTGCATTTGGCGTCTGCGTGCATATATCATATCTGCTTTTCTTTAATGGGTTTTCGACAGTGATTTCTTTTTGTTTATTTATGCATTCCGAGTTGCGAACAAAACGCAGGAGAGAATGTGTACCGGAAGTAATTTATACCCATGTTGTTGGGGGGTTGCTGAGATATTCGTATTAGAGCTCAGGCTCGAAACTTATGTGGGAAGGTTTTTCTTCCAGTCGACGGGTAGACAGGTTGCAATAACAATTAAATGCAAAACAAACAGAAATCGAATCATTCCCATGTGAAATCATCATAATGAAACGACCAGTAGGGGAGTGTACAAGGGCCGCCAGATCCCATCAGCTGCCATGTTCGCTGAAGATGTGTGACTGACTGTTATGCCTCAAATTCAACCATAAATTGGTTGAAAACAGGATAAATTCCGATGGGATAATCTGCCATGAAGTAACCTTTTATGGATAGAGTAACTGCGTGTGTCCCGATGCCGTCGGGTGGTTCATACAAACATCGACTTCGATTCCTTTACAATTTCTGGCAAAGTTTGCTCCCAAGACTTTCTAGATGCCAAATTAACTCACTTAATGCCGTATCTAGGTGCATTTTGCGTTTGTTTCTTGCCACTGAAGTTCGGTCAAAGTGGTCGTCGAAGGCACCGTGGACGTTTGATGCTTACCTAAGTCACTTTGAGAGCCCCAGATCCCATTGCCAGGGGCTCGTCAACCAAGGCGCTAAGACGTGCAGCTGGGCAAGCTTCCAGAAAGGCCACGACCTCCGCCGTCGCATTCCAACTTCACCGTTGCAACCTCACGACGCTCCTTTCTTTTGCCCACTGAGAGAGAGCGCATTGACTGATTTATTACCGATTCTGACACTCCCTAATACTTCCCATATTTCTCAATATCTCCTTCTAATTACCTCACCATGGCGAAGGGCGCCAAGAACGTCTACTCGGTGATCCTGCCCACCTTCAACGAGCGCCAGAACCTCCCTATCATCACCTGGCTGCTGCAGCGAACCTTCTCGGAGAAGTAGGTGGCTACCTGTCGACCAACTCGAATTCTGGCGGGCGTGTGAATCGCAATCAGACGACAGCTAACATGGTGCTCCTCCAGCAACCTCGACTGGGAACTCATCATCGTCGACGACGGCTCCCCCGACGGTACCCAAGACATCGCCAACCAGCTCGTCAAGGCCTACTCCCCCCATGTCCACCTCAAGCCCCGAACGGGCAAGCTCGGCCTCGGAACGGCGTACGTGCACGGCCTGCAGTTCGCCAAGGGCAACTTCATCATCATCATGGACGCCGACTTCAGCCACCACCCCAAGTTCATCCCGCAGATGATCGCGCTGCAGAAGGCGCACGACTACGACATCGTCACGGGCACGCGGTACGCCAGCGGCGGCGGCGTCTTCGGCTGGGACCTGAAGCGGAAGCTGACCAGCAAGGGGGCCAACATTTTTGCCGACACGGTGCTGCGCCCCGGCGTGAGCGACCTCACGGGCAGCTTCCGCCTGTACAAGCGGGCGGTGCTGGAGAAGCTCTTCGAGACCACCGACGTGCGCGGGTTCAGCATGCAGATGGCGCTGGCGGTCACGGCCAAGGCGATGGGCATGACCATCGGCGAAATCCCAATTACCTTCGTCGATCGGGTATTTGGCGATTCCAAACTCGGTAAGCACAGGTCTTCTCCTTTTACGGTTCCGCGTTCGTTACCCTTTGGAACCTTGCAAAATGCATTGCTTTAGGATCCATAGCAGGATATTAACACCGCTTTTTTTATTAGGAGGTGAAGAGATAGTTGAGTATGCGAAGGGTGTGCTCACTTTGTGGGCAAAGGTCTGAGATGTTGAAAATTCATCGAGCAGCAGTTGGGATCGAGCTCCTTGCCATACCCGCATTTTACTTCGTTGTCGATCTGGAGATTGGGTTTCTGCGTCTGGAGTTTGGGCATCATAATCATTAGGATCACTACGAACAAAGGCAAAAATACTTTTGCCAATCCAGTCGGCACAGATAATCGTATTGACTGCCATAATGAAGCACCGGCTGGTGCGCATGTTGAGGTATACTGCACCCTACATATTGCGTCCTCCGGTAACCATGATTGTCTGTCCTGAAACATAGCTGAATAGGGGGCTGCAGACAGCAAGAACTGCAGATGCTGCTTCAGACGCTGTACCAGGTCTTCTCAGTGGGATATCAAGGTGCTGGTCTTTGGTGGCCTGCTGTGCCTTGGGAATACCCAAAGCGATCTTGTCACCATTCGGGCCCGTCACGAAGGCGCCCTCTTCTTTCGCCTGGGTCAATCTTGTCAAAATATACCCAAAGGCGACAGTGTTAGAGCGCACACCAAAGGCAGGGCCCCATTCCTTTGCGATGGTCTTGGTCAGACCCGTAACGCCGGCCTTCGCGACGGCGTAGTTCGCCTGCCCCGCGTTGCCGTTGATGCCCGAAGTGCTCGAGATGTTGACCACACACCGGGGCTCCCCGTCCTTGACGCGGAAGTAAGGCGCAGCGGCCCGGACCAGCTGGAAAGGCGCCTTGGTGTGGAGGTCCATTATTGTGTCCCATTGCTTGTCCGTCATCTTGTGGATGACGCCGTCGTACGTGTATCCTAGGATCCGTTAGAGATCTACGACAGTGGCTGAGGCGCCCAAAAGGTCCACTAAAATGGTGGACGTTGACGCGCACATAGCAGAGGGCCGGGTGTTGGGGCCGGGGGGACTACACATACCTGCATTGTTGACAATAATATGAATTTTCCCGGAGCCGAATTCTGCGGCCTTCTCAACGAGTGTCTGGATATACTTGGAATCCAGCATATCACCAGGCACGGCCAGTGCCCTTCCGCCTGCAGAGTTAATGGCCTCGGCCACCGATGCTGCCTTTTCGGCGTCGATGTCTGAGACGACGACAAGAGCGCCCTCGTTGGCAAACAGGCGGGCTGCTTCGGCGCCAATGCCTTGCCCGCTGCCCGTTATGATGGCAACTTGACCAGCTAGCATCCCCTTGGGGAAGTTTAGATGGGCCGCGATCTGGGAAATTCGAGAGGCGGCCATTGTGATACTTGGGGATGGATAAATGAGGAACAGACCAGGAGTACCGCAAGGTCGATGAGACAGAAAGGGCACTGAATATATTTGTCCTCAAAAATTAAAATGTAATTTAAAGTCTGGAATAAGGCGGAGGCAACATCGTGAGAGGTCAGCCCCAACGGACTGTGTCCCAATGTTCCTGCGATAAAAAAGAGTTGCCGAGGTATGTTCCCCGCATCACCATCATCGAAGCTCCAAGGGAGTCGAGGGTGGGCCTGGGTTTCCTTGCGGACCATCTGTGTAAGTGCCCTAGTGGGCTGGAACCCGCGTCTCAGGAAGCTTGTAGAGCTCCCGGGATCATACGGGGAAGTTCTGAAGTCGTGCAAGTGAATCGTTGTGATGGTCTTGAGAACTTGATGACTTTGGAACCTGCACCTGACATGACATGGCCAGAAATTCGGCTGACTGCAGCTACATCACTCAGAGTCTTGTCGCTAGCTGCGAACTAGGATTTATAGGGAAAATGAATCTCAATTAAAGAGCAGGGACGGTGTCTTCTTGGGAAGTATCGATACATTGAATGAGGTTTGATGTTGCAAGTCACAGCTAGGTAGGCCTATGCCCCCCCCCCCCCAGAAATGTCCACTCAGGCGGCAGCCACGGGCTGATTGGCCAATCTGCCACACGACGCACGGCTCCTGGGCTCTTTCCACCCACCCCCGCCCCCACATGGATCCCCTTTCCCATCTCTCCAGCTTCCTCACCAACAACTCAAACCGGCCTGTTTGTATGCATCCAGAGTCACACCACTTTGCCACCTAGGCGACCATTCACGATGCCTGCAAGGGGCCCGTCAGGACCATGGCAACGCCTCAAACCGGTCGATCTGGACCCCCTTGAGAGCATGGGCTTGCCCTCCAAGGGCGAGACGAGGTACGGTCCAAGCTCATATTGACATGCAGTCGTCCCGTTTCCAGTCGCTGACCAGACCAGACTGCTCGATCACAAGAACCAGGAGCGCTACTACACAAAGATTGTCGAACGGTATCTCAGCTTCTGCTCTGATGCCACCGACCGTGATTCGCTCCTCCAGAAGTTTGGCTCGCTTTCCATCGGCAAGGAAAGGGGCGGATCATCTGGTACCGACGCTTCGGTGGCTTCTGGCACAACCGCTTCCACGGCAAGCACGGCATCCACGGCATCTATGGCGCCCCCTTTCCCTGCACCAACGCTTTCGCAGACCGGTACTAAGGACCTGTCCGCTGTCTTGATGGCCCTGCGCAAACTCCGTGAAGGGATCGTGGCCTCAAAGCGCATTGACGATTTCGCCACGCAGGCATACTTGTTTAACGTGCGCACCGCCATTCTGGTCAAACATTCCGAGAGCTACCATCCCGCAATTCTGTATCTGTTGCGCACCATTCATCCAAAGCACCCGCTCACCAGCTTTGAACTGCGCGAGGTCACTGGCTATCTCGTGCTTGACGCTGCTTGCCGTCGAGGTGACCTGGCCGAGGCCTTTGCCTTGCGCAACCACTCCAAGCTGCGTGACGCCAAGGTTGATGCCATTCTACAGGCCCTGGCTCGTGACGACTTCATTGCCTTTGGTCGGGTGAAGGGCACTGTCGACGGTCACCAGGCCAAATTCCTCGAGTTCTGCGAGGACGGCTTGAGGCGGCATACGCTCAAATGCTTCGGGCGGGCATACCTTTCCGTTGACGTTCCTTATCTCGAGAAGGCTACCGGGGCGACATTTCTGGAGCTTGTCGAAAGAGATGGCGTTGGCTGGCATTCGGACGGCTCTAAGGTCGTCATTCGCAGCGTCAAGGGACGTTCATAATAGTGGCCCGAGCATGGAGGGGTTGTGACTACGGGGCCGGCAATGGTGAGTGCATTCTTATATTGGGCGACAGGGACTAGATGCATCGAGCCTGCTCTGTAAATACGTGCATATATACTAATCCGACACAAAGTCTACCTTATTGATTGAGCAGAAAACTTGGGCCAGTTGGCTTCGTTCCCTGCGCTGATAAGGAGTCGCCTCCCAGGTCACTACTTAACAACCCTCGTTCGATGCCTCATTGCCCGCATTCTGGCTAATTCCGATGTATGAGCCCGTGCCACTCCTAATAATCACAGCTCATCAAACTTGTCGCCACTCGGTCAAAGGCACAGAGCAATGTTATCGCCACCGCTGGACAAAATACTGAGACGAGTTTGGCAAGAATCCTTTCCCGCCGGCCTGCTGCCTGTCCAGTTGAAATATTGTCAACTACGCGCATCACCTATTTACCGGGACATAATCACGGTTTCAACAAGTCGCTTCGTCGGACGCCCTCGTCATTGGCGCTGAATCTTGAGTCTCGGGAACGGCATCGACCGCGCGATGTACGCCGACTGATTATGTCGCCAATATCAATGCATCTGCTGCAGATCCAAGCACAGCGCACCCTTGGGGCGGAAAATGAGATACCTAGCCGCAACGGAAAGGAATGCATCCTTAACGGACGCACGCAGGGTCCAGCGCAAAGTGCCCGCAACATCACGCTATTTCGATCACATGCACACAGGAGCGGATGATCCGAGGCAGTAAAGGCTGTGAGTCTTGGTGATATCTTGGGTGGCTCGTTGTTGTATTTTTTGCGAGAATGCTCTATCCAAGGTTGCAGCAGGTACCACCCTCTTTCTGGCAGCTCGGAAGACAACACGGGCCCAAAGACCCGGACCGGAGCTGTGCTATTGGCCAGCAGGCTTTAAGGTACGGTTAAAGTTGAGGCTAAGGTCCCCGAAATCTGGAGATGACAAACTAGTCTCCGTCCACTAACGTCCTGCAACCTCACGAACTCAGAAGGGCAAGAAATGACCTCTTGCCTGGGGGTCTGGACTGCAGCAGGGAGAAACCGGCGCCCTGTCCCTTATTGGAAATTCTTGGCAAATTTTCAAGGCCAGTTCTATCGCGTTCTGGCCGGCTGAACGCTGCAAGTGCTTATCACACAATAGCCGCCGCCACGGACACGATCCGACTTCACCAAAAAAGCGCCATTGTTCGCAGAGTGTCATCGCCTGAGTTCGGACAAAGGCTAGGTGTCGTTCGACCTCATGGCTTGGGCAACAACCAGCCTGCCAGCCTGCGACTACCACCTGCCGCTCTTGAATTTCCTGCTCTTGCTCAAGTGGGTACGGCGCTGGTTCGAGTGAGCCAGTGACGGATAAATATAGTCCGGATGTATGTTCAGTCGATGGATGCTACTGCAAGATTCATTTATTTATATTGCTTGTCCCTGTTCACCACTTGCAACTATCGCGTGCACCAATTTGGCGCCGGCTGAAGAAAGGTCGAGACCCTGAGGGACTCTTGCTCCTACGGAGTGACGAACCTGAGGCTGCTCGAGATGGAGTGCGACCACTCACGTCTATATAATGACCACGGTCCACCCACTCATTCCACCTTATCACCCCCAGCTGCGCAGTTCCGTGCGATAATCCAGTCAGTTCGGCGATATTGCTGACCATGCTTGGTCGCCGCCTTGCCTACGTCCTCGCAGGACTCGGAGCGCCAACATGGGCAGCTCCAGTCCTGTCGAGGGCCTCAGTCCCTCATGGCTGCATTCCTGAAGTCTGGGAGCAGGCGCACTTTTGCATCATTGCTCCTCCTACAACCACCATCGGCCCGTCCAATAAAGTTCGAGATTCGACAAACGAATGGTTGGATGTGAGGACTGCCGACACTCCTACCCCTGTGCTGGACATTAAGGGCACTCCAACCGACAGCGACTGCATACCAATCGTCTGGAACGGTGTGTTTATCTGCCTCGCTCCACCAACAACAACTATCGGCCCTTCAACCAAGCGTGATGAGCCCGAGGCTCTAGCCGGGAGAGACACCCCGACCCCCACTTCTTCAGACCCTACTCCTACCGACGGCAAGACCTGCGCTATCTGGCAGGGTGTTATCATCTGTTGGGAGCCTCCAAAGACTACAATCTGGCCTTCAAATAAGCGCGAGGTTGAGGCGGCTGAGATGGAGAAGAGGGACGTCACTGAAGACAAGCGCGATGGTGGCTGGGGTGGAGGAGGGCTTATTCCTGATACGCCTGTTCCGGGCGGGCCACTCATTCCGGGTCCATATGTCCCCGGCGGGCCGCTCATCCCGGGCCCTTACGTGCCCGGTCACCCCGTCACCCCAGACCCGACGTACCCAGGAGGAGAGGTGACACCATCCAACTAGGTGCTCGGGCATGTCGAGGTGGGACACGATTGGCAAGTGCCAGTCGCAGCGTCCCAATTGAAAGTTGCTGGCCGTGATCGAGCTGGACCAACCGAATGCAGTGTGGGATGAGGATGGGAAAAGTGTGGCCAGGGACGACGGTGACGCTGTCCATTGTCAACTTCAGCCAAGGGAAAATGGCTTTGATTCCTCTTTGACCTTCCTGAATTTTTTTTTAATGTCTGATAGTCCTTTAGTGATATTCTCTGCTTTTCATCAACAAGGCTTGATTGACACATGCCTCTGTCCTGTTCCAGGGTGACAGTGCTCGACCTCGATGGCATACCTAAGCATTGGCTTCATGACACCTTGCTTGTATGCCCAGGCGCGATGACGGCTCCATTGCGCTTTAAACTCTGCATCTGCCATGGATAATTTCACTGGAGGGTTGGGTGATTATACCAACCCTTGGTGTCTGCGCATCCAGATGTCTTCGTAAACTGATGGACCTTGTGCAGTCTAAGCAATCGACGGAGACGTCTGAAAGGTGGCAGAGTCATGCACGGCTCCAGACGATGTCAAGTGGCTCATGGTGGGTGTCCAGGAGGAAGTAAGTCATCCTGGGTCTAGGAGGTCCGAAAAATAGCGAGACGAGATCACGAGCAACACTGGCACTGTGTGAGCTGCTGGGTCCGTTCTGAACCCGCCCGTGTGACGACGGTGGCGGTCGCTTGGAACCAAATGCCCATCGTCGACGCACGCAGCCCACATACAAAAGTATCACGATCATTAGGCTGAACCATTGTCAAGATCAGCTGTTCGTAACACATGACGGTGGCTCAGGTGGCTGAGATGGCTTCGACCAAGCTGGACATGTTACTACGGCTTTGCTTGATGGTGAACGTGTACAGACATCGTTCATAATACTTCTCTCGATTCCATCTCTACCAGCTATATATCCCAGGAGTGAATGCACGTCTGGCGACATGGGGACAGACTTCATTTATATAATTTCTGCACAGAGCAAGATTGGAGATCTGGAAAATGACAGATGTAGCAGTTCGTGAAATCCAAGTCATATCTACTGCTCAAGGACTTAAGCACGGCCCTTCCTGTGTCTCGCTGCCTGTTGCGCTGGGTCCTGAGTGACGAGGCTTACGCGCGGCGATTCAGGCGATTCAGGCCAAGGCTACAGTCGTGCGTCTATGGATTTGAGCGAGCATTTGTCCAAAAAATGAGTCGAGGCCATGATATTTACGGGTTGAAGCTATTCGGGAATGCATGTGCTAGCACAGGGATCGAATATTTAGATCCCGAGATAAACTAACAAGAGCATAATGTACAAGTCCCTCATCAGCCTTGCCCATTGGGCCCTACCGCAGCCTTACTCTAGTAGTGACCACATGGTCTGGACCCTTGAACTTGATTGTCAGTGCGACCTTGTTGGAGATAAAGGTCGGTGGGTTCTAGCGGTACTATTTTATGACTTTATGCTGAATTTCATGGATTGTCATGACTAAGTGCTCTTGAAGTAACCACCTGAAAAGTACCATGCTAATTGTGACGGTGCTAGCGATAGAGACCAGTCGTTTATCCTAGGTCTTTTGGCCTATGTGTGTGCTCGCAGGTAGCAATTGCGCAGCCATCACACTAAAGGCCAGGTCCGCCTCTCTCTACATCAATCACGTTCACATAATTATCAATGGTGTCATGATTGAGGCAAAATTTTGTACTAAAGGTACAATTATTCCCGGTAATTGCCACGGTCATAATTTTAAGTGTTAGTTCGAGGCCGTTGTGTTTAAAAACCTAACTAAATAATTAGATCTCCGGGAGGCTGTCCAAGCATTCGAGGCCTCCATGTGACATCGCCACGTGAGGTTCGAAGTAAAAGATCAAGCCCAGTCCCAAAATTCACATGGAGTAAACATTTCGATGTGTAGATTTGTTCTTGGGTCGAGACCGCTCTAGAGGTACGTTTTTGACTTGCAATTCAACTTTATATAAACTTGGCAACGGCGGCCGAGAGTATCGTGCCTTCCTAGTTCGCATAGCTAGATATACAGGTGGTTTAGATAGTTTGTGACTCCGTGGGGGTCAACACGATTCATTTTCCGATCAAGTTTGTAGCACCGATGAAAAGCTCCATGTCACTAACGGATTGTAATAGTTCCTACTGCGCAGATTCGTCAATTAAAGTGTGTTAGGACAACTTTAAGGATGAACAATCAATCTCAAACGCCACTAAACTCTGTAAAAGAGTATTGTCAAAGCAGATCTAAGTAAATACCGGGTGGTCCATGGCGGCGGGCATTGAGAGATTGAACATTGGATTGCCATATTGTGAAATCAAGCTCCGCGAATGCATGCCTTCCCATAATACATTATTGTGGATTCCGCATTGCTTCCGCATAGATCATAACGGTTGATATTGTTTTGTGAGTGTGAGGAAAGTCGAAGATCAAATCTGCTTCGAGGCACCTAGGTAGGCAGCTTGTGGAAAGGCAGCTTTGGCCCTCTTACGCAGGCAACGGATGATCTAGTCATTGTTTCCCTTGGACTAGCTTAATACTACTGAGAGGAAGTAAAGCCCGCATCTTAAGAGACTCCCTGATTGTAGCTAAGAATTCGCTTGCAATACCTTATTGGAAATCACATCGATGGATTGCAATCAAGAAGTCTTGACAGATCAGGTGCCATACCTATCCAGGCTCACAATTCTCATGCTGTTGCCACATGTCTGCTCTTACGATCTCACAAGCCTGGTCTTTGTATAATGCCGGATTCTCAGAATCCTTGGCCCCAGAGGGCGACAAAATAAAACCAGATGATTGAAAAGGTGACACCATGTTCTCTTCTACCCTTTTTGTTAATGCTTAAGGCTTCCATGCCTATAGAAATCGAACAATTATCCAGTCTTGCATGTATTCCGGGTAGTCTATGAGGAATGCTGCATCTGATAGCACAGATGCTCAGCCAATCATCAGTGATAGGAATTCCAACCCCCCCCCCCCCTTCCTCCCACACGGGGCGCCTCTCTGTGAATCTCAAAGATATCGATCTAGGGAGGTTTCGTCAACAGATTTCTCAATTGGAGAGCGCATGTTATCAGCTAAGTACGGCGTTTTTCGAATGTGCGCAGCACGTAAACACTCCTTCAAGATGGTCAATGTATGACTAGCTGATGAAGGACTCCGCAGCGGGGACTCTATACCCGTACAAAACAATTGTCTTCAATATGTACTACCTATTGTAGGTAGAGGGAAGACCCGATGTTTCTGTGGAAATTTATGCAGGTGATCATGGACTTGAGGCGCCGCGCCTGACGAACTCAAAAGCTATCAGTATGGTACATACCTAGCGCTTGAGGAAGCGCGTGAGCAGTGGCCTCGAAGTCCTTAACAGTAGCGGGCCTTTCCTTCCGCTAAATGATTAATCGTCGGCAAGAGTCATCTGCGCGCTGTCACATGAGAACCTTGATGGCAGGCTGGGCTGCTGGGGAGCAAACAGAAAGGAAGAAAAGTTGGAAAACCAGTCTATGACCCAAGCCTCGTTGTTTAGACTGCACGAGGCTGACTCCAAGGTGCGGGAAGGCGCCACAGCGCTTAAGTACTTAAGTAAGAGTTAGTCCTGGCCGGTTGGGATATTATCACGACGACCGCTGTCTAATGACAGAAAATTTCCAAAAAGATGCAACTATTCAGCACCGAAGCTGTCACGGTACCCACTGGTCCTCGACCCACTATATAAACACCACCGCTTCACTGGCGGCTTGTAGCTTCTAGTCTTCCTCCTTCGCGCAACAACAAGTTCATAACATTGAACCATGACCTACCTACCACCCCTGTGACAGAAGCACTAATTATTTCAGATTCGTTCAATAGTTGGCGCGCTCGCAAAGTTGCGAGCGCGCATTTTCATCCGCATAGCACATAGCGAACATTGAACACTTGCATGTACTCTTGATACAATTGCAACACTCGAAATTACTACTTGCCAATATCATCATTGGAAGGCAGGCGGTAGAACCTGCATGTCCTATCTCCTCACAACTTTAGTCTCTAGGTACTACTGGCAGATAAAATGATGGCAAGAGGATATTCTCGTCTATGAGCATTTGCCCAGGTTTGATCGCTTCGAACAACTACATAATGTGACTCCATAGCCGCTCCCAGCTAGGTCAAAGTCGCAGAACCTATCATAACATCTGGTTATCCAACGTCATCATCCTGCAATAATGAGATCGACGTTCGCTGATACTTTGCGGCCGCGGTACGGCCTGCAGGCAGAGCACTGACATTATATGCAAGGCTCAGGAGTCAAGCGATCCCCGCTTTCACCGACGTTACCATGCAAGAGCATGACAAAGACGACGGTGGCATCGTCCCTCCGTTATCAATGCCGTGCATCGCGGTGGGATCAGGTGAGACTCGTCTCCATCGGCGTGCTCAGACAGCAAGACTAACAGATTGTGGTCGACTTGGATGAGGGCTGTCCCACAAGCGTCGATCGAGTGCATTACTCGATGAGTAACAAGTCGTGCGGCCTGTCCACGGTGACAGTTTTCACGGACAAGCGCTAGAGCGCGCAAGGAGCACTACGACTTCTCTCGCATCGGAGTCCCGACTGTTGTCGAGCAATGCAACTGCGTCCGAGAAGCCAGCGGCTTGTGAATTACGACTTACCCACCCGATGCCTATCTCTACGGGGCAAGCATCGTGGTACATCCGCTGAAATATGGCTTGAGACTTGAAGACTTGACCACTTGGCGGCCCATTCATCGATGGAGATGCTGTGCGGATGGCGGTTACCGGTAATCCCTGAACCGGATGTGGATGTCGTCCAAGGCACGAAGGGTTCAGAGCCCCAGCACCCCCGCTGCGCTGCGATATGGCGCTGGCCCATCTGCTCTTTGCGAACGACCGGTCCGACCACTCCGACGTCGAGTGCGGAGAAGGACTTGGTGGAAGTCCATCGACCGGCGCGGAGTCTACACAGTACTGACATACGCCTACTAACTGATATTGTCCAAGCTGGCGCTTGACGCTCGGGAGCCGCGCGTATTTTGGTCCGCAGTAGGCCTGAAACTACTCCCTGCGGACGGGCGCATCGACAGGCGCTCGAGGGCGCGACAGCCTGGCTGGGTATGCATCTCGCTCGCGGGCGGGCCCCCGGCGGGCGGGTTCGTGTACTGTACTCCGTATGTGTCTGGTCGCCGCCGGCGGGCCATCAGGCCGCGAGGAGGACAGGCCCCACAGACATCGTGGCTCTGGTATCGGTGACGCCCAGGCTCGTCACACGCCCCTATGTCTCTATATTGAACGACAGCGAAGGCCAGGAGGCTAAAATTCACGACGGGCAAATCATCGGAATACGGGCCAGAAAAGGGGGGGGGGGGAGCGGCAGAAGCTTTCGGAGGACAGGTCAACCCCAACCCACAACCACCCACACAGTCCTTTTACGTCTATACACTACACTCAGTCAGGTCTCCGGCACTCAATAGTACACTAAGGGTCGAACCTCTTGCGGTAGGAGCAAGAGACTCGAGCAGGACCCAGCGAGCAGGCCCGGGACCCACGGGCAATCCATCACGATCTGCGGGTCCCACCGGCGAGATAGGCCAATTGACTACCGACTTGCAGACCCTCAAAGCCGCATCGAAGAGTCTGGGCTTTGGCCCCCGACGAAGAAGGTCTCGAGGTCACTCACCGCCAGAGTGCTGCCTCTCCCAATAAGGGGTTCGCCTGGCCACCAGCCCACCGTCTCCAGCGAGAACTGCGGCTTGCTGTCCACGCCTTCCCCCCCCCCTTCCAGCCCCCAGAAAACAACGCAAGTTCGGGGCCCATGTGCTACTGATCCAGCGACCTGCAGATGGGGGGAGGGTTATCCATACTCGCTCCACAATGAGGTGGGTGGCTGAACTATTACAGAGGCACGCTAGGTCAGAGTGACAGAGTGACTATACAGATGGGCACTCATCGAGGGCACGGCAGGGGTTCCCACAGGTCGAACCCTCGAGGGAGACGGCCAAGCAGCGACCCGATTCGGTTGAAACAAGAAACAGGACCACCAGAAAGCCTTGGACCCTCGAAAGTCAAGAGGCAGGGAGCACCGCTGTCGTGGGCTGGGGCGGGCCTTGCTCACGTCGTCCAACCCCCCGGTGAGCTAATGCAGGCTCTCGAGCATGGTTGATCTCTCTCTCTCTCTCTCTCTCTCTCTCTTGTGGCCAGCGACATATGGCGGCCGGACAGAGGACCAGGAGGACATGGAGCTTATGCAGCGGGCCACCCGCACTGGTCGTCCGGCGCCATTGTTCCCTGCGGGAGAGGGAAGACGTCGAGCTTGCTACCTAGGCCCCACCAGGCAAAGGAGCGAGAGATCAAGTGCGCACTACTACGTAGTGCCGTGGCCAGTCCATCGGATTTTCATGGGCTCGGCAAGCTTCATGCACAGGATCGAGCACTTTCCTGCCACAAGCCTGGACGGCGAAGTGGAGGAGGCGCCCGGACAGGGCATGGGCGGGCATGGTGCACGGCCTTCGCGATGGTGTCAGTCGACCTTGGCTGCATTGGTCGAGTGCGTCGTCTCCGGAAGTGAAGGAAAGACAACTTGGCGGCTCATGGCATTGCCCGAGTGGGTTTTGTTTCTCTCCCACACGCACACAACATGTAGCCAAATTGCCGAGTAGCATCGCGTGAGAGAGAGACAGAAGCGCGGCAGCGCCTGCCTGCAAAGGGCAAATAGCATGGCTATTATTGCCCCTTTCGAGGCGAAGAAAGGAAAAAAAGCATTCGTGCTAATAATGCTCCGCCCTGCGTCCTTGCGAGCATGGCCTTGCGCAGCTGGCGCCGGTAGTCTGACACGACGACAAGGTAGAGACCGAACATATATTAAAATGTTTCCCAAGATCCCTGACCGTCAGAAGCTTTCTCGGGCAGATGTTCGATGCGACGTCAGATAAATCCGCCTGGTCCTGGGGCGTTGCGTCGCTCGCGATGCTACGCGATGATCCAGGCCGGTGAAGGCGGCCGCATCAAGCGGTGATATTTTGCAGTCCCTGCACCTGCACCTGCACCTGCAACCCGGGCAACTCAGGAGGTCAAAAGTAAGACAGGCTGAAGGCCGGAGGCTGGTGGCTGCCGACACCTGCGCAGGGAACGCCGAGGAATCATCCAGACTCTTCTCGCTCCACCATCGTCACCAGACGTAACAAGTAGACAAGTGCCAAAAGGGCAAGCTTCGCATAAGCCGCAAGTAGCCCATGTACTACTAGAATGGTGGTGGAAGAAGGAAAAAAAGAAACGAGTCGTAGGTAGATCACCAGGACCCTTCGCTTCACAGAACGACGGCGGGACAGACTACAACGCAGACGTTTTGGCACTAAAAAAGAATTTCCCGAACTGGGCCTGCACCCCCGTTTCTATCGTTGGCCAGTTATAAAGCCTGCTAGGTTCGATGGCGTTTCCCTGGTGGCGTCCATATCCTGGCCTGTCTCACGCATGGATGCTGCACAAAGCACCAAAGCAGGGCGAGGGGGGGCAGGGGGCACGGGGCCAATCAGCACGCCGCGATGCACCGCAGGAAAGAAAGAACAAAGCGTCGAGTCCGCCCTATGCAGACTGGGCAAAAGAGCAGCAACTTGTGAAGGGGGGTCATGGGCACGACAGGCTGGGCGGGAACAACGTGGGTGCCTCGCCCCGCGACCAGAGTGGCTTGAATTCTGCTGCAATGGGCTACCCATGGCACCACACACACAGGATTCATATGTACACATGCCCTCCATACGTGCCATATCATACACTCAGGGAACCAGGGTGGTGGGGTGTGCTCCAGCACCAGGGACGTGGTCCTGTGTGAGCGAGCGTTGCGCTCGTCCACGCTAATATCGTAGCCATGGTCGCCAGGTATCCGGCCTCGACCGAACAATGAGCCGGTGCCCCATTGGTAGTCTGATTTATTGCTCTAAAGCCGGCAGATCGACAAGTCGGGACACGGACGACTTGACGACAAAACCCCGACGACAACGTTTCCTGATGCTAGTATTGCGGCTCAATGACCGCAGACATGAACAAAGAATCATCTCACTAATTCCTACGCCGAGCAGGGACGGGATGGACCAGAGGCTTACTAGCTGCCAGCTAGACTGTTGAAGCTCAACCTCCACCTCGGGACCGCCCGACTTCATTGTCGTCGTGATCTTGACAGCACATCTTCCATAAACAGGCTAGGGGAGTTCAAGTGTGTGGTCCAAAACGTTGTTTTTGTATTGAACACTAGGCACAGCTTCTCAAGCTTGTGCCTCCTGCCTCGTCCAGGAAAACCTCAACCGCAGTGCGGTCGGGTTATTTCCTTTCGAGAGCAAGTAAAACGTATAATCCAGAGCCGCGTGAGCGGCTGACAAGATTGGGATAGTGACCCCGAATATCTCTAGACTCATAATGTCCCGTTTCTCATAACATCTTTCCCATTTTCCTCTGATGCCAGGTATTCAGACAACCAACCCAGATATTGGTGACAAGAAGCGAACGCGAAATCGAAAACTGCAAGCCGTCCCGAGCCGATCTATGACCGTGCCGAGCACGCCCTGAATGCACTGGACAGAACTCAAGGAATTCCAAAAAGGCGCCGTGAGTCCCAGGCCCAAACATAGCTCCGGTGAAAAGTGTTTGCAGTCCCTCTTTGACCATCGAGCTCGACATCGTAGACCGCGGTTTCGACCGCGGCGGCATTTTTGAAACAATGCCTCCACAAATCCAACCCCAACTCCGTGCTCAAAAACATAAGAAAAGAATAAAAGAACGGGGGACAAGCCCCCCCCAGCCCATGAAAATTAAATGTCATATACAGAGTAGGCTGTACAATGAAATCCGGCTTTTGTATCCTTCGGTCGAGACCCTCGGTGCTGTGTTCCTCGGGGTCGGACTTTTTTTTTGTGTAACATTTGGTGGACGCCTGGAACATGGATTGGCCAACCCAAGAGAATCCGGCGGCGGAAAAGGAAAGCCAGGCATTGAAGATGGTTGTGGAATCCAATGGAAGCAGCGTGTATCGTCCAGCCTGAAGCGCATCGCTAGATCTTCAAACACAGGCTGGGGAAGCCTTGCCCTTCTTTACCAGTCTGGTGGTGGGACTCAAAAGCCTGGTACAGGAAAAGAAACCTGAGGATAAAAGTGCAGGGAATGGTGGATCTGAGGTGGTGGAGGGGCGTATTGTCTGAAAATGTCCCAAAACTGTGGAAATCCAAATTTGGGGGCGCAGTTCCCATGGGGTGCCTGTTGGATTGGTTGTACTGGTTGCGAGATCTCCGGCATAACTCCCTGGTACATGTTGAATTGTGGCCCACAGTTCATCATCCTTGGTTCGGCTGGTACAAAGCTGGCCAACGGTGCTTGGGGAGGAACAGAAACAATCGGTTCCACTGAGCAGTCAGGGCGGTCCTCGTTGTCGAGTCCATCAATAGAGTCATCATCTGAAGCGGCGCCATCCAGCGAGTCGTCGTCCGACGAGTCTCCATCTGAGTACTCGTCACTAGATTCGGCAGGAGAGGGGGGGTAGTCGAAGTCCATGGCATCAGTGACGGCGTGCTCCTGAACGGATGGGGAAGATGGCGGCGTCGGCAGAGCTGGCTGCTCAGTGCACGTAAATCTGGAACAGGCCATAATCCTTTGCTTCAATGAGGGCAGTGTGATCCTTTGCTCTGGGTCGCGTGTGAAAATACTTCCCAGAATGTCGTTCAGTTCGTCCGATACGGGAAGGATTGTCTTGAGGAATCCGGCGCTCCGGGTGTAGGCCCGGTACGTGGAGTCCTCAACAGAGGCCTGCTTCCATGGGTTCCGTCCACAGGTGAGGTTCACCAGGATGACTCCTAGGCTCCAGACATCATTTGGGGCGCAGTAGTAGAAAGGCCTCCGGGATGAGTGGTCCAAGCATTCTAGAGAAAAGGAAAAGAAGGGAAATGTTAGTCGCTGAACCGGGGGTATCGGCAGGAGCACTGGCTGGGCCCGTGACAAGAGCTTACCTGGTGACATGTAGAAGGTCGAGCCACAACCATAGTCGTCGGATCGTTCAGATGAGGTGGCCAGGCCAAAGTCGGCGAGCTTCACGGTCTCTCCTTGGTCTTTGACGAGAACGTTCTCCGGCTTCAGGTCCCGATGGTAAATCCCCCGGCTGTGGCAGAATTCTACAGCATCCAGGATCTGAAGGAAAATCCGCTTGGCCAAGTCATCCTTACCAACGTACTGCCCGCATTCTGTGATATTGTAGAAAAGATCACCCTCAGGGCAGTACTCCAAAATGACGAAGATGCAGTCGGCGCCGTCGATGATCTTCAACATGGACACGACATTCCGATGGGCGGAAGCCTCCCAGTGCAAACGGATTTCCCTGGTCTGGAAAGCCATCTGTCGTTGATCCAGGGGTGTTCCATCGGCATTGAACTTGCTGAGCGTTTTCACGGCATAGCGGACATTGGTGTAAATGTCGACGGCCGAGTAAACAACGCCATAGGCACCTGTGCCGAGGATTCCGTCCAGCCGTAGCGAGCCCGCCAGGCAGCTTCCTAACCTGTCCTCAGGGGCGACTGGGACATATCTAGGCAAAGCTGGGGCCGGAGACTGGGGAGGGGACGGGGGAGCCCGGAAAGGCCCTGGAGCGCCTGACGAAGGGATCGTATAATTCTGGCCAAACCCAAGTGGACTCAAAGGGGGAGAGGGGAGATGGTTGTAAGCTGGTGCTGCGACATGACACATGATAAAGCTGCGGAGTGGGTCCCGGAGTCCTGGAAGTAATTCCTTCTGGCTTGCGGATGGGGCAGTCCAGGAAAGACCAAGAGACGAAAAAAGAAAATTAAGTCGAGACAGGCGGCATCAAATCCAAGTGAGGTTCGAAAATCCAAAATGTAGACAGCGGCAGACTTTTTGTCCTGATCCTATGTTGGCTTTTGAGGAGGTCCTGGCCGTCCCTGTGGTTGTGCCGAAACAAACAAAGATGACGTCGAAGTCAACAGCACTCAAGAGCGGCAGTACTCCGTTCGGGATGAACAGGTCGGAAGAGTTGGCTCTCCAAAGTGCACGGAAGGGCGAATATCCAAATCCACGGTTCGTTGATGGAGATGCGAAAGGAGTTCGAAGGTGAGGCGAGGTGAAGAATGTTGTGAGGCTTGAAGGTGGTGCAGAGAGAAGATGTGGTATGCAGCTGTATGAAGAGGGCTGACGCGACTGATATCCTCTGGGCCTACTGTCAAGCCCCAGCTGTCTGAGATGAACCTGGTCTACCCTTGCCGCACAGTACCAGAACCCAAGAGTGGGTAGCAGGCACAACCTGGTCGAGACCAGGCAGGGGATCGTCCGCCTTGGCTTTCTATTCTGGTGTGGGTCGCGGAATGGTGGTGATGTAGACACCGTCACACTACACAGTGTTAGTACTAAGACCACGCCTATGGGGTGCACAAAGATTGGGACACCCCCCTTACACGCACCTACGCGCACAGGGCTAGGCAGAATTTAGCGTGGCTCTTTTCGTGCTGGCCTCTTTGCCCATGTTTTGGCTTCCAGTTGGCAAACGTGTTGATACGATAGAAGCCCAGCGGCTCCGCTGAGACAGCGACAACGGCGGCGAGGTGAATCAGTGGCAAGTTGCCACGGGATGAGTCTTTCCTGTTCTCTACACAGTAAGCAAGCAAAGTGAGTAATACATGTTGTGAAGATGGCGAGTGTTTGTTCACACGACTGAACCGCCCCAGCCGCTTGTTCGCTTTGGGGTATTCCGTACGGGCGCCAAACGAGAGGCGATGCAATGCTTGTGCTGCTGCAGAAGTTTCCTCGTGCTTTTGAGAGTAGAAGCGACGCTTGCCCGCTGACATCGGCAGCGTGCACTACCTGCCAGTCTGTGTGGTCTCCCGGTCTATGTGGCTGTCGTGCTATTGGTTTTGCTAGAGTTCAGATGAGAACTGCCCAGGCCACCTAGCATCATCTTCATTGGCCAGCTGGTGCTGTCCGTGAGTTATCTTACTGCCCACGCCCCTGTGGAGTCTTGCGCTTGAAGACAAGATGACGCGGTGTCTGTAGGGCAAAGCTGATGTGCGAGATAGAGAGGTCTGAGACTGGTGTGTCCCAGAGCCAATGGCACAACCAGCGGGATGGCGATGTTTCTGCAATCTCAGACCCCGATGCACACATATCGGAATGACCTACACTGGCATGCCAATGCGACACACGTGAAGCTGCTGATTGTGTGGCATGTAGAACGCGGCCAACATGGCCCTTGCGAGAGCACGGACGGTAATTTGGGCTGGCATCAGTGTACGGAACGACAACAACAACACAACAACAAAGGCGCGGCTTGTTAGTCAACCTGAGGAACAGACAAGCCGGTCGTTTAGAGCGACTCTCACACGTTCGCCAGGCTAGCAGCCCACAAACATGATCATACATACCATCACTGAGCCACTGGGATGCTGCTGGCGGACGCACGTTGGAGGAGGGACTGCATGTCCTCCGTGGCAGAGCTGCCCCGTGCGCCTTAGCTCTCAACGGTGTGTGCCCGTGTGCCAGGTGTGCGTGGTACCGTGGGTGGTGTCGTTGGAGGATGGAAAAAGACACGATAGGTCGTTCAGACGGCCGAGCCACGATTGGCTGGAACGGGGCGAATCAAAGGCTGGGTCGGTTTATTGACGGCGCATTGTCATGCAGCCATGTTCGTGAGGGAAGCCTCGTGATGGCACAGGATTTCCCAGGCTTGCCAGGGATTTGCTGGGGCCGCAGCTTGCCGAGGGGCGACAAGAAGAAATGAGGCTGCCCTTGTGTGTGCTGCGTGTGGAGGCCCCCCTGGCCTTCCTGGTCAGTCTGGGACCCCGTCCTTGCCGTCCTTGCTCAGCACTGCGTCGCCTCCCCCCCCCAGCCCCCCACCCCTCCCCCCTGCAAAGAGTTTCGAGTGAGGGTGGCTCCAGACTCTCGTGCCAAATCAATCATGCGCATCTTAATTTGACAGGCCCGGCGGGTTGTTGACTTTGGGTGGGCCCTGTCCACACCACACAGGACAGCCAGCAGCCAATCCACCGCCAGGACAGTACATGGGACAGTACCAGCCTCCAGTCCCCAGCGCTGGGCGGTTTGGCCGCCTCGTGTCGATCACGGAATGGGCACAAAGGTGTGAGTGGGACCAGTGGCGGCATGCCATTCGATCGATTCGGGCCAGGGCCAGGGCCAGGGCGAGCAGGGCCGTGAGTCAATAGAACGAAGGATGGACGAGATGGATGGTTCGGATTTGTTGGCGCCGCAGTAGAGGCCTGCAGGTCGACTGCGTGGCCAGCGGCCCCCGACCCTACTGGATGCTACTGGATGTGCAATTCTGCCACAGTGCCACAGTACCACAGTAGCCTCGCTGGTCGCTTCTGTCAGTGTGGTGTCTGTCTGCTGTCAGCATTTCGACACTCTCTCTGCTTATTCTCTGCCGGCTCTGTTGCTCCCCTGCCGCCCTGCGCCAGTCTGCCTGGCCTGTCTCCTACCCTCCCCGTCCCCGCTCCCCTGTTCACACCTCGTCGTCGTCACTGGCAGTTGGCAGGAACAGGGCGGCGGCGGCGGCGGCGGGGTGGTGGACCCAGTCAGCGTTGCATCTGCAATCTGAGGGAGGGTCGCATGCATTGGCAGGCGTCGCAGGACCGCCTTGATGCCAACATGCTTGGCCCGGAATGTTTCCTGACGAAGGTTTGGACAAGTTTGAGTCCAAGGCTACTGGCCACAGTATGTTGAGTCAGTGCTGCGCATGCGGGAGGCGCGAGACTCGGGACTGAGGCTGGGGTGCGCCTGCGATGATTTGGTTGAACGCTGAACCGCTGCTCACGGAGTCGGCCACGGTAACTGCAATGGGGACAGGTAAGCCGTCCGGGCACCTGCCGGGCTGAATGTGTCGTGCATTAGCTGGCAGCAGCACTAACGCGAGCGAGGGCCAGAGCGCACACTGACATGATAGTGCACAGATGGCTTCTTAGTCATCAGGAGCGAGGGCGGGGCCACTTGTGCGCCTCCTTCCCGAACACTTGCAGGCTCATCAGCACACCCAGGAACAAATATTGGCTCAGTAATTTCGGCCGCGATGCCCTCGTTGGGGAAAGCATTCTGTGCCGTTGGAACCTTCCAAGCTTCTCGCGGCCCCCAGTTGGGCCCTCCCTGGGGTCCCGCTCCCACGTTCTGCATAGCCCTCGAGCCTATCAGTAACTAGCGTGCGTACTGTAACAGTGTAATATCCCCGATCTGCATTTAGAAGCCACCGACTCAAGACGGTCCCCCGCAACCGGGTCTGCGATGCTGTCCAAACATGCGATGAGCGGCTTTTTGAGAGCCTCAACCATCTGTCTGTGTACTTTCACTGCGTCTGCATCTCCACCGGGTGCCAATCTCAAGTCCCACCCCGGCGTCATCAACGTCCAGTGGGCCAGCGCAGCTAACAGCCGTTCTAGAACTCAACGTGCCACCCATTTATATTGCGGAGGATAAATCCAATCTTGCAACCCCTGCAATCTTCCAATCTTCTGCGGCGAACCACAGCTACTGTACAGTAAGCTTAGCTGCTGGCGCCAGCTGAACTGTATCCAACCCGCTGTCCTGCGCCTGCATATTACATAGTCTACAGTATGTGCTCAGTGCGTGTCCAGTAGAGTCAATTGCCAATCTGAAACCACGACATGGGATATTGACCAATGGCCACTAGACCCGGGGTCCATCTCCATCCATCGTGAACCTCACGACGTTGGTGAGCGCTTCGGCACGTGTGGGCAACCATCACGCCTCGTCTCGGTCCAAACCTCAATTTCCTTTCCAGCGGCTGTGCAGGCCAAGGGGACGCGGCCTCGTTCGCAATGCAAAAGGTTGTTCTCGGTCGGACTCGGTCATCCAATATCTTGACGCCTGTGCAACTTGCAAAACATGTGGCAGGCGAGTGATACCGTAAACGTCGTATGAACCATCCGAGCATCCAAGCATCCAGCATCCAGCATCTACGCCCCAGCCCCCACATGCAGGCTGCCCAGGATCATCACCAGCGACAAGCATGCACATCTTGACCCTGGACTGTGCGGTGCGGTTGCGATGCTGTGCTGGCAGGCTGGCAGGCAGTGGCAGGCTGGGCCGCCGTGCTATTTTCAGCAGCGGTTGCAGCCGCTGCCGGAGTATCTCTCGTCCTCGCCACTGAGGCATGGGCCATGGTGAGACGTGCACCCAGAAACCCAAGGCTTGCTCGCAATCACGGCATTGGCATCTCAAGAATTGAGCACACCGAAGATCACTTGTGGCTTCATCCGAATCCTTGCCCTGCCCCGGCCTGTCCAGCATCACGAGCTATGTCCGACTTGCCGACCTTGGAGGGCCGGGTCTCGCAATTCCAGGACAGCAATACTATGTTCGCGATATAAGCACTCTTCGGACGGCAAGGGAGTCCTGGCTCAATTCTCCATTGTCAAATCCGCCCCAGGACCCTTGATACGCACGTCCAACAAGGCATGCAAGAAGGCAGACAGCCACAACAGCCTAGCCAGGACTGCATACCGAGGAGCCCTGGCAACCGGGCAGCCTGGGAGGAGGGGAGCATGCAGTAGACTGGGGAGAGTCTGATCTTCGCTTCGATTCCTTGGCCGTCAGGAAGTCGGGATTCACGGTTTCGCGACGCTGGACCGGTTCCATAACCCACAGATCACCAGGCGATCATCAGCCACCGGCTGGGCAAGGGTCGATGGGATGAGGCGCGTACTCGTGCTCTGGTGCTTCATCTGAACTCTGTCGTCAAGGGCTAAAGCTCACCCGAAGGCCCACCCGTGCGTGCCGTGTCAAACTGCGACAGAGTGTCTCGCAAGTCCCGCCGCTGGCCCAGACCATCTGGATCACCTAGCCGGACCCTTTGGCGATCCTGCCATCATGCTGTTCTCGTCGTCGTACGGCCAGGACAGCCCACCGCACTGGAGAGCCGCTTCGTGCAGTGGTGCCCGCCTTGGCGGGTCCGGGCCCAGCACCGCTGCGTCATGCTCGTCCCGTCCCCCAAACGCCAACCGTCCTGTCGGAGCACATGGTGTGGCAACGGAGACCTATGGGCTTGTTTGGCCTGCTTGGCCGAAGCTGTCAACCACGGCGTGTAATGCCGTCAGACCTAACTGCGCACTACATTGATATCTAGCCGCCCGGAGCTTCAGCCCTTTGCCACAACACCGAAGTAAATTGATGTGTGCTACAATACACCGAAACCCTAACTGGTCTTGTCCCTAAGAAGCCATGCTTCGGCCGGTCGTCCTCGCTATTGGCCTGTCTCACGGCTTCGCGTCGGTGGCTCAACTGGTAATCTATCCGTGAGATTCCAGATGTTCGGGATGTGTTTCTAGAAAGGCATACCTCGGAGGTGGGTGTCCTTCGGGCGTTTCGTTCCGTCGTACTGAGGGCCGCACACCTGAGCTTGAAACAAACCCTTGATGACCACAGGATCCCCCCAAATTCATGCACGCCGCTTACGTCTTGCAAGCTGGTGATCTTCAGCCCTTTCCTCGAATCATTTCGGACGAGAGCGGTGAGCGACAATGCATAAACATCAGAGGAAAAAGGCTCCGCGTTGCCCCAGGTCTTGCCCCGGGTGCCCACAAATCACTGCTCCCGCAGCGAGTCGGCGTCTCAGGAGCGGCGGCGGCGTCTGACAATCATGACTATCACGGCATCGGACGATGGGAGGATTCATCCTAGAACTCTCACCCTTCGCCGGGGGGACCTCATCTTTCGAATCTGGCGAACGGATCCCAAAGGCCACCGTGCGCAACCTGCGTCCTCATCCAGTCAATTGTGAGCCCCCTGGCAAGCCTCTTGACAGGCCCACCCCGCCGTGGGTTGGGGCTCATCTACGTGAGGCAAAGCCTTCGGTGATGTCAGGGCCTTGCAGGTGGGGGCCCCGGCAGGGCCTTTTGGGCCCTACTTGACGGCGCCTGTACAGTAGGAGCTGCCCTCCGCACGACACGGTCGGCAAGGTGAAGGCTGCCCCAGGATTTCGCTTTCATGGCGGTCGCTAAAGGATCAACCTTCCTGCAATTTGGCGGCACGGAGGTCTCACCCCGGATGCCATGGTCAGCAACAGCGGGCACTAGATAGGCACCGTCATGGTATTGGCGATCCCACCGAGAGGATGATGCTGTTGTAGATTGATCGCTCACCTTTTGACGTCTATGTTGTCGTCACCTCATCTACATCAATCTCGATGGGCAGGGAGGGCTGCACACCACCACCACCTCAACCCCATCGAAAATAGTGTTTTGTTTCTGACCGATCAGAGGAGTCACGCTACCTATCAAGGCTCCCCCTTCTAGAACTGGCCCCTGGGCCCCGCTGGGGAGACCACCGTTGTAGCCGACCAGCTTAGCACCGCGCCAACGGAGCATCCACGCTGTCGGGGAAGCTAGGCAGGCGCACGGCTTGCATGAACGGCCTCTGGGTAGTGTAAAAAAACCCACAGCCAAACAGGCGGCAGCAGCCAGCTCAGATCTCGATGGCAAGAGCTATCTCCATCCAAATGTGGTCACGATCCTACCGTGTGCTCGCCAAGAGATACCCGAGAGACGCTGACCCCCCTGGCCAACGGAGAGCGGCGTGAGCGGGTGGGTTGGCAGTTGGCCACGGTGAAGGCATTCCCTAATCCTTGGGCCTACTAGTTACTAGGTGCCGCTCAGGATATCCCGACATTGAACGTCGCGAATGACATCTTAGTTCAGTAGTTACCTGCATGCAACCGTTCCTGACTGCTCAGAAAATGGAGACACGCCAGTGGCGAACAAGGACAGCAGAACAGCAGATGGGTCATATCAAGTGATCCAAAAGGCCTGCCCCTGGGCCTATCAGAAGCTTCTTTGATCCTTCGCAGGACGGATTCCTGCGAGCGGCCTGGCGGCACAGACTTATCGACCAGAAGGAGTTGGTGCAGTTGCAGGGGGGACTGACGAACCAGTCCACCAACTGAAATCCTGGGGGGGCCAAGACATGCTGTATCAAAAGGCCAGCCTTCCTGATGCCCTCCAGCCAGGCCGTCCAATCACAAGCCCGGCTTCCCACACCGATGGCCAGCCTCGTCTGCAGTTGTCGGGCGCGCCATCTGACAAGTCTCAAAGAGAGAACGCCCGGCGCCTGGTGAGATCACTTGAGATCGCTGGCGGCCCCAATGGGCGCCGCGCTGGGTGGCTGCATTGGGGGCCCGTCATGCGGCCTTCCGAGAAAAGTCGCCAGTGAGCGCGAACACACCACCGCCACCCATTTCAAAGCTGATGGGATGACAGGAAGACAAGCCACCGGTCGCACATGCACGATGGCTGTCGACGCGCGAAGCAGTCAAGCAGTACACCCGTTGGACAAGTGCCGGTCGTGCTGCATCCGCTTTGGTTCAGCTCCTCCTCCCTGGGCACTTGTGCTTCTTTTTCCAATACACTCACAGGCTCACAGGCTCACATGCTTACAGCTGGTGGTGTGGACATTTATCGATAGGGTGATGCAGGATGAAATTGTGCCACCCCCCTTGAGCGATGGAGGGGCCACACCTACAGATGAGGACCGAGATAGATGCTGCACAAGAGAAAAGAGCAGATCTCACGTTTGGTGGACCGACGGTCTCCTGTCAGGTGGGACGAGGGATCCCGAGGTGGGATCTCCCGCCTCATCTGATGAAGAAGGTGTGCGATGGGAAAGGAAGGCGCTCGCTTCCTCGTCGCACGGGGAGAGCCACGACGATCTGGACACCCGAGAAAGTTGACAGGTCGCCTTGCACTGACGTGTGCGCCCCTCCACCACCCTTCCCCTGTTTGCCTCCGTCTTCGTCCCTCGCTTACAGGGCACGCGCCTTCGTGGCTGACAAGAGACAAGACGACACAAGGTATCGGCGGAGCAGAGCGAGTGAGTGTTCATCAAGTTTGCGTCTTCTTGTGTCGCCCGCTCGGTCGCGGCGATCACCAGCCTGTGCCTTAATATGGACGCGTGCCCTCGAGACGCACGCAACCTGTCTCGTGACCGGTCGGACCTGCAGGCCCGGGGGATACGCTTTTGGAGCTGACTAGGTGCCTGCCCTGGCGGTACTCCCATCGTCTGTCCACGTCGAGAGCAGGCTTACACATCCCCAGACACTCTGGGAGATTGTGAGTTGGGACCTACATACAGCCATTCTGACAGGCTTGGGGTGCCACTGCATCCCAACGGATGAAGGAGCGCCCCGCCATTCCGCTGTTCCTGAGAGCGCCCACGGCTTCAGCCACCGATATCACCCAGATGGACATCTTCTCCCCCCAGGAAAAGGTTTCCCGCCCGGTTGTCGCACGACCACAGTCAGCCTCGTTATGTTTCGGGCGGCTGCAGTGGACGAACGGCAGCACCAAGGTCCCACGGCATTTGCATGTATGTATGCGTGCCCGGCACCCAGCATGCCATGTTGTGGAAGTGGCGGACGAGAATGCCCGCATGCAGCAGGCGCTGCCTCCTGTCCCCTTGCTTACCTGACGAGCCTCTCTGGGATCGATATTGATCATGCTCGTTTTCGGCGGCGCCCCAGTGGCGAACGCGATATTTTGGCCCCAAGGGCTGTCCATGTGCGACGTGATGAGGGCCGGCAGAAACCGTCGTTTTCGAATGCCAAGTGGCAACTGACAGCACTGTAGGGACAAGCCCCTAGGGTACCATGCTGCAAAAGGAACGAGACTTGTGGGTAGCAAGGTTATCAACGGTCTCCTACATCAAGTGCTAAGGATGGTCGTAGCAGAGGTACTGCATCCCGGCGACTTCGTCTGTGAAGGTTCGGGGAAGTTGATGCTGAACTTCACGATCTATATCAGAGGCATGAGAGCCTGAGGCTGTGTTGGTTGTGGGGACCCGAAGGCTCCGAGCTGCGACTACCACCAGGGATTGGTAGGATACTTACTATGTTCGTCCTCTTAATCAAAGATTCCCTGGGCGTAATTTCACTCGCCGCATATATTTTCATTTCAAGGCTGCTGCAAAGTTGTGCGGCAAAAGCCAATACTTTGGAATAGGTAGAAAGCATTCGTCTCGCGAATTGCTGACCGCATGTATCATTCTATAACTCTTTCGTGTTCTTTGATCTAACGTGACGGTCTATTTCCGGTTGCCAAAAAGGAATTGACGGATGGTCAAATATTGCATGCGTGAACTCGGCAGGAAGGAGTCCAAAAGAAGGTGGTGCCAACCCGTTTTTCTCTGGTACTCACTATAAGCCCGCCCGATCTTCCTGACTGCTTAAACATGGGCTGAATAACCATACACCCTACCCCCCAAAGCAGTTCATCGTCGTGGGTTCGTTGTTGTCGCGATCTTGTCGTGGAAGAAGGGGTGCTTTAGCGCTTCCGCGGGCGTAATCCTCTTGTCAGGGTTGAGAGCGAGACAGCGGTCCAACAAGTCGTGAAATAGATTAAGTTGCTTGGCCTCCACCTCGTCCATGCCGCTCGATGCGGCCATGAGGCGCGTGCGGAGGTCCCGTGTGGGCTTCACCACATTCAGGATTCTGATATTGGTCTATTGGTGCTCAGAAAAGTCGGGTTAGCTCTCAGCTCAGACTACAGTTTGCCAAGCGATACAGGATCTTGAAGGATGGATGTGGATGGCATGAAGGATGCAAGTCACATGCATAAACTCCGAGGGCCCCAAGCGGGTCGCTGCCGCGAAGGATGGCTAGTCATTGTGGCGGGCAGCGGAGGCAGTCGTCACCGGGACAGCCGGGGCTGCGATTTGGTGGCCCAGCGGTTACGCAGGCCTCTGTAGGCGACGACATCTCTGCCCCTTGGCGGTGTCCCACTGCAGGTCGCAACGCTGGCCTGCCATATTGCGGCCCGCACTTGCGGGATGTGGAATGGTAAGAGTGATGACCCTGCATAACCTTGAAGGTTTGCTCAGCCTGCGAGTGGGTCGCCAGCGTGCGTGGAATCGCACCGCAGCAGCGCTTAACACGACTCGGACAGCAACAACCGCAGTGTGGCAGACTCCCCCAAATATACCGTGGCTCCACGACCAAGCAATCATGCATGACCGTGCTTCATGCCGTCGCAGTGCAGGTGACGAGGGGTGTGTCCAAAAAGACGGCAGACGGAAAGAAGGTTATGGCTTACCTTTCCCAAGACCTTATCCCTCTCCTGACTGACAAAGTTTCCCATATCGTCAAAATGCATCTGCCAGAGCTGACCCCGGCGATAGAGCTTGGCGCTCAATTTGCCCCTAATCTCGATGATGGCACGGAGCATCTGGTTGTTGCTGTCACCCGTAAATAGAATCTTGCCCGTGTAGAGTTCATACAGTGTGCAGCCGATGGACCACATGTCGATGGCATAGTCATTTGGCATTCCAAGAATGATCTCGGGAGCCCGGTAGAATCTACTGACGAGGTAAGGGGTGATCTCGTTGTGTGCTGTCGCTGCGTCAGTTCGATCGATGGCCGTGCCCAAGTCGCATATTTTGAGGACGTTGCGTTGCTCATTGACCTGCCACCTTGTAAGTGTTCTGCGTTGATGTTTCAATTTGGTGAGGGATATTGGGCTTACCAGAATATTGTCAGGTTTCAGATCCGCGTGAATGATGCTGCACTTTCGCATATGAGCCAACGCTAAGAAAGTCTGATAGGCATATGCCTTCGTCGCATGGAGGTTGATGCCGACGTTGTTGCCGAACTTTTTCAAAACCTCCCTCAAGTTCAAACTGAGGTTCTCGAATGCCATGCAAAGATGGCCCTTGTGCTCGAAAGAGCGCTCGAACTTAACAATGTGCTTCTTGTTCTCTGGATCAGCCGAGTTCAGCTTCTGAAGGATGGCAATCTCGGTGAAGCCACCCTTCTTCAACGCATCGTTGTTCCTCATGATCTTGACGGCGATCAACTTCTTTGTTGTAATGTCAACGGCCCTGGCGACACCCGAGAACATACCCTTCCCGAGGCTTGACTGGACCTGGTAGCGACCGTTGAGGATCTCGCTCGGCCGTATCTTGTAATAGCCATCTTTGTCGTCGTCCTCCAAGATGCCACCCCCTTTGCCTCCTTGCAGAGCGATAGGGTCTTCGGTGGGAGCCTTGGCTTTCGGCGCAGACTTCGGCGCAGCGAGCTTCTCCTCATCGAAGTCTTCTGCAAACATGTCAAAGTCATCGTCATCTTCGTTCTCAGTTTCCGTCGTGTGCATTGGCTCATCCTTGCCTGACGCATCCACAGACTCGCGGCGACCCTCGCCGTGCAGGCCGATGTTTCCGTTGCGCATCTCATCTCGGCGCTCGTCTTCCCACATATCAATAGTTGGGTCGTAGTCTGCTGCCGATGGCCCGTCTTCATCAGTAGTCTTGACGTCCCCATGAGTGTTGATGAGCTCCCGGTCATTTGCGACGGCGAGAGCCTCTGGAGAAAGGCTTCCCTGAGTGCGTCCGGCAGGCGAAGCCGCGCCTACGTTGTTAGCGGGTTGCAACGATGTTGGCTTTGGTTCTGGCTTACCGGAAGCAGGCGTCCTGGGCGTCTTCTGTGGCGTTGCCGCCTCTGACGGAGTCTCGACAGTGTGGTCATGGATGTTAGCCTGGACAGCCTGGACAAGCAAGGGGGTCGAGGCGCGAGACTTTCTTAGGAGCGCTTCCCGGCGCCGTCTTCGCCGTTCGATTTCGGCTTCTTCATCGAGAGGAGTTGGTGCATCCCAGTCTTGGTCTGGCTCTGTCTTCGACCCCTTGGCAGCGCCCGGAGAGTCACTGTTCGACGTCAGCTGCTGCCCCGCAGCTCTGAGGGAAGCGGTAGAGTACTTTATGTGCAGATGCGAGGTACCCTCAGCCATGCGCTCATCCGTAGCACCTTGATCAGATTTAGCAACTTCTTTGGAAACAGATTTGGCTCCAGCCTCAGGGGACCGCTTGGATGCGGTGTCATCCCGTACTTGCTTAGCAGTTTGTGCACCGTTCCTGGTATTTTCAATCTGCTCGCCTGGACGATGCCGGCTGGGGCCATCAGCATCCCATTTGCCTTTGTGATGCCTATCCCTCCCATCCCCACGACTGTGCCTGTAGGGGGATGGACTCCGGGTACGGGGTCGCTTGTCAGCCCGCCCATAATCACGATCGCGTTTGTCGTATCGAGAAGCGCCGGGAGGACGATCTCTTGATTCGTATTGGCGGTGACCGGAGGGACGATCCATGCTCTCATAGCGCCCTCGAGAGGCTGGACGGTCTAGATCTTCGTACGCATGTCGGCTCTGGGATGGTGGGCCATCCTCGTAGTGGACCCTGAAGTGTCGCGGATCGGAACTGCCTCTCCCGCCTCTGTGGTATGTGTCGCGGTCATCGTCGCGGGATCGCTTGTAGCCACGCGGCGAGCGAGGTTGTCGAGAACGAGAGTCGCCTTGATCGGGAGAGCGGGTGTTGCTGATTTGGCTTCTGTCCTGACGGTCAACACCGTTTCTCTTAGTCTGAGGCAGTGAAGTTGCCTTGGAAACCTCAACTCCGTTTTCCCTGATCTCGCCTTCGTCGGAGCTAGACATGGTGTCGAACGGAGCCCAACCGGACGTCAGACCCTCTGTGTTGCCGATACAACGATGGTGATCCTCTGGCTTTGTCGCGAGACAAGCGCACGTGTCAGTCAAATTTGACGTATTCTCTTAGCAGCAAGCAGGAAATAGAGGCCAACCGGATCAATCCTGTGAACTCTTCATAGACTCAGGACATGGTCCGAAGCGATCGATGTTGGCTGGAGCAGGAAGAGTAGCAGTGGCAATGGTGTCGTTGATAAGTAAAGTCGAGTCAGGAGCGCAGGTTCGTTCAAGCCGGCACCATCATCATGCGTTCAGGTTGGCCATGGTCCATGGACGACTAGGTCCAACCGAGCCAGGCAAGGACGTCGTTTGGCTGAGTCAGTCAGACCCGTAGGGGCTTATCGATAGGAGGTGGATTAGTGTGAACGGGGATTCCACAGCCCACTTGGGCAGCGCTCCCTCCCGCGTGGGTAACCTAGAACTCAAAAGAGGCCCCTCTCGCCGCTCACTTTTCTCTTCCTCGTCAGCAACCGTCGACCAGCTTACTACCAACACTCCAAGGCCCACGCGCGTCAGCCTACCGAACACATCGATTCCCTTTGAAAACCTCCACAGCCAGTCAAGCAAGATGGGTGGTGCTGATAGACAAGGTTCGTACACTCGGATCAGCAGTACGCCCACTCTTGGGCAATTCTCGCTGACATGTAGGAAACAGGCGGAAAGGCCAAGCCTCTCAAGGCTGCCAAGAAGGCGACCAAGGAGCTCGACGACGAGGACATGGCCTTCCTCGAGAAGAAGAGGGCTGGTACGTTCTACTCGGCACTCCCGACTGTTTATCCTCAGTACTGACGCGGTGGGTGATCCAGAGGAGAAGGCGAGAAAGGACATGGCTGCAAAGGCCGGCGGAAAGGGCCCCTTAAACAGTAAGCATCATTCTTCTCCTTCTACGGATCCCCGTCTTTCATGTTTTGGAATGTTCCAAAATGCAACACTTCAGGCTCCGTAGCAGGTGATTAACACACATCAGCGGGAGGACAGGGCATCAAGAAGAGTGGCAAGAAATAAGACAAGCGATGCATCAAGGCGTTAATATGGTCTCCTAGACCCAGGGACGAGACACGTTCGACGAGAACACGACCAGGATATCGGAAAGCAAAGCGGGCAATGCGTTTGGGAGGTTGACTCTGCAGGAGGCTGTCCCACTGGAGGCTATTCTATACGAGAGTATCCCACTGGAAGTTATTCCAACGGAGATTATCCCACGGGAAGTTATCCTACGACAGGTTATCTCACGGCTGGTTCTCCAAGGGCAGGTCATCCCACAGTAGGCTACTCTTGTTGGTTGTCCCCAAGGGAATTGTCCTACAACGAGAGCGCCACATTTAGAGCTGGAATTATATCGCTTCTAATTCGGGGATCAATGATCTTGATTAACAAGTCTCACCAGCACAACCGTCCCGCGGTGGAATCGAGTCGTTGGGAATGTAAATGTCGGGCCTATCTAATCCTCGTCGTTGCCAGTGACATTGTAAAAGCCCTAACAAGGCTACCACTTCGGTACCATAATGATGTTTGGTCTGGCCGGCTTCTCACATGAATGCTAGAACTTCGGTCCACCGAAAAAAGTGTATCGAGACCCGCTGTTGCGATCTTCAGGGTCCAACGTGAATGCACAGTGTGTCTACTGTAAAGAGCCAGCCGCTAGCAGCACTTACCGAACCTCCTAGGCATGTAGAACAGGCCTCGGGGATTGATTCTGGCGGAGCGCACACAGTGTCAATTTTCACACGTGTCTGCTACCCACCTCGGCAGCTTGATCCAGTCATCCAAGTTGTTGACCTCGGAAGGCATGATCGAGTTGAAATGAACCCGGCATGTGCAAGTGCCAAATCCCAACAATCAACAAAAAGATAAAAGTGTGCCCATATGGCACCACTCGAACTTGTAATTTAATATGTAAGATGAGGCAATCCAGCCTTCAACTCTGTTCAAAAAAGCGAACAACAGGTGCAGAGAATAGAAAGACTCCCACAGCGTACAACGACTCACCTTCGAGATGACGATCAACACCGGCGAAAGCAACTTGCGCCGGCGCCGGCACGGCTCTTCGAGCTCAGATGACACTCCCAACTCCAACACCCTCCTGAACACCGTGAAGAGTGTGGAAGGCAAGATTGAAGACACCCTGCTCTGGGCTTGGGATGAGCTTCCCGACTGGCGCAAAGACAACGCCTTCATCCACACCGGCTACCGGCCCACCAGCAACAGCTACCGCGGTTCCTTCGGCAGCATCTTCTCCATCCACAGTACGTAGACTACGACCACGACCGTGTGGCGATGCCCAGCCGCGCCTTTGAGATGAACATCTACGAGAAATCTCAACACAGCCATCCGTCAGAAAATTACTGACAAGCCGCAGACGAGACCGTCAATGTCTGGACCCATCTCCTCGGCGCCATAATCTTCTCAGCACTGGGCGCCGTCGCCTACTCTTTCTACGAGGCCATCATAGCCCCGCGCTATGCCACTGCCACCTGGGAGGACTGGCTCGTCTTTGGGTGCTTCTTCGCGGGCGCCTTCCTGTGCCTGGGGATGAGCGCGACCTACCACGCCCTCTGCAATCACTCCCCGGAGGTGGCCAAGTGGGGCAACAAGCTCGACTACACCGGCATCGTGTGTCTGATCATGGGGAGCTACATGCCCGCGATGTACTACGGCTTCTACTGCTTGCCCAGGTTGTTGGAGGTCTACCTGGCTCTGGTGAGTCTTGGCATCGTCTGCCCCAAATCTTCCATATATACTGGAATGCACCTTGTGTATCCAATCACTAACATATGTCTCAGATCTGGGCACTTGGCCTGGGGTGTCTTACCGTCTCCTGGTTCGAGCACTTCCGCACGCCAGAGTGGCGACCCTACCGCGCGATGATGTTTGTCGGCTTGGGCGTATCCGGGGTGATTCCTGTCATACACGGACTGACGATATACGGCTACAAAGAGCTTAATGAGCGCATGGGACTTTCCTGGGTCCTGCTGCAGGGCGTGCTGTACATCTCAGGAGCCTTCATTTACGCCCTGCGGTGGCCGGAGCGGAGCTGGCCAAAGACCTTTGACATATGGGGCTCTTCCCATCAGATCTTCCACATCCTCATCGTCTTTGCTGCTGCGTCACATCTCTACGGGATGACCAAGGCGTTTGATTACCATCACGGACCGTTCGGGGCGAGATGTTAGAGTATTGTTCATTACCCAGATAGATAGACACGAGAGAGACACATATAGATTCCTTGCATCGTATTGGGTATCTCATTTCTACGGAAAGGCTTTACTGCCTTTGACTTTTGATTACTTATTCTCCAATCCCAAGGTTCATGATCTTGACCAGCCCGGATCCCATCGCGGCGGCCGCCCACCAGCCATACTCAACGTTGGGATTCCACGCCGCCACCACAACTCTCGTCCTTGCGTCGTGGACGACCGCCCTGGTCTCATCCAGCAGCTTCGACAGGGCCTTGCCCTCCCCCTTCGTCAGCAGGTCATCCTCGTCGTCGACGTCCATGTCGCCGTCGTCGAGCGCGCTCTTCTTCCCCTTGCCCTTGGACTTCCTCCTGTTGGCCTCGTTCCTCTTCTTGTTCTGCTCCCTCACGTACTCGGCGCGCGGGTTGCTGTTCATCTCGGGCAGGTAGCCCTGCAGGATCCTCGCCGCGCCGCGGGTCGCCACGCCCGGCTGCACCGCCACGCCGCCGAGCTTGGCCGCGGGGCGGAACTCGTGCTGCAGGATCTTGAGCTTGTGGATGGGGTCCCCGCGGTCCTTGAGCAGGATCCGCAGCGGGTTGATGGCCCACAGGCTGCCGTCCGCGCAGCCGACCAGGGCGAAGGGGTGCGTCTTCCCCGACGCGAGGCACATGGGCGGGTTGGGCGTCGTCATGAGCGTGCGGCTCTGCGTGTAGTAGCGGACGTGGCCCCACCCGATGATGGTGTTGTGCGGGATCGGCGCTGGATGCATGCCGAAGAAACCTTGCAGGTGGTCGTTCCAGTCCACGAGGTTGTGCTGGAAGTTGACGGTGCCGACCATGGGGACGTACGTGGTCTCGGCGCTCGGGAGATTGAGGTCCGTCACGGTCGGGCAACCGCCCACCGGTGTGGAGGAGATGTGATAGGGATATGAAGGGAAGCCGCTGGCAATGTCGAGAATGTAGCTGATGTGGACGGATTTCCGCATCAGCATCTGCCGGGGATAGATTGACCAGAGGCTGATTGAACCATCGGTGTGGCCCAGACAGATGCGGTTAGTGTTGACCCAGGCGAGGGACGTTGCGAGGACCATGTACTCGTCCGTGAAACCCACTGTGGCAACGGGGTTCGTGATCCATTCTGCAATATGTCGTTAGAAAACGGAAAATAAAAGCGGGATCGTTGTGCGACATCTCTACGCTCTGGCAGTCATTTGTACTCACCGTAGTTTGTCTGGCCAGAAGTCGGCTTGGAAACCTCGACGATCCTGACCTGACCGTCACTGCACAGGACGGCAAGCAGTCCGACCTTGGAGTCGTCAGGCGAAGGGATGGGACACCACTGTAGTCGCTTCGGCCGACCCCAGTCGAACCAAAGTTGATGCACCAAGCTGGCATGGCTACCGTCATCTTTGTGGCATGGGATCGACCATATTTGGACGCTGCCCCTCTTCTTCTCCTCCGACTCCTCGTCAGGTAAACGCGACAGTTTGAGCTCTTGGTCCGAAGGCGGAATGGTACAGACTGCCAGATACTGCTCCTGGCGTCCCGTGACGGGTGCCCAGCCGATGCCCAGGGGTAAGGCCCCTGTGTCCAACAGCCACCCTCGAGGAGGCGTAGCTTCTTGTAGATCTGGATCGACCGCGGCCTGCGGTTGTCCAGTCTCCAACACGGGCTGGCCAAACCCGTAGCTTGACCGCACCTGGGTCTGGTCGTTGAAAGGGCCCAAGAAACATATCAAGTTGTCCTCTGGCGGCCTGAACATGTCGACGTGATCCGGACGGATTTTGTGTGAGCGCTGTATTTGCTTGGCAGAACGACACCTCTCATACCACGCCCTGGCCCACTGGCTCTGCTTCAACTCGTAGTCCTCGGCCAGCCAAGGACTTTGCATGACACCGCCTCTGCCAGAGTGAGTCCTGCTGGGCAGCACCTGGCTCGTAAACCATTTCTTGAACATGCCTCTCGCGACAGCGAGGCGTGCCTCGTCGGGTCCGTAGAGCATGGCGAGAAGCTGGTGGCTGCGGGTCCATCGCTTCAGAGGCCCGTCATAGACCCGAGTTTTCCGCAGGTCGGTTGGGTACGGGGGCACGGCGTGAAGGGTTGCGCGCTTAGGGAGGTTCTTCTTCCACCTGCCCCTCCCTCTCGGAACCCTGCTGTGGCGCTTTCTGGGGGTGCCGTCGCCGCCGTCGTCCTCGGATTCCACATGAACAATGTCATCCCCGTCGAGCGCTCCGGGCTCCTCTCCCTCTCCCAGCGGCTCCTCATCCTCGACCACTGGACCATGATCGTCGTCCTCGTCATCATCGTCGTCGCTGGCATCTTGCGCGTCATCTGCATCTTTCGTCACGTCGAAGTCGACATCGTCGTCCTCGTCAGCATCCAAAACCTCAGCCGGCCCGTCCGAGTCCTCGTCCGACTCAATGCCATAAGTGTCGGTGAAGCTGAATCGTTTTGACTTGTTGGCTTTGCGTGTGCGCATCCTGAGTTTTGTAGAAATCAATTGAACGAGGTGAGATAAGATTTCTACAACGGCTGTGATATTTTAGCCGAGTCGAGGTCCACAAATCGTAGCTCAAAGCCCAAAGGAGCCTTACAGTGCCGACCTGAGAAGGTTGAGGTTCCCAAGATCGCGCTAAGGGTTGGCAGCTGCGGGCCCAGCCCTGTCTAGCCCCAGGGGAGAGCAGGTACCACAGCAGCGTGCTAACAGCCCTACACCCTGACACCTCGGCTGCCACACAGGGGAGTGAACTTTAGCAAATCCAACTTCGAAGAAGACCTGCCAGCTCCAATTCACTGCCAACGTCGATCATGTCAGTATTTCTCCTTGTACGTGGAGTTTGTCTTCCGTTTGAGTTGGTAGCCGAGGTCTTTGATGTTTAACGGCAGCCATAATGTAGTCTGGAAGCCAGAGATCCGACAGCCACAACAGCATGTCGTGCCGAAAGATGGGGCTCGCGATGTGAGCAGCATTGGAATACATTTCACCACGACACTTCTCCTTGCCTTCAGAGAGGGGCCGGTGGAGAAAAGTGATCAGCGACTTAATCAATAAGAAGAAAACCGGTAGCATTGGTTGCGTTTCACCGCATGAGTGCCTTACCATTCAAGATCTCACGGGACGACGAGGATCTTTCACAACGATGTACAATGCAATCTGAAACTCTGTCATTAACGTGAGTCCATTTCAATGCAATCATCTTAGATTTATACCAAGTGCAAATTTACGGTGTGATTTCTATATACATGCTAGAGCTGCTCTGTGGAAGCATGCACTTGGGGGCGTGACTTACGCTATCTTTGAATGCGTATGAGGGAGGGAGGGCCCCACCATCTCTGTCTTACCAGTCGATTTCATGGCCTCTGCTACCATCTATTGACGTATGTTCTATGCTCATATAGGAGCACATATGTGAATTCTCCAGACTATGGGTGTACGGGCTGAGCTTGCACACTGCGAACTTTGAAGAATTGTGCGGGACATCTTTACAAAAGCCACCGCAAGCTTGGTATGTTTGACGAAATCCGGAGATACTCTACATAATATCACGCGTTAGAGGTGGCCTTTAAATGAGAACTGGTACCTATGAAGGGAGTATCACCGGCGTCTACTTATATTTGCTGAACATGGGGACCTCTCACACAGACAGCCTGCGTGTGTACGTACAATTTGACACAGAAACAGCCAAAGGGCATGAGCAGCACATAAGTATAATTCACTCACTCACATAGCGCAGTGTGTTTTGTGGCAAACTTTTCATTCAACTTCGGAATGACTCTTCCAGAACGATCAAGTTGAGCCGGTTGACCGACATTTCAGGGAGGATCTGCACACCTAAACTGCGGTTGTTCAGATTCAAATCAATCATACTGATGATTTCAATTGGCAGAAGATTGACATGAAGGTTTCGGAGGACGAGCACATCCTGAATTCTCGTGGTTTCGGTGCTCGGTGTTCTAAATTCCGTCGGCGGAACCCACCATGCTCGGTACGCAATCAGTCCGTGATTGCAAAGCAGGCTGTCGGATTGAATCACTCTCAAGCATAGTAACCTAGTACTGTACAGCGACTGCCAAAGTTTCTAAGATCCGCTCTGGCGCCCAGTCGGTCGCGCACTGTGCAGATGCAAACGAGGCATGCTGCGCTTCCTGGCAACAACTGGACACATGTGCATTGAGCACTTGAGCACATGCGGTCATTGACGACCGCGGGGATACGCTCGTGCTGATACCATCCCGACAACAGGATTAGGTGGAGACTCACCTGCGGAGATCTACATAATACATAGGTATAGCTTGGCCATCGGCTGCCTGTGATTGGAAATTGTGCAGCTAGTGAAATGTAGAAAGTCGGGGAAAATAGAAGTGCCCGAGACTGGAGATGAGAAGCCTGCAGGTGAAGGAGCCAGCCAATCACCCCGGTGAGACTGATTCAAAGTCCCAAGACCCAACCGCATTGCACAGTATTGCCGATCTTGATGGTACTAGTATGAATGTGAACATGTTAGGCCGCACTTGGTTCTTGGCCTGGAACTACAATAGAGAACAAGTATACACACTGTCCACTTACCTAAGAACTTCAGGACGTACCTGTTGAGAGGTCGGCATTTACGTCATTACCTTTGATTAAATCCGAGGACAGCATCGAGTGGGCTTGCTCAGTTTCCAAGCATGGAGGCGTTGACATACGCATGTAGCAATAGTATTTGACAAAATCTGGGAGGTCGGGTGCTCGCGTCGCATCGGACGCGAGGTGGTGCCGACGACCGCCATCATGCATTGAGCGTGACATCGTCTAGTTGCAGCACATTCAACTCCTCACGCTCCTCTCCTAGGTCTCACCCATAGTTACCTATAAAACACTCGTATTTCGACTTGGCCTACATGCATAACCATTTATCCAACCAATTGCGGGCATCTAATGTTATCTTGAGGCTCCTTGATCGTCAGCCCGTTGAGTCATCTAGTTGTGCATTGCTCTCTCTTCCAACGTCGCTTTACATTTCCTAAGAGCTGATCGTCGCCGACAGCTGAGGCAAATCAACGATTGTCTATACTATGGAAGTCTTCAATGTGCTTTTGAGTACCACGAGCACCTCGGGGCTGGTTGTGCGGGGCGCAACAGCTCTAGCTGTCCTTGTGATTGTCTACTCCCTGGCCCGAGCAGCAGTCTCCCCTTTGAGATCCGTCCCAGGCCCCTTTTCGGCACGTTTCAGTCGGCTGTGGTATCTGCAGAAAGTCTGGACTGGAGAGCTCTCACGGCTCAACATTGACTTACACCGCAGATATGGCCCCGTGGTCCGTCTCGCACCAAACGAATACTCGCTCGACGACCCTGCCGCTATCAAAGCTATCTACGGCCTAGGGACCACCTTTACCAAAGGACCATGGTATTCGGCAAGCGGGCTTCCTTTTAAGAAGGATTGGAATATGTTCCAGATTCCTGAGAACGACAAGCATAACGAGATCAGGAGGAAGCTAGCAGGGCTGTAGTATGTCTATTTCAGTTTCTGTACATCCCCATGGCTCATCTACGAGGCGAGGTTTTGAACCATAGAGTCAACTGGTACGCTGAAGAAGTTGCAAAATGACATGTTTGCTGACACGACGGTGAATAATTAGCACAATGTCGTCTTTGGTCAAGATGGAAGCACAAGTTGATCAATGCATTAATTTAATAGAGACGAGATTCCGCGAGATTTCTCGGTGAGTCATGACAGGAAACGGACCCCCAGTATTAGATTCAATTGAAAGCTGGTTGTTGACACCTCGATATAGGGCTGGGACCGCTATGGACTTACAACAATGGATGCAATGCTATGCGTTCGATGTCATTGGAAACATAACAGTAAGCACGGGTTATCCTGAGTAACCTTTCCGAATCCACTCACATGTCCTAACGCCAATGATGAGTATAGGTCGCCAAGCGCTTCGGCTTTCTCGACGCTGGCCGAGACGATATGAATCTCATTCGGTCTCTCGACTTCTTTCTCGTCTACGCAGCCCGCGTCGGCATCTATCCAGAGCTGCACAAGTTTCTGTTCCTGTACGGGGCCACAGGGGCCCAGGCAATGGTCAAGATCTTCAAGTTCGTGAGAGAAGAAATGAAGCAATATGCGACGGACAAGCCTATCGGCGATAACTTCTTCCTCGCACGTGCCTTGCGGTTGCACAAGGAGAAGCCCGACTACTTCACGGACGTCGAGGTCTATAACACCGCCGCAGCAAACATCAACGCTGGAAGTGATACGACGAGTATCAGTCTTACAGCCGTCATGTGGAACTTGTTGAAGCATCCTGAGTCTTTTGCCAAGGTAAAACCATTTGCCATTGCCACCAGTACCGGGTTCACTGGAGTGCCTCTGAACTTGAAGCTTACAGGGATTTCATAGTTACGGGCCGAAACCGACACGATGATTTCTAATGGAGAGATCAGCGAGAGTCTTACATTCAGCGATACGCAAAAAATGCCTTACCTTCAGGCAGTCATAAAAGAGGCTTTAAGGCTGCACCCTGCGGCGGGGCTACCGTTGCAAAGGGTGGTCCCAAAGGGGGGCGCTCAGCTCGCTGGCCATTTTTTCCCGGAAGGAGTGAGTTTCTCGTGATGTGACAATCTGACCTGGGCTTTTGACCACTCTCATCCTCCCCTACCCCTTTCTGCGGATGAATGAATCAGGCTGTTTCACCGGCTGACGAGACTTGTGAACGTTTAGACATACGTGGGTATCAACTCTTGGGTCGCACACCGCAATCCAGACGTCTTTGGCACTCGCGTTGACGACTTTCGACCTGAAAGATGGTTGACTCACGACGAGGAGACCAATCGCAAGATGGACCGATACTTTCTGACAGTACGTCTCACCCGTTTACATACCTGTTTTGGTATCACGGCACATGAGTGCAGATAATCATGTCTAACACCGTTCCAATTCTAGTTCGGCCATGGTGCAAGGACATGTCTGGGCAAGAACATTTCAATGGTAAGCAGCTTTTGAATATAATCTTAACAATCCCTTCAAGAATAAACTTCTCCCATTTGTGGTTTGTGCCTCAAAGGCCCTGTTGCACTGCCAGGCTGAGACAGGCTATGACCACACTGTGGTCCTTTTTTTTTTTTACTTCTATTTGCATAATAATACTGCCACGGTTCTTTGAGAGCTGACTCTGAATTCTGCAGATGGAGATGTGCAAGCTTATTCCACAACTGGTGCGCAAGTTTGACTTCAGGCTGGCGGACCCGAACGCGGAGCTCAAAACGTATAACGCGTGGTTCGTGAAGCAGGCAGATCTGAAAGTGATAGTCAGCGAGAGGAAGCTCTGAGTGCCAGTGATCTTGTCTGCTACCAGAGCCAAGGATTTCTTTATCTGTCTTTTAATGGCTAGGTACATATGGCTGTTACTTCATGTATGCCTTTCCAACAACGAATGATTGGAAAATACCATAATTGCAACGATGAAATCGAGTTGTGTGCTCGAGATTGATGTGTCAACAAAAGAATACTGAGGAAGCTGTTGTGTTATGATTCATGTCATTGTTTACGGCGTTCCCCAAAACAAACGAGCACGCCAGCATATAGTACCCAGGTAGACAGTCCTCTAGTGGTCTTTGTGAATACCAGCGGCCGAGACGGAAATCTACTCAATGTAAAAATGCTCTCGTGGATTGAATTATGGTCTGGTCGTTTCACTTAAACCGTAGCAATTGCAGCTACTTCCTAAGCAAGACTGGCATATACTTCTCTGCTGGGGGACCTAAGTCACCGTCACCACATCTCGTCCACCCCCCCATATCGTCCACCAAAATTACCCACCTACCATAACTACCCTTTAATTTTAATATTATCTTCCTTATTATTAGAAGCTATTATAATATAACTTTTTAGTATTTTTAATAATTTAAACCCTTTTTTATCTATTAATTTAGCCTTAATTTTATTAGCTTTAAGTTTTATTTTCTAAATAGCCTTAATTTATATAAATTTTAAGTTTAAATTAATTTTAACCTTTTTCCTTTTAAAAAATATTATAATTTTTAACTTTATTTTAAAAAGCTTATTTTTTTTATTATAATATCTTTATTTACTAATTTATTTAATTATATTTATTTTTAATTTTTCTAAATAGTAGTTATAATAATATTTAAATTAGTTTTAAGGTTATTAAAAGTATTATATCTTTTATTAAAGAGTTTTAAGAGAATTAAAAAATTAAAAAATATTAAATAATAATAGTTTATTATAATAATATTAAAATTCTAATTATAATAGTTAATTTATTATTATATCTTAAAATTTAAATAATTAGGAATATTTAATATTACTATAATTATAGAAATCGCCGGAAGGACTATATAACTTAGTTTTAATAAGAGGAGCTTATAAGCATATACTATCTATACTAGGGTACCCTAAGAGTTACTATTATCCCCTATTCTCTTCCTCTTTTATATTACCTTATTATATTAGTAACTTTATAGAATTACTAGTATAATAATAATAGGTTTTATAAATAATATTAACTTATTAGTATATAGGAAAACTACTTAGCTAAACTATAATATATTAAAAAAGGTATAAAGAGTTTATAATAAGTAAGTAGAAAAGCAGGGAATATATTTTAATATATTTAAAAATAAGCTTATATACTTTATAAAGTTATAATAATTATATAAAAAGCCTATAATAATTTTTAAGAAACCTTTCCTTCTAATTACTAAGGCTTACTTTCTAAAAGTTTAATTAAATTAGAAATTATAGTAATTTAAGTATATAATTAAAATTTAAAAAAAAAATAAAAACCTAGATATATACTCTTACTAGGATTATAGTAAGAATATAGGAATATAACTATAATAAAATTAAGTAAATTTATATAGTATATATTTAAAGTATAATAACCTATAAAGCCTCTATATAGTATATACTTATAGTAAAAAAAGGCTAACTTAAGGGCCTAATTAGGGCCTTTATACCTATTTAATTATAGTATTTCTAGGTAATATTTAGAGTATATAAGTAAATTATTAACTAAAATCTTAAAATAAAAATAGAGATACTTTTATTTAACCTTTATATAAACTTATAAATAATAGCCTTTAAGGCCTATATAATAACCTTCTTAGTAAAATCCCTTATAAAAAAAAAGTAAGTAAAATTATAATAATACTTCTATAATACTAGCTAAAATAGGCTAAGATATTATTATAATATAGTAAAAAAGATTAGCTTAACCTAATAAGCTTAAATAAAAAGCTAATAAGAGAGTAATCCCTATATAATAAATACCCTCTTTTAGAATTAAAAATAAAAGTAAAAAGAAAACTTTTAAATTAGGGGGAGCTATATTAATTAAATATTTAAAGTTATAAATTTCCCTATATTTAATACTATAATAAGGGTACTTTAATATTTTCTAATTAAAATTAAGGCCTTACTTTTTATATAAATTTATATAAAAAAAATTAGCTTTTATATATTCCTTTATAAAGTGGGAGTTAAAACTATTAAGATATTATAATACCCTTATAAAGAAATAAAAATAATTTATTACTTAATTATTTACTATACCTAGATTACCTTATAATTATAAAAGATTTACCTAATAATAAAAATTAATTAGAATTTTTAAAAAGCCTTTAATAATTTAGATAAGGTTTAAGGGATTATTATATAAATATTAGTTATATAATATTTTAGAGAGTATTATTACTATTAAAAAATTGCTTAAAGAAATAAAATAATAAAAATTAAAATCCCTATTAAGGCCCTAAAAAGACTAAAAAGGTATTATTAGGAGAATATAGTATCTTTATAAAGATAATAAGAAATAGATTATTAAATAATTAGGAGGGTATTAAGTATAAGGGAATTTTTATTAATATACTTAGAATTATACTAACTTAATAATATATAATATTAAAAGGTAATAGCTTTATATTATAGCCTACCCCTATTAGGATTCCATATAAAGGCTTAAAAAAAGCTATAATAAGGAAATCCTATATAAGAGATAAACTTAAAAATAAAAGTAAAAATAAAGCTATAATAAAGTATAGGTAATAGGGTAAAGCTATAAAAAAGCTTACTAAACCTAAAAGGTAGTATAAATTTATAAAAAAGCTTATTAAATCTAAAAGATAGTATAAATTTATAGAAATATAAATTAACTTAGGAGATAAATAAAAGGTTATTAAAAAACCTAATAAATAGAGTAAAATTACTATAATATAATTAGCCCTATAAAGGGGAATAAATAGTTACTAAAAAAGGGATATAAGAGTATAAAATAAAGTTATAAAAGGGATATAGAAATATTAAACCCCTATAAAGGATTAACTAAGATTTATTTAATATTATACTAATATAAGAAAAAAGCTTATAAAGGGTAAATTACTTAATTAACTTAATATACCTAATAATATAAACTATAAATTACTATAAATTAATAAAAAGATTATAAAAAGGTAATAATAATATTATTATTACTAACCCTTACTATAATTAAAAAAAAGCTTACTATTAAAATTACCTAAGCCCTTAATAATTTATAATAATATAAAAGTAACTTATTATAATATAGGATTAACCTAGGCTATATTTATATTCTTATATAATATAATAATATTTTTATTAATAGTATTAATATTATCCTTAAATTTAGAAAAATATTACTATATATCTAATAAAATAAACTCTAATATAAGATTACCCTTTTATAAGGTTATAATAATAAATAGTTTTAAGGCCTTAAGATTTTTAGCTATAATATAAGTAAAATAATCCTTATACTTATCCTACTTATTATTTAGCTAAAAAGGTATTAGTAGGGTTATAAAAAGGGAGTAAAAAGGTTTTATAAAAGTTATATTACTTTTAATACTTATAAACTTACTAGTATTAAAAGTAGGGCGAGTAGTATAGATATAGTTATATATAGTAGTAAGGGTTTTATTAGAGAAGTTTAAATTACTAATTTAGTAAAGGGGTTAGTATAAAAATATAGTAAAGTAATATAAAATACTTACCTTATAATAAAGGCCCTAGTAGTTAAACTTAATATAACTAATATAACCCTTTATAGTAAATACTATAGGTAGGTTAGTAAGGGGTTATAATAGGGAAGTGGAAAGGCTATATACTTATTACTTAAAAGTAGAGTATAATAAGGGTATAATTAGTAAAAGCTAAATACTTAATATACTAACTATAAAAATACTTATTATTTAAAATATAGCTATTATTTATAGCTTAATTAATAAAACTAGCTTTTACCTATATATTAATCTTATTATAAAGTTATTATAGAGTTAGGTTAGTAATTTTAATAAGGCTAGGCTTAAAGTTAGTTAGAATAATATCTATAAGCTTATAAAAAGCCTTTAAAAAGATTATCTTAAGTATAATAAAAGTAATAATATTAAATCTTTTATACTTAGTAAATTCTCTACTACCTCTAGTACTATTATTAGTTATATTAGGGCTATTAAAATCCTATAAAAAGGTTAGAGTACTTATAAGGGAAGATATAATTATAATAAAATTATAAGGGGGATATAAAATAGGGATTCCTACTTTAATTAAAAGGGGCTTATAAAGGGGTTATAGAGAACCTAATTTATAAAGGTATTATAAAGGGCTTAGCCCTTTAGAATCTTATATAAGGGCTAGGTATTTATAATTAATATTATATAAAAAAAGTAAAAGAGAAAAAAGCCCTTATAAAGTAAGAATTTAAATACCCTAATACCTAAATTCTATTAATACTTACTATTTAGGATTTTACTAAAGTTTACTACCTAAATATTTTATTAGGGCTTACTACCTTCCTTTTAGGGGTAGTTTTTTAGGGGTTATAGTAATATTACTAGATACTATATATAGTAGAAGGATATCCCTCCCTTCCTATAAAAAAATTAGTATAGGCTAAGCTAGCCTCTATATATTAGGGTTATAAATAGGTAATTATAATATTATAGGGATAATATAGTAAAGGGGTTTTACTTAGCCTTTTAATATAGTTTTTCCTCTTAATAGATTTATAAGGGGACTATGTATTATAAGCTTTTTACTTATATTTAGGTATATAGCTTAAGATTAGCGTAATAAGAATGATTATTATTATTATTATTATTATAATTATAGAAATATAATATTTAATAATATATGGGGTATTTTTAATACTAATTTAATTAATTTTAATAAAAATTTAATTAATTAAATAATATATTAATAATTAGTAGGTAATTAAAGTTTTTATATTAAGAAGGTTATATAGGGTATATAGTTAAGGCTATAAAAAGTATTATAAAAGAGTAGTAAGTTAAGTTAAATAATAGCCTTTAATTAATTATAGCTTTAATTAGTTAGTATTTTGTATGTAGTATTTATTTTTTTGTGTGCGAATATCCGGTCTCTTAATTTATGTGCTTACCGGTTAACGGTCCACGGTTAACGCTACTATCTCAGGTAGTCCACACTGATTGCGCACTGTCTGTGCTGAGGAAGCTCGACTTGCCCAGCGGTTATTGGCCTCTCTAACCACAGGACCTCTACCGAGTTCTACATCACTTTCATTCTAACCAGGTGAGATCCGACCAAGCGATCCCGGCCTGCCCGCCCGCATCCGAGCCGATGGTGGAGGAACGTTCCGTACCGCCACACGTGACCGCTTGGCAGGCTGGTTTTGACCGCGGTTCTCCAACAGTTGGTTTTGATATGCATCTATTTGGGTCCGGAGAGTGGCCAGAGGTTGCAGAGGTAGCCAAGGCCTTTGGCATTAGACTCCAAAGCGGACTGCCTGCTGCGGTCTCCGATGACGGAACACTGTGTGCGGGAGAATTACAGCCAGCACTTGTAATGTACAAATACTTGGTAGGTAGATGGCTCGCCATTCCGATATTCTTCGACCACCAGTACACCCGTTTCCTCTCATGAGTATTGACTCGGCGTTCGTCCCCCCTGTGTAGATATGGCATCTTCCCCAATCATCAGCTCGGTCTTGCCACTCCACGTAGGCCAATTCCTTTTCGTGCGCATCGAGACCGAGAATGGTGTGGTTGGCTGGGGAGAATCTGGGGTATGGGGGCACATCGAGGCCGGCGCAGCGGCGGTGACTCGCTTCGCAGAATACCTCGTCAAGAAGCCAGCCTTTGACATTGAGCACCACTGGAACGTCATGCACCGGTTCAGTTACTTCCAGGGAACGGCAATCAATGCTGCGATATCCGGAATCGACATCGCACTCTGGGACATCAAGGGCAAGGCGCTGGGGGTGCCGGTCTGGGAGCTGCTCGGTGGGAGGTGCCGGAAGAAGGCGCGCATCTACGGTCACATTTACGAGAAGACGATCGAAGGCGTGCTGGCCGAGTGCAAGAAAAAGATGGACCTGGGATACACTGCGTTTGGGCACATCAATCCCTTCCTCGACGAGGGCCACGACCAGGTCTACTTCAAAACCCATGTCCAGAAGATGCAAGACGCAGCGGACAACGTGCGCAAGATGCGAGAGGTCGTTGGTGACAAGGTCGACCTTCTTGTCGAGCTGCACCGCCGCCTCACCCCAGCCGAAGCTGTCACCTTCGCAAACATGATCAAGGAATACAGCCCGATGTTTGTCGAGGACCCCATCCGACCCGAAAGCTCCGACGCCATGGCTCGAGTCGCGGACCGTATAGCGGTTCCGACAGCCACCGGCGAGCGCTTCAGCACAATCTATGAGTTCCAAGCTCACCTGTCTCGGAACGCGCTCGAATTTGTACGTGTCGACGTTGCGCTTTGTGGCGGCATCACAGGAGCGAAAAAGGTGGCCGCCATGGCCGAGGCCCACAACGTTCAGGTCGTCCCCCACAACCCATTGTCGCCCGTCGGCCTGGCCGCATGCCTCCAGATTGCGGCCTGTATTCCGAACTTCGCCATCCAGGAGTATGCAACAGGCTTTGAGAACGGCATCTTCACGTCATCCCTGGACCACCTGGGCAGAAATGTGGTAGACTTTGTTCCGGCGGTGGAAAAGGGGTTTGTTGATATTCCCACGCGCCCTGGAATCGGCGTCAATGTGGTGGATAACGCACAGGAGATTCGTCCGCCGTTCAGGCAGTCAATGCATATGAGGCCGCACTATGACGGATTTGTTGTCGATCAGTAACGGCAAACATGATGATGTTGTGTAATTAGCTCAAGGAATCCCTCGTTGCTGGCGATGAGTGATTGCATTCACCGCATCTCGGTGGAATTGACCAGTAACTCAGGCCATAGGACCGAAACTGTTTCTGTGCAGGTCGTTCAACGGCAGCTGAAATCATTGAGGCATTGTTTCACGCCGTTTCACAGGTACGGAAGGCTGCAGGATCTGCACATCATAGCAACTGTCGCCATTAATCATGTGGACAAGCAACCATACCATTTTGACGAGTCTTCCTCGCTGTTCATCAGTTCTAAGTCAGATTGGACTTTACTCGAGGAAAGTACCTCGTCAAGTAAAACAAAATGCATTTTATCGTTGATCTCTCAAGTGTTGATTCAACCAAGTTGTCTGGTAAAGGCGATTCCGATGCACCTATGTGGGGATGACGGGAAGAGTAACATAATTCACGTAGTTCGGGCCAAAATGCAAATGATTCATTCCGCCAAACCGCTCCAGCGTCCTGTAAGTCCGGGCCCAAATTAGCCACATCATCAAGACTGATGTCTTCCGGCTTCAATGAAAAGGGTGGCTAGCTTACCTTTCCCCGCCTTCATGCGTAAATGGTCCAACTCCCCCGGTATCTCCTCCACTGATTTCAACAGAGAGGCGCTCACCAGGCAATAGCACAACATTGGTAGGCCATATCTCAATATCCACTGGGTAGACCTCGCCCGGTATGACAGGCAGGACATCTGTGGAGAAGTAATCTCGATAAGGCCGGTATTCGCGGTGGTGAGGGTGCTCCTTGTTTACTTTTCGCAAGCTCACCCTCTGGCATCCCCTGGTCATCGCCGCAGCATCTCCAATCGTACCTGTGAACACTCTCTCGTTGCCTTCGGAGTCCCATTGGCGCAGAGTCATGAAGATGTCAATATCCTTCGGTACGGTGCCTCCTGGCGTGCGAGTCATCGATATGTTGATGTGGGCAACAATGTGGCCTGTAATCTCGGTCTCTTTTTCAAACGGAGCGGTAGTGAAGCGGCGGAAGATCATGTCTTGCTCCTTCGTCATTGCTGGGTACGACAGCCTGTCATGAGTTTCGACCGCAGGTACTCGAGGGGTCCAAGAGAGATCGGGATTCAGGAAGTATTTTGTATAACTTGTGTTGGGAATTGGCCACTCTGGCGCGACTCGCCATGAGTAGATCTCTCCTGACGCCGATTCGAGGCTCTTGTAATCGAATGGACCCCTCCGGGCCTGGTATGCGACCTTAGGCTGCTGCCCTTTCGTCCAACCGGCGTAGTCATCGTTTTTCAGGAATGCGAAAAGAAAACTTCGTTGAGTCTCGACCTCTGCGTCTGAGTAGAAAGGCAGGTCGTGGCGGCCACTTCCCACCCTGAGGAACTTGTAGCGCGACCCTGCGAGCATGTAGCCCTCGATGTTGCCGCGAAGGTGGACTACGATGTTGCTCCAATTCCCGAACGAGAGCACAGGCACCTCAATGTCCTCGAGACTATAGTCCCGCGAAGCGTAGTATTCATCATCACGGAAGTATGCGTGGAGGTTGTCGATGTCCTGGTCGGCTCGGTTTTTCTTCAGCTCCTCTTCACCAAGGTCGCCTTCGATAGTGTCCGGGCCTCGCTGGATCTTGGAGCGCCCGGGGAATCCATACTGATTCAGCCTAGCATGTTTTCCCATCCAGAATTGGAGGAATGGTTCCAGCAAGATCCCGCCATGGCGACATCGATCGCGGTAATAGTCGGCCATGCCTTCGTACGGAATAATACATGCAAGACCACGGGGGCGCCGCGAAGCCACCCTCCACTGGCTACCTGCGTAGTAACTGATACCAAGCAAACCAACTCTGCCAGTGGACCATGGCTGGTCAGCTGACCACTCGATAAGTTCTGCGAAAGCATCCGATGTCTGTGCCGACATGGGGTTCATGAACCCCGGCGACTGGCCGCTACCAATCTCGTCGGCACGCACAATAGCAAAGCCTTGCCCAGTCCAGTACTTGGGGTCTGGAACCTCGAAACAGGAATGAACAGACTTCTGCTTTGGATTCATATCCTTGTAAGAATGAGGCAAAAACCTGTTTGTTCGTGTCAGTTTTCAAGATGCGGTCCGGATCGACTGGCCGTTATGGATTGTCTCACTCTGAGGCATGCGTGTCCTTCCCATACGGTCCATAGGTCACAATGACAGGTACTCGGTCAGGTACCTTAGGACGGTAGACATTACAGCGAATAAGCCCACCATTCGTGCTAGGTGTCACTGTCACATTTTGTTCCAGAATGTAAGTGAATGAGGTCTCATCAGTCGTGAGAATGTTTTCTTTAATCGAGTTAGGCATATCTTCCCGCGATCAAACTGGATATGCAGGGCGATGAACGATCGAATATCCCGTATAAATGTTCGTTGCAAAATCTGGGGATCTCCCAATACCTGTGGAGTTTCTCGTGCAGGATCCTCAGTAGTTGGACCTACCAAGCGTAATTTAAATAGGCTATAAGTTTTAACACTATGCTCTCATGGGTCTGACCGGCGATCCACGGATCATTTACCCAGCCAGAGTCTGACGCAATGAGTCAAGGATTCGACACTGACCGGCGACAGATTGGGTAGCCGGGTTGGCGTGGGTAAAGTTTCGGGACGGATGAGGGCGCTGTGAAGTGCTCCTATCGGGACCGCACAAGTTTGATAACGAAAATCACCCTGGAGTCACACTTATGCCGTTTGTCACACTTGAAACTCTGGACAGCGATGTGAAATACAGTTTTGAGGGGCTTTGCGGTCCGGGTGGAGAGTGGGCATGGTCCCAATACCGAGGCTGGATGATAATTGAATGCCCGAATGATTTAGGCCTGAGATGATAACTTATAGCTATTCACATGCCTGAGAGTAGCCGATATCATATCTCGGTCAAAGACACAAGTTCGTAAAAGACTGATTAAGAAGAAGCCTAATCCATGGTCATGACCGAATTTTCAAACCAGTACATTATACACCATCACTTGGACCATTGGTGTCATAATCCATTCGAATAATAATACGATGGCAGGCAGGTTACCCTCATATTCTCCTGGGGGCACGCTGACAGCCTGCAGAACTTGCACCGGTCCACTTCCTATCCCATGGCACAACGATGCTATTAGGTGAAGATTCCAGAATCAGGGATTACTGGAGGAAGCTGGGGCGGGACGCGTTGAGGCATGGAGTCAAAGGAGTCATCATAATGGTTCGCCAGACGCCCCTATTCAGATCTCTGCTGGTTGGTGCTTGAATAACTCATCGAACAGGGGGCTCATTGGAACTCGGAAGGCCAAAAGGTCAAAGTTGCGACTGATCCTTCGCCGCGCTTCATGCCTCTTACGAACACCCACCCTAAGCATTGGGAAAACTGGAAACCAAATCCGGACATCGAGACGTCGCGGCGTGTTATCACAATGCTCACAGCCGCGGGCATTGAGACCGAGGAGGCCCCTGAATTCGAATGGATGATTGACACATTCCCCATCCTGATCGGGCTATTCGGTGACAAGTGCCCTCCCACGACAATTATCTCACAGAACAGCTACTTCGACCCAATCTTCCACACACGGCTCGGGACCGCATTGAGGGACCTGCGGAGCGAGAGATATCTATTTATAGGATCGGGAGGCGGCACCCACAATCTGTACCGTGCAGAGTGGAGCTACATGCTCAAGTACAAGGACAATTTCGCCATGGAGCAGCCTCCGGACGAGGACAGTATGGAGTTCCGCCAGTCGCTAGAGGACGTCATCTGCAGGAACGGCGGGGGGCCGGAGTTGCGCCGTGGCATCGTTAGGCTGATGAAGAACCCGCACTTCCGCGAGGCACATGGGACGGACGAACATTATGTCTCTGCTTGCTTCATAGCCGGTGCGATCGGCGACCCAGACGACCGAGGTTCCAAGGCCTTCCTAGGTGCGGAGGCATGGGAGCTGGTGGGTTAAGCCCCCTTGGCGAACGCTGCTGACATCTCTGACGCCCGCTGTCTTTGGGAGGTTGCTGACTGATTTTACATGTACAGCGGACGCAATGCGAGTCCCAGTTCACACTTGGACAGTGGCCGAGGGCGTGGGCAGTTGAAGGTCATGAGGAAACAGAATAACTTGAATATGGCAAATGTAATGAGTTTGTTTCCTCTCCAAAAGACTTGTTCATTTCCAACAGTGTTGGTGTGGTAGATGACTACGAAGCACAATCTAAGCTCCAACTGAATATGATATTCAACTCATTCTGTGGTTCTTTATTTCGTGTGGAAAATGCACTGGGATGCATTTGTTCTAATTAATCGCACTCTCATGACCTTTGACATTGCCATTAAGCCTCACAGTACTTAAGAATCTTGTTTAGTCCCTCCGATACCGTGAATACACCCTTTAATTCCTCGATGTGTTATTCGGCTTCTCCGGCTGCCCACTAAGCATCCGAGCCGCAGATTGCAATAATTAGGTAAATCAGATATTACACCCGGTCCGTGGCCACTTCAGTTGACCCGAGCTCGGACCATTCACTGCAGTCACTGTTCTATATCTGCTTTCATCCGTACAGTAAGTACTAGCCTTTTTAGCATATTTGGCAACCTTTTACTCAACTCTGTTTTTACTGTTGGAAGCTTCAGCTCATATCTTCATCCTACGTCACAACTCTTTCGTCACGAATACAGACTCCCATATCATGGCACGGATTTTGCTTTTTGGAACGGGAAGCGTCGGAGCCATGTACGCTTTTCTCCTCCAAAAGGCCGGGGCGGACGTGACATGTGTGTGTCGCTCTACATACGAGACCGCTAAGCTTAACGGATTCACCATTCAGTCGACCGTCTATGGAGCGCACACATTTCGCCCAACAATAGTCAAGTCTGTGTCACAGGCAGTCAAGCAGCAGATGTCTAGCACGCTGTTTGATTTCATAGTCGTGTGCACGAAAGCTGTCAACGACACAGACACATGGCAGTCTCCACCGTCACAGATACAGCCCGCTGTTCGCGTAGGCATTACCAGCATCGTGGTCATACAGAATGGAGTTGGGGTCGAGCGTATCTACCGAGAAGCGTTTCCAGACAGCACCATCATTTCCGGCGTTACCTATATGCCCGTTTCACAAATAGGTCCATGCGTATTTTCCCACACCGAGACCCAACAGTTGCATCTCGGTGTGTATCCCGCACATGACGCAACGCCCCTCGATCGTCGCAACACGGAGTCTTTCGCGGATTTGTTGAAGTCGGCTGGTGCCGAGGTTAAGGTTCACGAAGACGTGCAAATCGAGCGCTGGACCAAGCTCGTAGGGAACGCCACCTGGAACCCAATTTGCGCACTCTCCCGATGTCGGGATCTAGAGTTCCTTCACGCTTCCCCGGATCTTGCGGAGGCATTCATTGTCGAATCGATGCGTGAAGTGGTCACAGTTGCAGCAGCTTCCGGCTATGGAAGCCATGTCACCGATGAAACGATCAAGATGCAGCTTGCGCGAAGCAAAGCGAGAGAGTGGCCAGGAGTGGAGCCAAGCATGATGGCTGATATGGTGTCTGGTAAGCCGATGGAAGTTGGAGCAATTATTGGTGAGGTGGTAAGGATTGCGACAGAGGAAGGAGTGGATGTACCAAGGCTGGAGACGCTGCATCTGTTGCTTAGAGGTTACGATTGGGTTGCACGGCGGGAAGCCGTGGGTGACCAAAGGGAACAAACATGAATTATTGCCTTCCCTTGGTGTTGTGCCGAACTAAGCATCTGAATGGGCCACCGGATCCTTTAAGGTCTGTTGAGGGCTTTGAGGGCCACGCTGGAATCACCAAGAGATAACGCGGATAAATACTACGAAGGAACAAGGTTGTTGATATGTGAGCATTTTCCAATTTTCAGTCAACCACGAGCAGGGCTATAATCTCCTGGAGAATTGTGAAATTGCACAATCCCGAGAGGGCCATCGTGATCTGTCATACATAAATCTTCCACTATATTTCCAGTCTCACCACTCGTTCCCGATTTTGTACATAAAGTATCCCCGGTCGTGTAGCCCTGTAGCTCTTGCCGCTGAATATCCCCACTTGGGTGGAGCGTTAGTAACGAGCCCCGAGTACCGTCGGCTCAGACATCATGACCTACTTGTAGCAACTGACAACCGGAAAACATATCCCACATGAATATTCTCACAGGTAATGGCCCTCCTATGATGTCCCACTCTGGGTGTCTCTTGGGTTGGCGATAAGGTGGCATTCGACGGTGGTTCCTCGGCCAGCCCGGGGGGCAGATGTCGTTCTCTTGGCCGGTGACGCCATGGTTCGCGGGTAGATATGCGTCTTCTGGCTCATATTCTGGCTCATTTCCCGTTTCTATGATGTCTTCACTGGGCTGCTCAAAGCCTCTCTCAACGGCGATGGTTTCGATCGGGCTGTTCGGGAGTTGCCTCGATCGAGTCGCAGCAGTGGTTGTCGCAGTGGAGGACATACTGAAAGACGTGCTGAAAAATTCGACAGAATCGGAGCCTTTCCGGTGGCTCTGATTCAAGTGGGATCTCTTGAGGTTTCCAATAGGCTGATGTAACGCACATAAACACACTGGGAGTAAGAAGAAGTCCAAGGTCGGGCGTGATGGACTCCAGCATGGTCTCGACTCAAATGCGTGCGCGTTGAAGGCGGGGCCGAAGGCGGTTCTCTGGATAATAATTCCGAACTACACCACTGCTGTTTTCTGTGACCTTGGACTTGGGAGACTTTGACGGAGCTGTAGTACGTGGCTCAATAAGGCAGATACCGTTTTACAAGCCGCGTTCGGAAGGGATGTGGGCCGCCATTCGGGAAAAGTGTGGAGACGAGGTAGACTCCAACCTGCTTTTACCTATTACCGAGCGAGGTGATTCGAATCCGGAATTCAAGGAGGCGCAGTCGCTCAGGCCGGGACCCGGCCGGGTTAATAGAAGCAGCACATGCGAGTGACAGAACACGCTAGTGTTGCGCCCCAAGCGGTCCCGACTTGAGCGCTATCTCGGAGATACCTTTTGTAACCATGGCTCTGCTGGGAATCACATCACATATGTGGGAGAATTGAAAGTGCCGAATCGGGCCGCACAAGTTGATCAAACGTCCGGTCAAGGCCCCCCCCCCCCAGGGAAATTGCGAGGTCAGGTTTAACTACCTCGTAGGCGCACCTCAATCATCTGAGATAAAACTATTGCCAAAAAGCCCCAACATCTTGACCAACACCCAGAAAGTCCTTTCGAACTTTCGTTTACCCAGAAGCAGACAGTTCAAGTCATCACAATGTCTGATACAGTTGTCCTTTCACACGTATCCGGTGGGGCCATAGACGGTCGCCTGCAATTTGTTCGAGTCCGGCAAAGCCTGTTCCGTTCATTGCATGCGGCCCTTGTCAACCAGCGTGACCTTCTTCTAGAGGCTACACAGGCCGACGACGGCTGCACCAGAGCAGAGGCGCAAGCCGTCTTCGCGAGTGCTCTTATTGAACTTCGCAATCATTACGATCTTTTGGACTTCAAAAGGGACCTCGAATTAGAATACAGTCTTGCGAAGGGGAAGAGCAATAACCACGGACGGACACCGATCGCTTTGACCTATGTCATTCCAAACTCATTCAATTTATTGTACAATGTTGTCAGCGTATTGAGTGCGGCGCTCGAGGCTGGGAGCTGTGTGATAATTGAGGTCTGTTTCCTCGACACCTTTGTTCAACCCCTGACAATTCACACAACCATGTCGGTGGGTGAGATGACTCAAGCTGATTCTCTTTGTCCATCCTACTAGCTAGAAAGCACAGTGAAAAGAATACCTGTATTGTTGAGGAAAGTTATCACACAGTCATTGGATCGAGAGGCTTTTGGTGTGGTGTCATCCCGGGCGCCCGCAGAATTCCTCGCCCAATGTGTTATTGTGGATCAGAAGCCTGGGTGCAATAACAGTTTCGCAGCTCAACGAGTGCTTCTATCACCAGAATATCGGAATGTAGCGGTAGTTGACAGAACAGGCGACATGAGGCTGGCCGCTCATGAAATTGTGGCCTCGAGATTCATATTTGGTGGTTCCAGCAGCTATGCTGTGGACCTGGTTCTCGTCAATGAATTCGTCGAGGCAGAATTCCGAGAAGCATTGGGCGGAGCATTAACAGAGACTGGATTGACGGAAACTCCTCAAACTGATCAATCGAAACCGAGGGGGGATACGGACCTCGTGGAAGGTACGGAAGATGCAGTATTCGATAGGCAAGTCAAGAGAGACAAGGCCGTCTTCATTCGGGGCGACTCATCGAAGGGCGCTCTACACATTCTGGACAGGCAAGAATGCCCCTGCCACTTCAACCCACTCAATGACAACAGCTGAGTGCGTATTTACCAACAGGAGCTGCCCTATCGTGTACCGCAAATCATTAGGCTCTCGTGTGATCGTCTATACCACAGTCACAAGCCTCGACGACGCAATCGACTTTCTCGGCACAGAAGCACAACAAACAACGCCTACTGGCGCGTTGTATATTTTCTCCAAAAGCCGTGAGGGGAAGTACCTTTCTCAGTACATTGATAGCAGAGCCACTTACGTGAATCACATCCCCGCCGAATTAAGCAGTAAGACCCCCCCTCCCAACTCCACCAGCATGTATTGTACAGCCTGCGACATACCCGAGGACTAAGAAATGACGGTGCAGTTGGCTCCATGGCCCCCAAAGATTACCCAACGAATTTGAGCAGCCGTTATACACGTGAGATGTTCGAGATGTCAAGCCCAGAGACCGTACCAGGCCCGAAGAGCCGCTTCGTTTCGCGTCTTCTTGAGGAAGCAGACGGGTTTGATCAAATTGCGCAGGATCCTCTAAATCCAACTGATCAGCCAATATCGGGGGCTTGGGGCTTTTTTGAGCAAGGTCTTGTTCTTGGTGCGATCGTGTACATTTTGCCGGTGATGGGGATCATGGCATTCGGGGTGGGATATGCTGGATGGATGGGCTTTTCATGTGGAGGTCCATGAGATGAGAGAAAGAGTTACTGGACTCGGACCCACGCACTATAGATAGCTGCAACCGCCAAGGAATAGTTTCCGCCTTCCTTGACTAGTGTGATTGATACAACTGAAGTACGTTCATCAACCCCGGTGCTCAAGCAGGTTACATCCATCAATGATGATCGATTAACCAGTACTTCTGCTTTTTGCTATCCAATAACCCAAAGAGTGCAAATGCCACGGCCATATATATGAACGAAGGAAAAGCGTTGGTTACAGAATGTCTGCAACCTTTGCAATTTCAGCCATCAACTTCGAGATACTTTCCACAAGACCAAGTTGAGCCCCGTCTAGACTGTCGATAGATCTTTGCAGGATGGAGATAATCATCTTCATCGTAGCGCTAGCATCCTCCACGAGGCAGGTTGAGTCCTCAAAATCACCTCGGAGAGCAGGAGTGCCTTCGGAGATGGAGATGAACTTCCGCACTGCCACGTCCTTTTCTCCGCCATCCAGCCAAACAAGACCATCATGGGCAACGTCACTCACGGGAAGCGACCGAGACGCCGTGCGGGATGCTTTCAAGATGACTCCGTAGACCCAGAGGGTAATGCTTGCCTGATAAACAAATATGACACGTAGGTCGCGCATTTCCCTGCTTGGGTGAGCCTTCGCTGCTCTCAAGATTTGGCCGGCATGCCATATGCCCTGTCTTGCATCCCTGCTCTGCACCCACTCCTGCAGCAACGGGTATATACGACGCGCCTCACGCTCCCCGTCCCGTCCGGAAAAAGCGTGGACCCCTTGAATCGGGACATATATGACCATGCTTAGGTATTCCAGTACCAGCATGGCTTCTGCGGTCGAGAAAGCTCTGTCTCTGTCCTTCACTGAGGTCAGTCTTCCACGAAAGGCGTTGAAGGCTTTCAACAGGGGTTCGCGTCGGGCTGGCAGCATCCAATCTGGTGTTTCGTGCAGCTCTTCCTCTCCGGCCACGTCGCCCGACTGCATGGCCTCTCGGAACTGCTGTTGCTCCCACACTAGACCCCAGAAACCATATAGTGTGTAGAGAATCGACTCCAAGTTGAGGTTTGCTTGCGTGGCTTGGCTTATGGAAATCCGCACAGCATCAGAAAGAGTCAGACCATATTTTTCTGACGACTTTTCAGCACGCAACCATGCTGCCTTCCATTCGTCTGCCGTCGTAGCCCTCCACATCGAATTTGGATCAGGGAATGGAACACGGACTTCCGCATAGGACATGAGCGGATTGACATGGTTCATTATGGATAGTTGCGCGTCCAGGCAAAAGGCTCTATAGATAAGCCTGCCCGATACAGTTGTTAGCAGCGTGGTTATGCAGTGGCACATAAGATATCCAACCCACCTCTTCTTTGACTCTTGGTCTACCCACAGCCTCCACTTGGAATCGAGAACCGCGCCTTGCTCATCGGTCTCTGGTCGAATCGCCTTGTATTGGTCTTTCCGTAGCCAGCGCGAACGCCTGATCACCTGACGTGACAGGAAGGTTAGAGAGGAAAACACCTGGATCAGCGGAGATTGTGACCTACGGTGATGACAGTGAGCGAGTTACCTTCACCGATTTCCATTTGGCGCTTGTTGCCGCTCCATGATTGAAGGGTCGTCGCAGTCACTGCCCATTGGCATGTTAGGCTGGGAACATCATTTCAAGATGACGTGGAACCTTTAGACTTACACATTGAATTCAGGAGTTGCAAGTCTCTGGAAGTGCTGTTGTCCCGACACCACTTGCATTCTGTTTAATCTTTGCGCTTACCCAAAGCAGATGGAGATAGTACGAAAAAGATTACTCACTTGGTCAATGACGGCAAATCGCACTAGTTCCGGAAGCACATAGCCGAACCTTTGCACGGATCGATTCAACGAAAAGCATGCTGCCGTCCCTACCATGGCCGCTATACACTCGACTCGCAGGCTCTCAATCTCGATCGTGGGCAGATGGAGCCATGAGAGCGTATCTCTTCCCTGAAGAGCGTGAAAGACATGGAGCAGATGGCTCAGGAATTGCTCGGAAGGGAAGGTCGAGGCGATTCGGACCCACTGCTCCTTTTCGCAATGTTTCAGTAGCATCGAAAGCAGTCGGTTGCGATCTTCTTGCTTCATGAGGGCAGGATTCTGAGTTGCCAGTTGGGGGTGAATTGGCTCAGGCCTGGGGACGCCCGGAGGCAAGATGAGATTTGTCGTTTCGGCAGTCTCATTGTCGTTAGGGCTGGGGCCCCAGTTCCAACCAGATAAATGGAACGCCTGTGTTGTAGCGGCAGGGGCCGCATGTTCAAAAGATGCGGAACGTTCCTGACGTGCAATACTCACAGTCGTGTTCAGAGCGTGATCCATGTCGAATTGAGCGAGGTCAATATACGAGAATCCAGAAAGATCAGCGAATGGTTGGCCGGCGTTTAAACACTGATCCCAGATGTTATCGCCTGTGTCGTCCATTAACATATCCTCTGCAGCCGTAGGGGATGCTGCTGAAGAGCCGAGTATGTCTCTCAACACCTCACAGTAACTACGAGTAGCCATCTCATGCTCAAACTCATGTTGTTGAGACATTTGGTGATCATAAAGGCTGAACTCTGTTGTCTGGTCCACGTGATCTTGGGAGCCGATGGTTCCAGCGCCTGTCGACGTGGTGTCCTCCTGTGATCGCGCAAAAGCGGGTGCTGTGTAAACTTGTTGATGCTGTGTAGCCTGTGTTTCACCCGGCTCGGGCTGCAGTAATGCTGGTCTATGCCCCGGCGAACCCAGCTGACGGACGTGGATGCTGTCGTTTCCTTCACTGCTCATTTGGTTCGATGCGTGTGTTTCCGTTCTCTGAGCATCCAGGACATTGCCAACATTCGTGTATGACACCGAGTCGTCGGTCTCACAGGTGACACCTCTGCGCACACACCTAGAGCAGGGCTTACCATCACTGCACTTCAGCTTTGACGTGGCACACGCTTTGCAAGCCTGAACGACTCTGCGGCCCGGATGAGATGCGGCAGAAGGAACAGCAGCACCGCGTCTCACAGTCCTGGCCTCGTGTTGGGCTGTATGTCGCTTCACAAGGTCGCTGGAGGCTGAGTTAGACGGGCTACATAGATGATGTGAGGTGGGGGGGGGGGATGTAATATTTGAATGACCTACGCCCTGGCAAACCTCTTCCCACAGACACGACACGGGTAAGGCTTCTCTTGTGTATCTTGCGAGAGAATTAGTGTCCATTGTAGTCGCCCAATCGCGACAGAGGTAGATGGATGACTATGTACGGATTCGCACGTGTCGACTGAGGTGGTCGAGTCTGGCAAACGCGCGCTGGCAATGCGAGCATTGAAATGAGGCCGGACTAATGTCGTCAACCTTTTCACTGGCGTTTTCTGGCATTGCTCCCGAGATTCTACGGAGAAGGGGCGTGTCGGTTGAAGGAGACTGGGTGAAGCAAAGCGGTGAGGTCAACTTGGGTGATGCCGCCGAGGTCGTAGTAGAGGTCCGAGAAAAGGTGGCGGCGGAATCATTAGCCATAACACTCAAGCACGGGTGGGTCGGGGTCGACTGGGTAGTCTAGTCCGCGGTGACAGGGCCAAGAAGTCTCGGCTACAACGTCGGATCCGAGGGCCGACGGACTGTTCGTTGCGCTGTTCAAGCCCTGGGCTGCCCATCGCTCTTGACTGGTAACGAGATATATTTCTTGATCAAATCACTGCAGGATACACCGGAAAACCAAGTTATGCTATCACACTGAGGAGCCACATAAAGAGAGAAGGCGAGCGAAGACGTATAAATAAATGAAATTTCACTATCAGTCATCCTGCGTGTTTCGGCGTTGTAGTTAACACCCTGGGCAATCATTTACAGTACATGCATTGCAAAATACCACCGCCGTCCGCCGGTTTCTTAGATCTCCTGCCCGGCGTCTTGCTTGGCCAGGAGATCTCGGATTCCGTGATATGTGAAATTGTACTTCTGATTCTCCCACATGGCCTCGGCGCTGATTTTCGCGTGCACATTGCGCGTGATTGACTGTACCTTGGACGCTCTCATCCGTCGCGTCCGGTCAAAGTCCCTCAGGATCTCAGGAACAGTCTGTCGGCTGACGACTTGGTCTGTGAAGAGGCTGAGCCCCTCACCGTCCTCAATCGCCTGAGAAGCTCCTTGCCCTTGATGCGGAGTCATGGCGTGGGCCGCATCGCCAATGAGCACCAACCTATCCTTGGTGTAGGTAGGCAAGGGGTCGTGATCTCTAAGTTCCCACAATTTTATGTCCCCTGCTTGTCTAGCCGGAAAAACACCGCGGTCAGTATTTGTGCGTATGATGTTGAGTATTGAAACAAGGAGTTGCGAATATACGTACTCTAGCAGGGGCCGCACGTCGAAATCGCCGAAAACTCTTAGCAGATCTACTGTCTCACCAGGTGCCACCCATGAGTCTGCAGGCGGCAGTCCGATTAACGAGTTAGGGGCAATGCAGCCAACATTGAGTAGTTCATGATTTCGACATGGATAGGTGACGATCGTCCTCTGCGACCCATCCGAGGCGATCCGCATGGTCAGTTCTACCGGTGCAGTGGTGTTCGTAGCCGGAGCATTCGTGGTAAAGACGGCACTTTGAGGGAGCACAAAGCGGAACATGGACGCGCCTGAAGCTCTTGGCTTGTCGTTGTCTTTGCCTACGACCAAGTGGCGGGTGGCAGACTTGATGCCATCTGCGCCTGGAGACCATTAAAAGTCAGTTCAGCCATACCGGACTTTCAATCAAACCAGACAAGGGATACTCATGTACTCAATGAGTAGATCTTAGGTACCAATGACGAGATCCGATGGCACAACCGTACCGTCCCCCAGGCTCACATGGCCACTGTTTGTGTTCACATCTACCACATCCGCGCGCCATTTGATATATGCGGGCCTCCCACGTATACCCAGCTCCTCCGACGGAGCTGTTGCAAGACGAAGCAGCTCATTCCACATATCTATACGGTGAACAACGTGCCAATCGCTCCCGAATTCTTGTTTTATTCCAGTCAAGACGGTTTCCTGGACCAAGTTCCCCCTATGATCGAACGTGCGGGCCTTTTCAAGCACAAGCGCACCGCACCTGGTGGGATCCCAGCCGTACTGGTCGAGGATTCTGGTCGCATTTGGCCCTGGCGTAAGGGCTGCACCAACCTCGTTTCCGCCGGCTGAGCGTTCTAGAACGGTGACGTCGTGCGTTTCCCGGAGCACGCGGGCGGCGAAGAGTCCAGCGATGCCAGCTCCGATGATGGTTATCCGCAGTCGTGTGTTTTTTGACATTTTTCCTTGGGGCGCAAAGCTACCGGAACAAAGTAATTAATCTGCGTTTAGTGCAATGATCTACAGAACCAATTTTCGTTTCCTCCTGAGTGATTTGGCACTTGGCTACTAATTGCTGCGTTGAGATCCTCTTCACATCCATCAGGCTATTGTGAAGCGCGTCATGTATTCTCAAGCCATACTTAAAGTCTCCCTCATGTGCCTATTTAGTCAACCCCTGAATCGTGGGTGCTGTATCCTGCCACTGCGTTTTCGGGCCATTGCGGGCCTCCACCTCGGGAGCATCATGCCCGCATCATGCCCGCATCGGCTTCCGGTAGATACCTTGCTGCTGACGATGTTATGTCACGCAAGGGCCACGCCACGCCACTATGGATTAATTACTGTGGTAGACTACGGACGTGCTGAGACAGAAGTCCCCTGAGTCATGAAACATTGGGCCAGAGGGCAACCACGACTCCACGCCAACACAGTCACTACAGATTTGGCACGTGCAGGCTGCAGGTCGTCATCGCGGTCTTCAACAACAACACCAGCAGGGAGACTTGCTTGTCACAAAGGCGCGAAGTTACTTGAAACCTTGACAGCATGTCGGATGTAAGCTTATCAGTATTGTGGTTTTGGCCTAGCTTCGAAACCAAGCATTGCGAACGAGCTGTGAACAAACACAAGAAAGGGACAACTCTTGGGCATTCTCAGCTGGGAATGTCTAGTCTGCCAGACGTCTCCTAGGTCCGCTATCGGCCCACCATGCCCAAGTGTAACTCACTTAGTCAGCACTTGGCTTCGGTGCCAACGTCGGCTGGTCTCGTTTCCTCACGGAATCGCCTTCACTCCCCACATCCGCACAGCACGGCTGCGTACATTCTCTAGCAGGTGGTATGAACTTGTTGGATAATTATATGTTTGCATTCATAGGTACTTGTTCTGGAAGGAACGAAAACTTCTACTCCTTCATAAGTCAATAGGTGTTGCTTAAGGATTTGCTAAATAGGTAGGAACGTCTGGGCCGGGACAGGGGACGCATGGAGAGTGTGCGATATCAGGTTTTGACGCCCTCATACTCCTTGCCACTTCAACTAATTGCTACAGGCCTCTGGGATATGGCCACATTATCTCTCGGAGCCGCAGGATCTCCCAAAGGAGTCGAGGAATCCATCATCAGACCCGTCGCGTGAGTTGATGCTCGGTTTTCGTTTGCGGAAATTATATCGAAGAAAGCGGATGCAGAACTAATATATGCTGTAATAGATGTCACAGGTGTCGTCAAAGACGGTCTTACTGCTCCAAGGATCGTCCGAAATGCACCAGATGCGATGCCGCTGGGTTTGAATGTGTTTATGAAGAGGCCAGGAAGATCACAATCAATGAAGCGTGAGTTATCCTGTCTTCGGGTTTTCACATTAGAATGTCGCCTAATGTCACATATAGGTATCTGAGAGAACTTGAAACCAAGGTTTCCCGGCTGGAGGCGGGACACGGTGTCGTACAAGTTCATTCCAGTCCACCAAGTCCTTCAGACAAAGCTTATCGACTTTACGCAAATGACGACAACATCAGTCTTCCCGAAGCGTTCTCGGAGCTCAGCTTGGATATATCAGAGAATCCCTTAAGCAGTTTGGTCCCCTACCCTGGTGACTTTCAATACTTATGCTGACAACCCGTCAGGCTTCAAGGGCCCGGCACATTCGGACCACTTCCTTAGGAGCTTTAGAAAGGCTTCTCTTCAATTTGACGATGGCAGCCTCGATTGTGATACCGACTTCTACGACCGAGCGGCACTGCCTTCCAGACGTCTGTTTAATATAAGCCACATTCGATTGCCCCCCATTGAAATTGCACGTCAACTATTCGCGGCTCAATACACATATATCGGCACGATATTCTCATTCGTATCTCCGACCGCATTTGAGATACTGCTCCAGGAGGCATATCAGGGCTCGCCAAACCTTGTCGATCAAGAAGCCTGTCTCAAATATGCCAAATTGCTGGTCATCCTGGCATTTGGTAAGATGTATTCAGTCAATCAGTGGATTGATTACGACGGGCCCCCGGGTTTTGACTATTTCACCCATGTTCTGCAACTTCTGCCAGACCTATATGAACAAGGCACCGTACTATTTGTGGAAACACTCGCCTTGGTGGGCCTCTTCATGCAGAACCTGAACCGGCGGGACGCGTCGTCCTTATACATTGGGTCCGCACTCCGCATGGCCATCACCCTTGGGCTTCATCAAGAGCCGACCCTTACAGGCCTTGACGAGGAGGCAAAAGAACACAGACGCCGTGTATGGTGGAGCGTGTATAGTCTCGACCGCATTCACAGCGTCAAATCTGGGAACCCGATCACCATCCACGACGAGGACATTGGCGTCGAACTTCCTTCTAGACTCTTAAATGAGCCAAAGTCGTGTCCCGCAGTCGTTCTAAGACACTACACAAAGCTTTCCCACATAAATGGGCAAATCATGACCAGCATCTATCGCCGCAAGCCAAAGTCGGGCTCCAGCCTGATGGCGGCTGTGCAAAGCATCGTCCTGGCTCTGTCTCAATGGCAACAGGAGCTGCCTGATGAATTGCGTTTCGAGCCGACAAAACTTAACACAAGCAGAGAGTCTGTGTCAACGTTGCTCTATTATTCTCAGTGTATCCATATGACGGCAAGGCCACTCCTATTCCATGTTGTGCAGGCACGTCTCAAGGGCGGCCTGGCAGACAAAGAAAGCGACTGGAGAGATGGCCTCACCCAGACTACAATCAACGTGATTGATATGTGCGTCCATGCGGCGAAAGACACAGTCAACATGATGACGATCGCTGCCCAGAAGAACCTGGTCGCTACTTACGGCTACATGGACTCGGATTACGCCTTTTCAGCTGCTATAGTGCTGGTCATGGTCTGTGTGGCATTCCCGACGAACGAGCACAACATTGGGTCTATGAATGCCGCTCTGGACCTCTTGCGTGGCATTTCACATCGAGGGAATAGCCACCTGGCCGCTCGGTATCGCCTCCTAGCTCACCTTCGGGCACAATTCCTGCCTTTTGCCACGCGCGCTCCGGCTGGTGAGGCAGGAATAGGGCCATCCGAATCTAATGCTGGTGGCTCCGATGTAGCCTCCCTAGACCAATTCCGACCATCCACCGCTCAGGGTAAGCCAGATATGGTGTCCGAGGCCACTGATGCTAGCACGAAAGGATCAAGCTCTTCCCAATCTGTTTGCTTGGGTCATGTATCGGGCACAACCACCAGTTTCCCACATATTTCTCAGTCGATGCCTGAGACATTCGACTTCAACTTGCTCAACAACCCAAGCCTGGCCGACGGAATGTTTTATGACATAGACATTGTCGGGGCTGACTGCGATAATAATCAGGAATTCTGGGAGGAAGCCTTTGCGAATGTGACAGGAGATGCTGCCAATACCCTGGAGTGGGGCCAGGCAGTATTGGACGATTATGGCGGTGATGTTGATGCAATGGCACAGTGAAAGATAATTTCTAATGTGGGCTGAGCCGACGAAGCTTCGAAATCCTTGAATCTTATTGAACGGGGATGCTTAACCGGAACTGTCAGAACAGTGAGAAATTGATACTATACGATGCCTATACGATGCATTAACCTATAGCTTACTAAGAAGAGGGCGGGGCGGTGGGGGGGGGGGGATCTTCTGACAAAGTACAGTCTCTGAGCTCATACCAAAAAGTTGGGTACACAAGCACGAGTACACGTGCCTCACGCAATTCCAACTCAATAGAAGCGCCTCGTTTGCATTCTTTGCAAGATGCCATCACATAAACTAAGTCGATAGGTTTCAGCAGTCAAACCAAACCCGAAATGTTAATTTGGCCAGAAATGCCAAAGTATTCGAGAAATTGGATACATGAGGTTAAGTGAGAGTGAATAAATGTAGAGTCATCAAGCATACGCATTAAGGGCTCAGGAAGTAAGCGCTTATTCAAGAACTGTTATGTGGTTTTCTTTTGCCTCAACGAAGGAACGTAACTCACAAGTTCTCAATCTATACACCTGGTTGTCTATGTCCACTGTCGCTTGAGAATTGCTCGCCAAGCCCATGTTCTACCAAGCCGCGGCGATATTGAGCTTCAGCTTTATTGGGTGTGGTTGTCTACGTCAAAGTCGATTTCCACTCAGGTATCCGGTTAATAGTTGGAATATCTGGCCAGGTTGTTCGTTAAAGAAGCCTACAGGATTTGTCGCAATCCCTTGTAACCCCCAACGATAGGCTCAAGGTCCAGATGTCCTGCGCCATAGATTCATGAAAGCCAAGTTGATAAGACTTCAAGCTGAGAATCCTCCGTTTCCTGCCTTGGCTCCGGATATTTAAATCTAATAGGTATCGGGGTATCCGGCGTTATCAATGTGATGCCCTCTACGATACCCGTGGCCTCGCCCTCCGGATTCACCTGCATCATTTTCCCAGCCCAGGCCAACATTCTCATCCGCATAAAGGTCGTACGAAGCTGGTGGAGCTCTCGAAGCTTCTTGTCTAGGTGTGTTATAGCCCTGGGACGGCCTATCACTACCAACAGGTTGTCCGCCGCGGTCCCTCGTGAAAGGCGCGGCCGAAATGGACTGCGATCCTCTCTGAAATGGTGGCGAAGTCATACTTCGATAACCCTCAACGGGAACTTGCTGTGGCGCCGGACGTCGCACCATTTCGGGCCCTCGCTCCATCTTGTGGAGCGCAAGCTCACTGTCTGTGGCCCCCAGCATCTTGTTACGGAAGTCGTCGTACTCGACCGTCGCCTTCTCCACCTGCTTGAAGTGGCGGGCGCCAAGGTAGAGGCCTCGGCCGTTCTCTACGGTCTCGGCTGTCTGCTTGGAGATGAAGTGCTCGTAACGTGCGAGGGACGATGCGATTTGAAAGGCGTTGCGTATCTGCCGGCCGTTCCACCGGCAGTCCCTTGCGGTATGGTCGAACTTGTCAAAGTGCTGCTCGGCGAAGTCGATAATGCTATTCTCTTCAATGACCATCTCAGACTCTTCAGTGATGGCCACGCGTTCCTTGTCGATTGTCCTGAGCCTATCGATGTTCATCCGGAAGAGGGAGACAGTGTCGTCTCTGCTTAGCTGCGGATACAGGAGTGTGACGTGTACCCGGGACTTCACCGCTTCATCTAATGCGCCTGGGCGATTGGTAGTGAGGAAAAGTATTCCCGGATAGTACTCGAGAATGCGAAGGAATACTGAAAGTAGATGGGTCAGTTATTCTGGAGACATCCATATTCAGGTATGGGGGAGCATACTAGAGACCAGGGCGTTCCTCTGTAGATTGTCATCCTTCTTTTCCCTGGGCGACAGGAAAATCTCTGCCTCGTCCAACAATAATATGCATTGCCAGATATTGGCCAAGCGGAAGATCTCTGAGAGATTCTTCTCGACCTCCTTGGGCTCGATCCCGAGGTCGCCGCAGGTGATCGAGAAAAGAGGCTTCTTATAAACCTCGGCAACAGCTTCCGCGGTCGCAGTCTTGCCAACGCCCGGCGCCCCATGAAGGAGAATGATGAGTCCTCTCCCTTTGCCTCGAATGAAGTCTTGATCCGAAATCTCCAGTTTCCGAACTCGACCCTGTTCTTGCGCCTTCTTCTTCTCAAAATGCTCCCACACGACCGACTGAATCATTGCCTTGTGTGCCGGAGGAATCTTCAGTTTTTCAAAAGAAGATTTCTGGCGTTGGATAGGTTGCAAAGAGCGAATATCCGCTTGGAAAAACTTTCGATTTCGAAGTGAATAGATGAACATGCGCGGAGGAAGCAAGGCGAGGTCCTCGGGCGAAAGATCTTGTCTAGCAGCTTGGAAAGACGAGTCTTCGAGCATAGCCCCGTCTGCTACTCTCAAGAAGCCTCCAGAATCAGACAGCTCAGAGAGTTTCCGCTCGTCTATGCCGTCAGGATAAATAACCATTTCGTACTTTTTGCCAGATTGCTTGGATCGGCCCCGGTCGGTCCATTCAACAATGCCGAAGTCATCGTTGGTCGATTGAGCCGGAGTGGTGTAGTTGACCATGAAGAACTTGGGTTTCCACTCTGGATTTGCCTGATACGTTTCGCGGAAGTCGACAACAACATCGCTGTCAACGTACTCGGGATGGTTGGTTCGCTTTCCCAGGGGGTCATGGGTCAGTGTCAGGCCCATGTACGACATTGTTGGATGCGACTGCGAGACTAAGCTCTGAAACTTGGCACCTCTGGTCTTAAGCCGTTGCAACATCTCCTCAAAACCCTTGACGAACCGAATTGGGTATACCGGCAGCCTCGTTACGTCTTTTTCTCCTTCGTACCACCCGACAGTTCTCCCGCGGGCAACGGGCTCGAAGGCCTCGCCGTTGAAGTCGACATAGTAAGTATTGAGGATCGACCAGCGGTCCAACTTGTCATCCACGCGTTTTCGCTGGTAAACCTTTCCGGATGCTTTATCAGCAAGATCATCTACTTGCCACTCTAGGTTGTCATTACCGCAGTAGTAAAATCTCCACAGCTGTGTGCCTGCGGCGGAAGAAACATTGCGATCAAGGTCGGACCTCTCGATATCTTCGCTAGTTTTGAGTGCTGAATCCGATGCATCTGAGCTGGGGGCGTTGTGTCCGCTGATAAGAAGTTCACCCTGCCGAAACAAATACCAGATGTCCGAGTAGCGTACTTTCGGAGGATTGCGGTAATCTGTCTTCTCAAACATGGTGTAAAGAGGCATAAGCCTAGTCTGCACAAAGTCCACATAGCATGCCATGTCTCGATATGCCTTGAGACTGCCCGTGTCTGTGTTGATCGTCGTATAGTGTTGGGCAGTGATCGCACTGTCATTGGCGGAGATTTCGACGCCTGCGTCGTGAGCCTCTTCTGGGGCAGGAGATTCCAGCAAAGTTTGGGCATTGCTGGGAGGCTGCTCATCTTCCGATGCCTACCAAAGTGGTCAGCATCATTTCATAAGATGATGACCATGCTTTTTGGCTTACATATCTGTGTTGCAGGATGCGGAACTCATCCTCCATCTTTGCATGATAGTGAATGAAGATTTTGAAGGGGCTGAGAAATGTGTGCGGCTTTCTATTCCAAGAATGCTCCCCCGTAACCTTGGCTAGGTACGCCAGTATGAACGCAGAATTGATCCTTACACGCTCGAGACGTTGGATATCGATGTGTCCAGATTGAATTTCGGGGATTTCTGCTTCCGTAGGTCTTGGTTTACTGCGCTGCTTATCCTTGGACTTGCGATCCAGCTGCTCGAACGCCATTTCCGCATCGAGGTCTCTGGAACTCAAGAGGGCATCGATAGCACACCAGCCCTGCTCGTCAGGATACCTGTTCTTGAACTCGTGCCAGTCACATTCCTTTACCACCGGTCTCGTTTGGAACATGAAGGCGTATACATCTGTGGTCTGGCCGGTAGGTGCTGTAGCCTCGGGGGCAGTCACTTTGGCCGTTTCGCCTTCCGGCTTGGGCTGTTCGGTCTCATCCGACGACAACATGGTGCTGGCTGGTGTTGAAAGAGACATTTGGAGTCCAAAATTATCCGGATTCGGCTCAAGTAGGGGCGGGTAGAAAGAGTGTGAGAAATGGTATGGCAATTTTCACTGCTACGTGGCGAATCGGGGCACCGTCACTTATCCTGGCTGTGTGAAAGTTGAGGCTCCAAAACAATTTCCAGGTGTTGCTGAAGATTGTAAGGTGATTTGAGAGCGTCTGGGCACCGTGAAAGATCGTGTCCTTGCAGAGCCTCAATTTTGATCGTCGTCTATCTAGTGTACCAGCCACACGGCGATGCGAGCTGCTTTGGGAGAAGTGCGTGTTATCTCAAGGTGCAGATGCATTAGGGCTTACTTGCGCATCCATTGAGATCGGCCGTTACTACGCGTTGAATTTTATTGGATGCATTTGAAAGAGGATTATTTGCTGACAATGGCTATCTGCCGTCAGCAGAGCTGGTAGGGGGGCAGCGAACTAAAGTGACGAATCTCCATCTTCCCACACCCTCCTTTTCGTTCACCGGTTTGGGGATACAAGTTACACAAAGGAACGGAAGCTCCGAAATTCGATAGAACGGGGACGTGCAGGAGAGCTTCAATAGAACACGTGCAATTTGCACCAGCCGTGTCTACGGGTCCCGATCCTTTCAGCTGGCTGCGTATCTTACGTGCGGAGGATGCCTATCGCATTGATTCTATGAGAAACCTCAGACGGCATACCTCCTCACGATCCTAGAAAATTCCATTGAACGTGCCTTCGAGCACTGAAACGTGGACGATCAATCATGAATTCGGGAACCGAAATTCCGGCATCCCTGCAGATTCAAATGAGCAGCGAGGTTTCGGTCACGACGCTCAACACCTACCGGGCTGGTGTTGGCAAAGATGTCTTCGGAGGGGCCCTGAACGTTGATGCACAGTATGACAGACAGACAGCCCGATTCGTGTCGACGTTGCCAAGCGCGTATGTGCTCCGTTGTTGCTTATGCATACGTATAGGCACGCCTGTAACAGGAGGCTAATATACGGCAGAGATTTGCAATTAATCATTGATAACTACAAGAATCTGAATGGAAACAGTAGTTTTTGGTCCAACTTCAACCCTCACACTTGCACTTGGCATCAGGTTCAGGATGAATTGAACAAGGTCGAAGATGAGTATCGCCGCAAAGGGAAGCAAAATGTTTTCCGGAGAGTATTTCGTAGGGAGGGTCTGACAAGGACCTTGATCCCACTGCTGGAAGGGATCCCAGAAAATGATGGACTAGGCTTCTTGAAAGGGGGACTGATCATACTGTTCAACGTAAGTTACCCCCTTCGCCAACCGACCTGGACCAATATTTATTGACAGGCACTCCCTCCACAACCCAGGCCGTCAAGAGCAGGGCTCTAGCTTGCGAGAAGATTTTCAATTGCTTTTGTGAAGTACCAGACATCCTCCGGGTTGCACATAAAGCTTTGAAGAGGTTCCCAGACAGCCAAGACTTGTACATGTGTACATCACGATTGCACGACGAGCTTTTTACCTGTCTTCCTAGACTGATAGCTGTCCTGCTTCGCGAGTCGGACCAGCATAGTACGTACTAATTGTTGTCCCCTAACAAATACCGCACTGAATTCTAGAGTATAATTAACTACTACCGCAGGCTAACATATGTCATTAAAAGGGATCAAAAAGTTTGCTAAGACGCTATTTGGAGATCAGGTTGTTGATGTAGACTGTATGCTGCAGTCTCTGACAGCAGCTCAACACAACCTAGACTCCCAAATCCATCGACTGCAGGAGAGACGAGATGACTTGGTCGCAAGGCAGGTTCATCATCTTGATGTTGGGACGGAACAGATCCGGAAAAACCAATTCGAGCACCAACACCAAATCATGACTCACATGAGGCAACTGGACGACACGAGCAAGACATATGCATCCTTTATCAAGGAACAGAATGCCATCATTCAAAGATTGCATGCAGAAAACCTTGCTTTAACATTAAAAACTAGCAGAGAACAAGACACTTTGAATCTGGCACACCAGATTTTCAATGAGTTGCTGAGAAATCGCGATTTCAACATCTTGGGTAAGCGTTCTACGCAAAACAGTAGAAAGAATGAATACATAATAGAAGCATTAACATCTACTTAGTGATGCAACAAGAGACAGATCGTGAGCTGCCCGAAGCACCACCACCAGCAGTTGTGGTGCAGAACCTCGACGAGTTGGCAGTGATCCTCTGCTCTAAGGGTGAGGGGCGCTGCCACGTCGATGATTTGTACGCAACGCTGCGGCAGCATGATTCATTCAGCGAAAAAGGCCTTGCGCAGGCCGCTTTTCTTGCCGAGACTGGCCATTTCAGACAATGGCTTCAGGAACCGCAATCCGACCACCTCCTCGTGGATGGCCACTGCGAAAACCATGCCATTGGGACGATCTCTCCAATGTCTGTTTTCTGTGCCACCTTGATTCAGAGTCTAATGGATCGAGAGGCGCGACAGTGTAGTCCTCAGGCCCCCAGTATCGTGTTGTACTTCTTTTGCGGGCAGCACAGGTACGACACGGGCACCCTCGCGGGTCCGCAGGGGTTGATTCGCAGTCTCACTATCCAGCTCATCCTGGCATGGCCCACACAGACCCCTCCTCCGGATCTCCAGTTCCTGTCGTCTTTGCTTCGGGGCAGATTCCATGGTGTTGAGGAGGATCTTGATGTTGGAATTGTATGTCGCATCTTCCACGCATTAATAAGGCAGCTCCCATCAAGGTCGACTGTCTACTGCATTATAGACGGCATATCATTCTTTGAGACCAGTCTCGGAGGGTGGGATGAGGAATCTCGCGATGTGGTCGACTGCCTGCGGAGATGTTCTTCCTATAACGTCAACAATGCTCCGCGGGCCGCAGCCAAAGTTCTGCTGGCGAGTGCCGGTAGAAGTACCAAGGTCCGCGAAATCTGTGCGACGAACCGCATTGTTGAGCTGCGGGCGGGAAGTCTCTACAGCTCTATATTATCACCTAGAGCCCTTATGGCACACTTGGACGGCCAGACTTCCTTTTCAGACCTATTGGCAGAGGATGAGTCTACTAGCGAGTATACAGTGTCGTATGAGTAGTATGGAAACAGCGTATAAAGATTATCATCAACTTTCATGCTAAGTGGGTGTAGTCGATGGCAGCCTTCGAATTGACAGATAAGGTGCCATTTTTAGACCAAATCACGCATATTCAAAACTCTGCCCGATTGTATAGGTGCCTGTTTAGGCCTTTCACAGGCTAGTGTATCCCCACCTAGCTTTCAGCCATAGACTACATAGACTGTATAAAAAATGATGAGACCGGATATTCGCACACAAAAAAACGGATACTACACACAATTTAGTGTAAAACTACGTAGTAATAAATACTCGAAATTTTAAGATCTTATTTTAATTTAAGATCTATTATATATTATCTATATATAATATTACGCAATATTTAGGAAAATATATATATAATAGTAAATAATATTTATAAAAGAATTATTTTAATTCCTCTTAAAATATATCTTTAAAAGAATAAGATTTAAAATACTTAAAAATACGTAAGAATAAATCCCTCTAAAATACCCTTTAAGAATTTTATAATATTTTATATTAATATAACGAAAATATTAATTAGATTACTTAAATTATATTACATTTAATTTATGAGTTACTTTATATATATTCCAAAAGAGGAAAAGTGGAAAATAACGTAAAGTTTAAAGACTGTGTGTAGTATCCGTTTTTTTGTGTACGAATATCTGGTCTCAAAATGATACCATCGACCCCACATCGGCTACAAACTAGTGACCGGTATGCCGCAGGCCTTTAGCGAGTTGTGGAAATGATTAGTCGTAATGATTAGTCGTTATAGTGTCTCAAGCATTGCTCGGACATCCGCCAGGCGACAGTGATTGCCCAGTCCCTAAGATCAGTAATCACGACTAATACAAAATGCCAAAAACCACCGTCTATAAGAAGCATTTGCAACAAATCCGTGAGGTCGAGAGAGCTATTGCAAGAAAGCCAGTCTATTCAAGCAGCATTCGAGCCTCAAAAGACCCGTATTCGAAAAAGAGAAACACCATCTTCAGATACATCCTAGGTGCCTTTGAAAAGTTACATCACTCCGTCCCGGCCCAGAAGAGATACACGCAACGCCTCGAAATACCTCGCTTTCGCCATCCAACCATGTCTACTCAGCGCATCTTTGTTATCGGTGCTACTGGTGCCCAAGGATTACCGGTTTGCCGTGGCCTGGCCAAGGACGGCAGATACAGCTTGCGTATTCTCACCCGCAATGCAAAGTCAGCGCGGGCAGAGGAGCTCGCAAAGCTCGGAGATGTCGAATTCGTCGAGGGATCCTTTGCCAACGAAGCCGACCTCCGAAGGGGATTCGATGGATGTTGGGGAGCCTTCATAAACATCGACGGGTTCAATTGCGGCGAAAAGACAGAGACGTACTGGACGATTCGGGCATATGAGCTTGCTGTTGAGATTGGCATCAAGTTTTTTGTGTTCGGAAACCTCGACTATGTTTACAAGAAGAGCGGTTACGACCCGAAATTTCGAACCGGGCATTATGATGGAAAGGGCCGACTGGCTGAATGGATGCTGCAGCAGCGGAAGGATAACAACATGGGTGTCGCCATATTCACCACGGGACCATATATTGAGATGGCAATCTCGGTTAGAACGATTATGACTCCAAGTGTGAAAGATGGAGTTGTGACGTGGCAAGTACCACTGGGGAACGGCGCAGTGCCGCTTGTCGCTCTCGAGGACTGCGAGCACTATGTTCGCTGGCTATTCGACCACCCCGAAAGATCCGATGGGATGGACCTTGAAGTGGCGATAGATCACATCACTTTTAAGGATCTGGCTGCTGCATTTCAGAAGGTGACTGGGCATCCGGCGCAGTCCATCGATGTTCCTCAAGACGCCTATTTCGCCAATTTTCCCATCTCGGCTGAAGCTCCTGCCGCATACAATGCGGACCCCACGGATCCTTCGACGATGTCACTCAAAGAAAATTTCGGCGGCTTTTGGACCATGTGGGAGCATTCCGGTGGAAACAAGGGTGTCATTCAACGTGACTACAAACTGTTGGACGAAATACACCCCAGACGAATTCGCACAGCAGAGGAATTCTTCCGGAGGACCGATGCGGCCAGGCGTGCGGCTGGTGGTCCAGGGCTTCTCCAACCTATCCTTGACGGCAAGATTCCAGCCATTTTAAAGCAGACCGAGGACAACAGGAAGGGTAAACTCTAGATACTTCACGCCAAGTCTGGAGCCGTAGTAGCTCTTTTTGCACCGCCGCACTATAAGTGCAAAAGTGACGCCACTATTTGCCATAGGCATACTAATAGTGTATATATTGTGACAGTAGCTTTATTTAGTTGTCAGTACAATAAGGAACTATTTCAGTCGGAGACATACTCATAACGGCATGGTGGTGTAGCTGCCTACGTGCTTGTTACCGTCCTTGAATCGTACTCGGGGGCCTGAAAACCTTGCAGTCTGTGGTCATAAGGACGCCCTGGTTCAGACGCTGCGATTTTTCCCTAAATTTGTCGAGCTGCTTCATGTTGATGATGGATGCATGCACCGAAATTTGTATCAAAATTTCAGCCGTTCCGGAAGCTGCCCATGACGGACCTATCGGACGTAACAGCCTTCGGCGCTTCCCAAATCCCCGATTCCGCTTATCTAAGCCTAAGAAGTTTTATGCAATTCATCTCAACCCCGCAAATGCTCGTCGGGCTATCATAAGTATTTATACATGCACAATTTCTGACATAAGTGGACCTGATGCATCATACGGATTCTCAAGCATCCGGATGCATTAACGCCATGCTGTGTCTGTTTTCCTATATTTTATAGCAGTACTCTCCGTCTCGCTGTTTAGTCCAATTTTTTTTGCGGTCGATCAACCTCGTCTACACTTACTTCCGCTCCCCTTGAAAGATGGCCTTCGAAAACATCGTTGCGTTGACTACGAGTTCGTTAAGGACCCAGCACCTCTGGATGCTTGCTTCCGGGGGTATATTCATCGTAAGTCACGGGGTGCATCAGTCACAATCAAATACACTGACTGCAAACTGTAGATCTCCACTTATTACGCCGGTCTTGTCATCTACAACCTGTACTTCCACCCGCTCGCGAAATATCCTGGCCCCCGGCTTGCCGCAGCAACCCCCTATTGGATGTTTTTTTCCTACTTCGGGGGCAATACACCTAATGATCTCCTCGAGCTACACAACAAATACGGGCCGGTCGTACGTACATCACCCGATGGACTGTCATACATCAACGCTCCTCAGTGGAAGGAGATCTACGGCCACAAGACGGGCCAACTTGAGTTCTCCAAAGACGAAAAATATTTTTCAGCCCTGAAGGGCGGGCCAAATATTTTGAATGCCGACCGTCACTATCATGGCTATATTCGCAAGCTTTTCACTCATGGATTTTCTGACAAGGCCATGCGGGAGCAAGAACATATTCTCAAAGAGTACATCGACTTGATGTTCCGCAGAATCGAGGAACAGAGCCAGGATGGTACACAATCAGTCGATATTCTGGAGTGGTACAACGTGAGCCTCTTGTTGCCGAGTTATTTCCTAATGAGATACTGACCTTGGATGAAAAGTTTCTTACTTTCGACTTTATCGGCTTCCTCAGTATGTCCCTCATGAGAATTCTATCCCTTTCTATCTACAGCCGTCTGACAATCGTTATTCAGCATTTGGAGAGTCATTTGAGTGTCTAACCACGGCCACTCTCCATACGTGGGTTAAGATTTTCTTCGCTCTGGCAAAGATCATGGCCTATGCGCAAATGATTTCCCGCTTCCCTTACATGCTGCGCATTCCTATTGCGTTATGGTTGATTCCCTCGAAAGTGAAATCCGATGCAAAGACACTCCAAGAGTTACAGATTGTTAGTTGATCCCGCCAAATTCACCCACGGGGTGTAAGATTGACTGCTCGTCGCTAACATCATGAACAGGAAAAGGTGAAACATCGACTCCAGACAGAGTCCACAGTACCTGACTTTATGGACAAGCTGATTACGTCCTACAACGCGGGCAAGATGTCTTTTGAACAACTCTCAAGCAACTCCCAGGTTCTCATTGGCGCTGGAAGCGAAACTACTGCTACGCTTTTATCAGGTCAGTCGGCATTTACAGTGGGCCCGACACATCTACAAAGCACTGACATGAAAAAATTCTGCGTCAAGGTCTTACTTGGCTGCTCCTGAAAAATCCTCGTGTTTTAGAGAAGCTGGCCTCCGAAGTCCGCTCAGCATTCTCACACCCAGATGATATTACATTCACAGGTGTTAACAACTGCAAGTACCTCCTGGCTTGCATCGAGGAAGCATTGCGTGCATACCCCCCGTCTCCTCAGCCGCACCATCGCATTGTGCCTCCGGGCGGAGCTACCGTCAATGGCGAGTTTCTGCCAGAAGGCACGTCTGTTAGCATTCCAATCTATGCCGCGTCCAACAGCCCTGCCAACTGGAGTCGTCCCGGGGAGTTCATTCCCGAGCGCTGGCTAGGCGACAATCCGGAATTTGATGGCGACAACCGAGACGCGTCCCAGCCTTTCCAGATCGGTCCAAGGGCGTGTATTGGACGAAATTTAGCTTACGCTGAGATCAAGCTTATCATCGCCAGGCTTGTCTGGCAATTTGATATCCAAAATGCCACGGAGGTGGACTGGATGGGAAGCCAGAAGGTCTTCATGGTATGGGAGAAGGCACCGCTTTGGATCAAGTTGCAGCCCGTGGGAAGGTAGATAGCGATCATCTTGAACCGGAATTCGTAGCTAGCAGCGACATCATTTTTCAGACTCTCCAACTAGACGGGGTGTTATATCGTGGGCACTCGCGTCCACTTGTGGTCTGGCTACCAGCGGCCAGGCATGCTGTTGGAAATTCCTCACAGACAAACCTACGGGCCACAGGAGTATCTTTAGGACAAGACCATGGGTTCCAAAATTGAGATAGCAGATACTAGTATGCAGTCTGTCCCTCTATAGACATTTGAATACTAAGTAACAATTTGGAACTCTCTGTTGCGCAGAAGTACTCTTGTGTTATGCGACTAATACACTCCCAGAGACCTCCTCATGAAAATTACAGGCAAAATACTGCATTCAAGATGGAATTCCTTTGCTCGTATCATACGACACCACGACTCTGCGGCACCTTGAGCGAATGTTTACATACCGGGAATGGAATCCAGCCCTATTGATACCAGTGTCAGCGAGAAACATTTCTGCACGTGCCCTGGAAAGGATGTGGGAAAGCTGTAACTCACATCCATCAACGTTCTCCACCGCGGTCTGCTGTAGTGTACACCTCATCGCCTCTTCCGAGCTCTGCGTCTTGAGTTCCTTGCAAACCGCATTGTTGCAGCGGGCGTTGAGTGCCCTCTGGAGACTGTCACCTTTCCAGCCGAACACGTAGTCACCATGCTGCGAGTATCCTGTCCTTCACGTCGTAGTCAGCGTTTGCAGTCTTCCGAGATATAGGTATTGATAGCGGGGCCTTACTTGTCATCCGTACTCCACACAAATGGCTGCGACCCGTCCTCGGGCCACATTTCAGGGTCGTTGAAGGGGCGCGTCTTGGCCACAAGAATTAGAAATCTACTTCACAGAGAATGATCAACTGAGAAAGACGCGTCAGACTCACATCCCACATGATCTCATACATCAGCTGAGGCAGCCTGACAGGGTGAGTTGCCGGGCAAGGCCCCACAGACTCGAAGGTCCCCGAACTGGGATAGGCCACATGGCTCTTGTGGTCCGGGCTATCCAGGTTCTTGCCGTCCCAGCAGGTGGGGAAAGTGATGGTGGTCCTAATGCCACCGTCGCAGGGCTGCGGTGGCAAGGAAGTGGTATCAGATCCAGTGCATGGCGCGCCGCCGCCCGCCCCGCCAGTGTAGTCCTCCTTGACGTAGCAGCGGTGGCAGAGCTGGCGCTGCTGGCCCTCGGCCTTGCGCAGCTCTGCATCTCCCACCAACATGCGGAAGCCCGGCGCGAATGCCGTCACATTCGTCACGCCATCATACGGCGGAATATAATACACGGTGACGCCGCCAACGGCACGGATTCCCACGTTCGGGAACTGCGGCACCCGCATGTATGTCCCGTTGCGCGCCCGGAAGTATAACACGGCCGTCCAATAATTCGAGAAATCTTCTTTGAACGTGCAACTAGTGCACGTCGAGTCCGCCACGAGGTCGTGTGACGCCGGGTCCATGCTCGCGTTGAAGGAGTTGCCCCCCACTATCTGGTGCACGTGCGGCGATGTGAGCGAGCCCGGGTTGACCAGGGGGTCCAGCCTCTCCACGACCAGCTGTGAACATCCAAATCGGATCATCTGCTGCGCGGCGACCGCGCGCGCGGATAACGCCAGGGCGAAGGTTGTCCAAATCATGTTCGTGGAGAACTTCGAGCGCTCGGAACAAATGTTAGTTGTAAGTCGTTCGGAGTTGACGAGGGCTTGGTCTCCTTAGGACCAGAGTCGACTACTGTTGGCACAAGCTGGACAGCTCTGTTCATATGCTTTCTCCTAGCTTTCATGCGTACTGTACCATTCTATTTTCAGGTTCTTCTCTTATCTTTGTGTTTCCGTAGAAGGGGTTGCATATAATATCGCTTGGGGGCCGGCAGATGTCTAACATCGACTCGATGAGGCCCAACCTGTGCTCGCGTCCCATACTACATGCAGCCGGGGCTACCGAATCAACCGGCAAAATTGCCTACTCGTCGAAATCTGATGGTTCTCGGTAGATTTCAAGCCCTCGGCCTTACTTTAGAGCCCGTTGTCGACGTTGCGGACGTTGCGGTTTAGGCAGAATTGATGATCATCATCAGTGTCCCTTCTCTGTGTGCTGGGCGAGAATTGGCATCGCCACACTGACAGACTTGGCATGTGAAAGCGGTCCTACGTATTGCCATTGACTGCTACATGAGCTTTGCCAAGGGGTTCTCCATTAATTAGCTCAGACCTTTGTAATCTACACTGTTCCATCATCGTCAGGCGGTAAAATAGCATAGATTATTTGTCTCGCAGCGCATATTAAAGTTTCACGACCAAGATTCGGTACTTAAGCGTGGCGACACCGCACGGCTAGAGCCGAGCTCCCAACTTACTTCACCGGCTGAACGATGGGCGAGTACTCTTATTGATACTGATCACAACGTAGATAAGGAAACGCAGACCCGACAACCTCAACAGACTTCGTTTGACACCAAGTGATCAAGGTGGCCATTATTTGTCAAAAATGAGATACGACTCGATTGCAATTATCGCAGCACTGGCGCTGTCATCAAGGGCGGGCGCTGCCAGAACTTGCGGTAATAGCACTGGTACGTTGACGTACCCATGGCGAGTAAGCGATGCGAGGTATGACAGCGCAGACCCGAGCAACGGCGGCGGCTCCGCGATCGTGGCGGTCAGTGTAGTGCCGACCAACAGGTCTTACGGGACCTTCTTCGAATGTGTGGCATCATGGCCGGAGGCTTGGCAGGGGTGGGACAATGGCAGAGAAAATATCATCTGGAGCGATTGTATCTGGGCCGGGAACGGATTCACCGACGATACCACCGTCTCCTTCGCCATGGACTGGTCCAATCATACCATGTTTGTTTCGCATACCTTCGCCTGCTCGGATGCGCAAGGGTGAGTATCATGATACATTTCCCGTGTGTGAATATGCTCAAAGATCTGACAGGACTGCCAGGGCCGATGGGCTCGCGACAGGAATCGTGCCCCTGAACATGAATTGTGTGACAACCGAGGAGGGTAGTAAGACATGCTCATTGGTTCCTAGCGATTCGATGGGGTTTACCACAAAGGGGGGCCGAAATCCACAAGAGCCAGGCAGTGGCTGCCCGAACAGCGTGGACGTCTATCAATCATGGCAGCTGGAGAAGTGGAAGAGGCAGTACGAATTGCCGCCGGGTTCATCGTCTTCCGACCCACCAAAAGCGGACACGGGTCCAGAGTTTGTCTTGAGGAACATGAGAAGCGGAGGAGCCGACTCCTTTACCTGTACGAACACCGGGAAAGTCGAGGACGAGAAGTTCACCGGCACCTGCGTCCCTGCGGACGAGGCCTCGACGAGCACGGCGGAGTTCGTCTTCGATAGGAAGCTCAACATGCTCACAGTCACCCAGCACTGGAGCTGCGACGAGGTGTAAGTCGAGACTTAGACGGCATCACCGTTAAGATTCAGCTGCTAACAGGACCCTAGATCATTCGACGCGGTTGGTGTAAGCTATGTCCAAGCGACATGTGACCGCCATGGCGACTTGCTAATATGCACCACGGGGCCGATCTGGATTGGAACGAAGAGTCTGTGATGTGGGAGTGATAAACCCATATTGAGAGAGTAGAAGGAAAATTGACTGCATCAAGATAGAAATTCATGATCTTGTATCACTCCTGCGCCCGCTTGAATAACCTTTCCCGCCACAGTCATAATGGGTGCGTGCGCACAAGTGTCAACAACCTTTTCACTAATACCATCCGACATCTTGCTATCATTAAAGTACACCCACATATGGTAAATTTCTCGCTTACAGTAATCCAAGAGCATCATGGACGGCGCACTACCAGAGCAGTTCAGATTGGTGTTCGTAGACGATCCTTCTGGAGGCGCTGCCCAAGCGTGGCACACGGAGGCTCAAAGATGTCGACCCAGGGCATCTGGCGGATGTCTCCCATGATTTCAACCCACGACACCGGCCTCGGCTCTTTCATCTCGCTGGCTATCATTTCCATCGAGGTTGCGAGGTCTTTATTACTAGGTTCACTGATGCTGCAGAGAACGAGAAGCCAAAGGTGGACGAGGTGTAGATCAGGACTGTTCCAGATATTTTCCGTGCCAGAGTTGCTCGACAATATTTGGAGCAATGTTGAGATATGTGCTTCAGCAGTTCCGGGATAGGAGCGACATCTCCGCTTCACCCGTATGATCCAGATCAGAGCGCCGAGCCGAAGCGCTTCCGAAACAAGATCCCAACGTGTTACTGCCTCGGGAGTTGATGGTTGATCCAGCAACTGGTGAGCAACTGGGTTTATGAGGAAACCCATTTGCTCTTCATTATCCCAAATAGCATCGCCTTTAATCCTCAGCTCGTTTCGCACTATTGCAGCCAGCGCGTTGAGACGACCTATACAGGACAAGACGTTTATCAATCGCGTATCCTGTGCTTCCAGGTCGTCAATGATGTTGAGTAGCGGAGGGGGCAGGGTTTCCAAGCCTGAGCCACTGAACACACTGGCGCTGGCCGTGGGAGCGTACAACGGAAACAATGGTTTGGCGTTGTGGAGCAATGCTGCCGTAATGTCTACCCTGAAGTGGTATGTTAATGTCTGTAAAGAATTCTAAGGAATTGCACAGGCCATGCTTGCCGCCGAGACATACCATGAAATCATGAGCATCAGGTCCTGATTAGCCTCTAAGGTAGAGATGCCACCTCTTGCTGCAATCACTGCCCACATGCCCTTCACATGGATTATCGCCTGGTCAAAGTCCAGATTGGTGAACTGAGCTCAAGGTTTCAGCTTAATGGCTTTTCAGTTGCTATGAGGGCCACGGCTCGGAAGGCAGAGCTTACATTGTAGCAAGTCAATGCCAGCACCGCATTCAGTACACTATCAGACGTCGCGCTGCTTGTATCAGAGCTGGAAATCCTGGACTCGACGCAGTGAATGGTTTCTAAAGAGCGTTCCAACGCCAGGGATTGCAGCTCTCTAGCAGATCTGCGGTACAGTGGAATTAGGACGTTGGGCGAAGTGAAGATTTGTTGATAGTGATGAAGGAAGGCGGATTTTCTGAAGGCAAAGGGAAACCAAAAGGTGTTTGTCGAGGAACCTGTGTCCCAGTATGTTAGCAATACTTGTGAGAATTGAAGTCGGTGGAGGACGTATCGATTGATCCTTACTAGAGACTGTTGCATTCCTTCCTGCAACCAAGATTAGATGAAATCCATAGGCTGAAAACCAATCCTCTCCCCATTCCTTCTCAAAGACGGCTAATTTGTCTAAAATCGGTGGCGTTGCGGTATGTAGTGTAGTACGTTGCGCAGCAGTCTTTATAATGGCCAAATCCTTCTTAGGAACCTGCAAGTGGTCGACATTTCGACAAGTCGAACGCTCGCCAGTATTTGACTCCGCCCCTAAACCTTCTGCCTGGGACCATACGATCGTGACGAACTCAGGTGCTTTGAGTGGCTTTCTTCGGGACCTGCCAATGTCTACCATGACATGGCGACGGACCTTGGAGTCGAGCGACTTGCTGCGGGTACGACGTTGAGCAGTAGGATTACGAGTATCGGCATGTAAGAAGAGCAGACGTCTAATCTTGGGAGGTCCGTCCATTATTGATTGTTGTCAATGTGTAAGTAATGATAGATAGAGAAGCGCCTGTTTGTGTCTTCGGATCGAAGGGCATTGCTGAGACAACGGAGTTGCGGCGTGGGGATGCTAATGTTCAAGGCAGACGAGGAATCAGTCAAAGAAAGGGATCATAAGAGCTGAGGGCCGGACATGCTGGGTCACGATCTAATAATCATTGCCGTGAGAAGGAAGTTTGAAACACACCATGCGAGGAAATGAGTTAAAACAATTGGTCACGGAATTCAGAGAATTATATATATCTAAGACTGAGTGAAAGCTTTTCGTTTTTTGAATGCAATGAGTAAGTTGACCGATTAGAAGTGGCCTGCCCACAGGGTCAAAAGAGGAAAATCACTTGCAGTCGGCTTCCCGCAAATACCAATACATAGATGATTTCAAATCAACAGCACAAGGACAGAGCAAAATATGATTGATAATCATGCCAATGATCACCCTTGTGTCTTGAGCCACTGTGACTACTCCTGCATGTCGCATGCCGATCCTTACCATTTTCGATGTACCAACAACCCTTCTCAGTAACTTGTGTAAGGATACAACGTTAGAGAAGGCTTACACAGCGTTTCTAAATTTTGATCTAGCTTCACATTTGATTGGCAGCGCGTTTGGCTAAGCTATTTTGGCAACACCATGAGCCTAATGAGGTAAAGTCGAAGACAAGAGACTCAGTAATCGCTTCATTCCTAGGCCGAGCAGTCCAATTGGCTACCAAATGTGTAACATAATCACCGTCATGAGGTATTCAATGCGTATAAATATGAGTAGAGAGCTGCTGTGAATGATAAGAATTCAAACGTGAAAGCAGAATCATTAGAACTCACAATCTCATCATTCACTTCCTCGTGCCCATCTTGAGCCCTTTACAGCTTTGACATCGTCCCACGCGCCGATAGTCTACTCACCTTAGCCCACAATGAGCATGGAGAAGCACAACATCACGCTCTATTGCGAGGGCACTCCGAATCCTCTCAAGATATCCATTGCGCTGGAGGAATTGGGCTTAAAGTACAACGTAAGATCTCAGCGAGATTCTAGACACCCCATTAGAACAAACAAGAGAAAAGCCGCTGACATGGTTCCGCATATAGATACGCCCAATCAAGCTCTTTGAACATGAGCAGAAAGAGCAGTGGTACCTCGATGTCAACCCCAACGGTCGCATCCCAGCCATTGTCGACACAGACGACAACGGTCAGCAGCTCAAAATATGGGAAAGCGGTGCTATCTTGCAGTATCTCGTGGATCGATACGATGACGACCACAAGATATCGTACCCTCGTGCGACTAAAGAGCACTGGGAGATGACGAACTGGGTAAATCAGCGAGATCACCATGCTTCATTTAGCAAGGCCATTTCTGACAAGAACATTGATAGCTCTTCTGGCAGGTGGGCGGCCTCGGGCCTATGCAAGGCCAAGCAAATCACTTTCAGAGTATGTTCTAGCTGTGTTAGAGCGATGGAAGGAGAGAGACCATTCACTAACCTGGTTGAATTACATAGTGTCCGCTTCTGGCGACCATTCATACGCCTTGAAGCGCTATGTCAATGAAACACGCCGCCTCTATCGCACCATGGACAAGGCACTCGGCAAGAATCCCTCTGGGTACCTTGTAGGTGATCATCTTAGTATCGCCGACATTGCTATTTGGCCGTGGACCACCGCGTACAGTAAGTCTTCCGACCGCTCCATCCCTAGAATAAACGGGCGATAGTATCTTTACTATGTGAAATAACTAATTAAAACGTCCCGTAGAGTATAGTGGTCTATCCCAGATTGACGAGTTCCCTCATGTGAAGGATTGGATGTATAGGCTCCTTGCGCGCCCGGGGTTCGAGAAGGGTCGCAACGTGCCTAATCCTCATATTTACCTACAGCTCAATGAGTTGCCGGATGATGAACTGAAGCGGTTGGGGAGGGAGAGGTCGAAGTGGATCGAGGAGGCTATGGAGCGCGATGCTGAATGATCTCGGGACACGTTACACCCCATGCTCTACCGTGCCTTGAAACGCTCTGCGGCCATGTTTGACTGGACCTGCAGCATTCGGGTCCACGCCCGGATCTGGAAGGTGCTACACAAACGAAACCCATCTATTCATAAATGAAATCTATATTGCTGTTTCACTGGAGTCTTCTGCTGCTGGAGCGTTAACAACCCGGCTGGCGTCGACGGGAATGTTCACTATGTCCATGTCTTCCGCCTGAAGTGCATGCTGAACAGCAGTCCTTGGAAAAACAATAATTCTCCCTCTTTGCGAAGGATTAACTCTGCGGCATGGCAGACCTGGAGTTGAATTGATTGCGGCAACTGAAGATCCTGCCTTGATAAGAACCTAGGCACCAAGAAATGTTCTTGGTTGTCAATTCGGTGGCCTTATCCTCCTTTCCGATATGGTAACCCCTCCACAAGGAGGCCTCCGGGTTCGCGTGAGTTAACCTGCTGGTTAGCTGAATTCAGTGGGCCTTTCCCCTATTAGTGCTTACTCAAGTACAAATACTTAGTTGTCCCCCATATTTTGACCACACTTTGCACTCTTCGATGGATATGTAGTTACGGGGAACCTTCAAAGCACCCAGATACCTGGAATCTCTTCTAAACCAGTTCTCACTCTTGACACGTTCTTGTTATACTGATCGTATTTGCCCGAGCCCGCCCCCCCACCCCAACTGCTCGCAATGTTAGGAGAAAAAGCCGCAATGAAGGAGGAACTCTAAAAGTAGAGCACCCTTGCGAGGACATCAGTGTCTCATTCAATAATCGCATGTCCGCAATAGCAAACGATTAGTCGCTGTCCAGAGAGCAACACGTCGCCGCTCTGATAGCCATGAGCGAAGAAAATTGGGTCGCGACGCACAAGCCGCCACTCTTCACCGCAGCGCTGAGCCTCGACAGCGCCTCCGACAAAGCAACCGCCGTCGAATTCGCCCTGCGCGCAGGTGCGGATCCCGACGAGCTTGACCATGACCTGAACAAAATGCGAAGAAAAGGGCGAGTGTTGGACTTCTTCGTCAATGCAGACCTACACTACGAGATTAACGGGAGTCTGGACGGGATGGTCAATAAACTGCCCGCCATCGAGGTGATGTTGCGACACGGAGCTGATCCGCGTCTGGGAGCGCCTTTCATCGGCCCATCGAGTCCGCTGCTTTGTTTAGCGTCCGGCCAACGCCATAAATGTGTGCCTGAATTCTATGAGGCAGCGTGGAAAATGCTGGACCGGGCGGCCAGGGTTTTAGAAGGTGAGTGCCGATGTGACAACTTGTGGGGAGAGAGAGAAGGCCTCGAGTAAGGACGATATATAACTAAAATCAGCAGAGCGAGATTTCGAATCAAAAGCGGAAGACTTAGACTGCGTAACGCAAAGTTCTATAGACAGACATATGTGTGCAAGGTACAGACCTTCTCTTCTTTCAAGGTTGCATAGGGCATGCAAGATCACATGGAAAACTTAGCGAGCGTGGACCTGGCAGGTAATGGTAATTTGCGCTATAAGGTTTATTGCAGAGGATAGAAAGCTTAGTCTAAAGAGGAGTGCTAAAGTAGCTATAGTAGCCGCGATTATCTTTTTTTTTAATACATATACATACGGAGACGTATATAGTTTCTTTACAGTGGTAAAAGCTTAAAGACCGGATGTGTTCTAAACTTATTTAGAAGGGCGAGACTCTCAAGGGGTTAGATTCCCCTACAGAGATATAGGTTCTCATAATTGCGTAGCATCGGCGTCAGGTGATTTGCTCTTTCTAAAGCCATATATATGTCGTGCAAACGAGCTTCACACTACAATTTCAGGCCTGCCCCTGGTCGCCTCCCTTGTCGTGTTCACGGTAGATGTGGATAAATGCGCGTTGCAATATACCAAGTGGAAGGCTCCTCCAGGGCCTGAGAGCTATTCCTCAGGATAAGTGGTATGTGGTTGGAAGGGGGCTCCTTCGTGGCCCCGTTCAACTCCCGGGAGGCGCTTTGTAATCTAGACGAATAGCACAACCATGATCACTGGTCATCGTCTCATCGTTAGCAAAAGAGTCCCCGCACATGCAGCACAAGGCACTGTATGCAGCGCCATGCATCTGGGCATGTAATTCTCCCCTGTCCAGGAGGATGTAATTGGCTACGGACATTGCAAGGTCTTTCTCACTAAGATTTATTACTGGAAGAACATCTAGAGAATAGTGGGGACTCCCCAGAATTTTGACTTATTTGTACACTCTGCAGCCAAATTATGTGGCAGTGTTACCTCGCCTAAAATGGTAAAGGCTACATGTACTTACGTGGGCACAAATGGGACCCTAGATGATCGTATGATGGACACCACTGGTTCAATCGGTGGCACTATATAGATTATGCATTCCCCTCCCCTCGCATTGGAAATCCGGCATAGTAGCTATTGAAGGACATGGTTGACTTGATCGGCGGCACCCACACCGGCACACATCCCACGCTTTGTATACAATAACAGTGGTCCTCTTTTAGGACACTTTCCCTTAGACTTGCTCCTTCAACAACACAGACTCCAATACTCATCTGCCTGATAAACACATATAATCGATAATATCCATCCGTTGTACTTTGTCGTACGTGCATACATTAAGCCAAAATAACAACGATGGCCGGTGTCGCCCCCGGAAAGACCTTTTACCCAGGCTTGGACTTCAGCGGACAGTCATACAGCAATCTCGCGAAGAAAGTCGAAGCCGATGTCTCACGGGCCAGTGAGATTATTAAGGAGAAGCTCCCACTTCTTGGTGAGCTGAAGGCTCTGCTTCAGATCAGCTTTGAGGACAATGCCCCCTTTTTCATTGACGCACGATCTGGCATCGCGTCTATCCTTACTTCGACTAACGACGAGCCTGACACGAAGCTTAACATCAAGCCTGGGTACATTGTACAATTCTACGACGGCAAGCTTGAGCCACGATACGGGCTGTTCAAAGATGCATTCTTCAACGAGGCGTCGATGCCCTCGGGCAGCATCCCCGTGGCTATCAAGTTTGCCGATCTGCTGACCCCGAACCCTCCTGTGCCGCCGAAGCATGCTGATGCTTTCGTCCGGTTGCCACAGCCAACTGAGGACATTGAGCAGGTCAAGCGAGATATCAAGGAGTTCGGATACGGTCTTGTCAAGAATGTCCTGACGGCCGAACAATGCGCCATCATGAAGAAGGCCGTACAGGAACAGGCCGCAGGCGAGCGCGAGGCGGGCATCGCGCAGATGGACGGCGGCCCCCAGGGCCCCAACCAGCGGCTCTGGACTCTGGTGAACAAGGGCGAGGACTTCCTGGACCTGCTCAACCACCCCATCATCGACGAGATGATCCCTTGGTTCCTGGGCGAGCACGCCATCGTCACGACGTACACAGCCAACATTGCGCGGCCGGGCAACCAGCCCATGCAGCTGCACACGGACCAGGTGGCCGTGCAGCCGCCGATCCGCGACCTGGCCTTCGGCATGAACATCATGTTTTACCTGGAGGACGTGACTGAGAAGAACGGTGGGACACGCGTGTACCCGGGGTCTCACCTGGGGCAGATCGCGCCGCCAGACATCTTCACGGTGGAGGGAACGGCGGCGGCGGCGGCCCCGGCCGGATCGGCGCTAGTCTTCGAGAGCCGGCTGTGGCATGCGACTGGGCCGAACCGCGAGGCCACCGGCGAGCGACCCGTGATCCTGCTCTTTTTCATGCGCTCCTTCATACGTCAGCAGGAGAACAACTTCCTGTCGCTGCGCAAGGACGTCTGGCCCAAGCTGTCCGACCGCGTCAAGCGCATGCTCGGCTTCTACACCACAGGCGCGCTCGGCGGCGTCGATGGCGAGGTGAGGGAGGGCCTCTTTGTCGAGTGGAAGGAAGGAGTCGGCAAAATGCGCGCCCCTCATAAGGGGTAAAGTGTGGTATATATTAACTTTAATAGTGGAATTATATTATACTTATAGCTATGCCTTATCACTGCTGAGATAAATTATGAAAACGTGTCGCTATCAACACTTTTCTTAGACCGCACACAATACCTTGCCACGCGCGAGACTACTACTGCTAGGAAGAATTTGTCGGGGCGGTCACAACGGTGACGCCCAAATAGCACAGGTTGCTGAATATAGTCCCGGCCCAGCTAGGAAAACTTGACTGATCGCTTATAAACGCCAGGGCTGGATACTTTTCAAGAGGTGAGTAGAATCCAACACACAAACACTTGAATTGCAACTCGGAATATTGTCATTAAATAAACATTATAATTTAGTACGCGATTCCACCCTCTTGAACGTATCTTAGGATTGGGACCAATTAATGTAAGTATTAGTTAGATGCTAAGAAACGCAGAGAATCAAAACGAATGAAAAAGTTTCAAAATAGTCGGATCGATGTGATAGTCAGCGAGCTTAGTGGTCTTAAAACCCAGGCACTGCACCCCTTACTAACAAGGGTTAACAAAAAGGCACCTAAAGTCAAGAAACAAATGACAAGCGCTGTACCTAGTCTGCATAGTTGCGCTTCAGTCTGCGCTTCAATCATGACCCTTCTTCATTTTAAGCTTTAGTATTTTAGTTCCGGGCCTCATTCCGAAACCGTTCATCCAATAGATGCGAGACAAAGTTTGGATAGGACGTATAAAGTAAAGGTAAGATGTTGCGGTGCTAGATAACTCATCGCGCAACCTTGTCAATGGAGGTCTTCAAGGAATGTTGTTAATGGCTCTCCAAGTCTTTTCTGATGGTTGAAGATGAGAGTATCCCTGGTAGGGTGCCTGGGAACGAGAGGCCTCATTGCCAACATCCCAGGCTCGGTTACGTTCAGAGACACTATGATGATTCGCATGAGCAGCCGTACCCTGATCACCCTGTCTCGACCACGGCACGTGTTGGCCTGCGTGCCTTGGATCTGAGGCCTTCACTGTAGGCTGCCCCTGGACTATCTCCGATCGTGGGTTGGGTTGAATTGGGACATATCTATTGTTGAGCTGTGGCTTTGGTTGCGATCGGCCTGAAGGTATCGTTGAGTTAGACCTATTCTCGACCTGAGGCGTATTCGGTCCATGATATTGAGGAGGCTGATTTTGACTCTTGAAAGGGTTTCGAACTTTCTCGGCTCGCGGTGACATCGTTGTAGTGTGACTGGCAGGGTTGCCGATTGAAGATGTGCAGCTGAACTGTGGAATCACGGGATTGATCCTGAGAGTGTTGTCCTCACGTGGTGAAACCTGTTGCGCAGTCCCAAGCCGTACAGACTCGGACAGGCCGAGGTTATGCTTGAGACCATTCTGGGCAATGGCTGCCAAATAATCAGGACGAGGTTCCGGTACCTGAGGAGGTTCAGCCCAAGATTGATGAACCGAATGAGGGCGCTCCACCGTGGGCTCAAAAATCGTGTTAAGTTGGATCGGCCGGTCTGGGTTGTTGGCGCCCATATTGGTTGATGTGGTGGCCTGCACCGCATCGTTGGCCGGTGAGGTTGTTCTGTTTAGCTCACTGGGCGAAGGGACAGCTGCCTCGTTGGGATGTTTTTCGCGAGATTCAGATGGTGGCGTGCTCCTGATTGAAATGATGTCGATAGATTTCCTCCGTAGGTTGTCGTGGCTGTTTCCATCAGCCTCGATCGATGTCTCACCATCGTTGACAACTGGCACAAGTCCATTACCGAGCGGCTTATCAATGGTGGCTTCAGTTGAATTGCTCTCGTCCACTTCAGGTATGTGGTGCGTCTCGTTATCTAGCCGGGTCACAGCATCTGGGAAGCTTAGTTAGTAAATAAATGGAAATCGCAAGAAATTGAACACGAACAAGCCGTACCATCATGCAAGTCCATTTCACTAGGGTCATCCTGCCTTGACGAAATTTGAGGTCGTGCTCTCAGGTACGCCCGGACAGATTGAATGTGAGGAATGTCAGACGCAGCCGCCGAGTCAATGTCCAAAACCTCCAAGTCGTGTGCTGGCAGCCAGCCAACTGCACTTTGAGACGGAAACTTCAAGCCATCCTCGAAGAACAAGACAGGGAACTGACGCTGTGCTACTTTTTCTCCTCCATATTCGAAGCCCTCGTTCCACTCAAGCGTCTTTGTTGTCGTGTTGTAGCGATAGCATCGGGGCAGCTTGTCCAGCAGCCCCAAATCCTCCAGAGTCTCCGGCACGCCGACATCCTCGAGGTTCGCGGTTGGTAGTAAGAGTACAGGCCAGCTCTTCTTGGCCTTACCCCAGTAACCGAGATAAATCTGACCCGGTGTTGGATTGACAATGCCTGTTGCGCCTCGTCGACCATGCTTGCTGTCTCTGACTGCCGTGTCATTTGGGGGAAGAGGCCTTTTCTCCTGTTTGCGGAATGCCCGCCGAGCGACGGCATTATTCTTCTCCGCAAGTCCTTCGTCGCAGTCTAAAACAGTAATCCCGAACTTTCCAACAACTTTCGCAGCATCTCTAGGCTGATGACCATGCACGTCACTGCCAATATGAGACCCAGCAGCTACCAACGGTTTGTCCTTGAAATCGCGAGGGCAGTCCTGACAACGGAGTATATACCATTGCCCAGCGCCCTTGGGATATTCGATGATGATATGTTTTGTCTCGGCGTGACCTTCCTGATAAACCTCGTCGAACCACATGACTCTTGTCCTGTTTTTGGCCGGAACGGTCCGTTTACGCGGTCTATGCGATTCGGGTTCTGTGTCGGTTCTACGTTTGCGCTAGATGCTGTTAATGAAAAGTTCCATGTTTTGTGACAGTGCGCACTCTCACAGCCGATGAGGAACTAGCGCTAGCACGTACAGGTACCTCAGAATGCGCGGGTGGCGATCTGACAGGATGTTCGACAGGAGACACGACCTCAGGCTCGGCCTCAGCAGCAGGTGATGTAGGTTGCTTGGCTGGTGCGCGGTTGACCGCATCTGATGGATTGTTTGTCAAATCTCGGAGAGCATCCTGAAACAAATCCAGGCCGACCGCTTGGATGAGGAGGCGGCAAAGATTCTTGAGTACAAGGCGGCGCTGGTGTTCAAAGTCTTTGGTTTTCGCGTCTAGGGTTGCTTCGTAATCTTGGCGGAGCTGATTCAACTCGACGCTGTGTCTCACAATGTCCTCTCGGAATTTTTCTGCATCTGCGCCGCTTTGTGAAGAATAACGACCTTGTATAGCTTGGTCGATGCTGACGTTGACTGCTGATTGTTTCTCTTTGAACGCAGCCTGGGGCGTCTTTATCTGATGCAGTTCCTTGTAGGTCTGGTCGAGCGACTCTTTGGCCGCCCACACAACGCGCACACCATAGTCCTCGTCAGCCATCATTAGCAAATTATGAAGAAGCCAGCCGATGTCACCACTATGGGAGAGATACAGGAGGGTACTAGAGGTTAATCGTAATAGTGTAGCGGAAAGCTATTGCAAGAAGTGACGGGATCTCTGAGCACAACATGGACGAGGGAAATCATATTAGGTGAAGGGGAGATGGGTAGGAAAAGAAAGCTTGGCTATGCAAAAGGGGAGAAGAGGGCGGGCTATATGTCGGTTGTTGGCTGTATATTGGCTGTTGGTTGTTGGTTGTTGGCTGTTGGTTCCTAAAATGATGGTAGTGGTCCACCCACTGCAACGGCAGACAGGGTTATTATAGCAATTAAGAGTGCCTGTGCAGGGGCCCTACAGCAAGCGCTGCACTGTCACTGAGTCAGGGCCATGGGGCTGAACGCAAGCCAGGGCTGGTGTGGGCCTGTGGGTGAGGCTTATCTTATCAGTCCAACTGGCTTAAAACTATTTGGAAGCTGATTTAGCATAACTCTTACTTTCCTTTTCTTTTAGTTAGGCAACTGTCACAATATATACACTATGTGCTTATGACAAATAGTGGTGTGGCTTTTGCATAAATAGTGCAGTGGCTTATTTGTGATAGTAACTATAGTTGTAAATTAATAATACTTCACAGTCACCTTGTGCCCTTGTTGCCATTTGGTGTGAGGTCTGTCTTATGCACTACATTGCTGCATGTAGCCCATATGCCCACAACCCCTCTACACCTCTTAACTTAGACCTGCCCTGTAACCCCACATTTGTGAGTGGCCAGATCCCTTCCCCAAGGGCCAATAGCTAGCTGAACCTTACAATGTTTCTTAAGGGAATATTGGGCGTAATCTTATCCTTGTGTACTGCATATCTAGAATGCTCCCCTTAAGAATCAGTTATCCCTTGTCTTTCACTTTCTTCCTGGCTGCCTTCTCTTCCTGTAGCCTTGCCTGCCTCTTGTTTCCTTTGCTCTGGACCCACTTCTTGGCTTCTATAACCTCCCATACAATAAGTGTGCCCAACTAGTGTCATTGGCTACAGAGGAGGGTTTCAGATCTAGGCTGGACCTCGTAAACAACTGTGGGCCAAAAAACACAGGTAAAGACAATCGCACTAATGCCCTTCATCTTCAGGAGGAGAATTCCCTTGGTATATTAAAAATTGTCTCAGTAAGGATGATTTCCACTATTCCACGCTGAAATTTCCTGTTCAGAAAGATGGTCTAGTCCTACTCGTCTTGTTGCGAAAACAGGGCCCCGGAAAGGTGATAGAAGACAGCTCAACACCCGCCGAGATTCAGTGTTCAATACAAGAGAGAGGTTCGGTCTTATTCATATGGTTCAACCTTCCCCATTCTCAGGCACTAAAAGTATCATTGCAACTCAAAACAGGGCAACTATCTTTCCAAGGCGCGGAGACTATGTCCAAAATCCTCAGGACACTTCTGGTGCAGCCCGGAGTGGACAAGGATGACATGCGTCCCTGGCCTGTAAATTATATATCCATCGCCAGCGTTTCCGGCATTGATCCACTGCTGTTCAAGCAAGAATTGAAAACCTGCAGGGGGGAAGTGGGAAAAAGCCCGAACCACCTCCCACTGTTAGACAATCTGCACGGCAGGCTACAGGACATGCGAAGCAATCTCGATTCACTTCAGAGCACACAGACCCTTAGCGCGACACTGTCATCCCTCTCGAACTTGACGGGTGCTGTTCAGGCAGAGAAAACGAAAAATTTCCAACAGCCACAGGCAGCACTGCAAACACAAATGTGGATTTCAAGGCTTTCCAGCAAATGGACATGGAGATTCTGGATGAACCAATGCAGACCATACTGAGTTCAATTCCGCAAAAGAGTCATTGTCCAAGGGATTTAAAAGCTTAAAAGGTAGTGTTAAATCAGGACAGCCGCCATTGAGGGAAGACGATTTTGTCTGCTACATTGACTAGACAAATTGGATTGATGTATGGGTTAAGGCAAGTTTCTTCAGCAACTTAACAAGGCGATAAAGGAAAAGAAGATATGTGTAAAGGGAAGAAATGACGAGGGCTCAAGCTGACACAACTTTCTTTCTCACCCAGGTAGAGACACTTGAGTTCTTCAGGATATATTCACTTATTCTAGTGGCACTGCATCACGTGTTCGCCATCATCTGTTTATCATTCATCCTTGTCCTTAAGCACAGGTGCTTGGAATTCTGGACCTAGTTTATCTCCTATCACCAGTACTTTGTGATCTTATTATCTAGTGTGGAATTAGTGATGGTTGAAATGGAAAGGTTGTATGTTTCTGTTTTGGAATGTTTCACAAATCTCTGTCTCTGACTCGTTTTCCCATCTGCTTTTCAAGTTATTTAGTGGTTGGTTGTCAAATACGGAATCAATCAACCTCCCCAAATCACCTTGCCGATTCCCGACTCTGCTGCCTTAATGCTCTGAATTCTAGTCACTATCGGGACTCGGTCTCATTAATGATGTAGGACTACTGCCTTTCGGGACTCGGTATTACACAATGTAGGATGGCTTCACAGCTTGCAGCACGGGTGTCCATTGGCATGCAGTCAGCTTTTGCTTACTGTGGGGGAAACTGACACTTTTAGGTAAGTGAATGGGGACTCATGATTAGGCGACGTTGCACTCAACCATAGTTATCGGTATTATGTATACAAAAGGCAAGAGCGATTCCTCATGGCTAAGGTATTCCCCTGGGTTCGACCGCATCGCTGCAAGTCTAATTCTCCGGGAGTTTACTCAGCTGACTGAGACCTAGGATGCCGGATACGCGGACTGAAATCTTAACATACGGCGCCTTGTAAGCAAAGGAAGGGATGAACTCAAAAGGTGCCCGACCTGCACGACGAGATGCGGTTCCGACTGCATGACGCTGATTATGCTTCCACGCTGTACTCTTTTAATGGAGAGCTCAATCAAGGATCCATGTAAGCTGACAGAATTGCAACATCACTTGACTTGAGAGTGTATTCCGTGCCAACTGCTTTGTAGATAAGGGATACGGCTCTAAGGCTGCCTCGTTCTATAAAGAGACCGACATCCGGCCCTTCAAGTTTTTAATTCAAAGCTGCAGTACATCGAACAAGACGGCAAATACTTTCAATTCGAACTTGACTGAAAACCATCACCTCATTCAATATGAACTTCTTTATTCCCGTTGTGACCCTGCTGGCCAGCTTGGCCATGGCAAGCCCGGCGAATGTTCCTGACTTGGAAGCACGTGTCGATTGCTCGACTTGTCGATGCTCATCTGCAGAATCTTGCACTGTGAGTATATCATCAGTGTAAAGATAGAATACTTAAGGACCAGACTAATATTATCATGATAGTTCGATGTGAGTTTGAGGATGGTTTGTAATAATAGTAACTATTTGCAGAAAACTGACATGGGTGATGGCTCTAGTGTTGCCAAGTGAGTACTCTCTAGACCCAAACTCATGTATCTTTATGCCGTATATACTGATTGTTCGCTCCTAAACGAAAGTAAATGTGTGGCAACTTCGAACCCGCGAGGCTATCAGAAATGGTCGTTGTATGGAGTTCTCCATTGGAGTTTAAGCTCGGCCGGCCGGTGGTCACATTAGCCGCAATGTATGAAGACAAGTTACTCAAATTCGAGTTTGAATTTCAATGGAATGTGTAGCCACACTATTCACCTTATGCACCTATAGCATGTATTGGTAGTGATTAATTGGAGAATAAGGGATAAAATGATCTAAACTCACCTCCTAAATATGACGGTCTTGTCCCAGCATACGGAAGAGGGGAGTTGGCTGGAACAGAATTGAAATCGAGTTGCGCAGTGGAATTAACTACCTCGCGGTGAGGAATCTTCGAACCTTTGCTGGGCGATGGAATTAGTGAAGGAGATTGTCTTGCGATGTTGGCATGATGGGCCTTGGGTATTGTCAATAGGGATGAGTGGTGGGAGGACTACAATTCTGAGATTTCCTAGTCATGACCTAATCGGTAATAGAGAACATCAATTTATCCCTAAATTATAGGTTTGCCTAACAAATGAAAACAATTTGCTCATTAATTATATACATTTCTAATCAGTAAACACTCGTCGCCCTTTGGACCATGTTTCGACCACGCGGGCCTGCAAAAGCTGCGTGTGGTCCCATTCCATATCAATAACACAAAGGTCTGCTGCGAACCCAGGCTCTAGCCTGCCAGTCATCTCATCGGCAAAACAAGCATAGGCCGCACCATATGTCGCAGCCGTAACCGCCTCAATGAGTTTGAGTGCGAACTGCGGGGCCACCTGTCCAGGGAAGTCTGGCTGTCGAGCTGATCGCCTGTTCGTCGCGATGTACAGATTGGGCAGCGGATAATGAGGCGCCGTCGGACAATCACTACCAATGGCTAGCACGGCACCATAGTCCGCAAGAGAAGAGTAGGGGAAAATGTGGTTGCATCGTGCTGGTCCGATCAGCTTCGGCCATGCGATCAAGCCGGCCGGGTCACTATGCACCGGCTGGATCGATGCAACGACACCCAAGGGCCCCAAGCGTTGCGCATCCTCAGGTGAACACAGCTCTAAGTGCTCGATTCGATGGCGGGCGGTCGTGTTGCCAACCTGTTCCAATGAGTCAAGTGCAACTTTGATGGCCTGATCACCGATGGCATGCAGTGCACACTGCAGGCCCGCAGCGTCCGCGTGTTTCAGGACCGGCGCAAGACTCTCCACTGTCCACATGGGCTCTGCATTACTGTTGTCGTGCGAGTATGGCTCACGGAGGGCGGCGGTACAGGCGTCGACAACCCCATCGCACACAACCTTAATACCCCCAATCCTTCGGTTCGAGCTGCTCTCAATACCAGGCTTGGTGTGGAGTTCGATCGCTCTGTTGACCTGCTTCAGGACTTCTGACTCTGACTCTTGAGGTAGGATAAACCAATACGCCGTGATCCTGAGAGGAAGCGGCCCCTTGCGAGATTCATAGAGCGACAAGAGCTCCCACAAAGGCTCATCCATCGCGAGCTCGGCCACGCTAGTGTACCCTGCTGAGACATAGGCTTGGAATGCCCTCTCCAGAAAAACGAGTTTTTGCTCAGTCGTAGAAGTGCGACCAAGAAACGGCCAGACTATAGTGATAGCCGCACTTTCCGATAGTAGCCCACTCGGCTTCCCGTTTTCATCCCGCTCAATATGGCCTCCTCGAGGGTCCGGCGCATCATCCACATCAAGTTCCTTGAGCGCCGCCGTACTGCACCAAACGGAGTGCAGGTCGTTAGCATCGATGAAGATGGGCCGGGGGTCTATGTCGTCGAGTTCGCTCGCCAACGCCACTCCGTTCGTGGCTGATTGAAACCAGTTGCGGCAGAGCAGTCGGGGAAGATCGGGATTGGCCTCGGCGTAGGACTTGATGCAGCTCTTAATCTCGTCCATGTTCTTGCAAAGACCTATATCCAACTTGCTGATTGCTTCACCGGTCATCAACAGGTGCATGTGGCCGTCTACGAAGCCGGGGAGGACGACGCGGCCTCCCATATCACGGCATTCGGCGCCACTAGACCTCAAAGTGCTGACTGATGCATCTTGGGGCGATCCAACATGAATAATCTTGCCAGTTTCTTCGTCGATCACCAGACAGTCGGCGAAAGGGGCGCTAGAGGGCTTCCGAGAGGGCTCCGGTAGGAAGAACCGCCCATTTTGCAGAATTGTAGGCATTGTTGTGTTTGACGGAAGAAAGAAAGTTCCCTGTTAATGCTAAGCGGTCGAGGAGAATTGAGTAGTGTCGCTCTTAATCTGTATACCTGCTCTTTTAAAGTGGTAGGCGGTCCCTTCATGCAATGGTAAATGATCAAAGACTCAGCGTTAGATAGGTATGCGATACCAATAACAGTAGATTTGTAAGTACGACCGTGAAACCTTGGGGGAGAACATGGATGTATGCATTTTCCCTGCTCATCATCGCGTGCCCCACACCCGGCCTGGCCCTCCGGCGACCCACATGCATCCGTAAATGGCAATTATTCCACCACCAGTTTCTCCCCCACCCCCTTCCCGATTCCCACGTCAATGTTTTCGGTAATGCAAACGACGGTTGCTCCATCTGCATGCCAGATATCGGAACCATGCAGATATACCAACGGTTTTGCCGAGCATGGGGCGGTCTCCTGATCCCATTTACGTAAAATGCAAATGGTATTAGTGCTAGTCAGTAATAGATCCCGTCTCCTGCGACGGAGCTCTGAATCGAAGGACATCCAGCGTCGGGGTCCTGAGCTCTACCAAGTTAAAGTCCACTCTTGAATGCAGAAATTTCTCATTTCATTCTCCTAAATTCTTGCCTACAATCTGATCTTACCTTCTTGAGTATCTAACCACAATGCTGTCATTCGACCCAAAGCCCTCCCCACATCCGCTGGCCGCTTTGAGCCTCGAAGAAGTCAAGCTTGCCCGGGACGTGGTCCTAGCGGCATCACCGGGAGAACTTATCCAATTCCGCATGATATACACGCAGGAGCCGGAGAAGTCGAAACTAGTCGCGTTCCTCGAGCTTGAGCATACGGGAGCTCTCACATCCTCTTCGCCTCACCCGCCTCGCCTCGCCCGCGTGCACTATGCTGCCACCGACAAGTCCCCCGGCCAGAAGGCTTGCGAAATCGAGGTATCGGTCGACTTGACGACGAGGGAGGTTGTGTCAAAAGATGTCATCGGGACAGAGTTCCTTGCCGGCCTTAGCACGTAAGTGGACACGTTATACGAACTGTGCGGCGGGGACGTTCCGCTCACTGCGACAATCTAGTTGGGAATTCGATGTTTTTCTCGAGACCTGCCTGGCATCGCCCATGTTCAAGGAGAGGGTCGCCAAGTTCCGTCTGCCCGAAGGCTTCGAGGTATTTGTGGAGCCTTGGCCATACGGTGGCATGGACCTGCCCGGTGAGCCCCGGCGGTTCTTTCAGGGCCTCATCTTCGCTCTCGATACCCGCAGCGGAAACCCCGACTCGAATTATTACTCTTACCCACTGCCAATCATTCCGGTTATGGATTTCCAGAAACGTGAGATCATCCGCATCGACGAGCTGGCTACTGGTGGTGGCAACGATCCCTTAACCACGACGAAGCCGGCTTCCGGTGGTGTGATTGATCACTGCAGCGCTGCCGAGTATGTCCCGGAGCTTCTACCTGGCGGTTTGAGACAAGACCTAAAGACCCTGGGCGTTGTTCAGCCGCAAGGGCCCAGCTTTGTGGTCACGGATCAAAGCTTGATCGAGTGGCAAAAGTGGCGGTTCAGAGTTAGCTTCAACCCGAGAGAGGGTGCTGTCATCCATGATGTTAGGTACGACGGACGAAGTATTCTGTACCGCCTGGCTGTGAGCGAGATGGTAAGAAGTATTTGCCGCTCAGCGATGTTTGAATGTAATGCTGATATGCGATTTGAAAATTGCAGACCGTCCCTTATGCCGACCCGAGATCGCCATTTCAGCGTAAGCAGGCTTTCGATTTCGGGGATGGGGGCATTGGCCACGCTGTAAATAACCTTGCCCTCGGATGCGATTGCTTGGGCGTCATAAAGGTGAGGTCGCTGGTGCTGAATTTGTTTCATGGTTTTCTAATCCGCACAGTATTTTGATGGCATTCTTGTTGGACCCGATGGCACACCCGAGGTTGTGAAGCAGGTCATCTGCCTACACGAGCAAGATGATGGCATCGGTTGGAAGCACACAAACTGGCGGACAGGCCGCGCAGTGTCCACCCGACGCCGCGAGCTTGTGGTGCAGTACATCATTACACTCGCCAACTATGAATATGTCTTTAATGTAAGGGAGCCCTTCTTGCAGTCTACTGCATGCGTCACTGACATCAGCTGTCCAGTTTAAGTTCGATCTTGCCGGCGCCATCGTTGTTGAAACTCGTGCTACGGGTATTGTGTCTGTCGTCAATATTGACGCCGGCAAGACCGCACCGTGGGGCAACGTTGTCAGCCCCGGTGCCCTTGCGCAGAATCACCAGCACATCTTCTGTGTGCGCATCGATCCAGCCATTGATGGGCACAGCAACACAGTGGTGCAGACAGACTCGCTATCAGTGCCGATGGACGCGCGCACTAACCCACACGGGAATCTGTACGAGGTGCGGGATACGCCTATCACGAGCTCGGTCGGTCTTGACGCCTGTCCTGAGACCAATCGTGTATTCAAAGTCCAGAACTTGGATAAGAAGAATCCTATATCCGGTAAGCCAGTGGGGTATAAGATTGTTGGTCCGCCTACGCAGAAGGTCCTTGCAGATCCGGCCAGCATCCAGGCCAGGCGCTGTCTTTTCGCCAACCACCACCTCTGGGTCACCAAGTATGAGGAGAATGAGCTGTACGCAGCAGGCCATTTCCCGCTTTCCAGTACAAATGAGGCCGGTGGTGTTGCCGATATGGCTGCTCGAAAGGATGATGTACTTCAGAATGATGTGGTTGTCTGGAGTTGTTTCGGATTGACACACAATCCTAGAGTGGAAGACTGGCCCGTTATGTGAGTAGAATTCTCCTCTTATCCACCCGGTCATTTTATTAAACATGGAAACTTTTCGAATACAGGCCAGTCGAGATTCTTGAGCTACACATTGCGCCTGTAGACTTTTTCACATCGAACCCAGCGATAGATGTGCCACCTGCAGATGACAAAACATCCAGATTAACGGAAGGTTCTTGTTGTAGTAAGTTATAGGCGAGCGCAATGCCCTGGGAGCGAGGAAGGTACGCTACAATACGTGTGAGACAGAACAACAACCTCTAATAGACCTATTAATCTTTGCCTATGGTGTTCCACGGTGCTTCAAAGCTTCAGAACAGGTTGCTGATTCGAAATTGCGGGTCGACTGGCATCAATTTAGTCTCACAATCAATAGGACAATATTCTTTTGGGATACACGAAGAACAGGGGAGGGGCCAGAAAACATCTTACTATATTTCACCCATTGGGGCCAGGTGAGGCCCGGTTGGTTATCTCTGATTTGCCAAATATGTTGTAGGGCAGCTTCAATATCCCCGCGATCGAAAAACAAGCCTTTGGGATACCGCAGCCCCTCTGCAATGACTTTGCGTGCCGCAGAGTCCACTGCTTCACAGCCGGCAATGAAAAGCGGAAATACAGAGGCGTACAGAACGCGCGAGTCGGATCGAACTTTGGAGATCTCGTCAGCGACTATCTGCACTTGTCCGCGTATAAGAGGCGCGGTGAATGGTACGCCGCGGAAACGCGTGTAAAACAGTATCACGCAGCATGCGTGCATGGCCTCGTTGAGCAATAACACTCCTTGCGGGTCCTTTGGACCCAAGAATGACGCAGTGGCATCGACATCCAGCGCGCGAGCATTTAGCAGCATGTCCTCGAGAGCCGATATTCTGCCTTCCAGAGTATCGTCACAATCGTCTCCGTCTTCGTCTTCTTCTAATCGGCGAGAAAGTTGCAGCTGCGCAAGCTGGCCCATTCGGAGCAATGGATTGACGAGGCGCAGTGAGAAAGCAAATATGGGATGACTGATCCAGGTAGAAAACTCCGTGGAGAAATTCCGGCTAGTTTCATGGCTATCCAGCTCAATGAGCTTACAAGTTTTGTTGTTGAGTATCTTTGAAGGTGGTCGTAGCGAGCAAAGGGAAGAGATGGTGGTCCAACGAAAACTAGTCAACACCACTTCACGGAAAGTGTCAGGAATGTTATCCCGACGCCGTGATTTCTGAAGAAATGTAATAACCATTCTGACGGCGAGATGAAGGTAGTCTTGTCTTCGGGCTGGCGCACACCAGGACAGTATGGAGCAGGCAGATATGGCAGCCATTATGCCTGCACCGTCATCTTGGTGGAGCTCAGCAATGTGAGCTTGGAGGCTCTGGGATGCTTCTCGCCAAGCAATGTTCATGGCTGACTCGAGATGTTGTTGGCTGTGCAACGCCTTGTACTGAAACATACTGAAGTAAAGAACAGCCCCTCTGAGCCCTGGGCTGGCGAACGCCATCTGCGGGAGCGTGACGACAAAGGGATCTTGAAACCCTGGTGCAAGACGATTGACGTCTTGCAAGTCAAGACATAGTGCGCTTGACTTAATGGTGTGAAGAAAGTACTGCCATAGGAACTGCCGCCTTGGTGAGGCTAGCATATCGTCCGGCCAGGGCATTGGGCAATAGAGAATGATTGGTTGTGACATTGGCGCCGTCAATACGGATGAATCGAAGTATCCCGGCGAGGAATCTGATGCTGCGACGCAGGTCCCATCAAGTGCACGATCAGCTTGGCCCGGAAGCGAGACGGACGATTCCTCAGTGAGCCGGCACGAAGTAACAGGATAGATCGCTTGCACCTCAACAATGTCAGAAATATGAGACTGGTAGTGTACCTCGGGACTTGACGGTTGTTGCATTGATGGAGCGCAGCTTGTGTCCTCGGATTCAGAGACCGACTGAGAGGGAACGCCGGGGGTTGAACTCGCGCTCTCGCAAAACGCAGCGGCAGAGGCAACATCGGGAGAGTCATCCTCAGAGGCGGATTGGCCTGCTGACCCATGTTGGAGGGTAGTACTTGAGGGGCCAAGACTATGCCAGAATCTAAATGTTCTCGGCTCGCAGACGTCACCATGCTTGATGCATTGGGAACAATGAGGCTGTTTGTGGTCACACTATAGTTGACGTTTTAGTAAAGGAGAAGACAGTTTTGACGAGTTCTAGTAGTGTTTCCAAATACCTTTCGTTTTCTGCGAGCGCATTGCTTACATGCGCCTCTCTTGCGCTCAATGCCAGGCATTTGACAGGGTACTTGCGAGGCATTGGGAGGTCATCGCCCTTGATTGTTGTGGGTCTATTGGCCTTCTAGACGGTGTGAAAACCAAGAGTCACGCGATGAAAGACGGAGTCTTTACGGAAGTACAATCGTTTCGCAACAGTCGAATCAAGAAACCGAGGTTAAGATTCGGTAGTGCCAAGCACCTGGTAGATACGCATGGACCTTCTTTCTCTGGAAGATCCGGGGAAAAGAGGCGTCCCGCCCTGGCCGGGTGGCAGTTTGGGTGTGGGATGGAATTACGTAAGTCTGCATGCGCGATGGCAAAACGCAATCCGCAGGTTACGACTCATGGTAGTCTTGCGGCTATTTTGCTGAACACGTATTAGCGTGCTTTTAAGATCTGCGCCACTAACTACTGAAGTTAGATGCCGCTGCCCTGGCTACTTGGAAAACCAGGCTTAGGGAGGCGGCAGAGAAAGAAGTCGCCAATGCAATAAACATCAAGGAGCCGAGTCATCGGGCTCTTATCGCCCCGGCAAAATCTGGGAGCTCTGCGTCGCAGAGCGTGGGGAAATCCAAGCGCCCCTGATGAGCAGGTGTTGTTCTACAATGCGCCGTTCCTTCTGCGCAATGGTAGCGCTGGTATAAAGGTCCGTAGCTGCCCTATTTTCGCTGGGAGTAATCTGGATGATGACTTCGCAACCCAAGCACTGTAGCCGTCAGTCTGAAAAAGGCATAGAAACAGGACAAATCCCAGTTTTCAGTACTATGTCTGAGGTAGCCATTTCGCCTCCAGGAACAATCCTGCTGCTCGAGTGTATGTAAACATTCGACGCGTCTTCCTAGCTTATTACACACACGTACTGACACGGCATAGACGACCGCACTCGGAATGCCGAGGGAGAGATTATTCCACTTCCAACACCGTCCGAGGATGTAAACGATCCTCTAGTGAGTAGTCCGGGCGACGAGATAAGCTCCATACATTGGGTAGCATACTCACACTTACTAGAATTGGCCCACATGGCGCAAGACGCTCAACTTTCTGCTTATCACCGCAGTGACCCTTGCACAGTTCACATTGTGAGGATGATTCCATCTAGTGTCATGCCATCTGTGACATCCGCTGACCATTGGTGCCAAAGACTGTCCACACAGACGACTTTCTGGACCCAAATGTCCATCGATATGAATGTTGACTACGCCGACCTAACTAATGCCCAAGCTGTTCAGCTAGTGGGACTCTCCGTCGGCTGCATCTTCGTGATCCCTTTCACCAAGAAGTACGGCCGCCGCTCCACCTACATCTTTTCGACGGCCGTCCTCGCTGGTGCATGCTGGTGGGGTGCATATATGAAGACCGATGTTGAGCTTTTTGTGACCTCCTTATTATTCGGCCTTGCTGGAGCGCCGAACGAGACTGTGGTTCAAATGACGGTATGTTGCCATCGTGATGGGTTGCTGTTATAAAAAATGCTCCTTACTTCTGCCGATGTAAAAATTAATGTGTTGACAGATCATCGACATGTTTTTCCTCCACGAGAGAGCGACGGCCAACTCGGTCTATGGTATCGCCATTATGATGGGCAGCTTCCTGACACCCATGATTGCAGGGTACCAGGCTTCCATCACTGGTTGGCGGTCATCGTACTTCAGCTTAGCATTGACACTCACAGCACTCACAGTCATCTTCATTCCTCTTTTGGAGGAGACTAAATATATCCCCGTTATCGAGGCGTGCACGACGAACAACTACCCGCCAGCTGGAGTGCCTCTGAGTGACGCCATTGAAGATACCAAGGACGGAGAAGCCCACGACGGCGTAATACTAGAGGCTGCCCGCATATCATCCCGCCCAGGTATGGTGGGAGCACTGCCGCGACCAAACTCTTGGCGGCAACGTATGCGCCTTTTCACTCCCAGCGAAGAACCACTCCTCAGGACTGCCTATCACCCCCTATACACCATATGCCTGCCACATGTGGTGTTCACTTCGGTCCAGTTCGCTTCAGCAGTATGCTGGCTCGTCGTAATGTCCTCGATGATTTCCATTGTCTTTGCAGCACCGCCGTACAACTTCAACTCTGCGGCGCTTGGCTATATGTTCGCCGGTCCGTTTGTTGGATCCATATTCGGCAGTATTTATGGTGGTCCATTCCTAGATTGGGCCACAGTCCAGTTTGCCAAACGTAACAAGGGCATTTTCGAGTCGGAAATGCGGCTGTACTTGTTCCCGTTTCAAGCTCTTGTTATGGCAGGAGGCCTGATCATGTTTGGCGTGACAGCGGATAAGGTATGTGATGCATGTTTGCGGACCCATTGTTAGAAAATATCTAACAAGCCTCTAGGGATGGCATTGGATATACCCTAGTATAGGATGCGCTTTCTTTAGCTTCGGGCTAAGCGCGAGCGGTGATATTTGTTTCACTATGGTTTTAGACACATATCCTCAAGTATGTTCAATCCCCTCTTGAAATTTATCTTAAAAGTTCATAATTAGTTTACTCAAACTTTTCCACTTCTTAGCTTGTGTCTGAGGCGTTTGTTCTCATCACTCTTATTCGAAATTCCATTAGCATAGCTGGTCCATTCTCAATTTCGCCATGGCTTGCCACGATGAGTGTCAGCTATAGTACGTACAACTTCCGTTCACTTTCAACCCACCTATTCAGAAAAGCCTTAATCTTAGGAGAACCATTAACTAGCCTCTATCTCTACCTAATAGACCTAATTAACCCAAAGACTAACTTTTACTATTAAAGTGTTTATCACGGCAGGTTTTATTACGCTAGGTCTAGCCTTCTTGTGTATTCCTATTTTCATTTGGGGTAAGAAGTGGCGGATAAAGCAGGCCATGTTTTATTATCGAATGAGTGAAAAATTGAACAGCGATCGCCAATAGTTACTAGTTAATGCTATCTGAATACTGCCTTAATACAATAGAAAAGTCCTACCCCTCCCCCGTATAGGACTTTTAATGAACTTGCAACCATAAACTCGAGTAGTGGGATGTTACTTACATAGCTAAACTGTTTCCCTGCTCTGTGAGGCATGGCTTTCACGGCAAAGGCCCCACCAAGCCTTGACATGGCACCTTCGCAGAGACTAAGAAGCCATTTCCACACGGTCTTTGCAACATGAGATGTTCTTTGTTTCGAAGTTGGCCCTGGCAGCCGCAAGCGCGTTTCTTTGGCTGGCCAACGTGATAGAAACGTCTGGATGCTTGCCGCACCAACCCAATGCCTTTACTGACTGTACGGGCTGTGTTTGTTTGAAGCGGTTCAAGACTAGATCTGATTTACATTCAGCGGGCTGTGTACGAGCTGACCCTGCCACTTCACTCCGAGCGGAATCAAGTTTGAAAACTGCCTGTTCTCCGATGTACAACATACAACAGTGGAAAATCCAGCACTACCTCTTTTTAAGAACCCTGACTTCCACCAGTGGTGCCAATGAACACCACCAGCACCGCAGCATACGCTGCCGTGGCAGAGACACATTGAAAAACATCTCGTATGGTGCTTTTGAGAATGAAAAAGCGGTTAACGCCAGAGCAAATGCGAATACGAAGACACATGTCGTGACTAAAGCGCCCACAAAGCCTGGATGAAGGACCATGATGAGCATAGGTCCGATGAGAAACCCTCCACCGATCATTGCCATGAAAAGCTTCCACACAGCTTCGACCAGTCCTCCCTTTCGGGTTCTCCCCACCCCGATGATTCCTTTCATTCCGGCGTCCACAGGAAGTGTCGACTCATTTATGTCCTCGATTGCGTCCATGTCAGTTGAAAATTGGGCAGGGATACTTTTACCTGGCGCAATGGCACACCACTCGTCTTTCGCAAATCGAATAGCCAATTGTTGCATGGTGAAGCTCGCTGAGGCAGTGAAAGGGTGGTCCGACGCATATTTGCTAGCATCTCTTGTGTAGTTAAAGTCTTGCCACGCTTGAACTAGTTAACAAAGAGTCAGTAAGATAATGGCGATTTCGGGTACACGTTCTAAGACGAGGAGTAGTTACCAAAAGTATGCATGCGTTCGCAGGAATTTAGAATGCTCTTGAGAACCAATCAAGCCTCGTCATCTGTCTCTGCGGTGCTGTATTTGAAATCCAAAACATCTCTGAGGAGCTCTTGCTGTAGCACTTCAAGTTGAAGTTTCTGAAAGTTCACAAGCCTGACTTTAGTAAACTCTCCGCTTGAATCTAGACCCATGACGGAATCTTGATACATCATTCGGAGTAGCTTCACTAAGCCTCGAGGCTTTTTCAAGTCGTTCCAATCCGCTGTCTCCACGTCCGAAGAGTTGGAGCTGGAGCTGCTAGAGATAGAGCTGTTAGAGACAGGTGAGACGGATAAGGGCACTGAGAATGAGTCGAGAAAATACGAGCTGCAACCATTTTCTACGACATGATCGACGTGATGTCTGCTCACCTGTCTGTTTCGTTCCATCTTTGTCTTTTAATGCCCAGGCAACCTGAAATTGCGTCTCCAAGACGTTCAAATGGTGTTTTGGGGTTTCTTTGATCCTGTCCATCGGGACCTAATCCAAACTCGGCGGATTGGTGTGTGGGAGGGGCCACGTGAATGTCTCCCGCTCTGGCCTTTTCGGCTTCGTTAGGTGGCTCTTGAGATGAACGACCTCGTTCACCGAGCAGCGCCGGACTCCTTATCCCCAACTTGCCGCCCAGCGGGGCCGAATCCGTCTCCTTGATTGGTAGATCTCGCGGCACGTGAGGGTTAGCGATGTTGGTTTTGAAAGTGCGATCACTAAGAGGTAGATGTTCCCCTGGTATTGTCATGTCGGTTGAGTGCCTCTTGTTGACCTCGCCAGATCTTGAAACAGGGAGCTCGATATTCTCAGCTGTGGAGCTCGTTGTTCCTACTGAGTTATTGGGATCCTGCCGTCTCAAATTAAGCGATGCCGGGACAAGCCGAGGGCGGGGGCAGTTAAGTTACCTCACCAGTCCGCCCCTGCTGGCTGTCATCATGAGCAGGTTCGTATGGCGGGTTGGCCGTTTTCTCTACGTCAGCTTCCGACATCTTTCTAGATATGCTGTTGCGGAACACTACCCTGAATTCAATTAGACGAGAAACTCTAGGAAGTTGATTGAATGATCGAGTACTTGAGTGTGGTCTGCGCAAGGCCTATTTATGCACAAATCTGAAAGCTCGCCAGCCACTTCATGGCCATCCATGTATCATTATGAAAAGCTGAATATATTATGAAGCTTGAGTGTGGCTTAAGTTAATCACTAGAGGCGTCCTCGAGCAGTTAAGGGCTGATTAAACCAGGCTTAAAATGGCCTATTAGTGGGCGCCTGTAGTGGGAAATGGATGCGCTACTTTACAAGCCAGAGAATACTATTGCCTTCTAACAAGAACGTTGAAAACTTCATCGTGGTATCCCATTACCCACTACCCACTTCCATGGACAAAACTCTTAGCCGACCAGAGACCTATTCCCAAACCAGGACCTATATTATTCACAGTTACTATAATAGGTACAAGGTAGGTAGTGGGTAGGTCTACTAAGGCTGCGAGATTCACTGTCATTACCTACTCAGGCATCATTTAAGGCAGATGAAGACACACACAGAGGCGTTGTAACAATACATACTGGTTGAAGTTACCTCCTAAGCCCAGTAATAGTTGCTTTTGGCCACATTAGACTAGCTGAGATTGAGAAATGCATTGTGATTAGTTATTTATAACCGTGCATACGATGTGGCTTATGCTTGGCGATAAACAACATTCAGCTACTTCTCAATTAAGGAGCAATGGTGACACGATAATCAACTTAAGCTAAGGGATTAATATCAGCTGCCAATCTGTGGCGCCTATTCCTCCTAATCTTAACTCGAAGCTTATACAATCCCTCCCCCCGCCTCTCCCAAGTGGCCCACATGGCAGCGAAGCTCATTTTTCTTAATCTAATACCGTTACTAGATAGATTTATTTAGCTTAGCTATTTTATCGCCCTACCGCTAATAAATATACTAATATATAAAGCGCTTTTAGTTTAAAATTAGCGATTATACTAGTTATCTACCTTATCTATTAATTATATAATTTAAGTATATAAATCGGCTAAATTAAATTAACTTATTTATTATTTATACCTAAGATAGTAGGTTATACTATACTATTTTATTACCCTTATTTATAAAGTTAATTCTTAAATACTATAAGTAACTACTTAAATATAGTGTATACTACTTAGTGCAGCCCACTAAGGGTACTTCTATACCACTAGGGCGCTAATTAGAGAAGTATAAATTAGATAAGGCGTACGTACTATAAGCTATAGCTTACCTATAGCCCTTACTATAATACCCTATAGGAAGGGCTTCCTCCCTCCTATAAGTAACTAAATATATACTAATTACCTAACTATACTATATACTTTACTTAATAGTAGCTATAACTAGTTTTATTATAAAGAAAATAATCTAATAATTATTATTACTAATATAATTATCTTAAAAGCTTTAATACTAAGGCCTACTTATATTAACTTATACTATTATAAACCCTAATACTAACTTATATAATACCCTATTATAATAAAAATAATAAATAAAATATTAATTATAATTAAAGTTTAAGATTATTATCTTATAATAT